>CM031606.1:18844324-18856824 GCA_018398815.1 Conus ventricosus
GCACTCCCCCCGCGCCCCCCCCCCCCCCCCCCCGCCGCCTTCAACCGTTTGTTGCAGAACTTGAAAGACTGATGCTGGCCGAAACGTGGAGTCGCCCACACCTGTACCTCGTGGCGCAGAGAGAGAGAGAGAGAGAGAGAGAGAGAGAGAGAGAGAGAGAGAGAGAGAGAGAGAGAGAGAGAGAGAGAGAGAGAGAAAGAGAGAGAAGAGCACAGCCGGGGCGGTGGTAGTGGTGGTGGCGGTGTCAACCCACTAATGTGGACAGATTTTCTGCGGGTGGCCTGGGCTGCCTGGCCTGCTAGTTGTCACGTCATGTGGCGGTCGCTTCGAGTTCTGTCCCCTGTGATACGTGAGTTCTGCCAGAGCGGGTACCGTGGGCAGGGCAAATATGTTCCCGCGGTAAGTCTGTGCCTGGTCAATTTCGCTTCAGAGGCGATGCACAACAGTGACGCTTGATGTCAATGATTTTGTTATCAATTCTCTGAAAGAAAACATGTACAGGCGAGAACGAAGAAGGAGAGGAGACAAATAAGAATCCAACAGAAAAAAAAAGGTGAAGGAGGTAGAAGAGAAGGAGAAGAAGAAGAAGAAGGAGAAGAGGAGGAGGAGGAGGAAGAGAAGAAGAAGAAGAAGAAGGAGAAGAAGAAACAACAAGAAAAGAAAAAAAAGAATAAAAAGAAGAAGAAGAAGAGAAGAAGAAGAAGAAGAAGAAAAAGAAGGAGAAGAAGAAAATCAAGGAGACCAAGGACGTGCTGAAAAACACCCCCAAAACTAAAAGAAGTTGAACAATTCAACCAGCAAACAAATAAACAAACAAACAAACAAAAAACAAAGAAACAAAGAAAGAAGTCTGACCGTAAGTGAAGAAGACACGGACAAAGTGGGGAGAGGCAGGACAAGAAGACAATGTAGTTCGAGCGGATGAATGCGAATATGAAAGAGAACATGGTGGCAATAGTGGTGAAAGAAGAAGGACACGGAGGGGGCGGGGAGGGGGGGGGGGGGAGGGGGAGGGGGGATAGACAAAGAAAGAGAAGGGACGAGGAGAAGCGGGAGAAGCTGAGACATGGGGGTGGGACGGGAGATGGGGAGGAGGCAAGGCTCGCTCGTTTTTCGTTTGAAGCATCTTCCCTAAAAGTGATAGTCGGGTTATTGGATTTGAAATAAATAAATAATTTTTTTAAAAAAGGTTGCTCTGGCACCACATGCCGCCACAGATCGCTGAGCGTTTGACGTGGTGCTGAGTCATAAAACTGCTGAAATATGTGCTACGCAGTCTGTCAACCTCGGGTGATGTCAGTGGAGGAAGGACTAGCGCACAGCCCAAACACACTCACAGCTTGCTTACAATCTCATTCATATATCATGCATTCGTCACATCAAACCACTAGTAAAGTCTATAACTTTACTACACATGATCATAGAGCGAAACATCAATGCATATGGAATCAAACAAAATAAAACATTCTCTCTTTCCTGAACTTCACAAAATCATTTATCTAAAACATCATTAACTAACCCGGGTATAAATAGATTTTACTTTACCTGGCCAGGTGATCTTAACTATTCACGAATCACTGTCTTTTTCTTTTCCTTTTTTTTTTCTTTTCACTGTCCCTTTCACAACACGACACAACTGCTGGCATTGGTCAAGTTAGACTGCTGGCACCGGTCAGGCTGGACCGCTGGCGTTGGTCAGGTTGGACTGCCCATGAAAGTGGCGCTGGCCAAGTATGATGTCGAACCCCGGTTCAGATGGAACAGTGACTATCAACATCGATCTGTTCTCCTTTCTTTCTTCCTGCATTAACGCATTGCACTCTCTCTCTCTCTCTCCTAGTCTGCTCTTTTCAAATGGACATGGTTGCTTTTCTTTTCCTTTTCTTTTCTTTCTTTTTCTTCATTAGTTAGCAACTCTCTCTCTCCACATCTCTCTTTAGTCCCTCCTCTGCAGACTATCTGGTGCTAATGCTTAAACTTCACTCCTCTCATCTCTCTGCCTTTCTCCTGCAGAGACTACACCCCAGAACCTCTCTTTTCTCTCTGTCTCTCTGTTCGTTCTTCCTCTCTCTCACTCACGCATTACTTTATCCCCTACTCCGTGTCCAAGGGCGAGTACCATTGGTCAGTATTTTTACCACCTCGTACCCGAAGTTATCTCCCCCTAATTCCATTGGATATTCAAATCATGACAGTCACGCTACACGCCTTACTCTCTGTGGTGGTCAATTGGTCATTTAATTGATTAGCTTGATTTCACCCCCACCACACACTACTTTCTCCCTCTCCTTTCCGGCGACGTCGACCTAATGGTGGGCATTGGTCGTAAATTGGCTAGATCAGTCTGGCCCAGACCTGTTGAGACTTTGGTCAGCCACTCCGACTGTCTACATGGAAGATGAGGATTAGCCTCTCGCTGTGCTCAAATTGGCGGATGAGTCTGATCCAGGCGTTGAGACTCGTTTGACCAGACATCGAGGCGTCGGTCAGCTACTTAGTCCGTCTGGCTGGACAGCCCGGGTCTCTGTGGACCCTCTCCCCTATGCTTAATTGGCTGGATCCGACACATGGGCCGTCTGCCTGACGCCCAGAATATTTGCGTTAGAGCTTATGTCCCAACCAACCTAGCTGGCGACGGACCACGACTTTGGTTGTGTTTATTTTTGACCGTGACAATTTCCCCTTGCAAAAGACTATGCACCGCATTGTCTCAAAACAACGGTACAAAAAGGACAACAACCGAATTTGCTGACACACAGCTACACGTGCAAAGTTTGAAAAATACTTTAAAACCCAACGGTTTATAACTTATAAAATATATCATTAGTGAATACCACTCCAATGAGTTATCATTGACGTGCGCTCTTGCATTATTTCAAACTCATTTTATAACAACCTCTGTGCGCACTTTATGCAATTCCCCTACCTGCGGATTTGCCACATCTTCTCTTCACAATCCCTATGAAAAGCACAATATAGTATGATCACGATCCATGACACTTCACTGAGGAATCTCCATCCTCACTTATTGCAAATAATGCCTCACTACACAAGCGACTGCATGCTCCAAGCATAACTACATTCACATGAGCAAGTCTCACAAAGAAAATATGAACAAGTCTCACACAAAAATATGAACCATAGCCAACTGGGAATGAACCCATATCCAATCAACATAACTGTAATCAACACATATTATCAACAAAGCACCCCGGATATGACTGACTTCCTCTGAATTCATCATCTTCTCCACCTTTCTCTTTTCTGGCTGCTTTGTGTCGCCTCCGACAACAAAACCTAGGAACTCCTACTGTCTAGCCCTTCATACAGTGACACATCCCTGTATGACTCTTCTGGAAACTTAGGCAACAAAATCTCCCCTTCTTCTGCTGGGTCTCCTTCACCTCATCAATGATTGCTGCTGCGCCTATGTGCTGAGTCTCACCTCCTCTAACCACCTGTTTCTCTCCACCTCTTGCCAACCCCAAGACTTCACGAGCGAAGGGTCTTGTTCCTGCGCTGCCCTAAACTCATCAGGCGACACATCTATGCCTGACTTCCTTGCTGGAATGACTAACGGTTTATCAACCTTTTCCCCCCTTCTTGCTCCATGTTTGAACTGCTCCCCCGTAGCATCAACAACTCAGGATCCCCTGGATCCCTTGCACGGGAAAATTTTCCCAAAGATAAATCGTAAAGGGGGTTTCTCCATCCCCAAAGCAGAAAAACTCCCCTGAAAAAGTAAGGGGTACGTACTCTATCTTAGCAATGGGAACCCCCACGTCCCCATCGTTTAGAGTACGGTCTGGATTTGCCCTGAAAAACCCCCTTTTCGCCGCGTTGTTCTAACTCACCACATGAACCCCCAGGTTCGTAACCTTTCACCTCTGCTGGCCAATCCCCCTTCTTCCAGGGTAACAAAAACCACTCAGCCTGTGCCCTCTGTCACGGTCAAATTCAACCAAAACCAAATTTCGTGGTCAATCCCCACCCCAGTTGGGCCCTAACCCCTACCTAAAAATTTTCTAGGCGTGGAAAGACGGGCCCATAGGTCGGGTCGGCCAATTTAAAGCTTGTGGAGAGGTTTCCCCCGAAAGCCGCCCCACCTGACGGGACTAAGCGGTTTTGACCGACGCCTCGATGTCCCCCAGACGGACCTAGTACCTGGGCCAGCCTTATCCGGGGGCCACTTTGTAACCAGCGTTTTGTCTTTTTTAGCACGTGACGCCCACCCAGACTCAGCTGGCCACTTTGGGAGTGACCAGTGTCCCACGGCACCACTGTAAAAAAGGGGGGGGAAAGGTTTTAAGTGGGGGTGGGGGGTAAAAATCAGCAAATCAATTAGATGCCCAATTGACCCCCAGAGAGTAAGGCGTGTCAGCTGAGGGATTTTTTGAAACCCAAGGGAATTAGAGGGAGTAACTGGGGGGTGTCAGGGGTAAAAAATACGCCCAATGGTACCCCCCCCTTGTTGGAGAGTGGGAACACCAAAAGAAGGATGGAGAGTGAGAAAAGGGGAAACGAGGGAAGAACGAACGGGGACAGAGAGGGGGAGGGTTCTGGTTTGGTTTGGGGAAAAGCAAGAGAGAGGGGAGGAGAGAAGAAAAAACCAAGTTGGGAGATTAGATGAGATATTTGCAGGGGAAAGGGATGGGGAGGAGTGGAGAGAGAGAAAGAGTTGCAATTTATGAAGAAGAAAAGAAAAAAAAAGAAAAAAGAAAAGAAAAGCCCATGTCCATTTATAAGAAGACTAAAAGAGAGAGAGGAGAGAAGTGAAATGCTTATCAGGAAGAAAAAAAGGAAAAGTCGTGTTGATGTCACTTTTCTAAAACCGGGGGTTCGATCTACTGGCAGCGTCACTTGCCAAGGAAAACCAAGACCAACCCCAACGTCTCCCCGGACAGGCGATAAACCCAACCCCAGTGCGGCGGGTGTCGTGTTGTAAAAGTGACGTAAAAAAAAAAAGAAAAAAAAAAAAAGACGTGTTTGGAATAGTTAGATCCCCTGGCCGGGTAAAGTAAAAAATCTATTTCCCGGGTTATTTTTAAATTTTTTTTGATAAATGATTTTGTAAAGTTAAAGGGAAAAGAGGAAGTTTTTTTTTTTTTTGATTCTATATGCTTGATTTTTTTCTTGTCTGTATGAAAAATTTATAGATTTCTGTGGTTTGATGTGACGAAGCATGATATTGAAGAGACGTAAGCAAGCTGTGAGTGTTTTTGGGTGTGGCAGTCTTCCTCCACTGCATCCCCCGAGGTTGAAAATTATTGGCGAGCTTCCCCGGGAAAATTTTGGCCCATTTATTAAAAATTGTTCAACTTCTCAGAGAGGAAGTGGGTGGGAAAAGTTTTGTAATCAAAGAAAAGGGGGTTGTTTTATGTATTTTCCCCAAATATTTAAATACTAGGTTGGCATTGCTTCAAGATATTAATATAGGCTTGGCTTTCACCCCCAGGTATCATTTCGAAAGATTTCCTTAATTCGCTTCAAGTTGGGCGGCGCTGGGCGTCTTATAAAAATAATTCTTTCCCCCAAGAATATTGTCTTTCATAGGATTGGCTATAGTCATCGGTCGGAAACCCACCAGTTTGGGTCGTTGTTAAAAAAATCTTTTTCAAAAAAAAAAAAAAGGGAATAAGGGCGAAGAAAAGAAACCCCATTGAAAACTTGGTGGCGTCCCCGTGTTGGGTTTACTCAGGAGATGAGTTGCGTGCATTGTTGCCCCCCAAAAGAGGGAAAGAGATGAACGGCAGAAAGACCCCCGTTCGCGTCGAAATAGCGAACGGGAAAAGGTTGGGAAACGCGGGAAACAGAAAAAATAGGAAAGCGGGAAAACAAAAAGAATGAAGAGGAAACAAAGAAAAGGGGGAAAGCGCGGGAAAACGAAAAATGAGCGGGAAACGAAAATAAGGGAAGCGAGGAAACAAAAGAAAAGGAAAGCGCGGGAAACGGAAAGTTTAAAAGGTTAATTTAGGTTGGAGAAAGTGGGCAAGGGGACCCCGGGATGGGATTATTTTCCGTACCGTGCGTGTAGCCCCCCGCCCCCAGTTAAATTTTTGGAAGGGGGCCCCGCTTGGAGTCAAAATTCGTTTTGTTTTTGGGCCAGTCAGGGTTCCCCCAAAAAACACCTTCCTTATATTAACTTAATTTCACCTTACCCAAAAACCCATTTTTTTTTCCCCTTAAACATTTTTTAAAATTACCTCACAAATTCCCCAAAAATTTTCTTTCCTAAATTAAAACATTCCCTTTTCCCGTCCATTTTTGGAAAATTTAAATTAAAAAATTTTGCATTGAAAGGCGTTATGAAAGAACAGATTTTGTCGGTTGGGGCCCCCTGAGTTAACTATACATTTGAAAGAGAGAACCCAGAGAAAAAGGGGGAGTTGTTGAAGTTCGCAGGGTGTTAGAGAGGCACTTTTTGGGCACGAAGGTGCAGGAGAAAAGGTGAGGAAAGGTGAAGATGAAAGGAGATAGGGGAGTTTTCTGCAAAGTTGCAAACCGTGGGGGGGCAAAGGAAGGGAAAAGGGAAAAATTAGGTTTTCATTTGTCACAAGAAGGGACATGGGCGAGGGTTGTGATGATTTTCCAGAAGGCAGCACCCCTGAAGAGGGGGATAAGGGTCGTCGGGGAAAGACTGCAGGGGGAAACAAAAGGGTTCGTGGGAAAAGGGTGGTGCCCCTATGGTAGCACGGCAGCGTCATGTCGGGGGGGGGACAGGCTGAGTGGTTCGTTCCAGTGGAAGGGGGTGGATTGGCCAGCAGAGGGGTAAAAAGTGTTACGAGAATGGTTTTTTCATGCGGTGTGTACAAAAAACCTGGTCGAAAAGGGGATTTGACGGGGAAAACCCAGACCTGTACTCTAATCGATGGCACTGTGGGGGGAGTTTCATTTGCTAAGATAAAGTACGTACCCTTATTCTAGCGAGTTGTTGCGTTGGTGGGGGAAAACCCTTCACGTTGATATTGGAATTTTCCCAGGGCAAGGGATCGGGACCCTGAGTTTTTGAGTTGGGGGCGCATTAAAACACGGAGAAGAAGGAGGAAAAGGTTTTTAAAAACCGTTGTTTTTCCAGGAAGGGTGGGCATAGATTGCCCGCCTGAGAGTTTAGGGGCAGCCAGGAACAAGCCCCTTCGCTGGAAGTTTTGGGGTTGGAAGAGGTGGAGGAAAAGGAGGTTTGGGGAGGTGGAAGAATTTTTTTGTGAAAGGGGCTGTTGTCCCGAGTGTTCAAAGGGGAAGCAGGAAGGGCCCATCAGTTAGGGTCCCAGCATGTTATCGTGACCTGTCAT
This sequence comes from Conus ventricosus, assembly GCA_018398815.1. NCBI lineage: Eukaryota > Metazoa > Mollusca > Gastropoda > Neogastropoda > Conidae > Conus > Conus ventricosus. The sequence continues at coordinate 18,851,614 of CM031606.1, forward strand.
GAGGGGCCCCAAAAAGGTCATGGGAGTCATCTCGGCACCAGAAACAGAAAACCGAGTCTTTGGACTTTCTTGGGCCCCAGAGCAATGGCGACATAAAGGGGTTTTGTGTCATGTGAGTGTGTCAAAGGTCAGCCACAAGAGGGGTAAAAGGGAAGGGCCCTCTTAAACACCCCCTTTAATTGACACACCTTCAGGAGAGGGGCCCTTTGATTTGTTGGGCCAATCCCCTGTTAAAAAGGGGGGCACAGGGAGGAGGTAGGTTGCAAAAAGGGAAAGGTTTGCAGGGGCTAGGTCGGCAGAAGAAGCATATGACAGGGGAAAGGGGAGGGAAACAATCCCTCAAGGTGGGAGATCAAGTTGGTAGCTTCCCCCCGGATCACAACAAATGCGATGCATTGGAAGGGGGCCTTTACCCTCTTGAAAGGTTTTGATCGGACTCCGAATCGAGGAAGGGAAAATCAAAAATTTTCCTGCAAATTTTACTCCCCAAATATATTCAGGTGGAGTCAGCACATGGGGGCCCGCAGCAATCTTTTTTGGGGGGTGAGGGAGACCAGAGAGGAAGGGGGATTTTGTTCCGAGTTTTTCCCGGGGGAAAAAGGGCATACAGGGTGTGTCACGTAGAAGGGCTAGCAGTAGGAACAGGGGAAATTTTGGGTTTTAACGATAGGGCGTCCTGACTGATAAACCGGCAGGCAACTCTTAAAAAATGTACGGTGGAGTTAACATCGCAGAAAACCCCCACATGTGAAAGCCTACCCGATCCCCTATGCCACCCGCAAGTGATCGAGGAGGGGTAGAAAAGATGTTGGACCTTGGGGGTGATTTTAACCGTCCAAATATCATATAGTGCACCCTCGTCTTTTGAGGAAAAAGTCAGGTGAGCATCGATTCGTGTCGATATAGACGTCTGAACAGTGTCACCAAGGTCGATGCAGAGGTCATACCCAAATGGGAAACTGTTCGCTAGATCGCCACAAGCAAGAGCCAGTATTTCCCAGGTCGATTGGCAAGGGTTATGGAAATGCCCTTTGGGGATGACTCAAAGGAAGTACAGCATTTTCCCCTCCTTGGGGGTATACCAGTGGGGGTACTCCCTTTTGGGATGGTCAACGACTGCAGTCTTCTCTCGAATGTGAGGAAGTATTGACGGGATTGGAAGGGGGTGAATTAGGGGTGCATCCGATAGACCGAGACAGGGGGAGATATGAGGGAGTAGGGGCAGCTTGGAGAGGTTGAGACAAACCAAACTCACGGCCAGACCAAAAAAGTGCCCGGTTTTGGGTTTCCAAAATGGAGTTCCCAGGTTTGTTGTCGGAGGCGACACAAAAACAGCCCGGAAAGAGGAAAGGGGGAGAAGATGAGAATTAGAAGACCCAAAAACCAAAAAGAAGTCAGGATCGCTAGGTTTTATTGGGGCTATAGGGAGTTTTTTCCAAATTTCCAGCAATCACGATCCTCTCAGTGATTTGATCAAGGGAGGGGAAAAACCCGGGATGGGCGAGTGTCAGACGCTGCAGGCAAACACTGCAGACGGGTTGGAAAGACTATTCCGTATTTGAAGCTACCCGATTTCCAACCATTTTTTTTTGCGGGCAGAGCTCAGGGGGGATAGGTGCAGTATTTTTGCGGAGCATGAAGAGGGGCGAGGGGTTTTCCGTGAGTTGCTAGCGGAAATTGCAAATGTAAGAAGGGTCGCAACGGTGGAGAAGGAGTGTTTAGGTTGTGGGGGCGTGCAGAAAATTCCCAAATATTGTATGGGAAGAGTTTGTGATCGGCGGATTCCCAACCCCCAAAATTCCCGCGGAGGGAGTTGAAAAACGCAGATTCTGCGTTGGGGAAAGGCACTGCAGCCCTACAGGGACGAGGCAGTAACCCCGGTCGACAGAATGTCGGGGCTGACTATTTAAGCCCTGTGTCTAGCAAACGCAATCAGAGGGGTCAGTAATCGGGGGGGTTTATTTTAAAAGTGTGTTCCAGTTATGTTATTGGGTATGGGTTATTCCCGTTGGCTATGTTCAATTTTTTTTTGTGGTAGATTTTCATATTTTCTTTTTGGGATTTTCGTGGGTGTGTTATCTTGGGGCAACATCGTTTTGGGATGATGCATTATTTGCAAGAGTGAGGATGGGTTCCTCAGTGAAAAGGGTCATGGATGTGATTTATTAATTGTGCTTTTCTAATAAATTTTGAAGAGAAGTGTGGCAAATCCGCAGGTGGGGGGAAATTTCATAAGTGCGCAAAAGAGGGGTTATAAATGAGTTGAAATAACGCAAGAGCGCCGTCTGATAACATTGGGGTGGTATTACTAAGGGATTTTTATAATTTATAAACCCTTTTGGGTTGAAAAATATTTTCCAAATTTGCGGTGTAGCTGTGTGTCGCAAATTCGGTTGTTGTTTTTTTGTACCCTTGTTTTGAAAATGCGGGAAAGCTTTTTCAAGGGGGAAATTGTCACGGTCAAAATTCAAATCAAACCAAATTCGTGTCAATCGACCAGCCCCGTTGGACCTAAGCCCCAAATCAAACATTCTAGGCGTGGAAGACGGGCCCATAGGTCGGGGCCCGGCCAATTTAAATTAGTGGAGAGGTTTCACCCAGACCGTCCCCACCCCCCTGAGACTAAGGGCTTTGACCCACCCTCGATGTTTCCCGACGGACCTCGTTGGGCCCTTATCCGGCCACTTTGTGAACCCCGTCTTTTTCAGTTTGACATCGTGACCCCACCAGACTCAGTGGCCACTTTTGGTGACCCTGTCCCCACGGGCCCACTAAGTAGGAAAGGGGGGGGGGAGAGTGTGGGGGGGGGTGAAATCTAGCTAAACAATTAGATGCCAATTTCCCCACAGAGAGTAAGGCGTTCAGCATGACTTTTCATTTTAAAATCCAATGAAATTTGAGGGAGCTAACTTCGGGGGGGTCAGGGGTAAAAAAATTTACAATGGTATCGCCCCTTTTTGGAGAGACGGAACACCATAAGAAAGGTGGGAGTGAGGAAGGGAGACGAGGGGAAGAACGAAAAGAGACAGAGGAGGGAGAGGTTCTAGGTCTGTTAGAGAAAAGAGAGAATGAGGGGAGGAGAGAAGGAACCCGTTGAGAGATTAGCATGAGATTCTGCAGAGGAAAGGAGAGGAAATGTGGAGAGGGAAAAATTGTAATTTATGAAGAAGAAAAGAAAGAAAAGAAAAAGAAAAGAAAAGCAACCCGTCCATTTGATAAGAGAGACTAGAAAGAGAGAGAGAGAGAGGTGCAAGCGTTAATGCAGGAAGAAAAAAGGGAACAATCGATGTTTATAGTATGTTCTACCCTAACCGGGGGGTTTGACCCCATACCTGGCAGCGTACTTCGCCAAGAGAACACAACCAACCCAAAAGTCTCACGGGCCCGGCGCCCTCAGACCCCCACCCGTGCCCGGGAGTTGGTCGTTTGGAAAGTGACAGGAAAAAAAAAAAAAAAGAAAAGAAAGACAGTGATTGTGAATATTAAGATCACCGGCCCGGTAAAATAGAAATCTATTTATACCCCGGGTTGTTAATGATGTTTTAGAAAATGATTTTTTTGAAGTTCAAAGGAAAGAGAAAATGTTTTATTTTGTTTGATTTTTATAGCATTGAGTTTTTTCATGATCATGTATAGTAAAGTTATAGACTTACTAGTGGTTTTTATGTGACGAATGCTGATAATGAATGAGATCGAAGCAAGCTGTGAGTGTGTTTGGGCTGTGCGCTAGTCCTTTCCCCCACTGACATCACCCGAGGTTGACACCCCCCATCCCGACCTGATGCTGTCCAGTGTACCTAGGGCCCCACTCTAAAACCCTCTTCAATTGGATCCCTTTTGGGGTTCAGCAGGGCGTTTTCCCCGGGACCCTTATCCCCCCCTTTCAAGGTGCTGCCTTCTGGACCTATGCGACAAACCCCCGCCCCATGTCCCTTCTTGTGCAAATGAAAACCTATTGTCCCTTTGTCCCCCTTTCTGCCCCCCCACTGGGGTTTTCAGAGGCAGAAAAAATCCCCCCATCTCCTTGCACTTTTCCCCTTTTGGCCCAGATTGTTTCTTGCACCTTAGTGCCCAAAGGCCCCTCTATACCTTGCGAATTAACAACCCCCTGCTTCTCTGGCGTTCTTTTAAATGTATGGTTTAATCAGGGCCCCAAACCCGACAAAATTTTGTTCTTCATAACCCCGCTCTTTTAAACAGCGAACCCCTTCCGTACCACTCAACTCTAACCCTTTCTCAAAAATGACCAAAGTGACCCCAAAAGAGGTACGTTTCACTGTTGAATCTAGCTGTCAATTTCTTTCTGAATCCCTTTCCCCTGTGAGGGCAAACCCTTCATCAATGATTCCTTTACGCACCAAAAACAGATTGGGTGTCTGCTGGCAATGCAGTGAAAATCTGTAATGCCTTACCCGTCAATAGCGCTGACAAAATGACTGCCCACTCTTCTGAAGGCCAACCCTGACTGGTCGCAAACGTTTCGAAACGACTGATGTATGCATCAATCGAATCTGTTCCTTCAGAGAACTTTGGCAACTTTGGTCGGGGGGCGTAACTGCGCACAGAGTCACTGGAAACTGAACTCCCATCCTCGGTGGTCTCCCTTTGTATTTTCACTCGCTCTAACTCTAATTGGATCCTTAATCTTTCTGTTTCCTGCGCTTCCTTTAGTCTTTCTGTTTCCTGCGCTTCCCTTAGTCTTTCTGTTTCCTGCGTTTCCTGATTATTGTTAGCCTGAATTCTTAATCTTTCTGTTTCCTGCGTTTCACTAGCTTTAATCCTTTCCTGCTCTGCTATTTCTACTGCAACACGGCGTCTTTCGCGCGTTCATCCCTTTCCATCTTTTGCTGGTTTTCAACGAATGCTCGCAACTCTTCTCCCGAATAGCCTAAATCACGAGCGACGCTCACAAGTTGTTCAATAGGGATGTTTTTCGTCCGCCATTGTATCTTTTTTTTTTTTTTTTTGAACAGATTTTACTACTACGACAGCCAAACTGGTGGTTACCGACACGAGTGACGTAATAGCACAATCCTATGAATGATAATATTAGCTTGGGACAACGTAATTAGTTTTTATAAGACGCCTAGCGCCTGACCCAACTATGAGAGCGAATTATAGGAAATCTGTGCGAAATAAGTACTCTGGGGTGAAATGCCAAGCCTAGTATTAACTATCTTGGAAGCAATGCCAAGCCTAGTATTTAACTAT
>CM031606.1:18866824-18869324 GCA_018398815.1 Conus ventricosus
CACATACATATATACAAACACACATACGTAATTGTGTACATACATACATACTTGCGAACACGCATACACATATACGTACACACAAACGTACATGCATGCATACGTACATTCATACACACGTACACACAAACATACATGCATACAAACATACATATATACAATCATACAAACATACAAATATACATACATACATACATGCATATAAAGTACATGAATACATACATACAGACAAACAGATACAGAAACAGACATACTAACATGTTAACATACATACACGCATATACACACGCATACTCACACACATGCATACATACATACATACAGACAGACAGACAGACAGACAGACAGAGACACAGACAGACAGACAGATGGACAGACAGACAGACAACCATATATAGATACACACATACATAGAGAAAAAACATACTACACAACATCGCATACATACATACATATATACATACATACATGCATACATACATACATTCATACACTCACATCAGTTACTTTAATGCATTAACTTGTCAAATCAACAACTATGCACAGTAGTCCAGATTGCAGGCGCATCGATGAAAGCTATCTTTCACATGCTCTCCTCTCTCTCTCTCTCTCTCTCTCTCTCTCTCTCTCTCTCTGTCTCTGTCTCTGTCTCTGTCTCTCTCTCTCTCTCTCTCTTCTCTCTCTCTCCTTCTCTCTCTCTCTCCATCCCTCTCTCTTTCTTTCTATTCCCCCTTTTTCTCTCTCTGTCCCCACGTCCTTCTTTCTCTCTCTGGCTAGCTCCAGTTCTTTGTCTGTCAGTGCTTTAGTCAGCTTTATACATCTTATACTATCAAAAGCACAGTTTGGAAGTCAACATCTGTCAGTTTCAAGGCTGGTTTATGAGGTGATTCCGCCTTGACCAAACACGCCTAGACCCAATCATGACTGACATGCTCAAGTATTTTGCGAGTTGTTTACATTTGGTTATGGGCAGTCCTAACATTGAAAGTCCTGAAACCACTCTTTTATGAACCATGCCTAGTGAACCTATTACTAGAACAACCACTTTTGTGCTAAATCCGGCACATGCATACATACATACATACATACATACATACATACATACATACATACATACATACATACATACGTACGTACGTACGTACGTACGTACGTACGTACGTACGTTCGTACATCGTACATACATACATAAATACATACACACACACGTACGTACGTACATACATACATACATTCATACATACATACATACATACATACATACATACATACATACATACATACATACATGCATGCATACATGCATACATGCATACATACATACATACATACATACATACATACATACATACATACATACATACATGCATACATGCATACATACATACATACATACATACATACATACATACATACATACATACATACATACATACACGTACATACATATGCAAATATGCATGCATGCAAGCATACACATACATGCATATATACATACATGCATACATACATGCAGGGATGCATACATACATACATGCATACATACATACATATATACATACATATATACATACATACATACATACATACATACATACATACATACATACATACATACATACATACATACATACATACATAATACATACATGCATACACACATGCATATGTACGTACGTACATACATGCACACATAAACACATACGTACGTACGTACGTACATACATACATTCGGGTGTTAATGTCATTTTAAGAGAGGGTTGGTTCCCTCTTTTGGGGGAGCGTAATGAGTTATCATTGTGATGTGGTACCATTTTAATAGTGAGTAGGTTCCCTGAGGGGCTTTCTTACAATCCTGTTTTTAACATACTGTCATTCTGGTGATATCATTTTAACAGAGGGTAGGTTCCCTCATGGATAATTCTCCCCGCCCAGCTTAATGTGTTGCCATTCTGGGGGTACAGGTTTAGCAGTAGACAGTGTCCCCTCAGGAGGCCTTCTCTCTGCTCAGCTAAATGGACTTTGAGTCTGGTACTCACCAGCAAAATGGAACACCTCCCCTCTCCCTATATCACTCCCGCCAGCGTTGTTACCTGAGACAGTAGTCGTCGTTAAGTCTTCTCCTTCTTCTTCCTAAAATACTGGTTCACTCAAAAACGAGTAGGTCACCAGCGCGCATGTTAAAAAGTAAAATAAAATAACATAAAATAGTGCGACTCAGACTGTTGGCCCCTGGAGCAAATTTGGCAACAAGGGGTCGCACTCAATATTCAAGAAGTTAAAAGCAATGGCCAAATTCAGGCCCAGGTAACAGTAAAATATCTGGGGAAGTTAAAATAGAAAATCGTCAATATGCAGATCTCAAAACTGTCGTATCAATTTGTTTTTTTAAATGAGACTGCATTTGTGGCAATCTTGATGGCACCCGGCAGTGAGTTCCACAGCCGTACAGAACTAGGATAAAATGAATGTAAGTGGCTGTCATGTAACCTAGTCGCGC
>CM031606.1:18876824-18879324 GCA_018398815.1 Conus ventricosus
CCAAGAGCAGTCAATCAATCGTTGACGAAAGCAACGTATGAATTGCTTAACATTGCCAACACTTTGATTTAACCATACAAAACCAAAACCATATTCAGAGACAAATACGTACTTTACTTGCCCAGTTGTTTTTCCCTCTAGCATCAAGATCATATAACATGTTATAGGCTTTGCGTGGTAATCTGTGCTCCTGCATATAAAGTAAACTCACCCAAAAACGGATGCATTTAACCGCAGAATATATGTACAAGGGGAATCTATTAGTCTCACCATAAATAAGATCATTAGGCGTTCGCTTGTCTACACCTAAAAACCTTTTTAATGCGAACAGGTGCACAGATTCACAATATATGGCAGCATTGTCTAATCCCCACAATTCAGACCCATATTGTACAATTGGTTGAATCTGACTATCAAACAGCTTAATAAAAACATACAAATACGTGTTATTGAGGATATACAGCTTTTTCATGATACTGAGCAACATATTTTTTGCCCTGCTTGCAAGATCCTTGCACGCGCTAACAAAACTCAGACGTGTAGAGAAAAATATACCCAAATACTTATAAGCATTCACAACAGGCATGGGGATGCAATCATAGAACCACCTTTCTCTTGCACTCAAATAACCACCCTTTCGAAAAAACAATAATGTTATTCTTGGACAAATTGACCTTTAGTTGGAGAGAAGCAGCTGAGCGATGTAAACTGTTCAGTTGAGTCTGTAAACCAATAACAGTTTTGATATCAAACCACATCATCAGCTAATAAAAGAATAAACAACTCAAAAGCATCCAGAGTCAGCAAAGCCCCATGTTTTCCATTGTTGATCACTTCAATTGCTAATCATTAAATAAAGAGGGAAATAGAACAGGACTGCAGGCATCAACTTGCCTAACCCCAGCTGTACAGTTAATGTAATCTGTCAATTTATCCCCACAACGAACTCTAGCTTTAACCACCTCATACATGCTTCTGATACATCTATAAAGTTTACCCTTAATACCATTCTTAATCATGACTGGCCCAAAGAAGATTTCTATTGATGGAATCGAACGCTTTTTTTAAATCTATGAAGCGGCGTACAATTTTCGATTGTAAGAAAACTGCTTCTGAACGATAGCCATTAAAGTAAACATGTGGTCTACAGTCTAATACCCTTTTTGAAACCAGCTTGGTGATCACCAGTAATATTGTTTTCCTCACCCACTCTTGCAATCTGCTATTTATTATCATTCCAAATATTTTTACTGCTTATGTTACTAAGACATATACCCCCATAATTGTTTGGATTATTAGCGTCCCCCTTTTTAAAGATAGGCATTATTATTGACTCCGTCCAGTTATCCGGAAACATACCGTCATCAAACAGTTATTGAAAAACTTTAAACAAAACTGCACAACTTGGGCAGAACAGTGTTTGAACAGTTCACCAATTATGCCATCGGGGCCCTGCTGCTTTATTGTTTTTAAGTTTTTTAATTGCTAATAACACTTCTTCTTCACTAATGGGACGGTTCATATAGACATCAGACTCGTCTTCAACCCCTCTTGATTTCTCTCATTGTCAGTATTTAACTCTAACAAAGTTTGAAATGTTGAAAACCCACGTCGGTTGGAATGTTATTTCTTGGCTGTTTCCCTTTGGGCGAAATCTTGTGCACTACGGTCCAGAATTCCCTCTGTGAATTTATTGATGCTACTAACTTATCTATTAATGATTTATTATACTCTTTCTCTTTTCTCTTAAGTAAATGCTTATACTCACGTCTGGCTATTGCATACGCAGTTCTATCAGTGTCTTTTACTGTACGGCGACTTATTCTCAGTAACTTCATTTGCCTTTCTTTTATTAAGAACACATTCTTGATCATACCAGCCCTTTGATTTCCTGTCGTGACCCTGTATACGTTTTTTCATACATTCAGCACATTTCATTATACATTCAGTAAACATATTTAGTGCATCATTAATATCGACATCTATTAAAACTTATGGCAAGATCAATACTTTTACTTGCTTTTTCATCAATAAGGTATTACTAAACAAAGAAGCGCATTCATCATTCCAGACAATTTTTTCAATAACATCGCTTTGACCTGTTTTGGTCATATCTACTAAGTTTCCACAAGGAAAAAGAACATGAAGTGACACAGGAAAATGATCAGAATCTATACGTTCTACAACCTGTAACTCACAAAAGTCACATAACAGAGCAAAGAGTTCATTTGACAGTATAAAATAGTTGTTGACACTGCTCCCGTGATCAGAAACATATGTAGAGAGAGAGAGAGAGAGAGAGAGAGAGAGAGAGAGAGAGAGAGAGAGAGAGAGAGAGGAGAGAGAGAGAGAGAGAGAGAGAGAGAGAGAGAGAGAGAGAGAGAGAGAGAGAGAGAGAGAGAGAAGGGTGGGGAGGGGGGGGAGGGGGCAGAGAGGCAGAGAGAAGCCGACAGACAGACAGACAAAGAGATACAGGGATAGATTAACAGTGACGGAGAGT
>CM031606.1:18884324-18889324 GCA_018398815.1 Conus ventricosus
GTTTGATTGTTCAGAATACATTGAACGCAAAATGAGTGTGCCATGATGTCTGTCTGCTTCTCTGTCTGTCTGTCTGTCTGTCTCTTTTCCTGTCTCTGTCTGACTGCTGTTTGTCTGTCTGTCTGTCTACCTGTCTGTCTGGCTGTCTCCCTCCCTCCCTCCCTCCCTCTCTCCTTCTCTCTTTCTTTCTCTCTTTCTTTCTCTTTCTTTCTCTCTTTCTTTCTCTTTCTTTCTCTCTTTCTTTCTCTCTCTCTCTCCTCCCTCTCTCTCTATTACTCTCCTTCCCCCTCTCTCTCCCTCCCTCTCTGTCTATCTCTCCCTCCCTCTCTCTCTCTTCCTCACTCTCTCCCTCACTCTCTCCTCACTCTCTCCCTCACTCTCTCCCTCACTCTCTCACTCTCTCTCTCTCTCTCTCTCTCTCTCTCTCTCTCTCTCTCTTCTCTCTCTCTCTCTCTCAAGCCTGAACGTCTGACTGTCTTCCAACTCTCGGTCCTCTCCGCTCTTTCTTTCTGTCCTTGTCCCTGACCTCTCTCTCGAACTCCCCATTCCCACCACAGTTTTACCTCCCACCCCCCACCCCCACCCCCATCCCTTCCCTCTTTCCTTCTCTCCGTCTTCTTCCTCCCTCTCCTCTACCTCTTCACTTCTCTCTCCTCCAGCAGTATTGGCAGCGTCCTAGTTTGCGTGATGTGTCGCAAAACCGGAAGTGCGTCTCCCCGTTCGGTCCAGGCCGGTCCAACAGGACACCGGAAGTAGAACAATCGCCGGCAACCGCCAGTCGATACTTCGCAATGAGGCAATAGTTTTTTCCTTTCCTATAGGCTTTCTTTTGATCGTCTGTCAGTCAGTCAGTCTGTCTGTTGGTCTGTCTGTCTGTCTATCTCGGTTTTATTTGCTGGTCCACATGCACGTCTTATTGTAAAGAAGGTAAAGGACTGGGTGCAATCGATTCCGGACGGAAGTGAAGGGCAGCAAAAAAACAAACAAAACAAAACCTCTCTCTTTCTCTCTCTCTCTCTCTCTCTCTCTCTCTCTCTCTCTCTCTCTCTCTCTCTCTCTCTCTCTCTCTCTCGCTCTCGCTCTCCTCCTCCTCCTCCTCCTCCTTCTCCTTCTCCTTTTCCTTCTTTCTTCTTCTTCTTCTTCTTCTTCTTCTTCTTCTTCTTCTTCTTCTTCTTCTCTTCTTCTTCTTCTTCTCTTTCTGTCTCTGTCTGTCTTTCTCTCCCTTCCCCCCCTCTCTCTCTCTTTCTTCCTCTCTCCCACTTCCCATTTCTCTCCCCTCTCTCTCCTGTTTGTCTGTCTGTCTGTCTGTCTGTCTGTCTCTGTCTGTCTGTCTGTCTGCCTGTCTGTCTATCTGTCTGTCTGTCTCTCTCTCGCTCTCTTTCAATCATCCCCACCCTTCTCTGTCTCTGTCTCTCTCTGTCTCTCTCTCCCTCTCTCTGTCTCTGTCTCTCTGTCTCTCTGTCTCTGTCTGTCTGTCTGTCTCTCTGTCTCTGTCTCTGTCTCTCTCTCTCTCTCTCTCTCTCTCTCTCTCTCTCTCTCTCTCTCTCTCTCTCTCCTCGGCCCTTCATCTCCAAATGCTGATTTCATCCATTGTCCTGCCGCTGATGAAGAGGTGCTGTCGACACCGCTGGCATTGTGTTCGTGCCACGGTGCATTTGTCCGCACGTTCTGGCATCATCAACAATTCAACGACACAGATCGGGTGTCCGTTTCTTTTCCCTGGAGGACTCCTGGCTTGTCGGCAGGTGGAAACTCCGAGAGAGAGAGAGAGAGGAGAGAGAAGAGAGAGGAGGAAGAGAGAGAGAGAGAGAGAGAGAGAGAGGAGTGATGAGAGAGAGAGAGTGAGAGAGAGTGAGAGAGAGAGGAGAGAGAGAGAGGAGTGAGAGGAGAGAAGAGAGAGAGTGAGATGAGAGAGAGAGAGTGAGAGAGAGAGTGAGAGAGAGAGCGAGAGAGTGAGAGAGTGAGTGGAGTGAGTGGAGAGAGACAGAGAGAAAGTGAGAGAGAGAGAGAAAGAAGAGAGAGGAGAGAGAGAGAGAGAGAGAGAGAAGAGAGAGAAGAGAGAGAGAGGAGAGAGACAGTGACAGACAGAGAGAGACAGAGAGAGACAAACTGTCAGACAGAATGAAGAGAGATGAGAAGTAGAGAGAAGACAGACTGAATGAGAAGAGCCCCCAGCACAGCAACAGACACAGGCAGCACCACACAGACAGACAGACAGGCAGACAGACAGACTGTCCGACATAGTCAAACAGTCCATAGCTAGATAGATAGATGTAGATAGACCTGAAGGCAGGCCACACCACACAATCAACACACACACCACCACAGACCATCCACATGCCAGACACCACACCAATCAACAAAAGAAAGTTATAACCATTAATCTCATCAGTTCTTTCGTTTCAATCCAAACAGTTCCATGCCTAGGAAGGTCCAGGTTGTCTGCAATGCCAGGAAGGTCCAGGTTGTCTGCACAGCCCAGGATCAGCAGAAAGGTCCAGGTTGTCTGCAATGCCAGGAAGGTCCAAGGTTGGTCTGCAATGCCAGGAAGGTCCAGGTTGTCTGCACAGCCCAGAGATCAGACAGAAAGGTCCAGGTTGTCTGCACAGCCCAGAGATCCGACAGGAAGGTCCAGGTTGTCTGCAATGACAGGAAGGTCCAGGTTGTCTGCACAGCCCAGGGATCAGCAGGAAGGTCCAGGTTGTCTGCAATGCAGGAAGGTCCAGGTTGTCTGCAAGCCAGGATAGCCAGAGGTCCAGGTTGTCTGCCAATGCAGGAAGGTCCAGGTTGTCTGCACAGCCCAGGGATCAGCAGGAAGGTCCAGTTGTCTGCAATGCCAGGAAGGTCCAGGTTGTCTGCACAGCCAGGATCAGCAGAAGGTCCAGGTTGTCTGCACAGCCAGAGATCGACAGGAAGGTCCAGATTGTCTGCAGCCAGAGATGCAGAAGGTCCAGGTTGTCTGCACAGCCGGATCGACAGGAGTCCAGTGTTGCAAGCAGAAGGTCCAGGTTGCCTGCAATGCCAGGAAGGTCCAGGTTGTCTGCACAGCCCAGGATCAGCAGAAGGTCAGGTTGTCTGCACAGCCCAAGATCGACAGGGAAGATCCAGTTGTCTGCAATGCAGGAGGTCAGGTGTCTGCATGCAGGAGGTCCAGGTTGTCTGCCGCAGACGACGAAGGTCCAGTTGTTGCACGGAAGGTCAGGTTGTGCACAGCAGGTCAGGCAAAAGTCCAGTTTTGCAATGCAGAGGTCAGTGTCTGCACGCCAGGATCAGCAGAAGGTCAGGTTGTTGCATGCCAGGAAGGTCCAGGTTGTCCGCAAGCAGGATCGAGGAAGGTCCAGGTTGTCTTTACAGCCAGAGATCCGACAGGAAATCTGTCTTCATGACGCACCGCCGTTACTTTTCCATGCATTATCAATGACAACGATCTCCGGTTACTGTCATCCTCGCCCGGGGGCCCCAAGGTCTCTGTCTTTCTGTCTGTCTGTGTCTGTCTGTCTGTCTGTGTCTGTCTGTCTGTAGGTCTGTCTGTCTCTGTCTGTAGGTCTGTAGGTCTGTCTGTCTGTCTGTCTGTCCCTCTGTCTGTCTGTCTGTCTGTCTCTCTCTCTCTGTTTGTCCGTCTGTCTGTCTGTCCGTCTGGCTGTCTGGCTGTCTGTCTATCTGACTGGCTGTCTCTCTGTCTGTCTGTCCGTCTGTCTGTCTCTCTGTCTGTTTGTCTCTCTCTCTCTGTCTGTCCGTCTGTCTGTCTGTCTCTCTGATTGTCTGCCTGTCTGTCCGTCCGTCTGTCTGTCTGTCTTTCTCTTAATATTTCATTTGCTTTTAGTGGGTTTTTAAAAAAAAGAAAAATAGAACAACAACAACAACAACAACAACAAATAAACAACCGGAAATCAGATATAAAGCAAGCTAAGCAGATCAACAGAACAGAGGATATACAGAGGATTTTACGCTACAACCATTCAGTTAAGGTGTATCCTGCACGCAAACCGAGCTCTGCGGTTCAGGGCTTTTAGGTCTTGTTTTGATAGTTTGTCTCTCCGTCCCTGACATTACTGAAAAACAGTCTGGTGGATTTTCGTCCAACTTGGCAGAGATCTCAGCGGGCAGAGTGAGGGGCTCTATGTGGTGAAATAGTGAGGTTTGCAGGTTCAAAGCGGATCAACTGACAACGGAAAACAATGCATACCAACCAGCTGGTATGGTGTTTTCTACTGTTTTCTTTCTTTCTTTTAAGTCAATTAGTATGGTGTTTTCTACTGTTTAAAAAAAACAAATCTATCTATCTATCTATCTATCTATCTATCTATCTATCTATCTATCTATTTGTCTGTTTATCTGTCTATCTATCTGTCTGTCTATCTATCTATCTGTCTGTCTGACTGTCTGTCTATCTGTCTGTCTGTCTATCTATTTATCAATCTGTTTGTCTTTCTATTTACCTATCTATCTATCATCTATCTTTCTATCTATCTATCTATTATCTATCTATCTATCTATCTATCTATCCGTCTAACTATCAACCAATCTATCTATCTATCGATCTGTCTGTCTATCTATGTATCTATCTATCTATCTGTATGTCTGTCTTTCTATGTATCTTTGGGTGTAGGGACGGCATGAACGCGCATGTTGCCTTTCCATTCTTCCAGGTGTCTTTTTTTGCTCTGTCTCTCGCTCTCTCTCTCTCCTCTCTCTCTCTCTCTCTCCTCTCGCGAACGGAGATACTATCAATTTCCGTGAAAACCAAAAACTCTCAAACTTAATGACATCGACACTAACAGCGTAGCCAAGCAATCAACAGCTAATTTAGTTCAGCAACCCTAAACCAGTCAGCCGAGACGTGTCCAATCAACCGTTATCTGTGTCACCCCAATCCCCCAAGCCGGAGCCTGGCTCTCGCCCAGTTTCTGTTTTGCACCCCCCCAGGCAGAGTGATTGGTTCCATTTGGGGCCCCGTGACGCAAGATCAATTAACAGCGCCAGTGATCGAAAAAATGCCT
>CM031606.1:18899324-18930525 GCA_018398815.1 Conus ventricosus
CTCTCTCTCTCTCTCTCTCTCTCTCTCTCTCTCTCACACATACACACACACACATCATGCTAAATAAGTGTTATGATTATTGATGCTATAAATGCATTGTCGCTAACAGATACCTGATTGTAATGTAATACTGTTCGTTGTATTCATGCATTATAACCGCATCATGAAAATGTGTATGATATGTTGATATTATTGATGCATTGTAGTTGTCTAATTAACATCCTTAGCAGTATGTAGTATGTTAACATTTCAGAAAAAGAATGTAACTCTCTCTCTCTCTCTCTCTCTCTCTCTCTCGTTCCTTTTATACTTAATAGGAGGACTGCTTTCTGTGTGTCTGTGTTTGCGGACATTTTTTTATCCTTCGTAATTAATTTCGTTATTCTTGTTTGCTGTTTTAATCATTGAAAAAAATTCTTTAATTTCATCTGTGCGTCAATGTTAATGGAGTGACAACTCATCCACATTTTAATGTATTTTTGAAGATATGCATGTTTTTTAAAAGTTTTGTCAGTTTTGGTCGCTAGTGTTCTGCTTAATCAGTCCCTTAGCGCTGGGCAAGGACTGGATGAAAAAAAGCATGTACTTGCTTATCTGTTACCCTTGGAAATAAAGATCATCATCATCATCATCATCATCATCATGACCATCATCATCATCATCATCATCATCTCTCTCTCCCTCTCTCTCTCTCTCTCTCTCTCTCTCTCCTCTTTCTGTGCTGGGGGTGAGCGTGAGCTTCAAGACTGGTCAGACGTGTCGGTGTGTTGTGTCCCAAAATGGATTAGTTTGCCAGTTTTGATTCATCGATCTTCAGTGATTTTTGGACTCATGGTTGTGTAAGGTGCGTTCGATTTATTGACTGATTTTTGGTTTCGGATTTTGATCGGATTAGACATTATTTTCATTTAAAAGATTGATACATACATAATAGAGATTTCTAAATCTGAACAGTTTTTGGGGGGAACTGTTGGATGACGGCAACGCAGCATGTGTGCAGCACGTGCAAGGTGTTCGCTTGTTCGCGAGAGAAAGAAAGGGAGAAGTTGTGCACTGGCGCATGAAATAAGACTTGTTTGGCCTCTGAAGTGGTCCGTGACTATGCTCTTCGTATCAGTTTTTCTGGTTGCATTGAGGCTCAATCAAAAGCAAACAATGCAGGCGGCTGTGACAATAATTCTCTCCAACACACCAGCATCCGTGTCCGTGTCGGCGGCGTGTACCAGTCCCTGGATGTAAACATTGCACACGTGAACCGTCTTTTCCTCATGTGGTCAGTGACTGTCTATTTTCAAGCGATGTCAAGATCAAAATCAAAGCAAAAACTCAGGTTTGTGATAATAGTCCACGCAAAAGGTTTACTTCTGATGGTTTTCCTGAAGTCTTCTGCAGTTGTCATTCGTTGGCTTCTCTTGTCCTGCGGTGACATTGAGCTGAACCCTGGACCAACACGGGCCAACGCGTTTTCTAAGTATATTTCCAGTGCTGGTGGTACACCTGTTCATATTAAGAAAACATCCGATCATAATCATGGACCTGACAGAGACTTGAACAAAAGACTGTTTTCTATGGCTGGCTATTCACAGCGTGAGAACACTGACATCATGGAAAGGTTCAAGTGTTGGTATGGACTTCTACAGAAGGAAAATGATCAGCTAAAAGCCAGAGTTGATCTGCTTGCCAGCAAATGTCAAGTTCTCGAAGAACAGTGTGAAAATCTCTTCCAGTGGAAAGATTTGTTTATAGATGTGTCCCACCAAATGGACAGCAAGTAGACAAAATCGAGTCATTTTCTCGTCGGAACAACTTGAGGTTTTTCAACGTTTTTGAAGGCCCGAGTGAGGCCAACTCCAAGTGCACCAGAATGATAGTACAGCTGTTGAACCGATTTTTTCCTTCCAAGCAGTGGACAATTGATGACGTGGAGCGGGCACATCGGGTTGGTCGAGGGAGTTACAACAGTAATTACCCTCGCCCGATTGTCGCTCGTCTTTTCCACTGGCAGGATAAGCTGACCATTCTGAGGGAACAGGAGTGCAGGAAAGAAATGGCAAAAACACTGGGTATACGTGTTGCTTCCGACCTGACCAGCCGTCAGAACCAGATTATCAAAGAGGAGAGAAATGCTGGCAGACATGCCTACTTCTGGAAAGGACGCATATTCTACAAGAGCAAACAACATGAGAATCATGAAAGGGACACTCTAAGACACTCTGGCGATGTAACCAATGCCACCCCTCCTCGGTACCACCACAGCAAGACAAGTCACTCAAAGCAGCAATATCAAATGGATGAACCAGTCAACCAACACGTCATGGCTCAAGAAGACGTGGATCAACATCATGCCTACCAAGATGTCCGACACCCACAACAGAAGTGGAGCTCACGTAACTCCACTGATGACTTCCCTCGGACTGTCGATATGATTTCATCCCCGCCATTTCCAAGCGATCAAACAGAAGACATGAACGTTGGCAGGCAGGTCTACGTTTGGAACGGGCGCCTCTACCACAAGCGCAGGAGCATGCAACACCATGGCCCCAGAAAAGACCCACGAAGACTCTCTTACAGTCTGTCCCGGAATGCTGCCCCTGATGACGCCGCTGAACCAGTCAGTCAACATGGCTTGGCACCAGCTCCAACCCACGTGGACTCCACTCGCCTGCAGTCCCGACAGAGGCCAATGACGTCCTCTGCTGAAGACATCCATGGACAGCAGCCAGTTTCACGCAGGATGCCGCTGCTGATCGTTGTATTGAACGATTTAAACAGCGTGACCCAGTGCCAACACCTATCTACATGGACTCCACCCACCCACAGCCCCAGGGGAGGCCGGTGTCATCCTCTGATGGGGGTTTTCCATGGACTGCAGACATGGCTGCATTCCCGTCACCCCCTGATCGTTCAACACAGGATTACACCGGCATATCGGAGACACCATGCAGAACACGTGGCGAGCACCGTGAGGAACGAGAATGTCGCCAGAAGCCTGTGGATGCAGGCCATGGAGCCCCAGTGGATGTTCCAGGGACAGCGGCTTCCCATCCTCCACAGCCACAGCGAACTCCACGCCCCTCAGCCAGAGTGACGGTCAATCAATGGGGCGTCAGACTTACGTCCACACCGAACACGGAAGACGAGAACCATGTGCCTAGACCTAATTCTGGGAAGGTCAGGGACCGTCTACCCGTGGAATCCCGGCTCCATCATGAACATGACACGCAGACATCTTGTCTGATGACTGGTGACGTTGCACCAACTTCTGATGCAAACCAGCTGGGCCCAATGGTCGGTCGGGAATGTGTTGTGCATCGTGCATTCTATAGCAGCACTGACCCCTCTTGTGATGCCCCCTCCCCCCTTCCACCCAGCAAGCAGTCACTGATGGACCTGATGCAGATCTGGATTCCCACACACCTTGTTCGCCACGCCCATCCTCAACCACCCCCCCCGCCAGTGAAGCCAAGGCAGACGACAGCACCACCATGGTGAAACGCCTGGTGGACCCATGGACTGGCGCAGATGAACTAGAGAGTCAGTCTTTGGAAAGTCTGACGGTAGACGTGACGGGATGAACTGTTCAAGTATGACCCATCTTCCTGTAGTGTCAGAACAACAGAACTGTTCTATGATATCAGAAACACCCAAAACACATGGCAGACAAACACGCAGCAAAACAAAGATGGCAATCGGACGTACAATGACAAATATAACACACGAAAAAAGCACTCTCAGACAAAAGCAGGTCACAGATTGTTTCCCACGCATCGAAACAGGATCATCACAGGCGGATAGAAGCCAATCTGTCGACACCTAGGGATTCGGCCCTGCCCTTGTCACTATATCTGGGTTGTATCAGGCCCTGCAAATGATGCTAATCCAGAAAACTGTTGCATTTCTTTTCTTTCTTACAACATAGAGGGTTTGAGCTGTGTATACCAACCTGAATTACGGTTGTTATTCTGTAAATATGACATCGTATTTTTGTCAGAAACTTTTGCGACCATTTCCCTTCATATCTGTTTCCTTCTTTTAAAATTTTTGTGTCACCTGGATTGAAATTATCTGATGCTGCGACATCCCGTCTATCTGGTGGTGTTGTTCTGATGGTAAAAAAGACAATTTCTAGATTTGTTGAACGCATTCCATTAGAATGTGATAATTGTATTGCTGTGAAACTATTTAAACAGTTTAGTGGCTTACATGTCGACACTATACTGTTAGGCATTTATGTTCCCCAGCATCAAGCCCGTATTATTTAGATACAGAAATAAGAAATGGAATATATCTGCTTGAGCACTGTCTTCTCGATATTTTTGAACAGAATGGAGAATTACCTTTCATTATTATGGGAGATTTTAATGCCAGGACAGGTAAATCAAACGCTAGGGAAGTTATTCTCCCTGATACTAATGTTTGGAACGATGATGACAATAATACTAAAGAAGATGAAGCATATCTTAGAAATTCCAAAGATGAAATGATGAATGAATTTGGATGTTACTTATTGAAATTGTGCGAAGAATTCTCATTAATAATTCTAAATGGTGTTTCCTCAGTTGATAAGCACGGAGACTATACATATATAGCACATAATGGGGCAAGTATCATAGATTATTTTTTGATTTCAAGGTGCCTTTTTGAACATGCTCTAAGCATGAGAGTGCTCAACATTGCTGAATCTAAACATTTACCTATTGAATTAAGATTAAATTTACCAAGAAATGTAAAACACATTCAAAATAAATCTGTAAAACGTGTCGTTCAAAGGTTCATTTGGAACAAGGATCGTTTAGATGAATATCAACAGGCCTTCGAGTCACAGGAGATACTAGATATTTTGAACGGAGCTGTAATTCTGACGACTACTGGTGTCAACCTGGCACTGAATAAATTTTACGAATGTTTGCCTCTTGCAGGCCAATGTATGAAAAAACATATTGTTATAGGTGAAAAGAACAACAATTCCTGGTTCGATAGTGAATGCCGAAATGCAAGATCAGACTTATTGCAATCCTTGAAAAATTTTACATATTGCAAGAACGCAATACAAGTTGAGGAACTGAGGCTTACTTACACTAGTAAACGAAGAGAATACAAACACTTGCTTGTTAGAAAACAAAAAGAAGATAAATTACGCATTCTGGCTACTCTTGAGACAAATAAAAATGACCCCAAGAAATTCTGGGGACTGTTAAGTCAAAGGTAGGTATGAAAGCACTAGAAAACTCCATCACAATTGAAGAATGGTACAATCACTTTCATAAGTTTATAACGACTTTGAACAGGAAAACGAACTATATTCTGGAATCAGCGATTATTTTGTACCTTTAGCTAATCAGATGACCAACAATAATAATAGTGACACTAGTTTCTGTTGTAATTTAGATACTTCCGCCCTCGACTGGGAAATAACAGAATTAGAGGTTAAAAATGCAGTACGATCACTTCGAAATGGTAAAGCTGCTGGAACCGATGGATTCAGTGGTGAATTTTACAAGTATGCGCCTCCATTAGTCGTTTCTTTTTTGACCAAATTTTTCAATAGACTGTTTGATTCCGGGACATTTCCACTCATGTGGTCAGAAGCAATTATTCATCCTCTGCATAAAAAAGGTAATGTTAATTTTCCGGACAATTATCGAGGCATCTCATTGTTAAATGTAAGTGGCAAATTATACACCTCTATTCTGAGCAAACGTCTTACAGAGTGGGTGGAAGAAAATAATGTAATCAATGAGTCACAGGCAGGATTCAGGAAGAGTTATAGCACAGTATGTAATCAATGAGTCACAGGCAGGATTCAGGAAGAGTTATAGCACAGTCGACCACATATTTACTTTAGTATCACTTGTACAGAAACAGTTGTCTTCTGGCAAAAAGCTCTATGCAGCATTTATCGACTTTAAAAAGCCTTCGATCTAGTGAATAGAAATAAATTGTGGTTAATACTGAATAAAAATGGTGTGCAAGGTAAAATGCATCATGCAATTAAAGTATGTACCAAGTCGTTAAAGCTAGAGTTCGGGGAAACAATGATTTTACTGAAGCCTTTACATGTCCTCATGGTTTGAAACAAGGTGACAACTCTAGTCCTATCTTATTTTCGCTTTTCATAAATGAACTTGCAAATGACGTTGCATTATCTGGAAAACATGGAATAAGTTTATCCCCCGATATTCTTCACATTCTTATTATGCTTTTTGCTGATGACGTTGTTCTCCTTTCACATACTGTAATTGGTCTTCAAAAACAACTAGATATATTAACTAACACTGCCAATAAACTAGGACTGATCGTGAATGAGGAAAAATCTAAAATTATAATATTCCGTAAAGGAGGGCATGTTGCCTCACGAGAAAAATGGTTTCACAATGGTATACAATTGCAAGTTGTGAACGAGTATAAATACTTAGGTGTCATTCTTTCTACCGGTTTAACTTTTTCGTATTCCTTGGAGGACAAGGCGCTCAAAGCTAAAAAATGTGTTTTTAGTATTTTGAAATTTTTTGTGGTCTCTAGGCGAAAACAATCCAAAACTTTTCTTCAAAATATTTGATAGCCAGATCCAGCCAATTTTAACATATGGCGCTGAAGTTTGGGGTTTAATTCCAACCATACTATAATTGAAAGAGTACACCTTTTAGCTATTAAACGTCTTCTGAATGTGAGTGTTCACACACCAAGTGCACTTATATATTCCGAATCTGGCAGATACCCGTTATATATTCAGACTTTCATAAAATGTGTAAAATATTGGCTGAAATTGACCCGTATGGAAAACAGCCGTATCCCAAGAAGATCCTATAAAATGTTATGTAGTCTGCATTATAATGGCAAAAAGAACTGGGTAAGTAATATATGTTTGACATTATATAAATATGGTTTCGGATTTGTGTGGGAAAATCAAGGGGTGGAAAATGTTAAATGTTTTGTGCATGCCTTCAAACAAAGACTTGTTGACTGTTATTTACAAGACTTAGACGCTGCTATTAACTCAAAAGAAAGATTTCAGTTCTATTCTTCCTTTCGACAACTCTATGATGTTCCAGAATATTTGTCTAGAATAAAAAATCCATCTCTTAGAAAATACTTGACAAGAATTAGACTTGGAGTTTCACAACTAAGAATTCATAAGTCTAGATTCTCAATTACAAGAATAAATAATGATTGTCCATTTTGTCCTGGTATTGAAGAATCTGAATTGCATTTTATACTAGTGTGTAATGAATACAGTTCTTTACGGAAAACCTTTATCCCAGCCAAATACCATAGTCATCCAAATGCATTCAAACTGACTTTGTTACTTTCAGATGTCAGAATATGTAAACCTCTTGCTGTGTATTTATGTAAAGCCTTTAATACTAGAAACCACTTCTTGTACGATGTTTGATGTTTGATTCATTTGAAGATAATTATACTTTGCTTTCCCATTTTATTTTAGTATTATCATCATTTTCCCCCTCACATTTCCAATTTCCATACCCCCTGATGACATGGGCAGATTGGCCTATCATTAAATTTTGTTCGTTCGTTCGTTCGTTCGTTCGTTCGTTCTCTCTCTTTCTGAATGGGCTCTGGAAGCGATGATTCCAGAGTGATAAGCGCTGAAAACATGTGGCAACAGTGCTTCAGATATTGTTGTGCTCTGAGAAATGAATAGTGTAAATAAATCGAAGACTTAACTTATTGGACGAAAGAAATGAGAAACCACATTTACCAGTGGATGATGGTCCTTTTCAATCCTCGCTGTGTCTTCTTTCTTTCAGTGTCATATAGTTTGGTCAGTGCCCACTGAAACACAGTATTAATGATTTTCTGCCACAAATTTTATTGTACTGTACTGTACTGCATTGTATTGTAATGTATAGCGTGGCGATGTATCGTATTTTATAAATTTATCATTGCATCGGATTTCTCCGTGTGAAAGTCAAACTGTATCATAACAAAGCTGTCTTGGTGTCTGGTCTTTGCGTCATGTAGAAACGACTATAAGAGCCTCCTCAGACAATAACATGAAGGAATAAACATAACAGTCCTCAGGTGACGTCACACTCTCCTTTTGTTTACGAACACGCTTATCAGCTTCTTCGTGTTTGGTTACAAAAGACAGATATATATTTCAAGTCTCTGTATATATCTGTTCACAAATAAAAAGGAAAGTTTCAAAAGGAAACGCCATGGACAACTTCCATTCGGCCCTGTTGTTGTTGTTGTTGTTGTTGTTGTTGTTGTTGTTCCGTGTGCTTTGTCCGTGTTTCACACAGGACCTCCGTCGATTACCTTATCTGAAAGACCATCATTTCAAGTTAGTGGGAAGGGGATAATGAAAAAAACAAACAAACAAGCAAACAAACGCGCAAAACGTGAACTACGGATCCTCATGAGAAGAAGCACCTCAATGTTGTGAATCTGGGACATACATTTCCCTGAGAGAGAGAGAGAGAGAGAGAGAGAGAGAGAGAGGACCGGTTTTTCACTGCTCAAAATACACCCTTGAACAATACTTCACAGCACTTTTTGTTTGATTCCTATCAAATGAAATCTGTGTGGGCATTAGGTCTCTTGTGAACAGGGTGTGCCAGACCTAATCACGTGGCAACCCGTGCTGCACCGGAAGTGATCCTCGGGGGATCCGAGTGTCGTTTGTACCGCTCTTTTTGATTGGATAAGTATTGAACTGCTTGTCTACGCGTGACTCTTGGGAATGACTGGTACACTATGGGATACCTTTTGTGCCAGAATGATTTTTTAACAAGAATACAAAAATTATAAATGATATGTGATAAATATCAAGCTCATGTGACCCGAATAGTTATGTCCTTTGTTGCTTTGATGTGACGTATAACCTGGAATAAGTAATTACGACTTCGGCGCGTGAGCGTGAAGGACTGGCCAAGAGCGATAAGCAGTCTTTCATGCATCCTGTCATCAAGGTAGCAAGTGTGTCATAATTATTTGTTTAGTTTCTTGTCACACACACTTTGCTCTGAACCGACGGTTTCAAAGCTACTCAAGATTATAGTTCTGATGTCAGATTTCCACTGTGCTTCGCACTAATAGCATCGGATGGCAATCCATATTAGTTGATTGAACAAAATAAGTTTTAACGTTAGTTAAAGAAACAAAGAGAATGATTGCCATTTCCTACCTCCTCAAACTGATGGATTTTGATTTTGTTTGTTTGATTGTTTTCTCTTTAGATTAAAAAAGAAAATTGATTTCATTTGGATTGGTAGCCCTTTTCATACAGGCCTGTATATGTAGCTGCTTGTCAACTAGGCTTAAATTGCACATACATCCGTATTGATGGTTTTTCTAGGGATGATCTGTTATGGGTAACTGTCTTGCGTACAAAATAAAATGTGTGTGTGTGTGTGTGTGTGTGTGTGTGTGTGTGTGTGTGTGTGTGTGTGCGTGTGTGTGTGCGTGTGTGTGTGTGTGTGTGTGTGTGTGTGTGTGTGTGTACATGCACGCATGTACACACACACACACACACACACACACACACACACACACACACACACACAGGCGCGCGCGCGCGCGCGTGCGTGCGTGTATGTATGTTTGTGCTTCCATGTGTTTGTGTGTGTGCCGGTGTGCATGTGTATTTATTCCTCTTGTTTAAGACAATATGGTGTTTGATCTGTCTGTGTAAAACACACATTTTACACAAGAATAAACCATTTAAAAAAAGGTTAACCAAATGATAACCAGTCCATACAGAAACCCGTGACAATCAGATGAAAATTATAATTCCGGTGCATAAATATTGTTTTCATAATCCCAAAAAAAAAAAAAAAAAAAAAGAAAAAAAAATCCCACTATCTTTAAAGAAAATTGTTAGATGACCGCGAAGCTGTATAACTGATCTCATATTCAGATCTGATGTTGATCAGAAAGCGACACGTGGTTCTGATGTGATCTTCAGTCATGGGGTTGTTTGCATCGCTCTTTCTGATTGGACAAATATTGAACGGAGTGTTTGCGCGTGTCAACAGTGATAAATGCGGCACCCCTTTATTACACTGGCGTGCCAGCAGGACCACGATAATACCACTGGATTTGGTAGCACGTCAGTTGCGCCGTTCTTTTTTTAATTGGCTAAACGTTGGCAGAACCGTGTGCGTGTCTCTTTAGGTTGAAAACGCTATGGACGTTTTGTAATGTCAAAAGGTCAACGTTGTAAGATTTACTTTTTTTTTTTTTTTTTAAATTTTTTTTTACATGAAAGATGATCATAGAAGCTATAAACCTGGCGTTCTTTTCTCTCTGACATCACGCCCGAACACAAGTAGGCATGAAATAGTTCTGTGTGCTTAACTTAAATCTAGCTGCCTTTTTCATGGGTCAAAATAATCTTGTCTTCTGGTGGTGGTGGTGGTGTGTGTGCGTGCGTGTGTGTGTTGTGTGTGTGTGTGTGTGTGTGTGTGTGTGTGTGCGCGCGCGCGTGCGCATGTGTAACATGTCATATTTACAATCAGACAGTATATATACTGTCTGATCGTAAATATGATGACATGTTACTTTTGACATACTGTCTGACAGTAAATATGACATGTTCTTTTTGACATGCTGTCTGACAGTGTGTGTGTGTGTGTGTGTGTGTGTGTGGTGTGTGTGTGTGTGTGTGTGTGTGTGTGCGTGTGTGTGTGCGCGCGCGCGTGCGCATGTGTAACATGTCATATTTACAATCAGACAGTATATATACTGTCTGATCGTAAATATGATGACATGTTACTTTTGACATACTGTCTGACAGTAAATATGACATGTTCTTTTTGACATGCTGTCTGACAGTAAAATATGACATGTCACATTTGACACACTGTCTGGCAGCAAATATGACATGTAACTTTTGACACACTGTCTGACAGTAAATATGACATGTTACTTTTGACATACTGTCTGACAGTGAATATGGCATAGGTTTTTTGACATACTGTCTGATAGTAAATATGGCATGTCCTTTTTGACATACTGTCTGACAGTAAATATGGCATGTTACTTTTGACACACTGTCTGACAGAAAATATGGCTTGTTACTTTTGACATACTGTCTGACAGTAAATATGGCATGTTACTTTTGACATGCCGTGTAACAGTAAATATGACATGTTACTTTTGACATACTGTCTGACAGTAAATATGACATGTTACTTTTGACATGCTGTCTGACAGTAAATATGACATGTTACTTTTGACATACTGTCTGACAGTAAATATGACACGCTACTTTTGACACACTGTCTGACAGAAAATATAACATGTAACTTTTGACATGCTGTCTGACAGAAAATATGACATGTAACTTTTGACATGCTGTCTGACAGAAAATATGACATGTAACTTTTGGCATGCTGTCTGACAGTAAATATGACACGTTACTTTTGACACGCTGTCTGACAGTAAATATGACACGTTACTTTTGACACACTGTCTGACAGAAAATATGACATGTAACTTTTTGACATGCTGTCTGACAGAAAATATGACATGTAACTTTTGGCATGCTGTCTGACAGTAAATATGACACGTTACTTTTGACACGCTGTCTGACAGTAAATATGACATGTTACTTTTGACATGCTGTCTGACAGAAAATATGACATGTAACTTTTGACATGCTGTCTGACAGTAAATATGACATGTTACTTTTGACATACTGTCTGACAGAAAATATGACACGTAACTTTTGACATGCTGTCTGACAGTAAATATGACACGTTACATTTGGCACACTGTCTGACAGTAAATATGACATGTTACTTTTGACATGCTGTCTGACAGAAAATATGACATGTAACTTTTGACATGCTGTCTGACAGAAAATATGACATGTTACTTTTGACATGCTGTCTGACAGAAAATATGACATGTTACTTTTGACATGCTGTCTGACAGAAAATATGACACGTAACTTTTGACATGCTGTCTGACAGTAAATATGACACGTTACTTTTGGCACACTGTCTGACAGTAAATATGACATGTTACTTTTGACCTGGATGCTCTCACAACTCCACGGGGAGAAGACAACTAAGGGCCGACCCATTTACACGAAAGGTGCTTCTCCTCTGACGATCTTCTGGTGTCCAGCTTCCATACAGTTCTCCTACTATTTCATAGCATTCTTTTAATGGATGTCACACTTGATATTACACGTTTCATTATACTACTCTTCATATCACTCTTTTCATGATGACATTTCCTTGGTACTTTTTTTTTTTTTTTAAAGTGAAGTCTAAATCACGATGCTATTATTCTTCTGGGAATGACTTCACTATCCATCTCACCCATTTAATGATAATCATCATCATCATCATCTCTAAAGCATTCTTACCATACTTTGTTAATAATGATATCTGCAAAGAACTCTTTTCATACTCTTTTAATGGCACTTTTTCTGTATTTGTCTTCTCATGAAACGTTTTTTTTTTTCCCCGTCTGTTTCATCCTCCCTTTTCTTTCATTTAATATTTCCCGTCAACCATGCTTAGATCACGCGACATCGCGTGTATTAGATATCATCTTCAGGCACAGGGTCAGCTAGATCCCTGTTTTCATTGGATAAGAATCTGCCGGCCATGTTTGCACGTGTCTGTTCGTGAATGGCTGCAGCCGACCTTGATCCGAATGGCGTGGCACGTGCAGCACAAGTGGCCTTCAGTCACGAGGGGGGAGAAGGGGGTGGGGTGTATGGTGTCACAGTGGCGCCACTTGATTGAGGTATGGGCAAACGATGGCTTGATTGGTGTCTGGGAGTGAGGAGGGAGGGGTGGGGGGGGAGGGAGTGGCAGTTAATGTGTGATGTTGAGCGCTCGGAGCGTATTTCATATCTTTGCTCTCTCTCTCTCTCTCTCTCTCTCTCTCTGTGCGTGTGTGTGTGAGGTGTGTGTGCGCGCGCGCGCGCGCGTGTGTGTCCACGAGAGAGAGAGAGAGAGAGAGAGAGAGAGAGAGAGAGAGAGAGAGAGAAAAAGTCAGAGAGAGAGAATGAGAGAGAAAGAGATAATGAGAGAGAGAGAGAGAGAGAGAGAGAGAGAGAGAGAGAGAAGGGGGGGGGGGGGGGGGGGGGAGGGAGACAGAGAGACAGACAGAGAGAAACTCAGACAGAGACGGAGAGAGGCATGGGCAGATCGGAATGGCATTGATTGCTGAAGGGTGTGCTAAGATTCGGTGTGTGTGTGTGTGTGTGTGTGTGTGGTGTTGACGTCTGTGTACAGGCTTAGGTTAATGCGACCAGTTCCAATCAGTCGTGGCCATGCGTGTCCGAGTGGACTGTATGTGGATGTAATTATTCCGATTCAGAACCTCCCAGTTTGTGCCTGAACCATCGCCACCAGTAAATGGAAAATAACTGAATAATCCGTTATCACGCTTTTCCTTGACTGATTAGATCAATCATGGAGAGAGAGAGAGAGAGAGAGAGAGAGAGAGAGAGAGAGAGAAGACAAGATCAATCATGGACACAGAGAGAGAGAGAGAAAGAGAGAGAGAGAGAGAGAGAGAGAGAGGGAGAGAGAGACTCATTGACTCATTGATATTTTGATGTCAATAGCAGTACAGCCATCATGACATGGGGGCGTATTCACACATGAAAAGATCTAAGACATGTATAGCGACTAACTTTAACACAACTATAAACATTGTATATGTACGAGAGAGAGAGAGAGAGAGAGAGAGAGAGAGAGAGACAGACAGAGACAGAGACAGAGAGAGAGAAGTTGGGGCAGGGTGGTAGTGGGTGGTGGTCCTTATCGTTTGAAGATGCTCTACGATTCGACTAAGCCAGCCACCAATTGTCCGCAGGTATAGAAGCCTGTGTTGAGAAGTGCTCGGTTCGACAAAACACAACAGTTATTCCCTACCAATCAACTTTTTTTCTGTCTGCGGTCCTTCGTCTTAGTTTCAGTTTGTTTGATGGCTTTGTCCTCATTCTATTGTGCACTCGTTCTTTCTTCGTCTGTCATTTCATTTCATTTGATGTCATTTGTGTATTATGTAACCATGCAGTACAGAATAATAGCCGCAGTTGCCAGGCATATGTAAGCAAAATGCAGGAAAACGCGTGCGCGCGCGCGCGCACACAACACACACACACACACACACACACACACACACACACACACACACACACAACACACACCACAATACGCCACAACACACACACACCACACACACACACACACACACACACACACACACACACCACAACACCACACACACACACACACACACACACACACACACACACACACACACCACACACACACGTGATCTTTCTTTCTTTGCTTCAAATACAGATCTGTAAACTATTACATTCTCTCTTTTTTGCACCCATGGTGGTGAGTACACTGCAGTATTATGGACTGTGGTGTGTCTCTATTTGACGCCGGGAGCGCAGACACAACCAGCCGTGTCTCCCTGATGAGTCCCGATCCAGCGGGCGAAAGGCCTCGGAGCAGGCAATACAAATATATCTGCCTTCAAAAGGGATTGCGATGGTTCCCTTATGCAGCTAGAGAAGAGTTTTCATATCTATAACTTTTTTTTTTTTTTAATTTCATTTTCCCAGTTTCTCCATCTTCAAACTCCCCTCTCCCCTCCCCTCAAGTCCAAATCTTTGCCAGACAGTTCAGTTGTTGGCCTGCGCTTGTTTTTCCCCCACTATTAGATTGTTCGTCCATGTATTTGTCTGACTTTATTCAAGTTAAAAAGGCTGTGCCAGTCTTGAATAAAAGTTACTCTGTGTTAGGTTTCCTTATGGGAGCAAAACATACCCCACTTGTTTACTATTTATTACATTCACTTTAGAACAATACATCCTGATCGCCTTTCCCTCAAGACTTCCACCTCTCCTTCCTTTGCATTTTATATCAGTTCTGTATAGTAATCACATTAAACATATAAATGGCATTTTCTTTCATTAAAAAATAGTTCTTTACGTTTTTTTAGAACTTACATTTGTAGAATATTACACTCGGGTGAGAGCGCATGTTGATCATGAATTGAGTGAACAAGAACATATACTGTCTGTCTGTCTGTCTGTCTCTCGCTCTCTCCCTGTGTGTGTGTGTGCGTGCATGTGTGTGTGTGTGTGTGTGTGTGTGTTGTGTGTGTGTGTGTGTGTGTGTGTGTGTGTGTGTGTGTCCGTGCGCGTGCATGCGTGCGTGTGCGTGCGTGCGTGCGTGCGTGCGTGTGTGTGTGTGTGTGTTGTGGTGTGTAATGTCGTAGAGAAAGGGTTCATTCGTCCTTTTTGTCCAGTTACATCTCAAATGAATTGGACAGAGCGAAACGGTTGTCAAGGTAGCGTTCCTCCACTCCCTCAGGCTTTTTTTTGCAAATCTCTTCAGGAAAACATAGAAGAAAATAGCACCGCCGAAATGACATGTGAAATAGATCCCCTGGAAAGAATGGGTACAAGATATGCCCTCCCGAATCAGAAGACGGGTGAGAAGAGGGAAGGGAGATGGTGTCAGGAGAGGAGGGGGGAAGGGGGTGCGGGTGGGGGGTGGAAATGGACAAAGTGGTGGGGGTGGGGGGGGGGGGGGGGGGGGTGTCTGGCGGCCGACAGGAGTCAAGAGGAAAAAACAACTGCAAGCGTTGTACTGACGCAATGATGCGGCAAATGGCTTTTCGCTTTCTGGAGAGAAAAAAAAAAAGTAGGTTACTATAGTCACGCGGAGGAACGCGAGGGAATTGAGAGAGAGAGAGAGAGAGAGAGAGAGAGAGAGAGAGAGAGACGGACAGAGAAAGAGAGATGAGGAACGCGAGGGAATTGAGAGAGAGAGAGGGGAGAGAGAGAGAGAGAGAGAGAGAGAGAGAGAGAGAGACAGAGACAGAGAGAGAGGAGAGAGACAGACAGACAGACAAAGAGAGAGAGAGAGAGAGAGAGAGAGAGAGAGAGAGAGAGAGAGAGAGAGAGAGAGAGACAGACAGACGGACAGACAGACAGACAGGCAGAAAAGGACAGACAGACAGACAATGAAATGCAATGAAAACCAGACTTTACATCAAGTCTATATTATTAGGAATTGACCTTTCAACCACATGTCCAAATCGAATTGCAAATAAGGCTGGATACAATGAAAAGTAGAACAATTTCTGTACAAATCATATCGTTCACTAACTTGGATATGATCGTCTCACATTTGCCATCTACTGTCAACCTTTGCCGAAAAACACGAATAAACTGGGTTTGATTTCCAACACCCTGAGTCAGTCAAATATCCCCAAATCCGTGTTTACACAGAAACAGCCGTATATTTAAAACACAGTAGTCGTTTTTTCCCTAAACATTCAATCCGAATAGCATTTCATAAGACTGACGAGGCAATTTACGATGATCCATGTGTAAAAGCTTTAACCAATACCGAATACACCTAACGGCTGAACTGATGAACAATGGATACTATTGGACTCCCCATACACCAGATCATTAGAGACAGACCTAGAAACTTCTTCAAAGCAAATAAATACGTCGCCTCACAATGAGCAACAGCATTATCTAAATACCCAATTTCATCCCCATACATCAAAATAGGCTGTTTCTGGGAGGCATATATTTTACAGAATAACCCAAGCGAATTAGTCTTCAACGCATGCAATCTCTTTATTACGCACATCAAAGCATTCTTTGCCCTGCATCTTTACAAGCAGAGTTAACACTTAGGCATATACAAAAATAGATCCCAAAGTATTTTACAAACATTCAGCATAGGTATAACAAGTTCATCATACATCCATCTTTCCTTGCAGCCAAATAACCTCCCTTTCGAAACACCACAATGTTGCTTTTATTCATGTTCACTTTCAACTCTAATGAGGAAGCAGCCCTGCTCAGGTTATTTAGCTGATGTTGTAAGCCAACTATTGTTTCTGAAACCAAAACGATGTCATCTGCTGATAGTAAGATAAATAATTCTAACACATCATCTGGAAATCATCAACCATGAAGGCCTTTATTGATAACCTCAACGGCAAGCTCGTTAATGACCCATAGGAAGTAATACAGGGATACAGATATCACCTTGCCATACCCCAGCAACACAATTAATAAAATATGTCAGACTGGAACCACTTTTTTTTTTTTTTTTTTTACTGTAGTTTTAACTAACTTTGTATATGGCTCTGATACAGCGAAAATAAATTTTCCCCTTGACACCATCTTTAAGTAATACTGTCCATAAAAGCTTTCTATTGATGGAGTCAAAGGCTTTTTCAAAGTCAATAAACGCAACATGAAATTCACGACTTAAAGAAAATTGTTCGTGAACAAACACAAGAAGAGTAGACATATGATCCACAGTAAAGTAACCTTATTGAAAAGAGCTAGGTGTTCTCCCGTAACATTATCACAATCAATCCACCCCGTAATCTATTATTGATAATAGTGCTTTTCATTTTGCTACAAACGTCAACCAAAGAGATACCTCTGTAATTATTAGGATTATTTAAATCGCTTTTCTTGAATATGGGCAAAGTTACAGACTCTGTGTCAGGCCAATTGACATAGGCTAGAACACCAAGGCTACATCAAAATGTTGTTACGCTCTGCATAGTTATGCGGGGACTGTTTTCAATTGTGACAAGCTCCTAGCATAACATTATCAGTCTCCAAAATCCCCCGAAGTCGGAGTGTGGCTGCCCATGTGGCGGGGTAATCAGAAACGGGCACACACGTTATATTTTCATCCCCAGCTGATGCACTTGTACCATAGTGTTCAAGTACTTCGGCTGTTCGGATGATCCCTGGAGTCTTTTAGCCAGGGTACGACAACAACAACAACAGACTCTGTCCAATTTTCTGGGAAGATACCATCATCCAAAATTCTATTGAAAGCAGTCAATAAAAAGTCAACAACTTGAGCTCCAGCATACTTCAACAACTCGCTAATGTGTATGTGTGTGTGTGTGTGTGTGTGTGTGTGTGAGAGAGAGAGAGAGAGAGAGAGAGAGAGAGAGAGAGGGCTTAACACGTAGACGGAGACTAGCGATAAAGGCGTGCGTGAGTCGGGGCAGGGAGGAGGGGGACAGGGGGAAGGGGACAGAACTTGGAGCCGGGGGCTGGGTGGGTTTTCCCCCATATCTTTAAGCCAGGTAATCACAGATGACGTGCTGTAAAACCTGATCCCCCCCTGTAGGTGGAGTGGCAGGCTATTGGTCTGGCAAGGGGCGGGGTGGTTTCAGTTGCCGGTATGGCCCGCTAGAAGGCAGGTACCGTTAGGTTGTCGCTGCCTTGCGAAGGGTGTCGGGGTGTTGGGACGACAGGCTGTGGAAGAGTGTGGTCATGGGAGGGGGACAAACGTGGGAGGGGGATAGTGGTGTAGTTGAGGGTACATGTATATATGTACGTATGTATCCTCTCTCTCTCTCTCTCTCTCTCCCCCCCCCCCCCACACACACACACACACACATATATATATATATTATATATATATATATATATATATATATATATTAATATATATTGTCTCATTGTCTCTCTCTCTCTCTCTCTCTCTCTCTCTCTCTCTTTTTTTTTTTGTTCTTCCCCAATGGAATAGAAATGGTAGATACGCCCATTAAAAGAAAATTTGCTAGCTGTGAATTATTATGTGACCGTTTTTTTTTTGGTTTTTTTTGTCTTCCGACATGGGTAATCGCTGAATCAGATCTTGCCACTCACTTTGAAAGTAAAGTCTACTCTACAACTTTCGAAGTGATATAGACACATCCGGTCTGTTGAGCAGCGATAGTGAAATCCGGCTCTGGTTCAAGAGAGAGAGAGAGAGAGAGAGAGAGAGAAGGTTTCACTGAAATTAATGACGGAGAAATAGGTTACTACTTCCTGGTAGATGCATGGGACCTATGAATAACGTAAAGGACTGCGTTGTCATGATATCTACCTTGTCGCGCATGACTGCGGACAGAGGGCTGCGGAGATTTCTGACTGCCACGCGTCCGTCACGGAACACTGCGTTCAACCATTAAAAGAACTATGATTCGCAGTTATAGACCAGCGTTTCACTTGAAGGGTTCTGTTTGTCGTTTGATGTACTGAATAGTCTTCAGTACAGATGTACAACTTTTCTTTGACGTCATCGCTATCACCGCAGTTATTCCTGCAGCCGAAGTGTGTGTCATAAAAAATATCCTGTCGTCTCCCCCTTCCATTAGAAACAAAGTCCAGCAATGAAGTTAAACAAGTGAACAAAAACAAAAACAAAACAAAACAAACAAACAACCCAACAACAAAAAAGCAATGAAACATGAACCATTGCAATTACTTTCATTAGATCAATCTCGACGTTTTGGATTGTGGATAGAGAAAAAAAATTGGGATGAGAAGAGAGAGAGAGAGAGAGAGAGAGAGAGAGAGAGAGAGAGAGAGGAGAGAGAAAAGAGAGGAGAGAGAACAGAGAGGGGTGGAGGTGGGGGGGGGGGGGGGGTTATGTATGTATAGGGGCAGATAAACTGTTCGTGGTCCTACGTAAATGACTTAGAGAATATGTGTTTAAGTAACAAGGAGAAACCAAAAATACGTAAAAAAAAAAAGAAGGAAAAAAAAAAGAAAAAAAAAGGAAAAAGGGGAGAGAGGATAGAAGGGGGGGGGGGGGGGGGGGGAGGACAGAAGTGGGGAGGAGAGGTTAACAGGGAGCCCGATACTGTCATTCGGATTATTTCCCTTCACTGACGCCATGATGTAGGGGATCC
Organism: Conus ventricosus; assembly: GCA_018398815.1. Lineage (NCBI taxonomy): Eukaryota > Metazoa > Mollusca > Gastropoda > Neogastropoda > Conidae > Conus > Conus ventricosus. The sequence continues at coordinate 18,919,020 of CM031606.1, forward strand.
GCTGAATTCTTAGTGGACAGAATCAGATGCTGTGGTAAAACTCCGGTGTGTGACTTTCCTATGTGTCCTGAAACACGTGTCAGTCAGCCTGGCCTGGGCAGCGATGGTACAGCCGTCGTCTCGGACTTCTCTGTATCTTTCCCTGTTTCCAGATCATAGAAGAGGCAGAGGCAGTGATGGTACGGCCGTCGTCTCGGACTTCTCTATAATTATCTTTCCCCTGTTTCCAGATCATAGAAGAGGCAGAGGCAGTGATGGTACGGCCGTCGTCTCTGACTTCTCTGTATCTTTCTCCTGTTTCCAGATCATAGAAGAGGCAGAGGCAGTGATGGTACGGCCGTCGTCTCTGACTTCTCTGTATCTTTCTCCTGTTTCCAGATCATAGAAGAGGCAGAGGCAGTGATGGTACGGCCGTCGTCTCTGACTTCTCTATAATTATCTTTCCCCTGTTTCCAGATCATAGAAGAGGCAGAGGCAGCGATGGTACAGCCGTCGTCTCTGACTTCTCTATATCTTTCTCCTGTTTGTAGATTACAGAGAGGCAGAGGCAGTGATGCTATACCTATGAAATTTTAACTTCTGAAAACCTTGCTGTGTTTGAGTTTCGGAGGAGGCGGAGGCAGGATGCTATCTATGGTTTTAACTTTGAAAACCTTACTGCTTTTTGAGACATGGAGGAGGCGGGGAGTGCGCATAGTGGGGGCGTAGTGATCGTCAGTGGCGTATGGTTGTGAAAGTGTGTGTGTGGTGTGTGTGTGTGTGTGTGTGGTGTGTGGTGTCAAAGGAGCGTAAAAACCTTCAAAAAAGGGCTTTTAGACGTTTGGAGAAAAAAGGGAGACGTGGTATCAAAAAGTAATTGCCCAATTAACCCCGGGTAGTTACCACCGCAACGCCCGAAGTGGTGATGCAAAAACACCTGGGAGAGTTCGGACTGCCCAGTGGCGAAAGGGGGGGAAAGGGTTGAACCAACGCCCTGGGGCCCAGTGAGTGTAAATGCTGGGTCAGTGAGGTTTTTGTGTAACGTCAGTGAAGAGCGGGGGGGCCTTTGGATTTGTTGGGTATTGCTTTGAGTCACTGTGTTGGTTTATTGTAGGCTGGCTGAATGCGTGTGGAGGTTGTGTAGCCCCCCAAGATAATTCTGTGTTAATGACCCCGAAGTCGGGGGGAAATTTTTCGTGTCCTTGGGGAAAAAGTGTTGTGTTTGTAATCTTTTAGGTGGGGGTGTGTGTAAATGTGATGTGGGGGAATGTAGCGAGTGGAGAATTCAGGGTACTTTGAATAGGGGTTTGGAAGCAGCGGGGAAAAAGGCATGGCCCGAAGGGGAATCCTTTTTTCCCCCTCCCTATAAACTGAGGAGAACAACGTGTCAAGAGAAAAACACCGGAGGGGGAGGAGAAGGCGAGGAGAGAGGGAGGAGAGGAGGAGCAGGACAGAGAAGGGTCGAGAGAAACGTGGTCGGGGAGGATGAAGGGACAGCTAGGTTTAGGGTTGAAGACAAGCTGGAAGAGAAAAAAACAAATTTTTAAGCCCAGGGGGGGGGTGAAGCAGAAAATAAAGTAAAACCCGAGGTGGGGGAAAAGGACGAAAAAAAGAAGAGTTCGACGTCGGTGGGCCCAGGACGACCACGAAAAGACCCACCCTGAAGGGGCGGGAGCCAGAACCCCAGGGCCTTCAAAAGCGTGGAAAAACCCGGAAGAGCTTTTTTTCAAGGGAATGGGGTTTTTTTTAAAGGTGGTTGTTGTGTGAAAATGGCGGAAAAGTATTTTTTTTTTTTAACCCGGGGATTTAGGAAGTTTTGTTCTTTTATGTTTTAAATTTTCATTGGTGTGTTTTGTTTGTTAATTAAATTTAATAGATAAAGATTTTTTTTCTCATCGGTTAGGAGATAAAAGAATTTGGTGAAACCCTTTTAAAGAGGGAGGAAAAATTTTTTGGGTTGTGGTGAGTGGAAAAAACTTATGGTGAAAACGATAATTGGTTTGAAAAAGTGAAAAAACTAATTTGTGACAAAAGGATACTACTTTGTTGGAAAAGTGGGGGGAGTCCCGGGGAAGGAAAAAAGTTTAGGGGAAACCAAAGTGAGTTGAGTAGTATGGGCGAAGCGCCCAAAAAGGCAATTTTAATTGCTCTTCAAATTTATTTCCTTTTTCTTTGGTGTTGGTGTTGATTGTTTTGGGTGGGTGTATAATCAAAGGTCGTTCAGGAAAAACAAAGAATGAGGTTTGTTTAACTCTCATAGAAGCTGTGGTTTAAGATTAAGGCCCCTTTGTTTGGGAAACATACCATGGTTGGGATATAACGTTTGTGGGTAAACTGGGGGGTACTGACTTTTTCGGGTTATAAGCGAAACTGTTTTGTGGTGCTAAAACTTGAAAAAGAAATGGTGAAGAAAGTTTTATCCCATTGAGAAACTGTGATTTTGGGGGAGAAAGGGGATTACGGGAGATGAACTGGTAGATTCATTGAAACTCGAGAAGACTGAGAGAGATGAAAGGGCTGAAAAAAGGAAATTTGAAAAGGAAGTCTAGGGCAGAAACGCTGTCAAAGGCAAAAGCGCGCAGGTGTATAGCTGCGAGAAAAGAGCAGGGGAAAAAGTGAAAATGCCAGAGCAAGAGAGAGGCAGAAAGTGAGTGCCAGGCAAAAGAGATGAGGGTGCAGCTGCCAGAGCTAAAGAGAGCAGAGAGGGGGAGCAGAAGCAGAATCGGGTTTTCCCAAAATTGATTTGGGAAAGAATAAGTTGAAATCGCGGGAAAATAGACCCGTTTGAGTCAGTAGGCCGCGCCCCTTTGCGCCCCTAGATTAAAAACCCCCCTGTTCAGGAAGAAATGATTAAATCGACGCCTATTCGTCGGTTTGAATCGGTTGCGGCACGAGGGGGGGCCCGAAGAAAGGGGCAAAAACTGTCTGCCTTGTTGACAGGTCGTGCTTTACACACAGTTCCACCTACCAAAGGGATCGAGAGATTTGCAGGTGAAACGGCGGTGTAAGGATATGATTTGACTAAAGAAGGTTTTAGGCGTAAGTTTCGCGAGGCGAAAATCGAACAGGGTGAGACATACACTCAGTTGGAGTTAGAGGCCCAAATTTCAACAAGTGGGTAGAAGAGGGGGTGGGACAGTGATTTTAAAGGGCCCCTCAAGACAGGGTGAAAAGGAACGATATTTGTGGTTTTGTGGGGGGGCCCCTTTCCATCCACTTTAAGGAAAAGGGGGGAACAAATAGCTGAGGTATTAGAGGGCGGGACTTCCGTGAAGAAAGGGGTGATTGCACGGCAAGGGAAAAAACCCCGAAAGAAAAACCCTAAATAGAGGATGGACATTCCTCAACAATGGTCGCAGTACACCCCGTAGGGCCCCCGCGTCAGTGAGCAAACAAGGGGAAAAACCCAAAAGCCACGTGGCTAGGGAAAGGACTGTTTTCTGTTAATAGCAGGGGACTTGGTGAGACTGATATTTAATACGAAGGCAGCAGCAATGAGGGTCAGGCCAAGGAGAGACAGGTAGAAAGAGATGGAAAGATGACAGTGTTATTTTGTTGGATTGTGCTTTGGGTTCACAGTTAGGCGTAACATGGATGTGCACAAAGGGAGTAGGGGATAATGTGGGTTAAATTTATTAGAGATCTGGGTGCATGGTGTTTTGGTGAAGGGTCCCGGTTTGGGAAAGGGGAAAATTCAAGGTAAAACACAGAGGTGTAGACAAATAGATGGAACAATAGCGAATTCAAAAAGGCACTGGTTTTTTGATTGAACACCATTTATAGTGGAGTTGTACAGGGTTGGCTGTTCCAAAAACCCCCGTAGATTGGTGACGGAAACATCCCCGGGCACGGGGTATGGAAACCAGACCCCTGACTTCTGTGTGAAAAGGAAAAAGGGAAAATGTGAGGAAAAAAGGCCCCCCCGGGGGCAAAAAACTCCAGGAAAACCCGGAGCGTGTCCGGGTGAGGGCTAACCCCCCCTCACTTCGGCAGAAAAAAGGCGATTACTCGCTTGAAAATTTTTTTAGGCTCGCCCAAGGACAAAAGAAAGGTGTGAAAGAGGGGCAATGGGTTTGGTTAGAAAAAGGGATTTGTAGAAAAATTTACTCATTCGGCTCGGGAAAAAAAAAAGGGAAAAAGGCAGATGTTGTACTCGAAAGCAGAAAAGGGGTGAGGGCCGACAAATTTGGTGGGTAGCCCGGGATGCGGTTGAAAGGCCCCCAAAGGTTGTGACGCAAGGTAAAAACTGGCCAGGTTTTCCCTTTGGGGATGTCAGGCGTTTCTGTTCAATTTTACCAATGTCGCGCGGTAGAAACGTGGTTAGAGAGTGAAGAAAGAGGGGACGGGACCGTAGGCCAAAAAAAATGGTGGCAAAAAAAAGTCGAGGGAGTGTGTGCGGTGTCTTTTTCGTGTCGGTATGGTGGCGTGGTGATTCGGGCCCGTGTTGAAGAGAAGGGGGGAAAAATTTCCCTAGAAAAAATGGTTTTCGGCCACACGATTAGAGTGGTGGAGATTTAGATTTTTGTTGATATTTGCTTTGTGTGTGTAAGTATTTATTTTTCCCTTTAAAATTTTTTTACAAGAAAAATTTGCGTGCTTCTCTGGTGTAAGTAGGCTTTGAGAGGCCGATTTTGCATGGTTTTAAAGGGAAAATTATGAGTTTATCTCCTTGAATGTTTAAATTTTAGCCAATGCGGGGATTTCTTCGAGTGGGGGGAATTTCAAGGAGCGTGAAATTCACAAAAAGGGGATTTTAGCTTTGGGGACAAAGGGAAAGTGTGGTTACAAATAAATAAATTTACAATTAACAGGGTATTTACCCCCGCACGGGGCCGAAATGGTCAGATGACAAAAAACACTAGGGGGGGTTCGGACCTGCCCCCCCCCCCTGGCGAAAGGGGAGGGTTGTAACCCTAGACCTCGGGGCCCCAAGTGAGTGCTAAATGCTCGGTCGCTGAGGTTCTTTTGTAAAAAAGTCAGTGAAGAGAGGGGGCCCTTTTTTGTTTTAGATGGGATTGCCGTGAGTCACTGTGTTGGTTTTATTGTCAGGTGGGGAACGGGGTGGGGTTGTGTGCCCCCCCCCAGTTTAATTACTGTGTTAACTGACCCGAAGTCGGCGGGATTTTCGATGTCCTTGGGGCTAAAGTGTGTGTTTGTAATCAATTAGGTGGGGGGTGTGTAATGGTGTGTGTGGAAATGTAGCGAGTGGGAATTCAGGGTACTTGGAAAATGGGTTTGGAAGCAGCGGGGCAAAGGATGGCCGAGGGGGGAAACCCTTTTTTTCCCTCCCTTTTAAAAATGAGGGGAAAAACGTGTCAAAAAGAACAACCAGGAGGAGAGAGAGAAGGAGGGAGGGGGAGAGAGGGGAGGAGGAGCAGGACAGAGAGGGGGCGAGAGAAAAAATGGTCTGGGTGAAGAGGGCATAAATTTAGGGTTGAAGACAAGTGGAAAAGGAAAAAAAACGAATTTGAAGCCCAGAGGTGGGTGAAGGGGAAAACAAAATGACATGAACCCGAGGTGGGTGAAAGAGACGAAAAAGAAAAGTTCGACGTCGAGATCCCAGGACGACCACGAAGACCAGTCCTGAAGTGGAGCCAGTCAAAAAAAAGGGCTCCCCTCAAGCATGTGAAGAAGCGTGAAAAGATTTTTTCAAGAATGTGGTGTGGTGTGAAAGGTGGTTTTGTGTGTGAAAAAACCCGGCCCGGAAGAAGTCAATTTTTTTATAACCCGGGATTAGGGGTATTGATCTTTTATGTTTTTTTTTCTTTTTTTTGTGATTTGTTGCATGATAAATTTTAAGTGCTAAAATTGTTTTTCTTGTTCTCAGTGTGTTAGGAGGGGAAAAAAGAATGCGTGACATCCCCTTCCCCGAGAGAGGGGATGTTTGGTGTTTTCCCTGAGTGTGCATATGCGTGATGAGTGCAACGATCCTTTGGGGGTGTTAAGCCCGATAATAATACATCAACTTATGCATTAAGCATCCATCACGAAAATTTCCCCGTCCCCGGACGGTGTGTGTGTGTGTGTTGTGTTGCGTGGTGCGTGGCGTGGCGTGCTGCGTGCGTGGTGCGTGTGTGCCCGTGTGCCTGTGTGTGTGTATGTGGGAGCGAGCGAGCGAGAGAGAGAGAGAGAGAAGAGAGAGAGAGAAGAGGGGGGGGGAGAGAGAGAGAGAGAGAGAGGGGAGCCGGGCAAAAAGCGAGCCTCAAAATTTCTATACCATTGTCAATGTTTCATTTATGGTGTTTGACAAAAACACAAGATGACTTGTATAATGATTGAATGAAAAATGTGAACAAAGGTGGGAAAAAACCCAGAGACAAAAAGTGTTTTTGTGTTTAAAATCAGAAATAGCACAGGATAAACGAATGTGAAGAAACATACACGGGTTTTGCAGATCACCACAAAACACGAATTAAAATGCAAGGATTAAAAAAAAAAAACAGCTAAAAAAACCAACAACAGTACGCCCAATGTCGTGCTCGAACCCACGACCCTGGGATTAAGAGACCATGCTCTACCGACTGAGCTAACCGGGCTGGCGGTAGTTGGCAACGAAGTGCTGTTTATTTGTCGATCCATGACTCAGCACGTCGGCCTGCTTGATCAATCAACAGCCGACAACTGGCGGTGAAATGATGTGATGTTCAGGATCAGGATCAGGATCAGGGGCGTTGTATCAATACACTTAGCCTATTTAGGCTTTTTACGCCCCTTCTGTATGTATATATCCTTTTTTTTTTTTCATAACCGTTGGTCCAGTCTTAGGCTAGCTCAGACTTATTATCCATCAAATTCATATCTAATTTTTGTTAATAATTCATGTTTATCTATGAGGTTCTTGAACACATTAATACTGGGTGCACGTTTGATGTTAAGTGTTAGTTTATTCCAAAAGTTGGTTACTCTATTAGTAAAAGTAATTTTCTCAAATTAGTTCTAGAATATTGTTTAAATATCTTATCTTCACTGTTCCTTGTAACATTCTTCTGCGGAGTACAAAAAAAAGCGTGCTTTATCAACATCATCAATTTCATTAAATATCTTGTATGCCTGAATCAAGTCACCTCTTATTCTTCTTGCCTTAAGTGTTGGAAGTTGCAAATATTTTAATCTTTCCTGATATGAGTAATCTTTTATTTTTATGAATCATTTGGTTGCTCTTCTTTGTGCCTGTTCTAGAGCTTCTGATTGTCTCTTTAGCATTGGATACCATACAGTGTTGCCATATTCAAGAACAGGTCTAACTAGTGTCTTATATAATTGCAAAAAAGTGTCCTTTTCCATAAATGTAAAGGTTCTTTTTATTATTCCAATCATTCTGTTAGCTTTATTAATTACTATTTACAATATGATTGTCAAATAATAAGTTTTTGTCAAAAGTCACACCTAGGTCTTTCTCTTCTTCACATTTAGATACTTTTATTTCCTTGCCCCCAATTTTCATTATATATCCTTTTGTGGGTTTGTTTTACCAATATGAAGTACTTTACATTTTTCTGCATTAAAATTTAGGTTCCAAGTATCAGACCACTGTACTAATGTTTCAATATCCTTTTGTAATTCCTTATGTAATTTTGGGGGGAGTTATACAGTTTTGTGTCATCTGCAAAGACTTTGCATGTACTCTTTAATTCTACAGGGAGATCATTTTAAACACCGTAATAATATTGGTCCCAAAATACTACCTTGTGGTATCCCACTAATAAACATCAGCACTATGAGAGAAGGAGCTACCAATCCTTACCTTCTGAGTTCTTTTTGATAAAAAGTCTCTAACCCAACCAGTATATTTCCTATTATTCCATAAGACTCTAATTTCTTTAAAAGTCTTTCATGTGGTACTGAATCGAATGCTTTTCTAAAGTCTAAATAAAAACATCTATATTCTCTCCTTTATCTATCTCCTTTGTGAAGTCTTCCTCACTTCTAAAAGTTGAGTCACACAAGATCTTTTTGCACGAATCCATGCTGACACTCAGCATATAATTTATTTCTGTCATATGTTTAATAATAGCCTCTCTAATAAATGATTCTAAATTTTGCATATATGCATGTTAAACTCATGGTCTATAATTTCCTGGATCTGTTCTTGTCCCTTTTTTGAATACTGGAATGACTGTAGCTGTTTTCCAATCTGAAGGTACTATCATTTCTTTAACAGATTTAGAAAGAGTATGTAAAGTGGGAAGGCCATTTCCTCGTTTAGCTCTTTTAGTATTCTCGATGGGATGGCATCCGGACCACATGCCTTATTAGGGTTTAAAGATTGAAGTTTCTTTTTTATTGCATCCACTGAAATATCTACATTTTCCAACATTATGCCTTTTGCCTTGAGGCTGGACCTAGAACAGGCATATTATTAGTATCTTCCCTTGTGAATACACTAGAAAAAATGTATTCAAAATATCTGCCTTACCTCTATCTGTCTCCACTGTGTCACCTTTCCTTAGTCTCTAAAGGGCTCACTCCAGTATTCATCTTTGTTTTCGATTGTACATATCTCCAAAAGGCTTTTGGATTTTGTTTACATTCCTTTGATAACTTCTTTTCAAATTCCTTTTTTGCTTTTCTTATTTTTTTGTTACAAGTATTTACGTGCTTTAATATAATTTTGATAATTTTTCCCCCTGCTTTGTGACTAAGAATCTCTGATACATAATATATTTCTTTTTTACAAATTTCATTGTCTTTACATTCATCCACTTTGGTTTCTGTTTTTTATTTTTCTTAATAATTTGTTTTGGAACGTTGTTTTCTATTAAAGAATTTAAAATAATTTTAATTTCCACCCAACATTGTTCTACACTAAGATTCATTGAGTTTATTCCAGTCGATCTTCTTCAATTCTTCTTTCATTTGTATAAAATTTCCTCTCTTAAATTTATATGACTGCTTTGATTCTTCTTTCCCCTTTCTCCTCCTAGGTACAAAGAGAACATTAAAACTCATGATCACTTTTGCCTATAGGAGCTAAGTGCTTAATGTCTGATATCATATTTTCATCATTAACAAGTACTAAATCTAGTTATTTGATTTTTGTCCCTCCCCGTGTCTTGTTGGTTGTTTCACCATTTGGTTCAGAAATGCATCCTGTAGGTAGTTTATGAACTTTTGACCTCTTTCTCCAGAGCCAGTACCATGCCAGTCAATATCTGGGAAATTAAATTCTCCAGTTATACAAACATATTTGAATCTTTCTAAATCTAATTTGTTTCAGCAACTCAAACATTTTTTCTTCATTTTCAGTTGTTGAGTTTGGACTTTTGTAAATAGTTCCAATCAGTATTTTCTGTTTTATCCTTATTTAAAAAGGTAATCCACAAGTTTTCATCAAAGTCATTTCCTTTTGTAAACTTGTATACTTTTGCATTTATAGAGTCCTTCACATATACAGTTATACCTCTTTTGGGATTTTCATTGAAAATTAGTTCATAACCTGGCATTGAATATTCGACAGAATTTACCCTTTTTGGTTTTTCGCTATAGATTCTGTTATTACTATAATGTGAGGTTTATTTTTTCAGCTAATAGAAGTAACTCATCTTTTTTGTTCAACAGTCCATCTGCATCTGTGTACAGAACGTGTATGACAGTTCCTGCACAGATTTTTTATCTACATACCTTTTAAAACTATTCACATGTTCTTTGTTCTTGTATTTTGATTGTCAGTTTTCTTCTTTATCATCTTGGCCAGGCTAGGTTTCCACTGTACTTTCACTATTTTCCCACCTCTGATTCCAATGTCTTTCTCTCCTTTCTCAATCCTTTTTCGAAGCTCTTCTCTGTAGTTCTTTGTTTCTTTGTCTTTCAGTTGGTGTGTAGTCTGGGGTTTATATATATCCTCTTTTTTTGCTCTGTCACCCCTGCATTTATTTTGTGGGCATTTCTCAATATTTCTTTTTTTTACCTCCCTTTTTTTGTACACTTACTCTAAGCAGTCTCGGTTTTGTTCCGATATTGTATTTGCCAGTCTCACTGGATTCTGGACAGTCTCGTCTTTCAATTGAGGACAATCTTTCCCACCATCTTCTGTATACTCTCCTCTCCATTTTCATTCTTTCTTCCCTGTTTTCACTCCACACTCTGGAATATTTGTAAATATCAGATTCAGCTCTCTTTTTTCCTTGTCAACTTTCTCTTCCATAGTTCTGACACCTTTTTCTCAACAACCTCCTCAATCTTCTCTTCGAGAGCCTTTCCACTGCACCTTTTTTCTAGTCTCTCCAGCCTTCCTCCACCTTTCGAACAATCCAATCAGTCTGTTTAATTTCACTTCCATTCCGCTTTTCTTTTCCCCTCCCCTGCATAACATCTTCGGCAGATCCATTCTATTCCTTCTGTCTCAGAATTTTGAAGGTAGCTGAAGTCTCTTTCTGTCAGTGTCGTGCATTTCTTTATGGCACCACTGTTTACAGTCATGGCATTGGATACTTGTTTGGTCTTCCTCCACGCCCACCTCGCATTCCAGGCAAATAAAAAATTTCGCCCTTTCCTCCATTGCCCTTCGACTTTCAGTTGTTTTTTTCTCCTCTCTTTGAGAGTTTTTTCTATCTTTTTCATTCCCCCAGTTGATCCCCTTGTACTAGTCTTCCCCTCCTCTAGAATTTTGTTTTGACATATTTTGCTACGGACTCTTTCTTTATTGATTGATTATGAGCTGATACTAATATTTAACAACTTACCTTACCTGTTCTCACAAGGAATGTACACAAACTGCTTGGTTAGTAGTGAAAGTAAAACAGAGCCCATTTTTTTTTTCAATCAGTGCAGTTAGTAAATTGAAAAGAACCTCTATTCCTTGTTTTTTGACTGTGACAACAATATGTCACTATCAAAAATAATCCAGAACAATGTTTCTAATTTTCTACACCACTTTAGAGAACGTAGATATACCAATCCTGGGCCACTTCCGCCCTCACCCAGTTCGGGCGAAAGTAACCCAGGATTGGTATATCTACGTTCTCTGACAAGTAAGACTTCAAACTACACACACACATGCACAAACACACAAAATGCACCACTCACAAACACAGACACACACACACACCACACACTCACACACACACACACACACACACACACCACACATGGGCACAGACAGACACTCATACACGCGCGCGGCGCGCGCCTCACACCTGCCGACAAACTGAGAGGCTAAAAAATCAATACTGCCGCCCGCTCCTCCCCTACCCACTCCCTCAACGCCCGGGGTTGCGCATTGCAATATATTACATCAGCTTTTTCTCTGCCGCCTGAGGGCGCTGTTTTAAAGCGCTCACATGACCAGTTTCCACACCGGTTTCATCATTCTTCTACTGACTTCCGGACTTGCAAGGACGCTTTTACTTCGCTGTGTACTGTGCTTGGTGTCTTATTCTAAAAAATGGCTACCCGTTTCACTGAAGAGCAGGCTCTTGCATTGAACACAAGTTTTACCATCTTTCATGTAGAGTATTGTTGAAAAAAGAACGAGGTGAATTTTGCAAAATTGCTTCCTGAGAACAAAAGAAAAAGTGAACGACTGCTT
>CM031606.1:18938595-18946095 GCA_018398815.1 Conus ventricosus
GGAAAAAAAGGGAGCCGGGGACTAAGGTTACTAGCTAGGATGCAAGCAGAACCTTTGAGCAAAGCACTTTCCGACCCGGGTATCATGTTTCTGTGTTCTGACTCAAGAGTCATATAATAAAATTTACCTTAGAGAAATTTTCGGCCAGCTACTGCTGGTCTTCATCAGCCCCGACTGACTGGTAGTTGTGGTGGGTGTTGACACCAACACCCACCACAACGGTGGTGCGAACACCAACACCCACCACAACTACCAGTCAGTTGGGGCTGATGAAGACCAGCAGAAGCTGGCCGAAAATTTCTCAAGGTAATTTTATTAGACTCTTGAGTCAGAACACACAGAAACACAAGCAAGAACCAAGACTGGGCCCATATAGAACTAGCTAAGATGCCAAGCTAGAACCAAGGTTGGGCCATGTGGAACTAGCTAGGGTGCCGAGCTAGAACCAAGGTGGGCCCATGTAGAACTAGCTAGGTGTGCCATGCCAGAGCCAAGGTTGGGCCATGTAGAACTAGCTTGGGTGCCAAGCTAGAACCAAGGTTGGGCCTATGTAGAACTAGCTTGGGTGCCAAGCTAGAACCAAGGCTGGGCCCATGTAGAACTAGCTAGGGTGCCAACCTAGAACCAAGGTTGGGCCATGTAGAAACTAGCTAGGGTGCCAAGCTAGAACCAAGGATTAGGCCCATGAGCACTTCTAGACTGTCCCCAGCTGGTTATCCAAGCTAGTCCCTAGCCAGTTGCCTAGCTTATGCAAGATTGATTCTAGCTTGGCTTGCTGTCTGGGAAGTTGTCCTGGATCGTAACCAGCATTAAAAAGAATCATATTAGTTTTTTCTGGGGAAGAGAATGACCATTTACATTAAAAAAATCATGATCTTATTTAATTCAAGTTGATACTTTATTTTGATGTAATTAATGATCTTGATGGTGTATTTCTTTTCATTGTCACTTTTGTCCATAGGCATATATCATCAGCAAATTGAGCCACTTCAGTATCTTTAGAAAGACCTTTAGGGAGGTCAGAGATTAAAATATTAAATAATATTGGGGAAATTACTGAACCGTTGGGGTAAACCATTTGTAAGGGTCTTGGGGTGGAATACGTATTTCCTATTTTTGCTTGATGTGCCTACCTTGTAGAAAATCTTGAATGAAATTGTATATGTTCCCACTCGTTCCAATATTCTTTATTTTGTACATTAGTCGTTTGTGCCACACTTGTTCATAGGCTTTACGAATGTCAAAAAAAGTAGCGAGGACGTTCTTACGACGTGCAAATTGATGTTTTACGTGTGTTGTAAGTTTTACTAAGTGCTCAATTGTAGATCTGCCTGCTTGGAATGCAGCTTGGTTGATAGGAATGATGCAGTTTTTATTGCAATGATGAATTTGCCTTTTTAACACTATCTTTTCCATCAGTTTACACGTGTTAGACGTTAATGATATTGGCCGATAGCTGTTTATATCACTGAGTGGTTTTCCTTTGTTATGAATAGGAATTATAATTGAGTGTTTCCAAATTAGGGGCATTTTGCCACTGCCCCAACATTTTTGGAAAAACAAATGTAGAAATTTTATGACATTTTGCGGGAAATGACTTAATATTTCATTTGAAATGCCATCTAATCCCACTGATGTCTTTTTATTTAGATTAATAATACACTCATTGACTTCCTGCAATGTTATAGCAGAATTTAGATAGTGATTTTCTGTTGGTTTTGGGCTATCATAGATGTTTTTTTTTCTTCACGTTCGCGGTGTATTTTCTTGTCCAAGGATAAGCTGTTAATGCTACTGTTGTATGCAAATAAGTCAGCAATGCTTCAGATTTATCAAAAATTTGACGGAAATTGATATTGTTTTAATTTGATCGGGACAATGTGGAAAGCTAACTCCATTTTTCATTGTTTTTAATTGTGTCCAAACTTTTTGAATGTCTTTATAGTTTGATACCTCATTTTGACATACAGACGACCAATACTGCCGTTTTGCTTGTGCAATTATTCTATTTTGGTAATTTTTCGCTCTTTTTTTCTCAAGAAGTTTTTCAGTTTTTTCCTTAGGATTTTTTTCTCTTTTGTATTCTTTTGTTTTTTTCTATTTTTTCTTGTTTTGCCTGTTGACATATATCATTCCACCAGACATTACCCAATGTTTTTTTGATTTTACAGATTTTACAGTCGGAATTGATTCTTTTGTAGCAGAGTGTACTGCTTTCTGAAGATGATCATATAACGTATCGACATTTGATTCTCAATATTTTCTATGCTCATGTTAAATGAACTGAGTAGATATGAAATTTTTTTCCAGTTAGCAAATTTATAACAATATTTGGGAACTTTGTCATGTGTTACATCATTTGTTACAGGTCTCATATTTTCAAGAGAAATCTTAATAGGTAGATGGTCACTATTTAATGTATTATCAAGTGTCAGCCAGTCACATGATATAGCTAGTTCAGGAGATATGAATGATAAGTCGATGGCACTAGGTTTATGTTTAGGGTTGTCTGGAATACGAGTAATACTGCCATCGTTGAGAAGGTAAAGAGAGGAGTCCACTATGTTTTCAATAAAACGGTTACTGGTTATTATTTGGCATCCCTTTTCCCAGATGGCGAATGGGCGTTAAAATCACCAGTGATTAATATTTGGTAGATTGGTCTGATTGAAACAGAACGTAGCCATTCTGTATTACGATCGTTTGGGCCCTGAGGTAGGTATACAGAAACAACTGTTAACTACATTATCGTCAACTTGAATTCTGACTGCACATGAGTGCAATCCAGGAATGTCTAGTGGAGCAGGACTGGCACATGGAGCATATTTCTCATCTTCACGGACATATATTGCCACATTTATTTTTTCTTCATTATTATGTTTTGGATAATTGGTGGAAATAATAATTAGGAAGCTTAGGTAGTTTATTTTTAATGACATTCAGTGATTGCAAAGCTAATATGTTGTATTTGACTTCAGATAGATGTTGTACTAGTTGATCTTTACTGGTTGTGATGGATCGACAATTCCATTGGAACACTTTAAAATCCTTAGCTATCATGCGTTCTATTAATAGATAAAACAAAATAAAATGAAGGTGAAAAAGCAATTAAATACAAATTATGCACTGAAAAGTAACTACAATACAAAAAGTATCACTATGATACGATAAACAATATTAGTTATGACAAGAACGAAAAAAGACTGTACACAGAGAATGCACTCTATTAATGAAGGAGATTGATCACTGTCCTGTTAGCGAATGCTTTAACTAACACATCAAAAGAAATATCCCCCTAAATAGTCACTCAAGATGGGATGAACAGAGTCAACGGTTGAGATTTCCGCCAAAACTACACTAACGTATTTCTCTGTCTTTGGTTGAATACCAGGATGTAGGTCCACTGAGAATGTCAAACATGTTGTACCATGGACCACTGTGTACAGCGAAGGGTCCGTGTCCTCTGCGTGGTGGATAGTTCCCGGGCTGCACTTGTTTGACGTTCTCGCTGTCTTCCTCGGTTTCTCCCAGACCAGAAGAGTTGTCGGATATGTCTTCCAACGTTTCTTGCCAGCACGCTCGATCCTCGATGTGTTGGATGGAGATCGTCTTTGAGATACCATTTATTTGTTTGAAGGTTGGAATGAGAGACAAATGATATGTTTTTAATTCCAAATAGTTTTGTTGTTATCAATGCATTGAACAGCTCCCGCTTGACTTCTAGTTTTGAATCTCTGACAGGTGATAGCTTGCTAATAACAACCTTAACGTTGGGGTGGCTGGTGACAATGTTTTTGATGCACGAGGAAAACGCTTTGCTGGCAAGTTCAGGGTCCTTCTTTTGAATGTCATTTATACCGCAGTGGATAAGCACCGCATCCAATGGTTTCTCATCCATGGAAAGAGTGGATTTAAGCGTCTGTGTAAGTTCCTCTGTTGTAAAGGTTTTGCACGTCTTCGTATCAAAACCGTAAGACTGGCCTAATCTCTTTCCATTCACTCCCTTAAAAACAGAATCATGAAAGATCGCGACCCTGGGAAAGTCTTTTTTCTCTTCTTGTTTGGATCTAATATTGTTCTGTGTGTTTGCTGATCGAACTCTAACGTCATGAGAACTTCTGACGTCATTTTGTGTGCGTTCTGGGCCTTCCTTCTTCTCTATTGATTTCATTTTTTGATTAAAATTCTTTTTCTTTGCTTCTGATGCGGAAGCTGCTTTAGAGTTATGTTGACTGGATTTCACCGCATCAGCATACAAAGGAAAGGTGGGTCTACTAGGACTCGGAGACGCAGCGCTAGCATTTTCTGTTTGTGTATGATTGTCTGTTGGTGCCATGGTTACCTTAGATTTGCCCATATCTGTGATCAACTTATTCTGGTTGAGGACGATGTCTTCGAGTGAAGATATGCGTTTACATAGCGATTCCATCACAGTTTTCAAGTCTCTTATTTCACTTACTGTGTCCGGTGAGTGAACATCAGTCTCGCTGTTTGCTGACTTGTCCCCTTCTTGTTTGTGCTGAGCTGCTTTCCTTGCCGATCGAATCAGCGTTTCTTTAAGGAGGCAGTCCTCGCTGATTTCCTTCTTGGCGCGTTCCCTTGACTTTTGGTGTAATCGTCGTCGGAGAACGGCTGCCCATGCTGCGAGAACGTGTCAGCATTGTCATACTGACGGTAGTTCGGCGGAAAAATCAGGAGAGCCCGATACTAGGCTTTATCGCTGTCCGCCATCTTGTGGTGTGTCGTGTGTGTGTGTGTGTGTGTGTGGTGTGTGTGCGTGTGTGTGTGCGTGTGTGTGTTGTGTGTGTGTGCGTGTGTGTGTGTGTGTGTTCCTGCTTGACCTAATCCTCTCCGTCGGAACCTAGAGCCTTCATTACAGATCTCCAGCGCTGTGTGTGTGTGTGTGTGTGTGTGTGTGTGTGTGTGCGCGCGCGCGTGTGTGTGTGTGTGTGTGTGTGTGTGTGTGTGTGTGTGTGTGTGTGTTCCTGCTTGACCTAATCCTCTCCGTCGGAACCTAGAGCCTTCATTGCAGATCTCCAGCGCCATCGATCTGGGGCTGTCCATTTTGCCTTCCCCGGGACGTTCTGCCGTTGGTCAACTCCTTTTCCATTCTCCTTCGCCACGCTCTGCAGGTTTTCCTCTGCTTGGTCTTCCCAGGATTTCAGAGCAGTGCGTGTCGTGCGATGTTGTCAGGACATTGGCGCAGAATGTGTCCCGTACACTTCCACTTCCGGGTTCTTCCTGCAAGGCTGTGGTGGGTTCTGTGCGAAAGTTCTCCAGAAGGGATTCCTTTTTCAGTCCGTTTGATACAGAGTATTTTAGTCACAGGTAGTTGTTAATGAAGACCTGCAGCTTGTGTTCCAGCCGTTTGGCGAGTCTCCATGTCTCTGACCACAGGACCAGCTTGACCCTGATGTGGAACAGTCTTATGTTTGGTGGAGAGGTAGATAACGGTATTCCAACAGATGGGTTTGAGGACAGCGACACAAGTTTTGCCTTGGTTCTTCTGATCTTGACGTCTTCGTCTGTACCTCCTGTCTTAGTGACGATGCTTCCGAGACAGGTGAACAGGCTGAATCTTGTTCTGCTTGTTCTCCGAGTTGAGCTTCGCTATCAGACTATGTGATGTTTTCAGGTCTTCATCTACCTTGTGATAGCGTCTGTCAGTGAGTTATATGACTCTGAACAAATTATGCTGATTTTAACGACACCTGGCGAGGAAAAAAAAACAGTATGTGGGGTGGCCCCAGGACGAACTCAGTCAGCTTTGTTGAAGAACCGCGGTGCAGATCCATACTACATCAGCAGAGGTCTACGCTTTTCCCGAGTGCCTTCTAGTGTATCGCTTATCTATTTGTTACTTTCTTACTTATTTATTTATTTTCTGTTAAAGAGGCTGTGCACCTTACAGCTGAGGAAACTGGGGTAACCTCTAAAAAAAGTGAGGGCGTCAATCTGGTGACTACGTTCAGTCATGTTTTAACCTTCTCGACTGAAAGTGGTGGGGTGACACTAGGTAGGAATTTGAAGCAAGCGAATAAAGGTTGGGTTACTAGATCACCAAAGAAACAGACGACAATACAGAAACAACTTTGAGGTCTTTTGCAGACAAGGCCAGTGAAAACGACAAATATCTGTATCTATCTTTATCTATTCTATATATTATATTATATATATATATATATTATATATATATTATATATATATATATATTATATATATCAATGTGTTGCATTGTTTGTTTATCTATGTGTTCAGCCAGTCGGTCACTTATTATTTCTTAAAGGTATTCAGTTCTTAGTCAGTATTTTTTTAATGATTTTGAAATTTTTCATTTCATTTTCATTTATTTGGTTTTTTTTTTTTTGTCTGTGTATTTTCTTTCGCCCATTCTGTTATTAAATCTTTATTCTTGTTCACCATTTACCCGACATCATTTGTCTTCTTCGTGTCTTCTGTAAATTCGTGCCAGTGGCAGTTATCATTATCGTTATTGTTATCATCATCATCATCATGATCATGATCATCATCATCATCATCATCATCATCATCATCATCATCATCATCATTCTTCTTCTTCTGTTTCTTTTTCTTCTTCTTCTTCTTATTATTATTACTATCATGATCATCACCATTATTATTATTATTATTATTATTATTATTATTATTATTATTATTATTATCATTCGCCCCCAAAACCTGTCATTTATTCTCGGTTACTTTAACTTTCCATATACCCAACTCTACCTGTCCCCTCAGTCCAGATCTTTCCTGATCCGAAAGAAAACAGCTCCCATCAGAGTTCCCGTTCGTCTGCCAAACAAGGACAGCTATCCAAGAACAGCTATAGAAATCACTGTTTTGTTTGTTTGTTTTGGTCCCCATTCGTTGAATCCTGCCTGTAGAAGACCTCTAGGTTGAAACGTGCTGCTTCTGTCTCAGTAGCCCGTTCCATTCGTTTTGCGTTTTCGAGAGTGAGCTCATCACGCCTATGCACACACGTGTCCTTTCCTCCCCCCCCCCCCCCTCCCTCCTCACTCCAACCCTCCCCCACCCTATTCCCAACCCACCCCCACCTCCCCTCTCACCAAACTCTATAGTTCTTCCCCCTGCTGCCTGCTTCTCTTCCTCCTCTTTCTTCTCCCACTAAATACACAGGGGAGGAGGAGAGAGGCTGTGATCGTTCCAGGGGTCGGTTGCATATAGAGACTTAGCGTTTAACTAGCTTATCTGCTGTTAGTGTCGACAAGTCCGATATATATGCACAGACAAAAAAAAAATGACCCTTCACTCTTCATCTGTCTACACAACGTTTTATGGAGGGGGAAACATCTACATACCGTTTTCACCGATCTTCTCTCTCTGAGAGTCGTCCTGTCCGCCTCTTATCGGTGTCCGTGCTATTATCGCCGGTCATTATTGTTATCATCCTCATTAATTCCTCTCTGTCAGCACGTGCGATCTTACAGGACAGCTCTGGCCACGTGCAGGACACGCGGG
>CM031606.1:18953595-18958595 GCA_018398815.1 Conus ventricosus
TGTCAAAGGTGAAGTGGATTAGAAACAGGAGAGGCAGAATGAGACACAAGGTTGTGTTAGCTTTGTTTTTTTTTTGGGGGGGGGGGATTTGGTCTCTTTCTGGTTTATTTACATACATATCGGCAGTGTCCAAAGTTTTCTCCCATCAGAGGAGATAATGTGTTGATAGAAAGAAGCTCGACAAATAGCTCCCATCCATACTGCGTCGGCTTTTTATGGCACAGGGGGAGTATAGTCTATCCGCCTGTCTGCCTGCCTGTCTCTCTGTCTGTCTGCCTGTCTGTCTGCCTTCCTCCAGTTCCATTCATGTTGCACCGCCTTTTTATGGCACGGGGGGGGGGGGGGGGGGGGGGGGGGGTAGTCAGGTCATAGCTCTGTTTTCATCTCAGACTGACGCTTTCTTCAAGAATGTGGCAATAGTCTAGGAGAACATAGATCACAACAGTACACATTCTTGTTCTTGTTATAGTTCCTCTTCTTCTTCTTCTTCTTCTTCTTCTTCTTCTTCTTTCCCCTGTAAGTAGTTAAATTATTATTTTTTTTAAAAACAATTTTAATTCGTTTTAATCAACGTACAAAAACATAACAACATTTGTACATAAAGAGTAAAAATTTTTTTTTACCAAACATACACAAAGAAAAAAGGAATATATATATATATATATATATATATATATATATATATATATATATATAAAACAGATATACACGTACATATACATCTATGTAACGAACAGCTATCGATCAATATATAGATGTAAACAGCAACATCAGCAAGAATAAAGACATTTGTATACATGTATGTTCATATTTGTCAGTGCACTCTAAACACTGTAATCATTCATGAATCAAATCCAATTCTTCTTCTTCTTCTTCTTCTTCTTCTTCTTCTTCTTCTTCTTCGTCTTCTTCTTCTCTTCCTCTTCTTCTTCTTTCACTCACGATTGCGGCTCGTGCAACGCGTGGATTTGCATTGCAGAGAAGATGAGAGAAAATATCTTGATTCAAATCATTTTAGCGCTGTTTGTCATAATATTTACAATCATTACAATTATCCTGAAACCAAGGACAGACAGTTATTTTTCTGTTGAAAAAAATGCTGACATGATATTCATTTCAATATCCAATGATAAACATTATAACTGCTAATAACACTAATCAAGTATCACTGTGGTTCCAATGGTCACTTTGTAAACTCAGTTTCTTTTTATACACATCCATTCTTTAACCATTTGTGAGTTGAAATATTTTCTGAAAATAAACCGCTTCAACAAAAATCGTCCGTTTTCAAAGTTTTTTCTTTTCTTTATGGAATAACCTTGCTTCTGGCGGCCAGCTGAAATGGACACAACACGAAACTGAATCCGTCTCCCCTCATACATCCTGCCCTCGTTATCAGCCCACAACACACACGCACACACACACACACACACACACACACACACACACACACACACACACACACACACACACACAACACACACACACACACAACACACACACACACACACACACACACACACACACACACACACACACACACACAAAAACACACACACACACACACACACACACACACACACACACACACACACGCACGCACGCACGCACGCACGCACGCACGCACGCACACACACACACACACACACACACACACACACACACACACACACACACACACACACACACACACGTACGTTTGACGGTCCACACAAATGCATAGGTACCCCTCCAAAACGGTTCTTTTCCCAAGACAGACTGAAACTGCACACGCAACACAAGGACACAGAGGGAAAGAAATCCCGCTTCTTTATTTCATTGTTTTATAACCCAGCGAAAGTGTAGCACGTATCTTCTTCCTTACCCCCCATCCCACCCATCTCCTTCGTCAAACTTCAAACACTTCCTTTTTTGTTGACGTTTTCTTTTTTCATTTTCGTTGTTCTTGTTTTGAATTTTTTCGTGTTCATTTTTGTTCTGTTGTTGTGCAGGTCGTAAAACGTGAAGGCTTAGCAGTGACTGTTTGTTTTCACTCACAGAATCAATAATTTAGGCAAACGAGGTCAATGGATAGTTTGACCCGGATGTGCAAAAGGACGGGTGAGGTGAGCTGCATTTTTTTTAAAGGGTGTTTGACTTGGTTCGGTTTTTAATTAGGAATTTCAGTGTTGGATAGTAGTGTTAAGGAGTCACATCTTCAGCCCTGATTGGGAATGCAGGAACTCCTTGCTCAACTTACGGGACGTTACTATGTGGGTGTATGTGGACAAAAGTAATGGCTGCGCATGTTTCCATCAATCTGCACCTTGACCTTCAGCTCTCCAAGTCAACATGTATAGTGTCCATAGGGCAGATAATGTTGAGTTTAAACTGTAAGAAGGTCAACAAGACTCTATGGACTGTTAAGATTTTGTCTTTTCGTCTCTGTCTCCTTTAGTAATACATATTGCATACTATGTCAGGGTATTATAAACATTGCATTTTATAACGAACAAAAGGGTAACTCTCTCTCATGTTAAAGTTAATTACACGCCGATATCTCCTAACCGAAACCAAATTGCCTAGCATTAGTGACAAAACAGAGCACACAGAAAGAACAATGAGACATCTGTTCAATGTGTGTGTTCGGTGTTCTCTGTGTTGACATTCTGTCCAATGTGTGTGTTCGGTGTTCTCTGTGTTGACATTTCTTCTCGCCGATTTGGTGTCGTAAGTAGCATTCGTTTGGAGTGATTGGCGTGTAATTAATTTCATCACTGGAGAAAGACTTACCCTACTCGTTCATTGTTTACTGTTTATTATTCCATGCCCCATGAAAGATCTCTTCATAAACAAAATGAAACCAACTATCAAACACTTCCTGAGAGATATTAACAACATATAAAAGATAGAAAAATATAATCATTGTTTAGAAATGAAGTACATGGAATCTAACAGAAAATGGTGTGTCCCTATGAAAAACGTTTTGATGTTTCTAATGTGATGACATAAAGGAGGGGAAGACAACAGATGGCAGTAATTGGTCGACAGCAACAGCTGCATTTAAGAAATTTTAGAAAACTTTTTCATGATTGTGGGATTGTATGTAATGACTGTGACCTGCATGATCAGGTATAGCGGATGTACATGTTCCTCGATTGCCTTGTAGAGGAAAAAAAGTAGTGTGCATCTGACTCGTTCCTTACTGTTTTTGTTTGTTTGTTTGTTTTGGGGTTTTGTTTTTGGAGTTAAAAAAAATTGAACTGGTAGAATGCTTTTTGTCTAGTATGTCTTTATGTGTGTATGTCATTATTTCTCCCCGCCCCCTTCCCTCTTCTTGATTTTGCATATTCATTCATATGCGTGTTGTTGATATTTGTTTGCTGTTATTACTGGAAAAACAATTAGAAAAATATTTTAAAAGAAATCTCTTTTCACAGTATCATAATGGTTATACGTAGAGTGTTGGGACTTACTTGATATCAGACTTACACACTGTACAGAAGACTCCATGAAAACCTTGTTCGTGATCCTGAGGTTACGGGTTTGAATTTCGGTACAGGGGGATTTTTCCCCTTGGAGTTAACATTGGTTCTGACTCCATTCCCCATACAGTCCTTCGAATGAGACTATAAACCGAGGTTCCGTGTGTGAACGCACGTACAACATCTTGCACACACGTCAAATCCCATCACCAACTTTCGGAAGAGAAGGCCAGTTTGGCCGTTGGTATTGATGACACGTTACACATAGCATGCACCTTCCCGCCTTAATGGCGGGATAAAAAACGGTCATACACACAAATGTGTCAACATCTTCAACTCGATGAAGGTGGACACTCAAAGAAAGAAGAAACAGAATAGGATCGTTTCATTGACCAATGAGAAGATGTTAACGGAGTAACACTGGTAGCGGTGCACAACTATATACATAAGACTTCCCTGCTGAGCTGTAATGGTTAAGCAAAACGTTTATCTTGCTTGTGTTAAAGATGTAGTGTTACAGAAAAACGTTTATCTTGCTTGTGTTAAAGGTGTAGTGTTACAGGAAAAACGTTTATCTTGCTTGTGTTCAAGATGTAGTGTTACAGAAAAACGTTTATCTTGCTTGTGTTAAAGATGTAGTGTTACAGGAAAAAACGTTTATCTTGCTTGTGCTCAAGATGTAGTGTTACAGAAAAACGTTTATCTTGCTTGTGTTCAAGATGTAGTGTTACAGAAAAACGTTTATCTTGCTTGTGTTCAAGATGTAGTGTTACAGAAAAAAAACGTTTATCTTGCTTGTGTTCAAGATGTAGTGTTACAGAAAAACGTTTATCTTGCTTGTGTTAAAGATGTAGTGTTACAGAAAAACGTTTATCTTGCTTGTGTGAAAGATGTAGTGTTACAGAAAAACGTTTATCTTGCTTGCGTTAAAGATGTAGTGTTACAGAAAAAACGTTTATCTTGCTTGTGTGAAAGATGTAGTGTTACAGGAAAAACGTTTATCTTGCTTGTGTTAAAGATGCAGTGTTACAGAAAAACGTTTATCTTGCTTGTGCTCAAGATGTAGTGTTACAGAAAAACGTTTATCTTGCTTTTGTGAAAGATGTAGTGTTACAGAAAAAACGTTTATCTTGCTTGTGTTAAAGATGTAGTGTTACAGGAAAAACGTTTATCTTGCTAGTGTTCAAGATGTAGTGTTACAGAAGAAAACGTTTATCTTTTGTGTTAAAGATGTAGTGTTACAGAAAAAAAACGTTTATCTTGCTTGTGTTCAAGATGTAGTGTTACAGAAAAAAAAAACGTTTATCTTGCTTGTGTTCAAGATGTAGTGTTACAGAAAAACGTTTATCTTGCTTGTGTTCAAGATGTAGTGTTACAGAAAAAAAAACGTTTATCTTGCTTGTGTTCAAGATGCAGTGTTACAGAAAAAAAACACGTTTATCTTGCTTGTGTTAAAGATGTAGTGTTACAGAAAAAAACGTTTGTCTTGCGTGTGTTCAAGATGTAGTGTTACAGAAAAAAAACGTTTATCTTGCT
>CM031606.1:18976095-18981095 GCA_018398815.1 Conus ventricosus
TCATTTTTTCAGGACTTGTCGAACACATTCACCGTCTGCTTTTTAGTGACAGGGGCCCCGATTTGTTGTTGTCACCGTTGTCTCTTCCCCCAACGCCAGCTGTTAAGTGTTGATAGCTACCCCGTCCTCCTCCCCCCCCCCCTCCCCCCCCTCCCCACACACACCCGACCCCTCCCCCTCACCTACGTTCCGATCTCCGGTTTCCCTCTACTAGATCTACTCACTGCGGTAGAAAGGTTAGCGTCGGTTTGGCTTGTCGCATGATACGAGGCCGCACTTCACCCCGTTTACGTGTGAGAAGGGGTAGCCACGATAGCGCAGCGGTAACGTGCTCGCGTGGCCAGTCTCCTCCGAAGTAAAGGCGTCGAGATTAAAATGCTGGTTTAAATGTGTGTGTGTGTGTGTGTGTGTGTGTGTGTGTGTGTGTGATGTGTCAGAGAGAGAGAGAGAGAGAGAGAGAGAGAAGAGTCGTAACTCGCGCACGCGCGCACACACACACACACACACACACACACACACACACACACACACACACACACACACCACAAAATACACGCACGCACGCACGCACGAACGCACACGCACACATACGCCCACTCTCTCTCTCTCTCTCCTCTCTCTCTCTCTCTCTCTCTCTCTCTTCTCTCTCAAACACCACACACACAACACACACACACACACACACACACACACACACACACACACACGCATGTACGCACAGCACACGCAATCCTGTTTGTCTACAGTAGAAGCAGATGAAGCAGAAGGGGGAAATTTAAAACAAATGCCAGAAAGAAAGACAAACGAAGAATGAATGAATGAATGAATGAATGAATGAATGAATGAATGAATGAATGAATAAAAGTAATAGAAACAAAACAAAACTTGGCAAGCCAAACAAAACCCAAACAAACCAAACAACAACAAAAAAGAAAAAAAAAAGAAAAAAAGAAAGCAAACCAATGCAAAAACAAAACAAACAAACAAACAAAAACCCACACAGACAGACAGACAAGGAAGAAAGGTGAATAAGATTACAGGGGGAGGGGGGGGGGGGGGGACCTCTGAGCAACGCGCTGACAGCATTCGCCCAGTTCTCTGAGCAGAGCGCTCACAGCATTCGCCCAATTCTCCACAGAGCTGTTAAGGGTTGCTGATCTCCAACGGACATGAAAAACAACTCCAGGAACTGGCCAGACCACTCTCTCATAGAACCACCCACCTCATCCCCTCCACACCTCCCTCCCCCCATTCTGCGACCTACGTACTCCTTCCTCCATCACCCCTCCCCCTTCCCCTCCCTTAACCCCCCCCCCCCCCCCCCCCCCATACACACACCTCTCAGATAAGCTTCAGCGTTAATGCCACAAACAAAAGCTAACCCCATTCTCCTCTCTCCCCCTCCCCTGCCCCACTCCTCCCCTCCCCCCCCCCCCTGCTGTACGACCTTTTTTTCTCCCCCCCCCCCCACCCTCTTTTCTCCTTGTGCCTTCAAGCCTCAGTATTATTAATAAAGTTCCTTTCTCTGCCAACAGGAACGAAAGCATCCATGTACGAGTGATTAGTAGGGTTGGGATCTGGGGGCTGGGGTGGGAAGGGGGGGGGGGGGGGCAGAAAAAATAAGTACCTTACGGTTATCGAAGACCCAGGAAAGAAGAGAGACAAAGAGTCAGGGTGGGGGTGGGTGGGTGGGTGGGGCAGGAGGGAGGAGAAGGGGGTGGGGGTGGTTATCGGATTTAATTTTTTTGTGCCTAGAGAGGCTTGAAGACAGAAAACACGCGTGATAGTGGTGGCGGTGATGGTGGTGCGGTGGTGGCGTGTGCTGATGAATATGCAAATGACTTACGTAGGTAGGTTCCGGTCCCTTGAGGTCAGCGAGCGCGCGTGCTGGAGAGAGGGACTGTAAAGGAGGCGCTGACTGACAATGCTAGAGAGGGAGTGTAAAGAAGGCGCTGACTGACAATGCTAGAGAGGGAGTGTAAAGAAGGTGCTGACTGACAATGCTAGAGAGGGAGTGTAAAGAAGGCGCTGACTGACAATGCTAGAGAGGGAGTGTAAAGAAGGCGCTGACTGACAATGTTAGAGAGGGAGTGTAAAGAAGGCGCTGACTGACAATGCTAGAGAGGGAGTGTAAAGAAGGCGCTGACTGACAATGCTAGAGAGGGAGTGTAAAGAAGGCGCTGACTGACAATGCTAGAGAGGGAGTGTAAAGAAGGCGCTGACTGACAATGCTAGAGAGGGAGTGTAAAGAAGGCGCTGACTGACAATGCTAGAGAGGGAGTGTAAAGAAGGCGCTGATTGACAATGCTAAGAGAGGGAGTGTAAAGAAGGCGCTGACTGACAATGCTAGAGAGGGAGTGTAAAGAAGGCGCTGACTGACAATGCAGAGAGGGAGTGTAAAGAAGGCGCTGACTGACAAGTTAGAGAGGGAGTGTAAAGAAGGCGCTGACTGACAATGCTGGAGAGAGGGAGTGTAAAGAAGGCGCTGACTGACAATGCTGGAGAGAGGGAGTGTAAAGAAGGCGCTGACTGACAATGCTAGAGAGGGAGTGTAAAGAAGGCGCTGACTGACAATGCTAGAGAGGAGTGTAAAGAAGGCGCTGACTGACAATGCTAGAGAGGGAGTGTAAAGAAGGCGCTGACTGACAATGTTAAGAGGGTGTGTAAAGAAGGCGCTGACTGACAATGTTAGAGAGGGAGTGTAAAGAAGGCGCTGACTGACAATGCTAAAGAGGGAGTGTAAAGAAGGCGCTGACTGACAATGCTAGAGAGGGAGTGTAAAGAAGGCGCTGACTGACAATGCTAGAGAGGGAGTGTAAAGAAGGCGCTGACTGACAATGCTAGAGAGGGAGTGTAAAGAAGGCGCTGACTGACAATGCTAGAGAGGGAGTGTAAAGAAGGCACTGACTGACAATGCTAGAGAGGGAGTGTAAAGAAGGCGCTGACTGACAATGCTAGAGAGGGAGTGTAAAGAAGGCGCTGACTGACAATGCTGGAGAGAGGAGTGTAAAGAAGGCGCTGACAGACAATGCTAGAGAGGGAGTGTAAAGAAGGCGCTGACTGACAATGCTAGAGAGGAGTGTAAAGAAGGCGCTGACTGACAATGCTGGAGAGAGGGAGTGTAAAGAAGGCGCTGACTGACAATGCTAGAGAGGGAGTGTAAAGAAGGCACTGACTGACAATGCGGAGAGAGGGAGTGTAAAGAAGGCGCTGACAGACAATGCTGGAGAGAGGGAGTGTAAAGAAGGCGCTGACTGACAATGCTAGAGAGGGAGTGTAAAGAAGGCGCTGACTGACAATGTTAGAGAGGGAGTGTAAAGAAGGCGCTGACTGACAATGCTAGAGAGGGAGTGTAAAGAAGGCGCTGACTGACAATGTTAGAGAGGGAGTGTAAAGAAGGCGCTGACTGACAATGCTAGAGAGGGAGTGTAAAGAAGGCGCTGACTGACAATGTTAGAGAGGGAGTGTAAAGAAGGCGCTGACTGACAATGCTGGAGAGAGGGAGTGTAAAGAAGGCGCTGACAGACAATGCTGGAGGGAGGGAGTGTAAAGAAGGCGCTGACTGACAATGCTAGAGAGGGAGTGTAAAGAAGGCGCTGACTGACAATGCTAGAGAGGGAGTGTAAAGAAGGCGCTGACTGAAAATGCTAGAGAGGGAGTGTAAAGAAGGCGCTGACTGACAATGCTTCTTCTCTGTCACTGTTTATTTGTTCGGCCGTGGGGACTTACTTTGTGGGTTGATCATCTCTAGGTTAAGTTTTTTGTTTTTTGTTTTTTGTTTTTTGAGGCAGCTCTCCATGTTACTAACGTGTTTTACTAAACTTTTTTTCTCTGGAAAAAAACACACAGTGAATCACAGACATTAGTTCAATGTATTAGTTCAAAAATATGTGAAAAGTTCAACTGTAGCTTTTGAAAAAAAAAAGAAAAAGAAAAGAAAAGCAGAAAAAAAACCCCAACAAAACAAGAAAAGAAAGAAAGTGAAAAGAAAAGTGAAGGCCAGTTGCGAACATGAAGGTTTACTACTTGTACCCTACGTCAGACTGACAGAACAAAGCTACGAAGCAAATCACCTACATCGGTTTTGTTCGGGGGCCGGCATAGCTCAGTTGGTAGAGCGCCGGACTCGAGATCCTGGGTTGCAGGTTCGAATTTCGGTACAGGGAGATTTTTCCCTCGGAGTTAACATTGGTTCTGACTCCATTCCCCATACAGTCCTTCGAATGAGACATAAACCGAGGTTCCGTGTGTGAACGCACGCATAACATCTTGCACACACGTCAAACCCCATCAGCAACTTTCGGAAGAGAAGGCCAGTTTGGCCGTTGGTATGGATGACACGTTACACATAGCATGCACCTTCCCCGAAGCTGAGTATGGCTGCCTTAATGGCGGGATAAAGAAAGAAAGAAAGAAAAGGTTTCGTTGGAATCACTGTCCAGATCCTTTGCCGGCAAACCTTCGCCACAACAACCCTTCCAAAACGACACGTGGTCATCATTTCTTCCCTGCTGTCAGCCTGTCTGTCTGCCCCACAGTTCTGTTATGATCTTTTCTCCTTCAGATGCCGGCGACACAGCAGCATTACTGAAGATATGTTGTGATCCTTCCACTTGAGGCAGCGTGCGTCCCCCCCCCCCCCCCCCCGGAGGTTGGGGAGGGGGTGGGTGGTGGGTGGTGGTGGGTGGTGTGGTGTGTGTGTGGTGTGGCGATGCCGTTAAGAGCCGTTGAGGATCGCGCGAAGTGCTGCCAAAATAAACACTCGGCTAAGCGCGACAGAGCAGGCGGATGTGTGTGTGTGTGTGTGTGTGTGTGTGTGCTTGCGTGCGTGCGTGTGTGTGTGTGTGTGTGTGTGTGTGTGTGTGGTGTGAAGACTTTACATCACTTGGTGATGACATGTATGTTATGACCCAGTTTCTGTTTGAACATCGACGCTGTAGTGTCACTCCACGTTGACGTACCCTCTTACAATCGGTCTTCCTTGGAAAAGAGCAGATGCT
>CM031606.1:19003595-19006095 GCA_018398815.1 Conus ventricosus
CCGATGATCAAGATTGCTGTCATGGGTTGATTGTGTGTGTGTGTGTGTGTGTGTGTGTGTGTGTGTGTGTGTGTGTGTGTGTGTGTGTGTGTGTGTGTGTGTGTGTGTGTCTGTCTGTGTGTGTGTGTGTGTGTGTGTGTGTGTGTGTGTGTGTGTGTGTGTGTGTGTGTAGGTGGGGTGGGGGTGGGGGTGGGGGCTGAAGAAAGAAGGACGGAAAAAAGTCAAAAATACGCACACAAAAAAAAGGAGAGAAAAAGAAAATGTAAAAAAAAAAGACAGGGGGAGGGGAGGGAGGGGGAGGGATGGAAAGAAGAAAAGAGAGAGACAGACAAGAAAAGAAAGAAAAAAAAAACAGCAAAGATGGAAATACAGGAGAAAAGACGGCAGAGGAAAAAATAAAGTAAGATGGAAAGAAAAAAAAAAAAGAAAGGCGGGGGGAAAAAAAGGAAAAGAAAGATTAATAGAAAGAAGACAAAGAACCTGACAGAAAGCAGAAAGAAAGATGGAAATAGTCCAAGACTGCAACACCGAGATATATCGGAAATCCTTCGTTCCTTCAACTACATCTTTATGGAATAGTCTCCCAGATCATATTAAAACCAGTCCATCTTTAAGCGTAGTCAAGCATCATTTATCGGCTGATGATCCTGTCATACCACCGTACTTTTACCTTGGCGAGAGAAAAAAAACAAACAAATCATTCATTGCCGTCTTCGTCTTGGAATCAGTGATCTGAGACATGAAATGTTCAACCGCCATCTACTTAACGACCCACTGTGTGAGTGTGGTAATGGGGAGGAAACAGCTCAGCACTATTTTCTGTTGTGTCCTCGTTTTAATGAAACCCGCGCAAATACTATTTCCGATCTCTCATCACACTACAGAAATGTTCGAACTCTGTTAAAAGGTGACCGTAATCTGCAGATAGATACCAATATATTGATATTTGAAGCTGTTCATAAGTTTATACTCTGGAAGCAACCGGTTTTAGATACATTGCCTTTTGGAGGTTTCAGGTATGACAAAAGAAGATTGTACTAAGAATGTTGCGATTATTTCAGATCGTGATGATAACAAATTACTGTGCCTGTGGTGTGTTTCTCATCGTCTCTCTTCATTAATCTCCGTTTCTTTCTTTCTTTCTTTTTTTTTTTAATTATTTTTTTCTCTTTCCGGGAAGGGGTGGGGGGAGGGTGTTCTCTTTTAGTATTCTTCATGCGATTTATAAACTTTAAACTGTCAATTGTTTTCATATAAATAATGTTATATTTGTGCTACTGTAGCCGCCAGGTAAACTATTTGTGTATTGTCATTTTGTAGAGCACACTATAAGCGTTTAGCTTGTTGCTGCTCACTTTGTATTGTGTAAAACATTGTACTTACCTGTGATTAAAGATTTGTTTAAACCAAATAGTCCAAGAAAAAAAAAGATTGTTTGAAATTAAAGAGGGACGTTTAAAGAGAGAGAGAGAGAGAGAGAGAGAGAGAGAGAGAGAGAGAGAGAGAGAGAGAGAGAGAGAGAGAGAGAGAGAGAGAGAGAAGGTAAGGCAGAAAGCCGAAAACTGAACAAACAAAACAAAACAACACCAAACAATACAAAAACAATACTAAACAAAGCAAAGCCAAACCAACCAACCAACCAATCAACCAACCAACCAACAAACCAACCAACTTTAAAAGGGAGTGAGGAGGGAAGGGAGGGGAGGGGAGGGGAGAGGACGACAACCAAAGAAAACAGATGGAATCAAAATGTGAAGCAACAAGACACAAGAGAAAAAAGAGAAAGAAGGGAATCAAAAAAAAAAACAAATAAATAAATAAATAAAAGATGGAAAGAAAAGAACGAAAACATGTTAAAAAAAAAGAAAGAAAGAAAGAAAAACAGAGGAAAGAAAACGATGAAAAGATTGAAAGGAAGACAGACGGACGGACACACCAAGGGAGAAAAGGAAAAGGGACGAAAACAGAAACAAAAGAATAAAAGACAGAAACAAGTAAAGAAAGAAAGAAGAAAAAAAAAGAAAAAAAAAAAAGGGAGGACTGTGCGGTCGTTAGAACTGTTATGAGTTTAGAGCTAAAGTCAAGAGTAAGGATTTCTCAATATATATTCATTTCTTTTTTTTAACGTTTTTAGTAGTCTTTTAAAGGTGTTTGGTAATTACACATGCTGCATAAATGAATGAACCTGGACAAAAAATAATAATGGAACAAACGGGAAAATACACAAATTGATGTCAACTGTGTGTGTGTGTGTGTGTGTGTGTGTGTGGTGTGTGTGTGTGTGTGTGTGTGTGTGTGTGTGTGTGTGTGTGTGTGTGTGTGTGTGTGTGTGTGTGTGTGTAGTCTTTTAAAGTGTTAGCAATAACACATGCTGCATGAATAAATAAATCTGGAGAAAAAAACAACAACAAAAAACAAAAAACAAAAACAAAACAAATAATGGAAAAAACGGAAAAATAAACAAATTGATATAAACTTTTATTGTGTGTGTGTGTGTGTG
>CM031606.1:19013595-19018595 GCA_018398815.1 Conus ventricosus
TCCTTCGTCCTTCAAACACACACACACACACACACACACACACACACACACACACACACACACACACACACACACACACACAGATAGATAGATAGATAGATAGATAGGTAGAGAGATAGAGAGATATGCGCGCTCGCGCGTGCGCGCACGCACGCACGCACGCACGCACGCTCGCATGCATGCACACACACGTGCGTGTGCGCGCGTACACACACACACACACACACACACACACACACACACACACACACACACACACACACACACACACAGACGCACGCACACATGCACACACGCACGCACGCGCGCGCGCTTCCACACACTCACACACACATATGCCCACACGCGTTTTAACTGACAGCTCTGGCAAAATTCAAACAAAATTGTGTTGGTTTAAACACAAACAGTGTGCTTTGTCATTGATTTAGCATGAACAATGTGGCTCGTCGTTTGTTAGCACAAATAGTATGCTTCATCAGTACTTCAAACAAGAACCATATGCTTTCGAATTTGTTTAGGACGAACAGTATGCGTAGTCACTGGTTTAGCAAGAGCAGTGTGCTTCGTCATTGGATTAGCGTGAGCAGTGTGCTTCGTCACTGGTTTAGCACGAGCAACATGTTTCGTCACTGGTTTAAACACGGACGGGGTTTTTCGACGATTTGTCCAATTAGGAACAATGTAACTCGACGTTGGTTGAAACACGAAGAGTATACTTCGGCGTTGGTTGAAACACGACGAGTATACACTTCGGCGTTGGTTTAAACACGAAGAGTATACTTCGGCGTCGGTTTAAATATGAAGAGTATACTTCGGCGTCGGTTTAATAACGAAGAGTATACTTCGGCGTCGGTTTGAATATGAAGAATATACTTCGGCGTCGGTTTAAACACGAAGAGTGCACTTCGGCGTCGGTTTAAACACGAAGTGTATACTTCGGCGTCGGTTTAAACACGAAGTGTATGCTTCGGCGTCGGTTTAAATATGAAGAGTATACTTCGGCGTCGGTTTAAACACGAAGTGTATACTTCGGCGTCGGTTTAAATATGAAGAGTATACTTCGGCGTCGGTTTAAACACGAAGAGCATACTTCGGCGTCGGTTTAAATATGAAGAGTATAACTTCAGCGTCGGTTTAAATATGAAGAGTATACTTCGGCGTCGGTTTAAAACACGAAGAGTATACTTCGGCGTCGGTTTAAACACAACGCGTATACTTCGGCGTGGGTTTTTAAACACAAAGAGTATACTTCGGCGTCGGTTTAAACATGAAGAGTATACCCCGGCGTCGGTTTAAACACGAAGGGTATGCTTCGGGTCGGTTTAAACACAAAGAGTATACTTTGGCGTCGGTTTAAACACAACGCGTATACTTCGGCGTCGGTTTAAAACACGAAGAGTATACCTCGGCGTCGGTTTAAACACGAAGAGTGTACTTCGGCGTCGGTTTAAACACAAAGAGTATACTTCGGCGTCGGTTTAAACACGAAGAGTATACTTCGGCGTCGATTTAAACACGAAGAGTATACTTCGGCGTCAGTTTAAATACGAAGAGTATACTTCGGCGGCGGTTTAAATACGAAGAGTATACTTCGGCGTCGGTTTAAACACGAAGAGTATAATTCGGCGTCGGTTAAACACGAAGAGTATACTTCGGCTCTGATGAATGAACAGCAGCACACTGCGCCCGCAGGTAACACGTCAGAAAACCGAGGCCAGGATTCCAACCACAGTGCCAAGGACATCCACACTGATTCTTCAGACAGGGACTTTGTACAGGCTATCGATGCCAGACGCCAGAAACTCAACTTACCACCCGAAAGTGCGAAAGTGGAATGGGAGAAATTAGAAGAAAAGATAGTCCAGAGACTGGGTGTGCTGATAGGAAAACTCACACTGGAGCAAAAACTAGCTGCATTTGAGACACTGTATACGGAACCTGTAGGAACGCCTATGGAGTGAAGCAACCGAAACTGAAGACACCTCCTCAAAAATCCAAGCGCCAGCCAGAGATGGACAACATCCGAAATGATAAGAAGAACCTCAAAAAACAGACGAAGGCTGCCCCTGAAGCTGAGAAGAAAGGGTTGGAGAACCTCTGGGAAGACCTGAAAGCGCAACACAGTGCCCTCAGCAAAGCAGAATCAACAACCCAATATTTCTCCTTCAAAGACCTCTTCCAGTTTGCCAGGAAACTATTCGAGCCGCCAAAATCTGGAACACTCACAGCGGACAAAGAAGCCCTTGAGCAGCATCTCAGGAAAACATATTCCGACCCTCAGAGCGAAGCACCACTGAAATCCAGGGCTTGGTGCAGCCTGCAGCGCCAGAGGAAAAGTCCAGTGACAAACCACCAACACTGGATGAGATGAAGAAAGTGGTTAAGAAAGCCAGAGGCAAATCTTCGCCTGGGCCAAATGGAATGCCATATCGCTGCATAAGAAATGTCCCAACGTCCTCGGGTGGTTCCATAAAATGATAAAGTCAGCGTGGAGGAACTTGAAGATCAGCGACCACCGGATGATAGCTGAAGGAGAGTACATTCCCAAAGAGCAAAACTCGAGTGATGTTAACCAGTTTAGGCTAATATCACTTCTGAACGTTGAGGGAAAATCTTCTTCTCCGTCATGGCAGCCAGACTAACTAAATACCTGAAAATGAGTGCTTGGATTTGTCAGTTGAGAAGGGAGGCATCCCAGGCGTCTCTGGCTGTGTAGAACATGCCACTAGATTTGGGAAGCAATCCAAAGTGCTAGGGCAGACAAACAGGACCTCGACGTGGTGTGGCTCGATCTGGCAAACGCATATGGATCCGTTCCACGCAAGATGATTCAACTGGTCCTCAAGATGTATCACGTCCCAAAGAACATCAGAGAAATGCTGAGGAAGTACTTCCGTGGCTTGACCATGAGGTTATCCACAAAGGTTTACATAACAGACTGGGTCAGCATGGAAATTGGTATAGCAATGGGCTGTGCAGTTTCTCCAGAACTGTGTGAGTTGGTAATGGAGGTCATCTTGAAAGCTGCCATGAGTTGTAAGGTTGCAGCAGATTTCAGGAGTGGATACCAAATACCCCCTCTGAAGGCCTTCATGGATGGTACAACAGTGCTTTCCACCAAGGAAGACGAAACACGCAAAATACTGAAGCAGTTAGACCAGTTACTTGCTTCATCCAGGATGAATTTCAAGCCAAAGAAATCACGGAGCCTCTCCCTGCAGAAAGGAAAAACTAGCAAAAGCAGTCATGTTCACCATAGCCAACCAAGCCATGCCAACTGTAACAGCAGAACCAGTCAAGAATCTTGGGAGTGGTATGACGACTCCTTGAAAGACACAAAGAGGGAGAGGAAACCAAGCAAATGGCAGAAGAAAGCCTGCAGATAACAGACCAGTATGGGCCTCCTGGCAAGTACAAGGTCTGGTGTTTGAAGGTCAAGCTAATTCCTCTTCTGATATATGATATCAGCGCTAGCACTGTGGAATCAATGGAGGCCAAAATCAACAAGTATACCAGGAAATGGCTAGGTGTCCCACCAGGTCTCACTGACGTCACACTCTATTGCCGCCAAGCAAAGCTGAAGCTTCCTCTAATATCCATCCTCGAGGACTACAAAGTAGGGAAAGCAAGGTTACTAACCATACTTGAGGACTCTGAAGACAGCGCTGGGAGATCAGTCCGGCCAAAGCTAAAGACTGGCAGAAAATGGAAGGTTCGGGAGGCAGTAGACGTTGGAAAGGAAAACCTCAAGATCAAGGAAATAACAGGCCACACACAGACAGAGGCGGGGATCAACAGAAATGAAATGGTGGTCAAAAGGGAAAGCAAAGAGAGACGAGGTAATAGAGGAGCTGAAGAAAGAAGAGGACGCCAAGAGAATCCAGAAGGCAGTCCAGGAAGGCCAACAAGCACAATGGACTACGTGGGAAAACGCACTGCAAAGAAGTCTCACCTAGAATAATGTATGGTACATGGCACTTCTTAGAGTCAGCTTCATCCTCAGATCTGTATATGACCTCCTGCCCTCGAATTCCAGCCTGGTCATATGGGGCAAATCAGATGACTCCACGTGTCCACTCTGTCACTGCACACAAACAGTGGAACATGTCCTGAGATCATGCAAAGCAGCGCTAACCCAGGGAAGGTACACATGGAGGCACAACCCAGTGCTCAAGGAGATCGCACATGCGGTTAGTACTGCTAGAGGAAGATCTACGAAACCAGTAGCTCCAGCACCAAAACTGTACACGGCAGGTGGCCACAAATCAGGGTCTGGAACAGCTGTGATATCAAGAGCATGGAAGCAGAGTTTACTGGATGGAGCAGATGACTAGGAATGCACAGCAGACCTTCCAGAATGGAGAACCATCCAGCGATCATCAGGAAGAGTGGCACAAGACCGGATATTGTTCTCCACTCAGGTTCATCAAAACAAATGATTCGGATCGAACTCACTGTGCCATTCGAAACCAGAAATGGAGCAAAATGGAGCAGAATGGAGCAAAATGGAGCAAGCGCACCTCTGCAAGACTGAAAAGTATGCCCGTCTAGCGAGCTGTTAGAGGGAATCTAGCTTCTAGGCCCGGATCCTTGCCATAGAAGTTGGAGCAAGGGAATTTGTAGGATCATCAACCTATGACCTCATGATACAGCTCAGGATTTCAGGTAAGAAGAGGACCAGAACCCTGAAGGCAATGGCAGAGGCAGCCGAAAAGAGTTCCAGCTGGATCTGGTCGAGAAGGAACAAAGGTGAACTTCATAAGGCTTAAAATTACCTGGCAAACAGCATGAGGAGAGAAGGCTATCAGGTCAAAGTCCTCACTGCAGGAATTGGAGCTAGAGGGTTTGTAGGAACGTCTGCATACAGCCTCATGAACAGCTCTCAGTTGAAGGGAGGGAAAAAAAAACCCAGAGCCCTGAAAGCAATGGTAGAAGCGGCAGAGAGGTGTTCAAGCTGATCTGGTCAAGGAGGAACAAAAGTGAACTTCATAAGGCTAAAT
>CM031606.1:19023595-19043595 GCA_018398815.1 Conus ventricosus
GACGTGAGATTTTCGGGGGTAAAGGTTCCCTTGTTTGTTGTGCTTACTTCTCATTTATACACGCGCTAGGTGAGTGGGTAGTGTTTGTAGCATGGAAATGGAATTAGGAGTGAAAACTATACACGCGCTAGGTGAGTGGGTAGTGTTTGTAGCATGGAAATGGAATTAGGAGTGAAAACTATACACGCGCTAGGTGAGTGGGTAGTGTTTGTAGCATGGAAATGGAATTAGGAGTGAAAACTATACACGCGCTAGTAGGTGAGTGGGTAGTGTTTGTAGCATGGAAATGGAATTAGGAGTGAAAACTATACACGCGCTAGGCGAGTGGGTAGTGTTTGTAGCATGGAAATGGAATTAGGAGTGAAAACTATACACGTGCTAGGTGGTGGGTAGTGTTTGTAGCATGGAAATGGAATTAGGAGTGAAAACTATACACGTGCTAGGTGGGTGGGTAGTGTTTGTAGCATGGAAATGGAATTAGGAGTGAACGCTTACGCTGCAGAATCACAAAGCGTTCGTTTGACAAACAAGATGACCCTAGCACGCCTTCAGCTGTCTCAGCGAATCTCTTCAATAAGTATATCATAACGGTTCAGTGTGGAGCGCCGGTTTCTCGGGCAAGCCACCGAGTGAGTGGAGCGTAACGTTGCAACCAACCCACCCGGGCACCCGGCCAGTCACCGTTGCGGTTCCGGGTGGATGGCAAACCGTTAGAGTCGGTGTCAGGCAGCTCTCGCTCTGCGGGGTGTGTGTGACGATCAACTTTGCCACCCCGTCGCCTCGCCCAGCCTGAGGAAAATAACGCTGGGTCCGCGATATCTCAGGGATAGTTGTTTACACGTCCAAAGCACGCGGGCGTTGCGCTTTGCTGCGGGAACTGCTGTGTTTTTGTTTTGTTTTTCTTCTTCTTCTTCTGTGTTTGTTTTCTTGTTTTTGTTTTGTTTTATTTTATTTTTTGTTTTGTTATTTTTTTTTCTTTCTTTCTTTCTTTCTTTCTTCCTTCCTTTCTTTCTTCCTTTCTTTCTTCCTTTTTCTTTCTTTCTTTCCTTCTCCTTTCTTTCTTTCTTTCTTCTATTTTTTTCTCTTCTGTATGGCGTTGGGAGTATGAAACTACTACTGCTGAGCTGTGCGTGTTCCATCTCCTCCACCCCCAGCCTAATCCCCGCGCCACCTTCCCCCCCTCCCCCCCCCCCCCCCCCCCAGCCCATGTGTAATGTGGCATGATATGTGTAATGAGAGACACGCAGTTTGAAATTCTCCCATCTTGAGATATATATTTTGAGAGAAAGGCTATAGCGCTTCCTCGAGTCTCTCTCTCTCTCTCTCTCTCTCTCTCTCTCTCTCTCTCTCTCTCTCTCTGTTTGCTCTTCTGTTTAATGCCTTTTTTTCAACACACACACACACACACACACACACACACACACACACACACACACACACACACACACACACACAGAGAGAGAGAGAGAGAGAGAGAGAGAGAGAGAGAGAGAGAGAGAGAGAGAGAGAGAGAGGAGAGAGAACACGATTCACATTGAATTGAAATAATGATGATGATGACAATAATAATAATGATAGTAATAATAATAATAATAATAATAATAATAATAATAATAATAATAACAATAATAAT
The DNA here is from genome assembly GCA_018398815.1 of Conus ventricosus. Classification (NCBI taxonomy): domain Eukaryota; kingdom Metazoa; phylum Mollusca; class Gastropoda; order Neogastropoda; family Conidae; genus Conus; species Conus ventricosus. The sequence goes on from CM031606.1 coordinate 19,025,229, forward strand.
AATGATAATAACAGTAAAGAATCATTCTAATCAGAAGAACGTTCTGTGTCGACCAATCGTGAGAGTTCACAATGTTGTGCGATTCGTGTAACCCGACCCAAACTGAAAACCCCAAAAAGATAGACAAATAAGGTAGATAGGTGGCTAGAAACAGATACAGATATATGAGGGAGAACGCTGGGAAAAAAGGTAAAGCAACCCCCTGTCTTTGATAAAGCTTCTTTCTGTTTTCCCTGCATTTCATCTTCGTTAGAAGCACCATACGCGTCATCTCTATGGCTTAGATGTCAAATTAGATTTGTTATTATTATGTAACGCTTTTTTTCTTTCTTACTTTCATTTTCTTTCTTTCTTCCCCCCCCCCCCCCCCCCCCCCCCATTTTTGAAGCCAATACATCTTATACAATAATGTACTTTCTCATTCTCTGTATGTGCCGATAAGAATGTGAAAAAAAAAATGCTTTGAATTCAAAGTGTTAAATTCTTTTCAATATGATTCAATAAAACACGTGAGAGAGAGAGAGAGAGAGAGAGAGAGAGAGAGAGAGAGAGAGAGAGAGAGAGAGAGAGTGAGAGAGAGAGAGAGAGAGAGAGAAGGAGAGAGAGAGAGAGAGAGAGAGAGAGGAGAGACTCAAGATGATTTATTCATATCAGGCCTCAGCCCATCATGAAAGGGAATGTGAACATGTAACTGTCCCCCCTAAGTCGGAGTGTGGCTGCCCACGTGGCGGGGTAATCGAAAACGGTCACACACGTCATGTTCTCATCCCCAGCTGATGCATTTGTACCATAGCGTTCAAGTACTTCGGCTGTTCGGGTGATCCCTGGAGTCTTTTAGCCAGGGTACGACAACAACAACATGTAACTGGATGAGGCTATGTAGTAGTTTCATAATAGAACTAACGAATATATCAAATGTAATCATGTACATTTCAGTCAGTCACAACACCTCTTCGTTTAATTCCTCTATACAGAAACAAAGAAAGGTTACGTACGTCTTCGGGTATAGTCGATGACATCAACAGACTCAATGTAAACAGTGAAGGAGGTCTATAAGGTTTGGGCTTAGTTAACGTTTCACGTATACGTCTGAGTACTGGGCAGCAGAGAACAAAATGCACCTCATTTTCTTAACTCTTTGTGCATAATGCGCAACTAAGGTCATTATACATCAACATGTTATATCGATAATTATTGATGTACTGCTAAAAGAGAGAGAGAGAGAGAGAGAGAGAGAGAGAGAGAGAGAGAGAGAGAGAGAGAGAGAGAGAAGAGAGAGACAGAGAGAGAGAGAGAGAGTGCCACCCGAATTCGTACTCGATGGTGATGTGAAAAAAAAAAAAAACTTGCTCTGAGTTTTACAATTGTTACCCTGCTCAAAGTTTTACGATGTTAAACCCAGAGATAACGTGCTGTGATAATAGTGTTACGATGTTAAACCCAGAGATAACGTGCTGTGATAATAGTGTTACGATGTTAAACCCAGAGATAACGTGCTGTGATAATAGTTTCTCTCTGATGAAACTGATGTCACAGACATACGTCAGGCGCAGAAATGTTGCCCGAACTCGGATATCAGTCATGGCTCGCATCTAAATAACGTTTCGCCTCGTTTAGAAAAAAAAGAAAAAGAATACGATTACCATTGACTCATGTCGACGTGGGATCGATCTGCAACTGAAGTACGTATACAGTCCGGCATAAACTAGACAATTCATTTTGAACTGAAGAAATCATATAATGATCATAGGCACACAAAAAAAAGAAGAAGAAGAAAAAAAGAAGTAATGGAACTTAGGCTGGCACACCGATGATAAACTGTCAGGATGGAGGTAAAATATCGGACTGAAAAATCCAAGACAGTTTCAGTGTGATCACTCTAACAATCTGCAAGTGCTGATAGGAAGAAAAATGACCCTCATCCAAACTATAGAACACGGGCACTTATTTCTACGGCCATGGATGTATGGCCATTGTTACAGAGCTTTACACAATTGACATGGATACAAACCAAATTAAAGGAAAGAAGAAGAAGAAGAAGAAGAAGAAGAAGAAGACCAAGAAGAAGAAGAAGAAGAAGAAGAAGAAGAAGAAGAAGAAGAAGGACGAGGAGAAGAAGAACAGAGCAACAACAACAACAACAACAACAACAACAACACAACACAACAACAAAAAACAACAACAACAACAACAAAAACAACAACAACAACAACAACAACAACAACAACAACAACGACAACACAACACAACAACAACAACAACAACAACAAAAACATTCCTCCCCTTCATTGTCCGGTTTCTTCACCCCCTCACCCACCCTCCTCTTGCTGGAACACAAACTGTTGGTCCCCAAACGAAAAACCGTTATTGTCATGGCCACGACAGGAGTGGAAAAGCCACGCCAGCCTTAGTGACGAAGGACGAGGCCAATCCATCATAGGCCTGTCACACAACGCATGGCGGGTCCTCTTTCACCGTGGGGATCTCCGCCATTCAGCCCATTGCCAGGCTTTTAGGATTCCTTCAGACAGGTCCCAACACGCTTCGTAACGGATGGAACTATTCCATTTTCACTTCTTTTTTTTTGGGGGGGAGGGGGAGGGGGGGACAAAATTTCATATGGGTAAGACTGGTTAGAAAGGTAGGTGGAAGAAGGAGGAGTGGGAGGGTGGGGTGAGAGAGCGAAGGGGGTTGGGGGTGGGGGGAGCGAAGGGGTAAGTGTGTTTCAATCGGAGGACGTAGAAGTAGAAAGTTCGGCCAACATTACCGGAAGGATTCAGATCGACTGGTGCTAGCGGATGGTATGGCAGATGAAGGGGATGGTCAGGCCCAGGCTTTCGTTTGTTTATTGCCCGCCACTTTCTTGCTCTCTGTTCACACTATTGTGGTGACCATAGAGGTCTCAGCAACATAGCGATAGCGAGAAACTGAACAGCACGATATGATGATGCAAGATTTGTACATGCTCTCTGTAAGCAGCAGAAGAGTGGAAAGAAATTCAGTTCTGTTCGTATTGTTTAGAGCCCGTCCGATCGTAAGGGCCTTACCAGGGTTGTCGTCAATTTCGACTCCATAATTTCTGTTTTCAGTTGGCAGAAATAAACCGTTTGATTTAGAAATACTCAAAAAAATCTTGGTACTGGTTCGGTTATTATTATCATTATTTCTTTTTCTTTTTTTTACAAAAAAAAAAAAAAATCAGATCAAATGAAAGATATTTCCCTCCTGTAGAAACTGACAAATGGCATCCAGCAGCCATATCCCTGAACACACTGAATGTAGTGCATGTACACTGAATGTAGTGCATGTACACTGGATGAAGTGCATGTACACTGAATGTAGTGCATGTACTCTGAATGTAGTGCATGTGAAAATGCTCGAACATGGCCACACAGATCTATACGAAAACTGAGCAAATGCAAAGACAACGATATTAATGATCTAGAACTTTCTCAGTATCAGCTCTCAGAACAATGTGAGTAGATAACGCTGAGTTCATATGAGCATTGGTGTGTAGAGTCCGGACCAAGGGTAGGACATTGGTAGGGCAGGGACGGATCACCATAGACCAGTGGGGAAGGGTTTTAAAACAGGGATCCGTAAAAGTTCAAAACCAGGGTGAAGTGCTTCTCCTGTGTTCCCTTTCCTGTCTGTCTGTCTGTCTGTCTGTCTGTCGCTCTCTCTGTCTCTGTCTCTGTCTCTCTGTCTGTCTGTCTGTCTGTCTGTCTCTCTCTGTCTCTGTCTCTGTCTCTCTCTCTCTCTCTCCCTCTTCTCTCGCTCTCCCCTAACATCAGTTATAAATGTTTGTTTATTTGCATTACTTTTTTTGGGTGCTGCAAGTATTAATGTACACCCTCTTGACATAAAAGCTATATGTAGGCTAATGTCAATAAAAAAATGTTGTATCTGAAGCGTCTCTCTCTCTCTGTGTTTCTGTCTCTGTCTGTCTGTCTGTCTGTCTGTCTGTCTCTCTCTCTCTCTCTCTCTCTCCTCTCTCTCTCCTCTCTCTCTCTCTCTCTCTCTCTCCATGACGTAAAGAGGAAGATGGCCTAGCGCAGACTAATCTCTTGCACTCATTTTTGGATATTTTGCAACTGTTTCGGTTCAGTTTCATCAAGGCGTTACGACGTGCGGGCAAGTCCATGTACTGCGCTACCCCACATCTGCTGTGCCTCGAGACCACAGTGCGCAGGATGTACAGCTGGTGGATGACTACATTGATAACTAATAAGATCACAGGACTTGAAGACGCGAGTCTCCAAGGAGACGACTTAGCAGATAAGCTGATCTGCACCTTAGCCCAAGGCGCTGGTCAGAGCTGCGACAGAAGGGTGAATAGAGCGATGGTGAGTATAGCATGACCAACGTGCTGTCACTCCAGCGCCCGCCCACAGCCATTCCCACAGCATTCCTGGGAACAGGGAAACGGTGCAGATAGATCGTCATAGTGAGCTAGTCGGGCCTCCTCTGCACGCCAGATGGGCATTCTATACCCCCCCCCCCCCCCCTACCACCCTGCCCTCACAGAACCCATTCTACACCGTTCCCCCGCCCTTAATCCCTGACCAATTCAAGTCTTCGCAGTCAACCATGGCTTGTTTACTTTCACATCTGATATGAATAGACTATTCTAAGCCGAGAAAGCACGTGCACGCACGAGTACACTATTAGCTTAAAAAAAAAAAGCGGGGAAAGGGTGTATGCTAACGAGGAGGCAAAGAGACGAAGAGAAGGTGGTGGTTGGGGGGAGGGGGGGGGGGGGGGGGGAGGGGGGGGGGGAGGGCGAAGTGGGGGAGGAGGCGTAGCACGTTAAGGAATTCACGTTAGGGCCGCCTGTTACTTAGAATACGATGTGTGTTCACATTGAAATACCAGACTAAAAACCACAATATAGTGCTGATTCTGAACGACTAATCTCAACCAAAATTTATCATCAAGCGCCTTATAATCTGATCATATACAAAAATATGGTTTCTTTAAAAAAAAAAAAAAAAACAAGCACATAAATAAAACCGCATTCAGCTAAACATCTCGGAACAAAGTTTTCATGGCCATTCCTAATAAAAAAAAAATAAAAAAAGAGTTCTGACTGTTGTCGTAGACATCCCAACACTCAAGATGTTTAATGCAGTGTAGTTTCACACACACTGACCACACTCAATACAATGTTTAATGCAGCATGGTTTGTTACACACTGACCACACTCAATACAATATTTAATGCAGCATGGTTTGTCACACACTGATCACACTCAATAGGATATTTGATGCAGTGTAGTTTCACACACTGACCACACTCAACAGGATGTTTAATGCAGTCTGGTTTGTCACACACTGACCACACTCAATACAATATTTAATGCAGTGTAGTTTGTCACACACTGACCACACTCAACAGGATGTTTAATACAATCTGGTTTGTCACATACTGACCACACTCAATAGAATGTTTAATACAGTCTGGTGTGTCACACAGTATTTCCCAAAGAGGCACCTCACCCATTCCAAGGTAAGAACGAGGAACAGAAGGGGGCGCACACCAGTTCCTATGTACAGTTTCTGCAGACAGAGGAAAGGAAGTCCTGTGAGTTTGAATTTTTTTTTTAATTGTCCGTCTCTATGTTCCACACCGCATACCAGAGGTCTGTGAAGTGTCTCCGGATTTTTTTTTTTTTTTTTGGTTTGAAGTCTGAGACAGGAAGGGACATATGTTGAGTGTTCATTACTTTGACTATCTTTGGCAAGTTGGTAGGCAATCTCATTGGTCCGAATGCTATTAAGACGTAGAAATCAAGCCAAACACTGCTGGGCCGCTCATGTTAGAGCCGGATACGTACGGGTGATGTAAACAGTTGGTGAACCTCTGAGAACACACTATGGTTAATGTTGTAGATGGCCTTAGCCTCCTGAGCAGAAAGGGAAGTTTGATCGTCCTACGAATTCATTTCATGTTGTTTTTAGCCCAGCTGACTGCTAAGGGCCATACAGGGCTGCCACCTCGTCAACCTCAAATCCCCACACGGTTAAGAAAAAGTCTGGTTAAAACAGGTAACACACACACACACACACACACACACACACACACACACACACACACACACAAATGGCTTCAAGTCTTTCTTCCGTAAAATCTAAGATCAGATGAAAGATATGCATCTTTTTCATGAATCGAAAAATCATCTTAGTTATTATTGTGTAATAACTTGATCACACAAACGAAGAGAACCCAAAGAGAGAAGGAAACAGGAAACAAAAAAATAAAAGAAACAAACACACAGTAGAACAGAAAACACAGGTAAGAAAACAAAAAAGGAATCCGAAAAAAAAAGAGACAGAAAGATAGAAGAAAGGAAGGAAAAAAGAAAAAGAAAGACGGAGAGATTAAAAAAAAAAAAGAAAGAAAGAAAAAGAAAGAAAGGAAAGGAAGAAGAAGAAGAAAAAAAGGTGGAAAATGAAAGAAAGAAGAGAGAAGGAACAAAACAAAGACAGAAAAGAAAAGAAAGAAAGAAGGAAGGAAGGAAAGAAAAAGAAAGAAAGAAGAAAGAAAACACAAGGGGAAAAACGCCGGAAAGAAGGAAGAAAAGAAAAGAGACAGAAAGAATGAAAGAAAGGGAAGGTACCGTACGAAGCGGAACGTGGACAGGAGTACGGAGGAGGGTGGTGGTGACGAAACTGGAGAGAATTCTTACAGGGGAGGGGGGATGTGAGGGTGAGGAGGGGGGGAGCGATGTGGTGGGAAGAATGGGAAAGAGGGGGGGGGGGGGGGGGGGGGGGTAGGTGATGGGAGGGGGAGAAGAAGAAGGAGGGGTGGTGTGTGTGTGTGTGTGTGTGTGTGTGTGCATTGACTTTGACTTTCTCTCAGAACCGATTCCACACCGCAGCCACCAGTAGCAGAGAATGGCTGGAACAATACCCCGACATTCCGTGCACCAATACACTGTTACCATGGTGCTGTTACTGAGGAGGGAATTCCACTACCATCGGTTCATTGCAAGGAGGGAAGGGTGGGGGGAGGAAAGGGGGAACGGGGCGGGGTGGGGGGCAGAGTATGGTGAGAGAGACGAGGGGGGGAGGTGAAGGGAAGGGGGGGGGGGGGGGTGGACATGTTTGCAGTGCGTGAGAATAATATAGGAACGATTTCATTTTAGTCCGTAGATTTTACGGACTTGGTTTTCACTTTTATTGGTTGTTTGTCTCCCCCTTTCACTTTCTTTTCATTTTTTTTTTCCAGTTGAGTGGTTGGGGGAGGGGGTGGGGGGGGAGAGGGAGGAAGTGACGGGGTCGGGGAGGCGGGGGGGGGGGGGGGGAGTGAGTGAGTGAGGGAGGGGCGTGGGGGGGGGGGGGGGGTGAGGGCAAAGAAATCTGTTGAAACCAGTTCCACCCGTAAATAATGCAACAAACAAGAAATGACACGCACGCAGAAGTGCGAAAGGAAAATCGAAAGAGAGGAAGGTAACGCAACGGGCTTCAAAGGAAAAAAAAAACAAAAAAAACACCAGGTTGTGTGGGAGAGCACGGCGACGAGGGGAGGTAAAAAAACAAAAAAAGAGGGAAAAGAAAAAACGAAAGAAACCTAAGAAAGAAAGAAGACGAGAGAAAAAAAAAAAATGAAGGAATCAAAATGAAAGGAAACTTGACGTATGAAAGAGCACATATGTGGTGGGCAGAAGAAAAGAAAAAAGACAGAAAAAAAGCAAACAAAGAAAAAAGGAATTAAAAGAGAGAAAAAAAAGGGAAAAGGAAAGAAAATGAGATCAGAAAACTAACGACTGAATGGCAGAGAAAAATGATTGAACGTAATCAGTTGCTCATCTTGACAGGTTGGAGCAAGTGTGGGAAAGTCATGTTGTTTTCAGCACTGCCGACCACGACGATCGTATCAGGATTGAAAGCACGTCACATATCCAGAACTGTGTAATTGAAAATGAAATAAGGCAGGGAACAGTAAACAAGTAGGGTGACTTTTGCTCCCATAAGAAAACCTAACACAGAGTAACTTTTATTCAAGATGGCACAGCCTTTTAAACTTGAATATAAGTCAGGCAAATACATAGACGAACAATCTGACAGTGGGGAAAAAAAAAGTGCAGGCCAACAACTGAACTGTCTTCATAGTATTGACTTGGCAAGATTTGGACTTGGGGGGGGGGGGGGGGGGGGGGTAGGTTGAAGATGAAGAAACTGAAGAGTTGTCATATCTATAATATAATTTCTTAATTTCATGTTCCCAGTTTCTTCATCTTCAACCCCCCCCCCCCCCCCCCCTTTTAAGTCCAAATCTTTGCCAAGTCATTACTATGAAGACAGTTCAGTTGTTGGCCTGCGCTTGTTTTTTCACCCACTGTTAGATTGGTCGTCTTTGTATTTGTCTGACTTTATATTCAAGTTTAAAAGGCTGTGCAGTCTTGAATAAAAGTTACTCTGTGTTAGGTTTTCTTGTGGGAGCAAAAGTTACCCTACTTGTTTACAGAACTGTGTAGTTTAGTAACACACACACACACACACACACACACACACACACACACACACACACACACACAAAACACACACACACACAAAATTTGCACAAGAGAAACAGAGGCAGATCTACACATAGTTGTGTGTTGCAGCCTCTCGGAAGCATCAGTTCACACGAAACTGGATGTTGTCAGTACCCATACCGTTCTCCCAGATCGAGAATTTCACAGTCATTGGCTCTTGAAGGGGACCATCTAATATCTCGACCAGAGTTGGGCTCGCGGTAGGGGTCAGGTAGTAACAATTTTGTTTGAGAACATAGACTCGTCCCACTTCTCTAATGTCATTGCCGGAGTGAAAAAGGAGTTAGTTTTATCCCTGGCTTTGTGGTGAATGAATGAATGAGTACAATGCCACTTGTCGACAAGACCTGGCGTTCCGATGTCGACCAGACCTGGTGTTCTGATGTGGACAAGACCTAGTGCTCCGATGTCGACCAGACCTGGTGTTCCGATGTCGACCAGACCTGGCGTTCCGATGTCGACCAGACCTGGCGTTCCGATGTCGACAAGACCTGGCGTTCCGATGTCGACAAGACCTGGCGTTCCGATGTCGACAAGACCTGGCGTTCCGATGTCGACCAGACCTGGTGTTCTGATGTGGACAAGACCTGGTGCTCCGATGTCGACCAGACCTGGTGTTCCGATGTCGACCAGACCTGGCGTTCCGATGTCGACCAGACCTGGCGTTCCGATGTCGACAAGACCTGGCGTTCCGATGTCGACAAGACCTGGCGTTCCGATGTCGACAAGACCTGGCGTTCCGATGTCGACCAGACCTGGTGTTCCGATGTGGACAAGACCTGGCGTTCCGATGTCGACCAGACCTGACGTTCCGATGTCGACAAGACCTGGCGTTCCGATGTCGACAAGACCTGGCGTTCCGATGTCGACAAGACCTGGCGTTCCGATGTCGACAAGACCTGGTGTTCTGATGTGGACAAGACCTGGTGCTCCGATGTCGACAAGACCTGGTGTTCCGATGTCAACAAGACCTGGTGTTCCGATGTGGACAAGACCTGGTGTTCCGATGTGGACAAGACCTGGTGTTCCAATGTGGACAAGACCTGGTGTTCCAATGTGGACAAGACCTGGTGTTCCAATGTGGACAAGACCTGGTGTTCCGATGTGGACAAGACCTGGTGTTCCGATGTGGACAAGACCTGGTGTTCCGATGTCAGCGGTAAGCCACGTGACTTGGGAGTGAGGAGACCAACAGATGACTGAAAAATGGAGGATCAAATAGATTGTACTTGCATCTAATAATAAATTCTGAAACATTTTCCAGTGATTCGAGGTGAGGTACCTTGTGCCTGAAGGGTCGGAGTGTGCGATCCGTGTGTTGTAGTGATGAGTCATCCTCTGACAGACGCTAGATGCAGCTTTGAGTGTAACAGAGAACACAGAGCGTTTTGTATAACATGTATTTGTGGACAGACGCTAGATGCAGCTTTGAGTGTAACAGAGAACACAGAGCGTTTTGTATAACATGTATTTGTGGACAGACGCTAGATGCAGCTTTGAGTGTAACAGAGAACACAGAGCGTTTTGTATAACATGTATTTGTGGACAGACGCTAGATGCAGCTTTGAGTGTAACAGAGAACACAGAGCGTTTTGTATAACATGTATTTGTGGACAGACGCTAGATGCAGCTTTGAGTGTAACAGAGAACACAGAGCGTTTTGTATAACATGTATCTCTGGACAGATGCTAAATGCAGCTTTGAGTGTAATAGAGAACACAGAGCGTTTTGTATAACATGTATCTCTGGACAGATGCTAAATGCAGCTTTGAGTGTAATAGAGAACACAGAGCGTTTTGTATAACATGTATCTCTGGACAGATGCTAAATGCAGCTTTGAGTGTAACAGAGAACACAGAGCGTTTTGTATAACATGTATCTGTGGACTGGGGCCTGTTTTAAGCTAACATGGACTCAAATTTCGAGGCTGTATCTCCTCTTCAGAAGGCGTGACCAATGGCACAAATATAATGATGTCATTGACCCCCCCCCCCCCCCCTTCCCAAGCCATTCCTCAACATCAGCACCATCACATCCCTATCCCTGCCCTCCAGAAAAAAAAGGATGTTAACAAGAAGATCACATGAAATTCCAAAACATGAATGTATTTGATGTTCTACTGTCAGTGGTCAGCTTCAGTTTAAGTATTCTAGGCCAGTGGACCAAACACGGCCTTTTTCAGGGCTGACAGTGCCTAAAAAGGAAGTCTTGAGGCGCGCGCGCGCACGCACACACACACACACCACACACACACACACACGCACAAACACACACACACACACACACACACACACACACACACACACACACACACACACACCACCACCACCACCACCACCACCACCGACGCCACCACCACCACCACCACCGCCAACAAGAACACAGCAACAACAACAACAGCAACAATAACAACAAGAACAAAGTCAGAACAGTGAAAGTGTTGACATCCTGAAAGGAGATACATTAAAAAAAAAACAAAAAAAACCCCAAAAAAACACGAGCTGAAAATGTCCATTTTGGCGCTTTGTATTTCACTCTCGGACAAAAAAAAAGCGCAAAAGCAGTCACAAATATTAAGGTGTGTGACACAAAGAGAAATGTACCGACCAATGAACGCTTCAGAATGAGCAGCACGTGTCCGCTGTGCACAGTTCCTTGTTGCAGTGTCACCGCCTTTCGTTACCTCCTGGCCCCACCAGAAAAGTGTTGTGATACAAACTGGAACAGAGAATAAAACACTTTTCCTCCATCAGATCAAAAGACTGGTGAAGGAGTCGCAAACGTGAAAAAAAAAGAAGAAAACGTTGACGATGATAAGGAATGAGAGAAGGAAGACTCAGAATCGAAGAATAGGGGAAATAATCAGCCAAGAATTTCCGCTCGGGGATGCAGTTTCTACTGGAAGAGTCTTACTAAGTAGTATGGTGGGAGAAAGAAAGGAGGGGGACGGTATGAAAGACGGAAAAAGCAGTAACTTTCTCCACAGTGACCTGACACGTACGACCATGATATGCGGATCACGTGCACCTCTCATCTCACTGTGGGCAATGGCCGACCGTTGCCATGGTGTTGGCCGTTTCCAGCCCTGGGAGGTCCAGATCATGCGTGCAATGCGTGGCTGATGTTGCAGGTTGGATTGGTTTGATCTTTTCTTCCTGGGAGGTCCAGATCATGCGTGCAATGCGTGGCTGATGTTGCAGGTTGGATTGGTTTGATCTTTTCTTCCTGTCTTTCTATGTTTTTCCCTTTCCTTGGTGTTTGCTTCTTTGGTGGCTTGGAAACACAAACATGTCTTATGTTGAACAATTTCATGGGGGTGGAGGTGTGGGGATGGGGTAAATGCAGGCCAACAGTTCCTCGGTCATTACATGAATGACCTGGCAAGGATTTTTGTAAAAAAAAAAAAAAGGAGGGGGGGGGGGGGGGAAGAAAGAAAATGGAAACCAAAATCAGGGGAAGATATTATCAATGATAGACCCTTTGCTGGTAGCATATGGGGACCGTTGTAATCCATCTTGAAGACAGAACCATTCGCCTGCTCCGATGCTTTTCGTCCGCTGGATGAAGGGTAGAAAAATAAATCGAAAAAAAAGGGTGGTAGGGAAATAAGTTGCGAAAAAAACTAAAATTCTAAAGTCATTATGTAAGCAGTATAAAATGTAGGAGAAAATCTTTGAGCCTATGCTTGAAGATCCATTTAAGGATGAAATGGAAATCAAAATATGTCCAACAGTCAGAGCGGTCAGCTCGGCTCATTAACAACCCAAGCATTGTCAGCAGCTAAGATTAGTGCAGAATAGCCTTTACTTGGATCTCTTAGAGATGCATCCTTCCCTTGATTGACTAAACAATATTACGTTGAACAATTAAGTGGGGTGTGGGGGGTGGGAGGTGCAGATAAACTTGGTTCTCATACAAGAAGGGTAACTCTTGCTCCGATGATGAGACAGTTACACAAGTCCAAACGAGTGCTGCTTACAGTACCAATTCAGCTGGTTCAAATCTTGACATAAAGCACGCAGAACAAATAAGGAGATATCCATGGACATGTGATTGTCTCATCACGACAGCAAGTGTTATTTTTTTGTTTGTTATCCACTGTTAATTGTTACCTGACACACTTCAGATGTTCCTTCTGGGTGCCCTTTCTAAACAAATATAAATTAAAAAATAAAAAAAGCAGTCAATCTGCAACGGAAAACCCCGAAAGGCTAGTGTATTTTCCGTCTGACCCGAATGCTGCTAATGACACCGAATCGCCTAGCAGAAATGACAACACAGAATACACAGAACAAACAAGGAGACATCCCCCCCAAAAAAAAACAGATGTTCTAAGCTTGCCTACATACCCTGTGTTATGGACACATCTACACAGCGACAATTGGAGAAATGAACAAACGTAAACTTTATTCAAGACTGGCACAGCCTTTTCTGTCTTGAATACAGTCAAACACACGGACGAACAGTAACAAATACAGCTAACCTGAATTAGATTGGTATGGAAGGAAATCTGAAATGAGGCAGGGAAGATAAGATAAGATAATGTTGCTTATAGCCCAGCCGACCGCAAAGGGCCACATCAGGGCTGTCACCACGTTAAAATCAACTCACCAGTCATTTGAAAAAAACAAAAAACAAAAAAAAACAACAACTTTCACACATCTCATTAAATGACATCGTCTAGAAACGCACCAGAAACTTCGTTAAAAATCTTTCTTCCGTAAAATCTTACATCAGATGAAAAATGTTAATCTCTCTCAAAAACTCAAGGATCACGTCAGGCGGGACATCCCTGAACAGGATCTTCATGGACTCCGCTGTAAAATGTTTGTGTCTCACATCGTGCAAGTCCCAACACTCCAAGAGAACATGTTTCATGGTGAGTGGCGCATGACATGGAATGCACCACGGAGCTTCTTCACTCTTTAAAAGGTAAGAATGGGTAAAATACGAATGGCCGGTGTGCAGCCGGCATAGAACCGTTTCCTCTTTACGACCACCCGACGTAGATGGGAGGAAGTCCTCAAGGTTTGGACGGATCTGAAAGAGTTTGTTATTCGTCTGTGTGTTCCAATCCTCCTGCCAGAGGTCTCTCACATAATCGTTAATTTTGGGTTTCACATCTGAGCAGGGGATATAAATGTTGGACAGTTTCTCTCTTGTGGCGTTCTTGGCTAAACGATCAACCATTTCGTTCCCGCCGATGCCAACATGACCAGGAACCCAAGCAAGAGTAATGTTGTAACCGTCCGCCTTCAACTTGCTAAAATGTTCCAAAAAAAAGTAAAAGTTCTGGATGCTGAAGGTTGCGGCCAGCTATGGCCTCCAAAGCTGACAGCGAATCCGACAGAACCAGAAAGTCCCTCTTCGAAGAATGTGAGATTATCTTCAAAGCCAAAACCAGAGCAGTAAGATGAGGCAGGGAACAGTAAGATGAGGCAGGGAACAGTAAGATGAGGCAGGGAGCAGTAAGATGAGGCAGGGAACAGTAAACAGTAAATAACAAACAAATAGGGTAGCTTTCGCTCCACGATGAAATAATTAAAGGCCCATAACTCCAAACGAATGCCGCTTATGACACTAAATCGCCTAGCGGAAATGACCACACAGAGTACACAGAACAAACCTGTGTTTATCTGTTACTATTCGTCCGTATGTTTGTTTGACTATATTTAAGATTGAAGAGGCTGTGCCCGTCTGGAATAAATGTTGATTTGTGTTTGTTCATTTCTTGGTTGTGGATGTGTCAGGTACAGGGTGTATGGGCAAGCTTCGAGCATCCCCTTTTGGGGATGTCTTCTTGTTTGTTCTATGTGCTCTGTGTTGTCATTTCTGCTGGGCAATTCGATGTTCTATGTGCTCTGTGTTGTCATTTCTGCTAGGCAATTCGATGTTCTATGTGCTCTGTGTTGTCATTTCTGCTAGGCAATTCGATGTTCTATGTGCTCTGTGTTGTCATTTCTGCTAGGCAATTCGATGTTCTATGTGCTCTGTGTTGTCATTTCTGCTAGGCAATTCGATGTTCTATGTGCTCTGTGTTGTCATTTCTGCTAGGCAATTCGATGTTCTATGTGCTCTGTGTTGTCATTTCTGCTAGGCAATTCGATGTTCTATGTGCTCTGTGTTGTCATTTCTGCTGGGCAATTCGATGTTCTATGTGCTCTGTGTTGTCATTTCTGCTAGGCAATTCGATGTTCTATGTGCTCTGTGTTGTCATTTCTGCTGGGCAATTCGATGTTCTATGTGCTCTGTGTTGTCATTTCTGCTAGGCAATTCGATGTCGTTAGCAGCGTTCGTTTTGGAGTCATGGACCTGTGATTATTTCATCATGGGAGCCAGGAGTTACCCGACTTGTTTGTTATTTACTGTTCACCGTTCTCTGCCTCATCACTTGTGAGTTGATTTTAACGTGGTGACAGCCCTGATGTGGCCCTTTGCGGTCGGCTGGGCTATAAGCAACATTATCTTATCTGATCTCTGCCTCATCTAAGATTTCCGAAAGGTTAAATGTACTGTCCGTCTGAATCAGTTGACGACGGGATGCTGAGAAAACAAGCTTTTTATTTTTTTTTATTTTTAGAATTGATTTATTTTTCTTTTTGAGCCCTTTCTGCTTGTTTCACTCGCGGCCAGCGCCGATGGGAACAGAACGTGTGGAAATAACAATGTCGCACCCCGTCCACCCTGCAGCCTGACACGACACCACCACCCTGAGGTGGCGGGGGTGGTGAGCCCGTGTGATGCCAGCCTGCCGCCCCAAGGAAGGTGGCCGGGGCTGCCTGCCAAGGTGGCCCGCTATCTCACTGACAACCCGTCCGTCCTCTCCATATGCCGTATCAATTAACACCTGCCTCTTGTTCTGGAATTTTCCCTGTTCATTCCCGCCATCGCCTTTGTCACCCCCCCCCCACTCCTCCCACCCCTCTCTATTCTGTCTACTACCCCCCCCCCCCCAACCTTTACACTACTGATCCTTCCCCCAACTCCCCCCCCCCCCCCCCCCAAAGGAAAAAAACTACAACCACCAACCAACCAACCAGACCTACTTTGTTGTATTCCACTTGTGAAAAATATGTTCTCAGCATAACTTCCCTTTAAATTAAGTGCTCTGTCTGTGTCAGTCTGTCTGTCTGTCTCTCCCCGTTATCATTAATGAACTGACAGCCTGATATTGCTGAATAATGCCTCCCTCCGCTATGCTTTTGTTGACGTGTGTGCATGTGTGTGTGCATGTGTGTGTGTGTATGTGTGCATGCGTGTATGCGTACTTTCTTGCTTGCGTGCGTGCATGCCTGCGCGCGCGCATGTGTGTGTGTGTGTGTGTGTGTGTGTGTGTGTGTATGTGTGTGTGTGTGTGTGTGTGTAAAGTGATAGAATGTTTATTTACCACCCTTCCCACCCCCACCCCTTGCCTTTCAACTTGTCAACATATCCAGTACTCTGTACCACTTAGCATATCTCTGTCTGTTTGTCTGTCTGTCTGTCTGTCTGTCTGTCTCTCTCTCTTTCTTCTCTCTCTCTCTTTCTCTTTCTTTCTCTCTCTCTCTCTCTTTCTCTCTCTCTCTCTCTCTCTCTCTCTCTCTCTCTCTCTCTCTCTCTCTCTCTCTCTCTCTCTCTCTCTCTCTCTCTCTGTATCATGTGGCATCGTATTGAGCCGCCAGCAGATCGTTTAGTCAACGTCAATTAGTACTTGTCTTCTCCTCCCCCCACCCCACCCAGCTTATCCCCCCTTTGGTCTCCTCCAAGATCGCAACGATCACATGATGGACCTCCCCTTCCTCAGTGGCCACTGTGGCTGTTGAGCCGTCAAGACACGCTGACCAGACAGACGTGGCATCTCGTGTCCACTGGCCTTTACCCGGGGGTCCCTGGCGACCGTAGTCTGCCACCCGATAGCTCGGTTCTATGCGGAGCGGTCCGCCCGTGGACAGATTCACAAAACGGCCGTCGCCAGGATTGCGGAGGGGTTCCCCTGGCGGGACGTTTTCACGTGGGGTTGTTGGTCAGCGTGGCTGTCAGCCCTTCACACAGACTGGGCTGAGGGGTGAATGTCACGAACCGCGGTGATGTCTTGATAGACGGACTGTCCAGGGTCGTGAACAGCGGTCGACAGCGTTGGAGGAAAGCTCTTTAGAAGAGGAACCCGATCAGGACGTGATTGGAAGTCTGAGGAAATCTCTCTCTCTCTCTCTCTTTCTCTCTCTCTCTCTCTCTCTCTCTCTCTCTCTCTCTTCTCTCTCTCTCTCTCTCTCTCTCTCTCCAGTTTCTGACATTTAGACCAAAATAAGTGTGCGTAATTTGATCCTGGCGAGACAGATTCTGTGCCATCTTATTTATCTTAACCGAGAACTGTCTTTAGATTTAATATGATTAATAAAAGAAAAAGAACCAGTCACATTTATCATGTTTCCATTTTTTTTTTGGTGCTTACATGATGCCATTGATCTTTATATTCTGATTTCAAACCAGATCTTTTATCCTGCTCCCTGGCACATCCAGATAATTTCAAATGCACGTTCTATTCAAGTTTGTTCTCTAGGAAATCAGGTTATAGATAACTGGAGATCAGCAAATATGCAAAGGAAACATATATCCATCTATTAACTTTGTCATTCTCACACGCCTCTCAATATAAAATTAACAAGAACACTGCGGCAGAGGACGTACCAGGTGTCGTTTTACAATCATAAGGAACTATTCAAAAGTAGGAGTGAAAATACTTAAATTAAAAAAATGTCTGATTTTATATGATTCAGCGATGAATTTAGCTGAAGAGATTCTCACCATTCAGCGAGAAAATCAAGGATACACTCTAACTACTTACAGTAGGTGTTTGAAATGATTTATTTTTTAACGGATATTTTCATAAGCTGCTAATTTGAAATGGTAAGTATGTTAATTTTTAATGGCATTGATTGTGCATTCTTTGGATATCTTTTCCATTTCTGATCCTGGTATGGACAAAGCCTTTTCGGTATTTAGACACAACGTTCCACTTCTAAATCCAGCGAGCGTCTATATGCCATTCACGTGTTATAAGTGATGGCTACTTTTACAGCTGCAACTTATGACAAAGTTCGAGAAACCTGTCATATAATTTCTCCTTTTCCGTATGCGGGTGTCAATTTTGTTGAAATATACATAAAAGTCTGACTTTAAGCTCTGATTTGAACAAATAAATCATCATCCTCTACTTCTTGGGTAAACCAAATTTTACAAAACCTGTTTTCTGCGAGAGTTTCTAAACCTTTGTCTCCCAGTTGCATTTTCTTATTTCGTTTTGTTGTAATGGCATCCCATAGGCTTGTCTACATTGTCAAGTCAGCAGCAATTTGAGCGACCTTGACCAATATCTCACGTATTTTACCTGTGTTTGCATAAAGAGGGCATTCCACCCGATTCTCCCTACTCTTTTTGTGCGAGGAATGCAACTGGACACTCGAAAAGCGTTTAACAGAGGATGTATGGAACTATCCATTTGCTATATATCAGAGAAACCCCGCTCTTCTTATGCATATGTTAGCATAAATTCTATTTGAGAATCGAAAAGTTTCCAGAACATTTATGATTCAACTGAATTTAATTTTCTTGATGATCTAAGTATCTAGATTACGCCTCCCCCCACCCCCCTTCCGTATTTGATAAGTTTCTGACCATCCCACGCTAAAACGTAATTTGATTGTAAGTATCATTCCTGGGTGTTTATGAATATTTGTTGCTTTTATTTCTCTTTCTCCATATCACAGTTGTTTATGTCTGAAAAGATGACCGCCCATCGTGAAAGCCGTGACATTTACCTATTCTTTCAAGATGAACGGCTAGTTGTAA
>CM031606.1:19056095-19076095 GCA_018398815.1 Conus ventricosus
GTATTTGTCTGACTTTATTCAAGTTTAAAAGGCTGTGTCAGTCTTGAATAAAAGTTACTCTGTGTTAGGTTTTCTTATGGGAACAAAAGTCACCCCACTTGTTTACTGTTCCTGCTTCATTCCATTTCCAAATTTATAAGGTTGTTAAGCTCGAGTTCGTTATGGTACACAGTACACGGTTATGTCAATCGTACGAACGGTGTGAAAAAGTCGTTATTTGTAGTCCTCTTTTGTTTTCTTTATTTATCAACGAATTTGCGCTTGAATTATGAATAATGGTAGACATAGTGTTAGTCTCAGTATGGATATACTTGAATTGCTTATTCTTTTGTTTGCTGATGACATTGTATCATTATCAGAAACCGTGGTTGAGTTGCAAACGCAACTAAACAGTCTTCTTAGAGCTGCATGCCAGTTACAAACTTAAAGTGAATATAGAAATATCTAGCATTATGTTTTGTTTTCTTTTAGAAAAGGGGAATACATACTAAGCACAGAGAGATGGGGGTTTACGGCAATGTTAAGATAAATGTAGTAAATTCATATTGATACTTGGGTATCTTGTTTTCTTCAAGACTGAGTTTTAAGCCTGCATGCCAAGATTTAGCGTACAAAGGGAAACAGCTGCCATTCGTATTATTGTAAGTTGGATCAATTAAAGAATAAACAGTATGAAATTATTTCTTGAAGTTTTTTTTAATCACAGATTCAATCTGTGCTTCCATATGTTTGCTGGGATTTGGGGTTTAGAAAACGATTTATCAGTGACAGAAAGTGTTCATTTATTTGTGTTAGAAAGTGTTCATTTATTTGTGTTAGAAAGTGTTCATTTATTTGTGTTAGAAAGTGTTCATTTATTTGTGCTAGATAAGTATCTAGGGTTAAATATCAGAACACGGGATGATCTTGCATATGGTGAATTGAATCGATTCCCCTGTCTATTAATTCTAGTGTCTCTTGTAATAGATACTGCTTGAAATTAACCCGAATGGAGGAGCATAGACTGCCATTCAAAGCAAATAGATTGCTATTAATTTTGTCATATAGAGGAAAAGTCAATTGGGCTTCGAAAGTTCATGAAGTTCTGAATAGTTATGGCTTCCGTTATACATGGAAAAAACCAAGGTGTAGGATGCATAAATTCTTTTATAAGAGAATTCAAACAAAGTTTGATAGATTGCAAAACCGGAATTGTCATATGGAAGGCAGTGATTGATTTATAAACTATAGGAAATTCAAGACATCTTATGATCTGGAGACGTACTTACTTTTGGATTTGAACATATTTATTCGATACACGCTAACAAGATTCAGATTTGAGACTTCTAATTCATCAGTGCACATTTCAAGGTATAAAAGGAAAAGAGAACGTATCATGACATGACCATTGTGTAAATCTGCTACAGATGATGATAATTCACTTCGCTTTTTGTTGTCCTGATTTTGACGATTGGAGACATGATTCAATACATCCAAAATATCATATTAATCCTAGTGATTTCAGATTAACGTTACTTTAAGCATCACAAAAGACTGAAGCCGGAAAAAGTCTTGCTGTATATCTTTACAAAGCCTTTAAGAGAAGGGAAATAGGTGTGTCTTGAACTATCAAATAATTGAGTATATGAATGTGCGAATGCAATGATTTTCTTTCTCGAATTTCCATTATTTTCCTTTATAAGTTGCTAAACTGTTTTCAGTCTTGCATTTGACCTAGGTATTGGGATGACAGTTTCATTCGCATTTGTATCATGTATTCATTGTCATTGTTCACACTCTTTCAAATGGGGCTTTGGCCTTTTTGAATAAAATTTGTTCTGTTCTGTTCTTCTCTCTCTCTCTCTCTCTCTCTCTCTCTCTCTCAGACCAGATTACATAAAAAGGGGGTAAAGGACGCCCAAAGAAATAAGGAGAAAAAAAATTAATCCACTTGACAGGGTTTAGCGGGGAGTGAACTGACTAACTGGTCAACCGCTGCATGAATATCTGACCAAAACTCAAGGGTAGCGCGGACACAATGGGAAAATCCGATTTCCTAGCGCTAATCCTATTTTGAACGATGTGCTTAGACTTCTCTTGACCGTTGCCTTTATTCGCAGGCTACACATTGTGACATTCATTCTATAAGTCGGTTCATTTTCATTAAGAAAATGACGCAATCGATACATGACGTCTATTCGCTCTGCGCTGGATTAATATTTCTATGTCCAAACGACAAAACTAATTGTTAGTTTTTGCTTTACGGCAGTACGTTTATAATTTCAAGCGTCATGCAGACTTGCATTTGCATTAATAATAAAATGATTTACAATTGTAGGGCATCGAAAACCGTCGTACTGACCAATCGCGATGTCCAAGTGTCAGTAGTGTCTCTGTCCGCGCATGTGCGGTAGATAGTAACGTTGAATCCTGCCATCTTTGATCAGCCCGGACGTCGTACAATTGGCTCGTAGAAAAGGTCAATTATTTGAAGAGCAAGAAACCTTTTGAAGGTATAGTCAGGCGATGAGGGATACCGGATCGAATCCTAATCACCCACCCACCCCCACCCCCAGCCATCCCACCCCTCTCCGTCCATGCCAGGTCCTTTGTTTTGGTTTTGTTTACTGAATGACCACTTTGTAGAAATTGTGAATTATCACTTTGTTGTTATTTCTTCCCCCCCCCCCCATTTTTGGGGGGTGAGGGTGGTGGTGGTGGTGTGTCGAATTCTTTTTGATTCTATTCTTTTTGATAAATTGTTCGTCTTTGTATTTGTCTGACTTTATTCAAGTTTAAAAGGCTGTGCCAGTCTTGAATAAATTTTACTCTGTGTTAGGTTTTGTTTTGGGAGCAAAAGTTACTTGTTTACTGCTTATTGTTTACTGTTCCCTGCCTCATTCCATTTCCAATTTTGTTTCGATTAAATTGAGGTTATTTGTATTTGTTTCTGTCCGTCTGTTTGTTTGTCTTTTGATCCCCCTTGCATCTTTGGGTGGATCCTCAAGCGTAGGCTCAAAGATTGTCCCTAAATTTTATACTATTTGCATAATGTCTTTAGTTTTCAGCAACTTTTTTTTTTCCTCCCCACACTTTCGCTTGGTTTCATTTTCTACTCTTCGCAAGCTGCTTTGGGGGTGTTATTGGATTCATTTTTTGCACCCTTGGTGGTGAGATACACCACAGTATTATGGACTGTGGTGTGTCTCTATTTGACGCCAGGAGCGCAGACACAACCAGACCGTGTCTCCTGGTGAGTTCCGACCCAGCGGACGAAAGGCCTCGGAGCAGGCAATACTAAATATATCTGCCTTCAAAAGATATTGCGATGGTTTGTTGCGCCGTTTTTTTTTTTGTCGTCCTGAACCACTTGTATCACCTCACGAGTTTTGTCGTCCATTTCAACCATTTATGTCGCACCATACGATGTTTGTCGTCACTTAACAACCATTTATGTCGCCACAACCACTTATGTCGTCCATTTTTCCGGGAGACGACAAATCTCGTGACCTTGCCTGGACCCATGGACGACAAAAGCAGTTAAGGGCGACAAATATGGTTACCAAATTGGGAACAAAACTCGTGAGTTACGACAAAATTCGTGAGGTACGTCAAAAGTGGTTAAAGACGACAAAAATGGGCGCTAGATGGTTCCCTTATGCAGCTAGCGAAGAGTTTTCATATCTGTAATATATTTTTCTAAATTTCGTGTTCCCAGTTTCTCTATTTTCAAACTCACCCCCCCCTCCCCCCCCCTCCCCCCCCCCTCTCCCCCCCCCCTTCCTTATGTCCAAATCTTTGCCAAGTCATTACTATAAAGACAGTTCAGTTGTTGGCCTGCGCTTGTTTTTCCCCCACTATTAGTTTGTTCGTCTATGTATTTGTCTGACTTTATTCAAGTTTAAAAGGCTGTGTCAGTTCTTGAATAAAAGTTACTCTGTGTTAGGTTTTCTTATGGGAACAAAAGTCACCCCACTTGTTTACTGTTCCCTGCTTCATTCCATTTCCAAATTTATAAGGTTGTTAAAGCTCGAGTTCGTATATGGTACACAGTACACAGGTTATGTCAATCGTACGAACGGTGTGAAACAAGTCGTTATTTGTAGTCCTCTTTTGTTTTCTTTATTTATCAACGAATTTGCGCTTGAATTAGAATAATGGTAGACATAGTGTTAGTCTCAGTATGGATATACTTGAATTGCTTATTCTTTTGTTTGCTGATGACATTGTATCATTATCAGAAACCGTGGTTGAGTTGCAAACGCAACTAAACAGTCTTCTTAGAGCTGCATGCCAGTTACAACTTAAAGTGAATATAGAAATATCTAGCATTATGTTTTGTTTTCTTTTAGAAAAGGGGAATACATACTAAGCACAGAGAGATGGGTTGACGGCAATGTTAAGATAAATGTAGTAAATTCATATTGATACTTGGGTATCTTGTTTTCTTCAAGACTGAGTTTTAAGCCTGCATGCCAAGATTTAGCGTACAAAGGGAAACAGCTGCCATTCGTATTATTTGTAAGTTGGATCAATTAAAGAATAAACAGTATGAAATTATTTCTTGAAGTTTTTTTTTAATCACAGATTCAATCTGTGCTTCCATATGTTGCTGGGATTTGGGGTTTAGAAAACGATTTATCAGTGACAGAAAGTGTTCATTTATTTGTGTTAGAAAGTGTTCATTTTTTGTGTTAGAAAGTGTTCATTTATTGTGTTAGAAAGTGTTCATTTATTTGTGCTAGATAAGTATCTTGGGTTAAATATCAGAACACGGGATGATCTTGCATATGGTGATTGAATCGATTCCCCCCGTCTATTAATTCTAGTGTCTCTTGTAATAGATACTGCTTGAAATTAACCCGAATTTGGAGGAGCATAGACTGCCATTCAAAGCAAATAGATTGCTATAATTTTGTCATATAGAGGAAAAGTCAATTGGGCTTCGAAGTTCATGAAGTTCTGAATAGTTATGGCTTCCGTTTTACATGGAAAAACCAAGGTGTAGGATGCATAAATTCTTTTATAAGAGAATTCAAACAAAGTTTGATAGATTGCAAAACCGGAATTGTCATATGGAAGGCAGTGATTGATTTATAAACTATAGGAAATTCAAGACATCTTATGATCTTGGAGACGTATTACTTTTGGATTTGAAAAATATTTATTCGATACACGCTAACAAGATTCAGATTTGAGACTTCTAATTCATCAGTGCACATTTCAAGGTATAAAAGGAAAAGAGAACGTTTTCATGACATGACCATTGTGTAAATCTGCTACAGATGATGATAATTCACTTCGCTTTTTGTTGTCCTGATTTTGACGATTGGAGACATGATTCAATACATCCAAAATATCATATTAATCCTAGTGATTTCAGATTAACGTTACTTTAAGCATCACAAAGACTGAAGCCGGAAAAAGTCTTGCTGTATATCTTTACAAAGCTTTAAGAGAAGGGAAATAGGTGTGTCTTGAACTATCAAATAATTGAGTATATTGAATGTGCGAATGCAATGATTTTCTTTCTCGAATTTCCATTATTTTCCCTTTATAAGTTGCTAAACTGTTTTCAGTCTTGCATTTGACCTAGGTATTGGGATGACAGTTTCATTCGCATTTGTATCATGTATTCTTGTCATTGTTCACACTCTTTCAAATGGGTTTTGGCCTTTTTGAATAAAATTCTGTTCTGTCTGTTCTCTCTCTCTCTCTCTCTCTCTTCTCTCTCTCTCTCAGACCAGATTACATAAAAGGGGGGTAAAGGACCCCCAAAGAAATAAGGAAAAAAAAAAATTAATCCACTTGACAGGGTTTAGCGGGGATGAACTGACTAACTGGTAAACCGCTTGCATGAATATCTGACCAAAACTCAAGGGTAGCGCGGACACAATGGGAAAATCCGATTTCCTAGCGCTAATCCAAATTTTGAACGATGGCTTAGACTTCTCTTGACCGTTGCCTTTATTCGCAGGCTACACTTGTGACATTCATTCAAAAGCCGGTTCATTTTCATTAAGAAAATGACGCAATCGATACATGACGTCTATTCGCTCTGCGCTGGATTAATATTTTCTATGTCCAAACGACAAAACTAATTGTTAGTTTTTGCTTTACGGCAGTACGTTTATAATTTCAAGCGTCATGCAGACTTGCATTTGCATTAATAATAAAATGATTTACAATTGTAGGGCATCAAAAACCCGTCGTACTGACCAATCGCGACTGTCCAAGTGTCAGTAGTGTCTCTGTCCGCGCATGTGCGGTAGATAGTAACCGTTGATCCTGCCATCTTTGATCACCCCCGGACGTCGTACATTGGCTCCGTAGAAAAGGTCCAATTATTTGAAGAGCAAGAAACCTTTGAAGGTATCATTTCTAGGCCGGACTGAAGGGATACCACAGAGCATTCGACAACATCCACAACTTTTTTCGGGGAAAGCTGAACGAGTCTCATCGTTCCGTGGTCGAGTCGAAAACTGTGGCTACAAGAAGTCTATGTTGAGGTAAAGGGATCAAAATCATTTTTTCGTATAGAGCAACAAAATCTATTTCAATATAATCCTTTAAAGGGCACATTTACCAGTCAATAATATTTTGTGCGCGCGATCATTTAATATGCTCTGAATTAAATATTTCAGGTTTACCGGTCAACAGGGTATGATTGATCGTAGAGCTGTCATTTTCATCTGTTTGCTCTCATCATATCGTGTTGCCATGTACTAATCCATACTATGTAATTCAATTTCAGCTCCCCGTTGTATGCAACCATATTTAGAGGATGTGATATTTGTGTGAATGCAGATTTATTATTTAAAGAATCGTAAAAGAGTTCAAGTTATGACGAAGCATCTTCGTGGATCTAAGGATCTGTATAATATGAAGATTGACGCCTTTTGATTAATCCATTCAAGGATTAAATTAATTGTAATTCATCAAGCACTAAGCCTTGGCGAATAACCCCAGTAAAGGCAGATTGGAATATTCAGTATATTTTCCTTCTTTGTTAACGAGTTGTATGTAAAGCAATTTTTGAAGGAAATCAATTGTAAATGATAGGCAAGCTAGTGCAATGTAAAGTGTCCCTAGAGCGTGTAGTGAGTGGAATAGTGATGTGCCACTATAGTGAAAGATCTAAGACAATCGTTATCTTGCAGGTTTTCTTTCGTCTTTCTTCTTCCTTTGACGACCACCCAGTTCATCACTGCATCTTTATTCTCCATCTCGTCACACATCTCTATTCTGCTGCATCTTCGTGAGAGGAAAACGTGCGGGGTGTGTCAACCTTATCGGAACCCGGAGGTGGACTCTAAGCGTCAACGGAACCCCGGGAACGCCACAGGATCCGTGAAGCTGAGTCCCAAATTATTCAAACACATCCCTCCATACTCAAGCACGCTACAACACACTCAGACATTTTTTTTCTTGTATTTTTTTTTTTTGTGTATGACTATATTCTGCGTGCATTCTCCCGGAAGATATATTTTTGTAGCACAAGCGAACAGTTATTGGGGCTACTGCAAGAAGCGGAGAGGGAAGGACAGAGACTTTGTTGCTATTAGTATATTTTGCATGATTTATTTCTTTTGTATTTTGATTCATTTCATAGGCAACAAACGGACATCAACATACAAAGCAACCATACGACATATTCACCGCAGATCCATCACATCTTTATTTCATACTTAATTTAAAATTCAGTTGTTGAATCAAAGATCAAACCTCTTGATTACATCTGGGGAAAGAAGTGAAAGGGTGTGGACGAAAGCTTGACTTTCCTACTACGGTCTATCGTTCTTGCCTGAGCATTCACCATCATTATGAATGGGGTTTTATTAAAAACGTCAATATTATTTGGGGGCTCGTCCCGGGATCTTTCGATCTGAAAGTCCCTGGAGGTCAGTGACGCAGGCAAGAATTGTAGGCCGCAACCTTCACTCTTTTTCCAGTGGGAGGTTGGGCAGTGTGCTCTATGATCTATTATATGTGTTGACCATCTAAACATATAAATAGAAAAATTTTAAAATTTTTCACATTTTTTGTTCATAAATCATTTGTATTATTTCGTTAGCCCGCGACGCTATTTGTTCATTTTTTCCCCTAATCCTAGAAAAGGCCTCAACACAGAACAAAAAAGTAACGACCTTGGCCAATCACGTCATATTTACCACGACATAATTCAACTTCTTATTAGATCTATTTCATAAATCTGTTGTGAAAAGATTTTTTTTTCAAGTTGCCAGGTGAGTGCAATCTTGACTTACTGCATTGGAATTGTGCAGTGGTGTTGTATTTGTGTCGGATTGGGACACAGTGATTAGAGTAAAGTATTGATACTCTAAAGCGGCATTTCAACGTAACATTAACGTGGGTGCGACGTGGCACCACGGGTATTTTGCGGGCGCCGTATTGTTTTCGTACGTACGATATTGGAGATATATTTTTTCAGCACGTCCGTTCGTCAGTTAGTACGTTCGTTCCGTAGCTGTGTGTGCAAACCGTGGTTTGGTTTGTTGACGTTTTTTGAATACATTGTGTTTGGGGTTTCGAGTGTTGTTATCCCAATTTTACTACAGGGGGTTGTGTAGTTGTTTCCCAGTCGTGGTGGGAAATTGTTTCTTTGCACTCTGTGTTTTGAAACTGTGCCAATATCACTTGGCATTAACGCGTGACGATATTCGGTTTCCGCGTTATTTGTATTGTTAAATTTGTTAGGACATCAGGATTTGCAGTGGTAGGCGACATGCCGACAAGAAAGTCCGACGTCAGCATCTGCCACAGACGAAAGTCAGTCTCAACAATTCAGACTAGTGCGCAATTCCAACGAGGGAAAAGCCGAGGCATTTAGAGTTAGCCTAAAAGGAGCAGAACTCCCCTCATTACATAAAGGAAGAAAAAGAACGTGAAATAGAACGAGAGCAACAAGAAAGAAAGGAGGAAAGAGATCGAGAAGAAAGAGAGGCCGAGAGACAATTACACCCTAAGTTAGCTAGAGTTAAAGCAGGAAGCAGTGGTGATGCTCAACCAAAGTGCTAGCGCCCAATCCATTCTTCAGACTGTAGTGTCGGCTAAGGTCAAGTTACCTTACTTAGAAGAAAAGGGAAACGACCTTGAGTCATATTGACTCAGTTTGAAAAGGTGGCAGTCATTAATGGATGGAATGAGGAGGAAGGGGGTGCCAGGTTAGCTCCATTACTCAAGGGCAGAGCTAGGGAAGCGTATGTAAAACACCCGCGGCAGAGTCGGCGGATTTAAAAACCTCATCAAACAGGCACTTTTGCATAAGTATCAACTGAGTGCTGGTCATTACAGACAGAAAGTTTCGTACAGCACGCAAAGAGAGCACTGAAAACGTCATTGTCACTAGGGGATCGTTTGTCTATGTGGCTAGAGAGGTGGTTGAATTTGTCCAACAGGACAGAAAAGGTTTTAAAAAGAAATGTTAACCCTAGAGAAGTTTCTGGAAGCATTGCCTTTTGATCAGGCGAGATTTGTCAGGGAGAGAGATCCACAGACGGGAAAGGAAGCTGTTGCAGCAGCAGATCTATTTGAACAGACGAGACTTGTGGAGAGGGTTATCGTGAGAGTAAACCTGATCATCGTAGGTATGGTCATGGGAGTGATAACAGAGGTCCACACAAGGAAGCTCGGAAGGAGGATAAGCCCAGGGGATCTGTACTGACAGGGGAGGCAACGACAGGAGAAATTATCGCTTCCAGATAAATGTTACAGATGTGGAGGACCACATCACCCCAAAGGGGTTGTACACAAAAGAAAAAATGACACAGCGATGTGCACTACGACAGCGGTTTCACAGTGTCAACTAAAAGATGATCAACAGTTGTGTGATAAATTGTAAAGGGGTCGAGTTCAATCCCTATTCACGGGAGAAATCGAAGGAGAAACGGTGGATGCTGTGAGAGATACGCTCTACCATGACGATCGGAGGAAGGACTTAGTTCCAGAACATTGTTTCACAGGTCAGAAAAAAGAGGTATCACTGGCATCGTCATCAGTCAAAAAAGAGTCTTCCCGTGGCGTGTGTACATATGGAGACTCCCTACTTTTCAACAAGACTAAGTACTTGTTATGGAAAAACCCGTTTGCCCAGTATTGATTGGGAATAACCAAGCAAGAAAAAGGAGGGATCATTAATGTACCCGTTTTTATCCCATCCAAAAACGGCAGCAGTTACCGGCAAGCAGTTGAAACCGCTCAAGATCAAAGAAGCAACATGCAGCATTGTATCTCCTGCAGAGTGAAGGAAGAACAGATAAAAGACCCATCACTCAAGAAGTTGTTTGAGTTGGCCCCTAAACCAGACAACGCACGTACCAGCAAAACAGGGGTTGAAACATCGTTTATGATCAAGAAAGGGGTACTATATAGGAAGGTGCGTACACCAACGACGCAGCATACCCAAGTTGTGGTACCCAGGAAACTGAGATCTAACGTACTACAAGTAGCTCATGACATTTCCTATGTCTGGACACCTCGGGGTAAGGCGTACGAAAGAGCGTCTGCTACATGATTTCTTTTGGCCAGAGTGGAAGGTGACGTCAAAAGATATTGTGCGTCATGCGATACGTGTCAGAGATGTATCGGGAGAAATAGTATTAGGAAAGCGCCAGTTCAGAGGATGCCGCTGATCGAAATACCGTTCCATCGTGTTGCAAATGGACTCATCGGACCCCTCAACCCCATGTCATCATCAGGGGAAAAGATACTTTTTCACCGTCATCGATTTTGCACGCGCTACGCAGAGCAACAGCACTCCGAACATCAACACAGAAGCAGTGGCTGAAGCTTTTTGGGAAATCTGGACGCGAGTGGGGAAAACCAACACAAATTCACACGGACAGAGGTAGTCAATTTTTTCTGGGACGATGCAAGGTCAACAGACTCTTGAACATTTAAAGGTATCACCACAACGCCATACCACGCTCAGACCAACGGACTCGTGGAAAGATTTAATGGCACGTTGAAGGTCATGTTGAAGAAACTTTGTTTGGATCAACCCCAAAAAATGGGACAGATTTTTTTCCTGCAGTATTGTTCGCTTACAGAGAAGCACCACAAGAATCACTCAAGTTCTCACCATTGAACTATTATATGGGAGACACGTGCGTGGACCAATGCAGGTCTTAAAACAAATATGGACAGACGAGGAGCTGGAGACAGACGTCAGAAAACGGCGGAATATGTCATCGATCGAAGGAGAGGATCGAAGAAACATGCAAGATAGCTCGTGACAACTGGACAAGGCTGCCGGACGACAAGCGAAGCACTACAACAGGAAAACGAAGTGAGACATCTCATTCCTGGGAACAAAGTATTAGTGCTACTTCACAAACATAACAAGCTCCAGTTAAAAATGGAAAGGACCGTACACCATTTCCAGAAGACTCAATCCAGTCGATTACAGGATTGAGATCAACGGCAAGGAGAAGACTACCACGTCAATCTCCTCAAAGAATACTTTGAAAGAGAGGGATTGAAATGACAAGAGTACGTCGCAGTTTTTTATGCAGGAGGAGGATCGTGAAGAGTATCTGACCAAGGAACGGAAGACAGGGGCTGGGAAACATTGTCATCGTCATGACAATATCAGTGCAAACGTATGGCCCTTTTGGGATGAGAAAAAGCAAGTGCCATGCTCACAGGGGTGATGAGGAAATTATTGAGTGACATAAAAACAAAAGATGTCCACAACTTTATTGATAATATTTTAATCGCTTCTGAGACTTGGGAGGAACATGTTGAGGCAATCAATGCCGTACTCAAGAGATACGTGACAGTAGTACTGTTTGTTGAAGAGTGAAGCACTCTCGAATCCTGCGTATGTATATATATATATTGTGAAATGCAAAAGAATTGTGCATAACTTGATTGTTGATCCTGCATCGGTGTTATTTTTTGAGGTTTGACAGCATATTACTGTATTCGACTTATTAATGGACTGTCACTTTCTAGTGTTTTGCTTAAATAGGATTTTTCGCTAAGTAGGGGGGTATTTGTGACATTCATTCATAGCTCGGTTCATTTTCATTAAGAAAATGGGGCAATCGATACATGACGTCTATTCGCTCTGCGCTGGGTTAATATTTCTATGTCCAAACGACAAAACTAATTGTTAGTTTTGCTTTACGGCAGTACGTTTATAATTTCAAGCGTCATGCAGACTTGCATTTGCATTAATAATAAAATGATTTTTCAATTGTAGGCATCGAAAACCGTCGTACTGACCAATCGCGACTGTCCAAGTGTCTAGTGTCTCTGTCCGCGCATGTGCGGTAGATAGTAACCGTTGATCCTCCCTCTTTGGGTCAGCCCGGACTCGTGGAATTTGGCTCCGTTTAAAAAAGGTCCAATTATTTGAAGAGCAAGAAACCTTTTGAAGGATCAGTCTAGGCGGATGAAGGGATACCACAGAGCATTCGACAACATCCACAACTTTTTTCGGGGAAAAACTGAACGAGTCTCATCGTTCCCTGGTCGAGTCGAAAACTGTGGCTACAAGAAGTCTATGTTGAGGTAAAAGGATCGAAATCATTTTTTTCGTACAGAGCAACAAAATTATTTCAATATAATCGCATTTTAAGGGACATTTACCAGTCAAAATATTTTTGTGCGCGCGATCATTTAATATGCTCTGAATTAAATATTTCAGGTTACCGGTCAACACGTATGATTGTTTGTAGAGCTGTCATTTTCATCTGTTGGGTCTCATCATATCGTGTTGCCATGTACTAATCCATACTATGTAAATTCAATTTCAGCTCCCGTTGTATGCAACCCTATTTTAGAGGATGTGATATTTGTGTGAATGCAGATTTATTATTTAAAGAATCGTAAACGAGTTCAAGTTATGAACGAAGCATCTTCGTGGGTCTAAGTGATCTGTATAATATGAAGATTGACGCCATTTGATTTAATCCATTCAAGGATTAAATGTAATTGTAATTCATCAAGCACTAAGCCTTGGCGAATAACTCAGTCAAGGCAGATTGGAATATTTATGTATACTTTCCTTCTTTGTTAACGAGTTGTATCGTAAAGCAATTTTTGAAGGAAATCAATTGTAAATGATAGAGCAAGCTATGCAATTGTAAAGTGTTGCCTAGAGCGTGTGTGAGTGGAATAGTGATTGCCACTATAGTGCAAGATCTAAGACAATCGTTATCTTGCAGGTTTTTCTTTCGTACTTTCTTCTTCCTTTGACGACCACCCCGTTCATCACTGCATCTTTATTCTCCATCTGCGTCACACATCTCTATTTTGCTGCATTCTTCGTGAGAGGAACGTGCTGGTGTGTCAACCCTTTTCGGAACCCGAGGTGGACTCTAAGCGTCAACGGAACTCCCGGGAAAGCCACAGGATCGTGAAGCTGAGTGCAAATTAATTCAAACACATCCCTCCATACTCAAGCACGCTCAACACACTCAGACATTTTTTTTTCTTGTATATTTTTTTTGTGTATGACTATATTCTGCGTGCATTCTCCGGAAGTATATTTTTGTAGCACAAGCGAACAGTTATTTGTGCTACTGCAAGAAGCGGAGAGGAGAAGGACAGAGACTTGTTGCTATTAGTATATGTGCATGATTTATTTTTTTTTGTATGTGATTAATTTAATAGGAAACAAACGGACATAAAACATAAAAAGCAACCAAAGGGAATATTAAACCGCAGATCACATCATCTTTATTAACTTTTTTAAAATTTTCAGTTTTTGAATCAAAAAATAAAAACCTTTTGATTACTCTGTGGAAAAAAAAGGGAAAGGGGTTTGGGACAAAGCTTGATTTTCCCTACTACGGTCTATCGTTCTTCCCTTTAGTTTAAAACCATCATTTTGAAGGGGCCCTTATTAAAAACGTCACACACATGTAGGGGTTTCCTAAAAAGGGGACTGACAAAGATTATTTCCCAAAAAGCCCCTGTGATTTTGAAATTCTAATGACTGTTCAAATTGGAGGGAAAATTTGAAACCCATTCAATAGTGCCCCCCCCCCCCCCCCCCCACACACACTTTTCGGTGTGGACAGCATATATACTTGAAAATACGGGAGAGAGAGAGAGAGAGAGAGGGGAGAGAGGGGGGTGGGTGGGGGGGATGGAGAAAGGGGGGGGGGTGGTTTAGACGAAACAAGGGAAAAAACCCTAAAAAGAAAATAAAGCCGAACATTGTAAAAACCAGGGAAATTTTGTACTTGATCATTAGGGTTGTCTCTGTCGTTTTGTTTTAACGTCTGTCTAAGTAAACTGGGATCTCTCTTTTCTCTCTCTCTCCCCTTCTCTCCTCTTTCTCTCTCCCCTCTCTCTTCTTAATATCATTGTAAAACCCTAAGGTACTTGCTTTTTTTTTTTTAATGATAAAAATTGACATTTGTATATTTTGGGGGTACCACCCCTACAGTATGGGCGGGGGCCCCCTTAAAAACGAATAAATGTTCGTTTTCATATTGTATTCTCTCTCTTTTACTGTGTGTTTTGGTGTGTGTGTGTGGTGTGTGTTTGTGGGGTGTGGTTGTGCGCCGCGCGGTTGGTGTGAAAGTGTGTGGTGTGTGTGTGTGTGTGTGTGTGTGTGTGTTGTGTGGTGTTGTGTGTTTTTTAATTACATTTTTTCCTCTTAAAAGTTTATGGACAAATTTGTTTAGTGCTTTTAACAAATGGGTGATTCCCACACGAAAAACCCAAAGATGAAAAATTTAAAATTTCCCCAAAAATTGGGGGGAATGCACTTGCTTAAAATGGGTTTTGATCATATATTTTTGAAATATCAAAAAAAAATTGGGGGAAACCGGCTGGGCTGCAAAAAAAAGGGGAAACAAACAGTGCACCCAACAAAACCTCGTCTGTTGGTCTTTTTTTTGGCTATGCAAACGGGGGTGCACTCTGTCCTTTGCACAGGGCCTTTTCTTTGACAGCTTTTTCCCTTCCAAAACGCACACGCAACTTTCCAATAAACCAAAAGGCGCATTTCCCCCAAATTGTTTTTTTTTCTCCCCCTCTCCTTGGGGAAAACACTTTACTATACCCACATCAAACAATTTATAAACAAAATTTTATACATTTACTCTTTTTCCCCACTGAAGGCAAACTAAAATCACTCAAAAATTCATAAAGTCACGGCCTTCCACAACCCTTTGGCCACAAAATCCAGACCGGAAAATAAATGATTTTTCACTCCTTTATGTATGCCCGCATCCGAATTTTGGGCCGCCCATCCTTTCATTTTCCTTCCCTCAGGGCATTTATCCCCGCCCCCGATTTCTCCCGTCCTGGGATAAGACTTCCGACTCCTCCCCTCGACTTTTCCCGTCCCGGAGAGAGAGTTTTCCCAAATTTCCCCTCCCCCCTCTTCTCCCCGTCCCCGGGGGAGATGACGGTTTTTTCCCCACTCCTCCTTTCCCCGGAGTTTCCCTTTAATTTCCGGGGCTGCAAACCCGGTTTTGGGGGCCCCACACCTTGGGCCCTCTTCAAAACCCCCTACGGGGTGAAAAAGGGGAAGGGGGAAGGGGCGAAGGGTAAAAAGGGGGGAAGGGCTTTTAAACACGAAAAAAGGTTTTGTGTAAATAAAACCCGCTTCTTAATTCAACATAGGGGAAATTTTTTCTTTCTTTTTTTTCTTTAAAATTGTCCCCCCGTAGCTTTCCCAAATATCTACCTCACCTGGGAATGAAGGGCACAGCGAGGACCAACGTCCTGACGGTTTTGAAATTCTAGGGGCCCTCCCCCTGGGGTTAAAAAAGGGTTCTTCCTTTCCCCCCCTCCTTGTGAAGGGGGGGGCATACCAGTGTTCAAAAAACAAGGGCCAGCCCTTTCCCCGCCTTGTTAAACTATCTTCAATGGTTTACTTTTACCCAATGACCACGTTTTTTTTCTTTACCGATTTCAAAACTCACAAATTATTTGGGGACGCCCGCTACACTAGCAAGCCACACGAATATTCTTCCTTTTCAGAAAGTGGCATGGGGAAATGATTCCTATCACTAAACTACATGTGATGGAGCGTCACATGCCTTGATGTGAGGCTACGTCACATGACACAGTGCAGCAACGAACCTCGATCTGTTGGTCTTCTTTAGGCTATAAAACAGTGCAGCAACGAACCTCGATCTGTTGGTCTTCTTTAGGCTATACAAACGGGTGCAGCAACAAACCCTTCGATCTGTTGGTCTTCTTTAGGCTATACAAACAGTGCAGCAACGAACCTCGATCTGTTGGTCTTCTTTAGGCTATACAAACAGTGCAGCAACGAACCTCGATCTGTTTGGTCTTCTTAGGCTATGCAAACAGTGCAGCACGAACCTCGATCTGTTGGTCTTCTTTAGGCTATGAAAAAAAGTGCAGCAACGAACCTCGATCTGTTGGTCTTTTTTAGGCTATGCAAACAGTGCAGCAACGAACCTCGATCTGTTGGTCTTCTTTAGGCTATACAAACAGTGCAGCAATGACCTCGATCTGTTGGTCTTCTTTAGGCTATGCAAACAGTGCAGCAACGAAACCTCGATCTGTTGGTCTTCTTTAGGCTATACAAACAGTGCAGCAACGAAAACGATCTGTTGGTTTCTTTAGGCTATGCAAACAGTGCAGCAACGAACCTCGATCTGTTGGTCTTCTTTAGGCTATAAAAAACATGCAGCAACGAACCTCGATCTGTTGGTCTTCTTAGGCTATGCAAACAGTGCAGCAAACGAACCTCGATCTGTTGGTTTTCTTTAGGCTATGCAAACAGTGCAGCAACGAACCTCGATCTGTTGGTCTTCTTTAGGCTATACAAACAGTGCAGAAACGAACCTCGATCTGTTGGGTCTTCTTTGGGCTATGCAAACAGTGCAGCAACGAACCTCGATCTGTTGGTCTTCTTTAGGCTATGCAAACAGTGCAGCAACGAACCTCAAATCTGTTGGTCTTCTTTAGGCTAAACAAACAGTGCAGCAACGAACCTCGATCTGTTGGTTTTCTTTAGGCTATACAAACAGTGCAGCAACGAACCTCGATCTGTTGGTCTTCTTTAGGCTAAACAAACATTTGCAGCAACGAACCTCGATCTGTTGGTCTTCTTTAGGCTATGCAAACAGTGCAGCATCGAACCCGATCTGTTGGTCTTCTTTAGGCTATACAAACAGTGCAGCAACAAAACCTCGATCTGTTGGTCTTCTTTAGGCTATGCAAACAGTGCAGAAACGAACCTCGATCTGTTGGTCTTCTTTAGGCTATACAAACAGTGCAGCAACGAACCTCGATCGTTGGTCTTTCTTTAGGCTAAACAAACAGTGCAGCAAGGGAACCTCGATCTGTTGGTTTTCTTTTAGGCTAAACAACAGTGCAGCAACGAACCTCGATCTGTTTGGTCTTCTTTGGGCTAAACAAACAGTGCAGAAATGAACCTCGATCTGTTGGCCTTCTTTAGGCTATACAAACAGTGCAGCAACGAACGTCGATCTGTTGGTCTTCTTTAGGCTAAAAAAAACAGTGCAGCAACGAACCTCGATCTGTTGGTCTTTTTTAGGCTAACAAACAGTGCAGCAACGAACCTCGATCTGTTGGTCTTCTTTGGGCTAAACAAACAGTGCAGGCAACGAACCTCGATCTGTTGGTCTTCTTTAGGCTAAACAAACATTTGCAGCAACGAACCTCGATCTTTTGGTCTTCTTTAGGCTAAACAAACAGTGCAGCAAGGAACCTGATCGTTGGTCTTCTTTAGGCAAAACAAACAGTGCAGCAACGAACCTCGACCTGTTGGTCTTCTTTAGGCTAAACAATCAGTGCAGCAACGAACCTCGATCTGTTGGCTTCTTTAGGCTATGCAAAAGTGCAGCAACGAACCTCGATCTTTTGGTCTTCTTTAGGCTAAACAAACGTGCAGCAACGAACCTCGACCTGTTGGTCTTCTTTAGGCTAAACAAACAGTGCAGCAACGAACCTCGATCTGTTGGTCTTCTTTAGGCTATGCAAAAAGTGCAGCAACGAACCTCGATCTGTTGGTCTTCTTTAGGATAAACAAACAGTGCAGCAACGAACCTCGACTGTTGGTCTTCTTTAGGCTAAACAAACAGTGCAGCAACGAACCTCGATCTGTTGGTCTTCTTTAGGCAAAAACAAACAGTGCAGCAACAAACCTCGATCTGTTGGTCTTCTTTAGGCTAAAACAAACAGTGCAGCAACGAACCTCGATCTGTTGGTCTTCTTTAGGCTAAACAAACAGTGCAGCAACGAACCTCGATCTGTTGGTCTTCTTTAGGCTATGCAAAAGTGCAGCAACGAACCTCGATCGTTGGGTCTTCTTTAGGCTATACAAACAGTGCAGCAACGAACCTCGATCTGTTGGTCTTCTTTAGGCTAAACAACAGTGCAGCAACGACCTCGATCTGTTGGTCTTCTTTAGGCTAAACAAACAGTGCAGCAACAAAACCTCGATCGTTGGTCTTCTTTAGGCTAAACAAACCATGCAGCAACGAACCTCGACCTGTTGGTTTTCTTTAGGCAAAAACAAACATACAAACAAACCAACCAACCCAAAACAAGGTCAGTTCTGTTGGTCTTCTTTAGGCTTTTCAAACAGTGCAGCAACGAACCTCGACCTGTTGGTCTTCTTTTAGGCTAACAAACAGTGCAGCAACGAACCTCGATCTGTTCGTCTTCTTAGGCTATACAAACAGTGCAGCAATGAACCTCGATCTGTTGGTCTTTTTTTGGCTATGCAAACAGTGCAGCAATGAACCTCGATCTGTTGGTCTTCTTTAGGCTATGCAAACAGTGCAGCAACGAACCTCGACCTGTTGGTCTTCTTTAGGCTAAACAAACAAAACAAAAAAACCCAACCAACCCAAAACAAGGTCAGATCTTTTTGGTCTTCTTTAGGCTATACAAACAGTGCAGCAACGAACCTCGACCTGTCGTCTTCTTTAGGCTATATAAACATACAAACAAACCAACCAACCCAAAAAAAGGTCAGTTCTGTTGGTCTTCTTTGGCTATGCAAACAGTGCAGCAACGAACCTCGACCGTTGGTCTTCTTAGGCTAAACAAACAGTGCAGCAACGAACCTCGATCTGTTGGTCTTCTTTAGGCATAAAAAACAGTGCAGCAACAAACCTTGATCTTTTGGTCTTCTTTAGGCTAAACAAACATACAAACAAAAACCCAACTCAAAAAAAGGGTTTCAGTTCTGTTGGTCTTCTTTAGGCTAAACAAACATCCCAAACAAACCCAAACCAACCCCAAAACAAGGTCAGTTCTGTTGGTCTTCTTTAGGCTAAACAAACATACAAACAAACCAACCAACTCAAAACAAGGTCAGTTCTGTTGGTCTTCTTAGGCTAAACAAACATAAAAACAAACCAACCAACCCAAAACAAGGTCAGTTCTGTTGGTCTTCTTTAGGCTAAACAAACTTTACAAACAAACCCAACCAACCCAAAAAAAGGCAGTTCTTTTGGTCTTCTTTAGGCTAAAAAAACCCATACAAACCAACCAACCAACCCAAAACAAGGTCAGTTCTTTTGGCCCTTCTTTAGGCTAAAAAAAACTACAAACAAACCAACCAAACCCCAAACAAGGTCAGTTCTGTTGGGTCTTCTTTAGGCTAAACAAACATACAAACCAACCAACCAACCCCAAAACCGGTCAGTTCGGGTTGGTCTTCTTTGGGCTAAACAACATACAAACAAACCAACCAACCCAAAAAAAGGTCGTTCTGTTGGTCTTCTTTGGGCTAAACAAACATACAAACAAACCAACCAATCCAAACAAGGTCAGTTCTGTTGGTCTTCTTTAGGCTACACAAACATACAAACAAACCAACCAACCCAAACAGGGTTTCAGTTCTGTTGTCTTCTTTAGGCTAAACAAACATACAAAAAAACCAACCAACCCAAAACACGGTCAGTTCTGTTGGTCTTCTTTAGGCTAAACAAACATACAAACAAACCAACCAACCCAAAACACGGTCAGTTCTTTTGGGTCTTTTTTAGGCAAACAAAC
This sequence comes from Conus ventricosus, assembly GCA_018398815.1. Taxonomy (NCBI): domain Eukaryota; kingdom Metazoa; phylum Mollusca; class Gastropoda; order Neogastropoda; family Conidae; genus Conus; species Conus ventricosus. The sequence goes on from CM031606.1 coordinate 19,076,070, forward strand.
ATACAAACAAACCAACCAACCCAAAA
>CM031606.1:19086095-19096095 GCA_018398815.1 Conus ventricosus
CGCAAACCATCACAAAAACACGCACCCCATCTTTACCTCAACCATCCCAACACACTACCCATCTTCACCTCAACCATCACAACACACTCACCTATCTTCACCTCAACAATCACAACACACTCACCCCATCTTCACCACAACAATCACAACACACTCACACCCTCTTCATCTCACTCATCACAATACACTCACTCCATCTTCATCTCAACCATCACAACACACTCACTCCATCTTCACCTCAACCATCACAACACACTCATCGTGACATCAACCATCAACAACACATCACTCCACCTTCACATCAACCATCACAACACACCATCTTCACATCAACAATCACAACACACTCACTCCATCTTCACCTCAACCATCACATCACACTCACTCCATTTTCACCTCAACCATCACAACACACTCACCCCATCTTCACATCCGCCATCACAACACACTCAGCCCATCTTCACATCAACCATCACACCAAACACTCACCCCATCTTCACCTCAACCATCACACCAAACACTCACCCCATCTTCACCTCACCATCACACCAAACACTCACCCCATCTTCACCTCAACCATCACACCAAACACTCACCCCATCTTCACCTCAACCATCACACCAAACACTCATCCCATCTTCACCTCAACCATCATAAACACACTCCCCCTATTCACCTCAACCATCACAACACACTCACTCCATCTTCACGTCAACCATCACAACACACTCACTCCATCTTCACCTCAACCATCCCAACACACTCACACCCATCTTCACCTCAACCATCACAACACATTCACCCCATCTTCACCTCAACCATCACAACACACTCACCCCATCTTCACTCAACCATCACAACACACTCACACCATCTTCACCTCATCCATCACAACACACTCACCCCATCTTCACCTCAACCATACAGCACACTCACCCCATCCTGACCTCAACCATCACAAACACCACTCACCCCATCTTCACCTCAACCATCACAAGACACTTAGCCCATCTTCACCTCAACCATCACAACACAGCCACACCATCTTCACCTAAACCATCACAATACACTCACCCCATCTTCACATCAACCATCACAACACACTCTCCCCATCTTCACCTCAACCATTACAGCACACTCTCCCATTTCACCTCAACCATCACAACACACTCACCCCATCTTCACCTCAACAATCACAACACACTCATCTCATCTTCACCTCAACCATCACAACACAATCACCCCATCTTCACCTCAACCATCACCACACACTCACTCCATCTTCACCTCAACCATCACAACACACCACCCATCTTCACCTCCTCAACAATCACAACACGCTCACTCCATCTTCACCTTAACCATCACAACACACTCACTCCTTCTTCACCTCAACCATCACATCACACTTAGCCATGTTCACCTCAACCATCACAACGCACTTAGCCCATCATCACTCAACCATCACAACACACTCACCCATCTTCACCTCAAACATCACAACACACGTAGCCTAGTTCACTTCAACCATCACACACACTCACCCCATCTTCACCTCCTCACAATCACAACACGCGCACTCTATCTTCACCTCAACCATCACAACACACTCACCCCATCTTCACCTCAACAATCACAACAAACTTAGCCCATGTTCACCTCAACCATCACAACACAGTCACCCCATCTTCACCTCAACCATCACAGCACACTCATCCCATCTTCACCTCAACCATCACAACACACTTAGGCCCATGTTCACCTCAACCATCACAACACACTCACCCCATCTTCACCTCCTCACAATCACACCAACACTCACCCCATCTTCACCTCAACCATCACAAAACAATCACCCCATCTTCACCTCAACCATCACAACACACTTAAGCCCATGTTCACCTCAACCATCACAACACACTCACACCATCTTCACCTCCTCAACAACCACAACACACTCACATCCATCTTCACCTCACCATCACAACACACTCACTCCATCTTCACCTCAACCATCACAACACACTTAGCCCATGTTCACCTCACCATCACAACACACTCACTCCATCTTCATCTTAACCATCACAACACACTCACAATCCATCTTCACCTCAACCATCACAACACACTCACTCCATCTTCACCCAACCATCACAACACACTCACTTCATCTTCACCTCAACCATCACAACACACTCACCCCATCTCCACCTCAACCATCACAACACACTCACTCCATCTTCACCCTCAACCATCACAACACACCACTCCATCTTCACCTCAACCATCACAACACACTCACTCCATCTCACCTCAACCATCACAACACACTCACTCCATCTCCACCTCAACCATCACAACACACTCCATCTCCACCTCAACCATCACAACACACTCATTCCATCTCCACCTCAACCATCACAACACACTGACTCCATCGTCACCTCAACAATCACAACACACTCACTCCATCTTCGGAAGACAACGAAAGGAACCCCTACGGCAGGGCATCATGAAACCAAATCCTCCAGGCAGGACCTGGGAATCGACACACGGTAAAAAACCAACTCACTGACCAGGCAGTGAAACTGGACAGGACATACCCAGACTAACGAAGGTCCTTTGAGCGAAATGCCCATTGACGGTCACTTGATTCTCTTCCCGCCCCATCGCTAAGTGTGACCAGGGAGAAAGTCCCGTACCGACACCCTATGTAACCGCTACTTTGTCATGTTCTTTGATTCAGAGAAATCGTTGACTATAGACTGCTGAGAATGTGTAGGCGTGGGCTAGGGAAACGTTGGAAATGGCATGCCATGCCATGAGTAATTTGATGATCATCTGGAGTACGCCATGGCATAGCAGGTGGAAGAATAGGACGTTTTGGCTGGAAGGAAATGGATCGAAGAGGATAGGAGGTGATCGATCATTGAGCTGAAATGACTTTTTGTTTGTTTGTTTGTTTGTTTGTTGTGGTTCTTCATAAATATGTGCAACCGTGGAATAATAAGGAAACAAAAATAACAATAGAATCACAACACACACACCCACCACACCCCACACACACACACACCCCCACACACACACACACACACACCCACACACAAACACCACAACACACACACCCCCAACCCCCCCCCAACCCAACCCCCGCCTATCCACCACCTCTCTCTTTTCTCTATATTTATCTTCTATCAAATCTATCTTTTTCCTTCTTCTATCTATCTATCCCATCTATCTATCTATCTATCTATCTATTTTATCTATCTATCTATCTATCTATCTATCTATCTATCTATCTATCTATCTATCTCTATCTCTATCTCTATTTTCTCTCTTTTCCCTCTCTATCTTTTCTATCTATTCTTCTATCTATCTTTCTATCTATCTATCTATCTATCTTTTCTATCTATTGTCTATCTATCTATCTATCTATCTATCTCTCTCTCTCTCTCTCTCTTATCTCTCTCTCTATTTTCCCCTTCTCTCCCCCTTTCCCCCTCTATCTATTATCTATTTTATCTATCTAATTATCTATTATCTATCTATTACTATCTATCTAATCTCTCTCTCTCTATATTCTCTCTCTCTCTCTTCCCCTCCTTTCCTCTCTCTCTCTCCCTCTCTCTTCACTCTTCTCTGCTATTTAAGCAGTGAGTGAGAGGAATTAAGGAAGGAGAGAGAGAGGAGATGGAGGGAGAGAAAGGAGAGGGAGAGGGGGGAGGGAGAGAGGAGGAAAAAGAGAGGGGAGAAAAAGAGGGGAGAGAGAGAGAGAGAGAGAGAGAGAGAGAGGTGGGGGGGGGGGGGGGGGGAGGAGGAAGGGGGGGGAGAAGAGAGGGAAAAAGAGGGGGGTTAGTGGAGGAGAGAGACGAAACGAAACGAAATTTTTTTTTACCAGGGTAATGGGATAAGCTATACGAATGCTTTTTTTTTTTTCCCCAAACCCCTGGGCAAAGAAAAAAAAAGCAAATTAAGTATTAAAAAAAACCCACACAGAGAAGAGAGAGAGAGAGAGAGAGAGAGAGAGAGAAGGAGAGAGAGAGAGAGAGGAGAGAGGGGAGAGAGAGAGAGAGAGAGAGAGAGGGGGGGTTTATGCGCGGGCTTTCATAGGCAAATGTGTGTACTTAATGATAAAAAAAATTCCGATGAATGACCAGAGAAATGGTAAAGGAGCTTTGTTTCGTTGTTTCTTTAAAAAAGTGTTTCAAACATACATTAAAAATGTTCATGGTCCTCTTTGAAGAAAATAAATCTTTCTCCCATTCTGACCATAAGGACGAGTATTCTCCCCTGCTACTTCAGCCCGATCCTATTCGTTCGTCGCCTCACCATTTCCCCCACCCCTCGTCATACCAGTTTTTTCAGCCGATAGATGAATAGTGAGATTCACGTCTTGTTAGCCCTGGACTCGTTGAGGACGCCGTGGGGCAGATTCTCACCCGACGCTCTTCATGTCATCCTTTAATGGCCGTCATGACGATGGCCTGGACCCTGCCTGCTGATGGCCCACACCTCAATTTGGATTTTGGTCCCAAATCACTCTATAATCCATGTAAACGGTTTTTTTTTTTTTTTTGGGCTAGCATAATTTGAGCAAAAACGATTAATCAAACAGATGAAAGGTCAAATGAACAACCCCTTCGCCGATCTCTGACTTTTTTTTTTTTTTAGGGATTTCAATGGATGAATTCTTTCACAGTCTAGAAATGATAAGCTACCGCTTACCTGACGGTTATATTTCAGACCCTCACGCTCATCCGTGACCCTGTCTTTGCGACAGCTAGTTCCCTTAAATAGTCCCATTTCAGACCCTATCTTTAAAGCCAGGTGGTACCCACCCACCCCCTATAAGTCCCATTTCATCACCCTATCTCTACGCCAGGTGGTGTCCCCATATAGTCCCATTTCATCACCCTATCTTTACGCCAGGTGGTGTCCCTATATAGTCCCATTTTATGACCCTATCTTTACGCCCGGTGGTGTCCCCCCATACAGTTTCCCCTTTCATTTACCCTATCTTTAAGCCAGGTAGTTTCCCCATTTCAGTCCCATTTCATGACCCTATCTTTTCGCCAGGTGGTGTCCCCCATACAGTCCCCCTTTCATGACCCCTATCTTTACGTCAGGTAGTTTCCCATACAGTCCCATTCATGACCCTATCTTTACGCCAGGTGGTGTCCCCCCCTATAGTCCCCTTTCATGACCCTATCTTTACGCAGGTAGTTTTCCCCCATATAGTCCCATTTCATGACCCTATCTTTACGCCAGGTGGTCTCCCCCATATAGTCCCATTTCATGACCCTATCTTTACGCCAGGTGGTGCCCCCATATAGTCCCATTTCATGACCCTATCTTTACGCCAGGTAGTGTCCCCCATATAGTCCCATTTCATGACCCTATCTTTACGCCAGATGGTGTCCCCATATAGTCCCATTTCATGACCCTATCTTTACGCCAGGTGGTGTCCCCCATATAGTCCCATTTCATGACCCTATCTTTACGCCAGGTGGTGTCCCCATATAGTCCCATTTCATGACCCTATCTTTACGCCAGGTGGTGTCCCCCATATAGTCCCATTTCATGACCCTATCTTTACGCCAGGTGGTGTCCCCCATGTAATCCCATTTCATGACCCTATCTTTACGCCAGGTGGTGTCCCCCATATAGTCCCATTTCATGACCCTATCTTTACGCCAGGTGGTGTCCCCCATTTAATCCCATTTCATGACCCTATCTTTACGCCAGGTGGTGTCCCCCATGTAATCCCACTCCTTTCATTCTTTCATCTGTCTGCTTGTCACCACCTGGCATGCACCTTGATAAACATATGAAAGAAAAGAAGGAAAACCAACTTTCAGCATGCACCTTGATAAACATATGAAAGAAAAGAAGGAAAACCAACTTTCAGCATGCACCTTGATAAACATATGAAAGAAAAGAAGGAAAACCAACTTTCAGCATGCACCTTGATAAACATAAAAATTATGAAAGAAAAGAAGGAAAACCAACTTTCAGACACAATTTCAAAAATCTCAAAACAGTATACTTGTGTCTATCTTTAAATACTCGGCTCCTTAAGCATGGCCTTGGGCGCATTCATTGTTGGTGTGTAGCCAGATCAGGACTTCTGTCCCTCATCCTGTCTGCAAACACTGGCAGTCCCGACAGTATCCATTCTCCACATCCGCAAAGAATACCCCCCCCCCCCCCCCCCTACGCTCCCCACCCCCCATCCCCACCCACCCACCCCACCCTGGCAGGTCCATGTCAAGAACACTATCAGTCATTTAACTTGCAAAAACGCACACCACTGTTGCGTTTAATGAATGAGATTATGGAGAAAGATCTTGTAAATTGCTATCGACGCATTGATTGGATTGCTAAACAATTGTTTAAACAAGCTCCATTTATGGATTGTTCTGTTCCATTCGGGAATGATCAGCATAGTGTTTGGTCCGAAGACTGTAATACGGGCAGCGTGTATAGTCTTCAGCCATCTGGGTCAGCTGGATTGTTATTGTTGTTGTTGCTCTTTATTTGTGTCTCTGTTCGCAGAGCGATTTCAGCATTAGAGAGCACCACACACCCACAAGCGCCCCCCCCCCCCCCCCTTCCCAAGCACCCTTCCCAAGCACAAGACTCCTCCTCTGTCACTTTCTCCCCACCTTTATCTCTATTTCTGTTTGCTTTCTTCCTGTGTTTGCCTCTCTTCTTTCTTCTCCCCATTACACACACACACACACACACACACACACACACACACACACAACACACACACGCGCGCGCGCGCGCGCGCGCGCGCATAGGCGCGTGCATGAACACACACACACACACACACACACACACACACACACACACACACACACACACACACACACAGACACACACACACACACACACACACACACACACACACACACACACACACACACACACACACACACACACACACCACGCACGCACGCACGCACGCACGCACGCACGCACGCACGCACGCACGCACGCACGCAACACACACACACACACACACACACACACACACACACATCTTCAAACACAATATTCGTTCACTCACGTATTATGTTCCTAACGTCATTATTTTGTCTTTTATTTATGTCATCGGTCTACGAACGAAACGACGACAATTTTTGTTCTTTTACCTTTACGTAGTTTCTTCAGAGCATCCTCAAAGAAAGGGTTTCTTTGTGGAAAAAGAACATTGGCAGTCAAGAAATCATTTTTAGCACTGGAGTTGACTGGGTTAGGACAGCAAAAGAAAACCACGACTTTACCTGCCAGTCGCAATATTGGTGAATCCCCTAGCCGGACGTACAAATCAAGATCTATCAGTGAACAAGATAGGCGACATCCAAAATTAAAAAAAAAAAAAGAAGAAAAGTTTCAGCTTCTTTCGGCTAAAAACCTGCTTCATCTTCGATTCTTAACAAATAAATGTTCTTTTGGCTAGATAGAGGACAGAAAGAAAACCTTTTGTTTAATTACGTTCTGTCATAACCCCCTCCCCCCCCCCCCCCCTCTAACTGTAACATCTGATTAATATATGGAGCCATTGTCATTTTCACTCACAGAATCGATCACTGTGAGATCTCATCTAGGGAGTTCACTCTGAGCCCAGGTCGGCGAGTGAAGCCCCCCCCCCTCCTCTCTCATCTCTCTCTCACTCTTGTGAGAAAGGAGGGAATTCGTGTACGTAAGTGACTCCGCATTCTATGAGATCGAGAGTAAACAGAACTCAAACACATCTCATTGGCAATGGGCCAACGAGTGTTTGAGGACAACGCTCCGTTTGAGAGACCACACAAAAAAAAACGTAGCTTCCACAGAGTGGCACTCGAGTGGAGCGCCCTTGCTGCCAAAGCTTGACGATTGTTCGGGACAACAGATATGGAAACGCGTGACACACGCGCAGATTTGCTCTATGGAGGAAGCCAGTGTTGGCTTTGGTGCCAGCACATCCATGCACTCAGGACTTAGCGCATGCGCTGGACGGATTAACTGAATTGTATGGCAGGCGATGCGAGTCAAATGTCCACAATGGCGGCACTGGAAGGGTGTTTGATACAAGAGCTATCCCAGGCTGACCAGCTCTTGACCCCACTCTTCTGGCTGTCCACCGGTCAGAGAGAGAGAGAGAGAGAGAAGAGAGAGAGAGAGAGAGAGAGAGAGAGAGAGAGAGAGAGAGAGTCCTGCGTGAAATGGGGTCCAGTTCAAACTTGCCGGTTCAAATCCTGCAGTGTGTGTGTGTGTGTGTGTGTGTGTGTGTGTGTGTGTGTGTGTGTGTGTTGTGTGTGTGTGTGTTGTCTGTCTGTGTGAGATAGAGAAAGAGAGAGATAGAGAGAGTCCTGCGTGAAAAGGGGTCCAGTTCAAACTGCCGGTTCAAATCCTGCAGTGTGTGTGTGTGTGTGGTGTGTGTGTGTGTGTGTGTGTGTGAGAGAGAGAGAGAGAGAAAAGAGAGAGAGAGAGAGAGAGAGAGAGAGAGAGAGAGAGAGCTAGCTTTCTTTATAGCGATTTGATAGACAAGTGAACATGAAAGTGATCTGTCTTTCCTATGCATTAATTCTTACTACTCTGGCCTGTTTGATCACATTTTCTGGCTTTTTACTTCCTAATGACTTGTAGTCAAATACAGTCACAGGAGGGAAGCCAAATGACGTCACAGTGAAAACACGCTTCCAAAGCAGGGACAAACCAATCTATCATGCCTAGACAGCTCCCTCCACAATGAAAATTGTTTCCCTTTAGGAGACGGTCACACGATTTCATTTTTTTTTTCTTTCTTTTTTTTTTTTAAACAGAAATTGATGCATCTGTTTCGGTTGGCCAGTGTACATGCTTTGTAAACATTTGTATCATTTTTCTCTTATGATTGTTGGTGCGTTCCTCCAGTGGCATCGAACAAGTGTACAATGCCGTAAGTAGTGTTGTACTGAATACGTGTCTGTCACAGGATGAACATTTATCACTATCTGTAAAATCCGCTGAGCTCAAAATACTATTCGTGACAAGAATATTACAGCATATCCTGATCGAAGCTATCTGAGTTTTTATTTCCATATGCATTATTTTCCTTATTTGTTTCAGAATTTTTCCTGATACATCACAGATACTACATTGTAATCCACTGAGCAAAAAATACTTGATATTAATTACAACTATCTTCTAACATGAATATTACAATAAACTCTACACCCTTCATTTACATTTGACGTAGTACGCCTCATTGTTTGATTACATTCATTTTATTGAGGTATATTCTTTAAAAAAACTTTTTATGTACTACGCACATTTCAAATATTCCACACAGTTAACATGAATCTCATAGCTGTTGAAAGTTCTTTCGATATTAAAAAACCTCGTTTCCTATTCACCGAGAAAAAGATACACCCGAAGGTACTAGTGGCACCCAGAGAAGCACCGTCCTCAACCGCCCAACAAATGAGCCGCGCTCAATCCTGCTCCCCTTTGGAATCCTGCGTTGTGTTGCTGAAGGGTACAAGCACGAACAAGACATGCCATGACGACATCAGGGGACATAACTGCTCCCTAGCCGATGCCATTTTGTGATGGCCACTGGACGCGACACGACAGGACCTCGAAGGAAGCATTCCTAAGGAAGCACCAGCCGTTGTTCGTGACTGCAGAGCCCCACGGCCAATGACGTCACCGTCTGACGAACTGCTGCGCGCATTCCACATCCAGCTTCTTATTATCATCGCAGAAAAATGGTTGTTCTTGAACTTGCTGCCAATTTTGTGTTATGCGAAGAAAGACCTGTTAAAATGGAGAGCGAAAGTAGTATTGGATATACTGGCTTTCAGAGGAATTAAAAACCTATGTCTTGATAATTAGTTAGTTCCTTCAAGCTGAACGTACACACTCAACAAAGCACTGCGGTATAACCATCCCAGGGGTAGGAGAGAGAGAAGAGAGAGAGAAGAAAGAGAGATGAGAGAGAGAGAGAGAGAGAGATAGAGAGAAA
>CM031606.1:19097874-19109713 GCA_018398815.1 Conus ventricosus
AAGGAATGCTCCGCTACAGTGCAGGCTGAAGGCAAGGAATACTCCGCTACAGTACAGGCTGAAGGCTAGGAATTCTCCACTACAGTACAGGCTGAAGGCAAGGAATGCTCCTCTACAGTACAGACTGAAGGCAAGGAATGCTCCTCTACAGTACAGACTGACGGCAAGGAATGCTCCTCTACAGCGCAGACTGTAGGCAAGGATGCTCCTCTACAGTACAGGCTGAAGACAAGTAATGCTCCTCTACAGTACAGACTGAAGGCAAGGAATGCTCCGCTACAGTACAGACTGAAGGCACGGAATGCTCCTCTACAGTAAAGGCTGAAAGCAAGGAATTCTCCTCTACAGTACAGGGTGAAGGCAAGGAATGCTCCGCTACAGTACAGACTGAAGGCAAGGAATGTTACTCTACAGTACAGTCTGAAGGCAAGGAATGCTCCTCTACAGTACAGGGTGAAGGCAAAGAATGCTCCGCTACAGTGCAGGGTAAAGGCAAGAAATGCTCCGCTACAATGCAGGGTGAAGGCAAGGAATGCTCCGCTACAGTACAGGCTGTAGCAAGGAATGCTCCTCTACAGTAAAGACTGAAGGCAATGAATGCTCCTCTACAGTACAGCTGAAGGCAAGGAATGCTCCGCTACAGTACAGCCTGAAGGCAAAGAATGCTCTCTACAGTACAGACTGAAGGCAAGGAATACTCTCTACAGTACAGGCTGTAGGCAAGGAATGCTCCTCTACAGTACAGACTGAAGGCAAGAATGCTCCTCTACAGTACAGGGTGAAGGCAAGGAATGTTCCTCTACAGTACAGGCTGAAGGCAAGGATTGCTCCGCCAAAGTACAGGCTGAAGCAAGGAATGCTCCTCTACAGTACAGACTGAAGGCAAGGAATGCTCCGCTACAGTACAGCCTGAAGGCAAGGAATGCTCCTCTACAGTACAGATTGAAGGAAGGAATGCTCCTCTACAGTACAGGGTAAAGGCAAGGAATGCCCCTACATAAAGGGTAAAGGCAAGGAATGCTCCTCTACAGTACAGGGTGAAGGCAAGGAATGCTCCTCACAGTACAGGTGAAGGCAAGGAATGCTCCTCTACAGAGCAGGGGGAAGGCAAGGAATGCTCCTCTACAGTGCAGGCTGAAGGCAAAGCAAAAGCTCCGCTACAGTACAGGCTGAAGGCAAGGAATGCTCCTCAACAGTACAGACGAAGGCAAGGAATGCTCTTCTACAGTACAGGCTGAAGGCAAGGAATGCTCCTCTACATACAGGCTGAAGGCAAGGAATGCTCCGCCACAGTACAGGCTGAAGGCAAGGAATGCTTCTCTACAGTACAGACTGAAGGCAAGGAATGCTCCGCTACAGTACAGGGTGAAGGCAAGGAATGCTCCTCTACAGTACAGGCTGAAGGCAAAGAATGCTCTCTACAGTACAGGCTGAAGGCAAGGAATGCTCCGCTACTTTACAGGGTGAAGGCAAGGAATGCTCCTCTACAGTACAGGCTGAAGGCAAGGAATGCCCCTCTACAGTACAGGGTGAAGGCAAGCAATGCTCCTCTACAGTACAGGGTGAAGGCAAGGAATGCTCCTCTACAGTACAGGGTGATGGCAAGGATGCTCATTTACAGTACAGGGTGAAGGCAAGGAATGCTCCGCTACAGTACAGACTGAGGCCAGCAATGCTCCTCTATAGTACAGACTGAAGGCAAGGAATGCTCCTCTACAGTACAGGCTGAAGGCAACCAATGCTCCTCCACAGTACAGGCTGAAAGCAAGGATGCTCCTCTACAGTACAGGCGAAGGCAAGGAATGCTCCGCCACAGTACAGGCTGAAGGGAAAGATTGCTCCTTACAGTACAGGCTGAAGGCAAGGAATTGCTCCTCTACAGTACAGAGCTGAAGGCAAGGAATGCTCCTCTACAGTGCAGATTGAAAGCATTGAATGCTCCTCTACAGTACAGGCTGAAGGCAAGCAATGCTCCGCTACAGTACAGATGAAGGCAAGGAATGCTCCGCTACAGTACAGGGTGAAGGCTGGGAATCCTCCACTACAGTACAGGGTGAAGGCAAGGAATGCTCCTCTACAGTACAGGCTGAAGGCAAGGAATGCTCCGCTACAGTACAGGCTGAAGCCAAGGAATGCTCCTCTACAGTACAGGGTGAAGGCAAGGAATGCTCGACTACAGTACAGGGTGAAGGCAAGGAATGCTCCGCTACAGTACAGGGTGAAGGCAAGGAATGCTCCTCTACAGTACAGGGTGAAGGCAAGGAATGATCTGCTACAGTACAGGCTGAAGGCAAGGAATGCTCCGCTACAGTACAGGCTGAAGGCTAGGAATGCTCCACTACAGTACAGGGTGAAGGCAAGGAATGCTCCTCTACAGTACAGGGTGAAGGCAAGGAATGCTCCGCTACAGTACAGGCTGAAGGCAAGGAATGCCTCCTCTACAGTACAGACTGAAAGCAAGGAATGCTCCTCTACAGTACAGGCTGAAGGGAAGGAATGCCCACTACAGTAAAGGCTATAGTCAAGAAATGCTCCGCTACAATACAGACTGTAGGCAAGGAATGCTCCTCTACAGTACAGGGTGTAGGCAAAAAATGCTCCGCTACAGTACAGGGTGAAGGCAAAAAATGCTCCGCTACAGTAAAGCCTGAAGGCAATGAATGCTCCTCTACAGTACAGGCTGTAGGCAAGGAATGCTCCTCTACAGTCCAGGGTGTAGGCAAGGAATGCTCCGCTACAATACAGGGTGTAGGCAAGGAATGCTCCTCTACAGTACAGGCTGAAGGCAAGGAATGCTCCTCTTCTCTTCGTCGATCACCACGTTAGATGGTACACCAGTCTGCCTCGCAAACGCTGCCCGTCCTCTCCAGGGCTGCCTGGCCGCCATGCAGCTTCTCGTTCAGGGCCTTTGCCTCAGGCCACGTTTCGTTCCTCAGGGCGTCATGCAGATGGCAAGTGCTGCAGGAGATGTTCGGTTGTCATAGCAGCTGTATGGCATGGGCACATCTCTGACTGTCCGATCCTCATCTGTTATACAGGTGAGCGTTCAGCCTGTTGTGACCCGTCCTGAGCCTCAAGATGATGACCTGGTCAGCCCTGCTCAGGCTGTGGTAGCTGTCATTTTTGTTGTATGCCGGATGCCGCTGAGACCATTTCTTTTGGACAATGCTCCTGACGATGGTTTTTTCGTCCTTGTATGACCTCTAAAGTACAGACTGAAAGCAAGGAATGCTCCTCCACAGTACAGGCTGAAGGCAAGGAATGCTCCAATACAGTACAGGTATAGTCAAGGAATGCTTCGCTACAGTACAGGGTGTAGGCAAGGAATGCTCCGCTACAGTACAGGGTGAAGGCAAGGAATGCTCCGCTACAGTACAGCCTGAATGCAAGGAATGCACCGCTACAGTACAGGCTGTAGGCACGGAATGCTTCTCTACAGTACAGGGTGTAGGCAAGGAATGCTCCGCTACAGTACAGGGTGTAGGCAAGGAATGCTCCGCTACAGTACAGGGTGAAGGCAAGGAATGCTCCTATACAGTACAGGGTGAAGGCAAGGAATGCTCCGCTACAGTTTATGGTGAAGGCATGGAATGCTCCACTACAGTACAGGCTGTAGGCAAGGAATCCCCCCCTTCAGTACGGGTTTTAAAAATTTCCCCAAAAGGGGAAGCGGAATTGCCCCTAGAAAAAGGAAGGAATGCTCCCTACAGAAAGGGGTGAAGGAAAGGGAATGCTCCCTACAGAAAGGGGGAAGGCAAAAACCCCCCCTACAGTAGGGGGGGAAAGCAAAATCCCCAAAAGAAAAAAAAAAATTTTAAGGGCGAAAAGGAAAAACCCCTAAGACGGGGGCTTTTCCCCAAACAGGTAAGGCAAGGATGCTCCAAAGTACAGGGGAGGCGGGAATGCTCCCTCAGACGGCTGGGGGGCAAGGAACCCCAAAAAGGGTGAAGGGGGAACCCCTACGAAGGGGGGGCCCCCAAAGCTGGGCAAAATTTTTTAAGAAATTCAAAAAGGAACAGTGGGGGAAAAAAAACCCCTAAAAAAGGGTGGGCGGGGTTCCTTTTACATACGGGCTGAAGGGGAATGCCCCTACAGTCGGGGTTAAGCAGGTGCTCCCTACATACGGGTGGGAAGGAATTTCCCTCTACAGTACGGGTGAAGGCAAAAGCCCCCTACATACAGTAAAAAAAAAACCCCCCCAACCCGAAAAAAACCCCAAAGAAGGGGGGGCTTCCTCAGTCAGTGTGGCAAGGAAGTCCTCCTACATACAGGGTAGGGGGGGCCCCTTTTCCGGGGGAAGAAGGAGGAATGCTCCTACAGTACGTGAAGCAAGGAATGCCCGCTACATGTTGGGAGGAAATGTTTCCTTAATACAGGGGGGGAAAAATTTCCCCCAAAAGGGGTGGGAAAGGAACCCCCAAACCCGGGAAGGGAAGGGAAAAAAGGGGGAAGGGAAGGGCCCCTTTTTTGGGAAGGCAGGGAAATGCCCCTAAAACAGGGGGCAAGGAAGCCCTCAACCCCAGGAATGCTCCCTACATCGGAAAAAGGAAGTTCCCTCCAAAAAAAAAAAAATCCCCAAAAAACACTGAAGGCAAGGAATGCCCCGGGGGAAAAGGGGAAGCTAAACCCCCAAAAAAAGGAAACCCCCAACCCCCCAAAAAAAGGGGAACCCCCTTTTTAAAAAAACCCCTTTCATAATGGGCCCCCCCAAAAGGGTAAGGCGGAAACCCCCAAAAGCCCCTAAGGGGGAAAGGGGAAAATCGGGAAGGGGGGTGCCCCATGAAAAGGGGAAAAAACCCTAAAAGGCTGGGGAAGCAGCTCCGACGTACAGACTGAAGGAAGGTTGCTCCCCCGTACGGGGTAAGGTAGGAATTCCCCCCGAAAGGGGAAGGCAGGAAGCCCCACAGAACGGCTGAAGGGAAGTTTCCCTAAAGGGGGGGGGCCCAAAACCCCAAACCAGGGGAAGGCAAAAGTCCCCCGGGGCAAAACCCCCCCAAAAAAAAAAAATTTTCCCAATTCAAAAAAAAAAAACCCCCTAAAAAAAAACCCAAACAAAAAAAAAACCCCAAAAAAAACAAAAAAAAAAAAAGGGGGAAAAACCCCAAAACCCCCTAAATAAGGGGGGCCCCAAAAGTACGGGGTAAAGCAAAATGCTCCTTACAGACAGGTGAAAAAAATCTCCTACGGGGAAGGAAGGAAGAATTATAAAAAAAGAAAACCCCCCGGTAAAAAGGGGGGGAAAAAATTAAAAGTAACCCCCGGTGCGCTAAAAAAAGGGTGAAGGCAAGGGAATGTTTTTCCCAAAAGGGAAGGAAGGAAGCCCCTACAGAAATTTGAAGGCAAGGTGTCCTCTACAGTAAGCTAAAAGAAACCCCAAAGCGGGGGGAAAGGAAGTCCTCTACAAAAGGGTAAGGCAGAATTTCTCTACAGTACGGGGTAAAGGCAGGAAGTCCCCTAAAAAAAGGGGAAAAGGCCCCCCGAAGTAAGGGGGGCCCCCAAAACCCAAAAAAAGGTGACCCAAAAGGGGGAAGGGGGGCCCCTACGGGGGAAAAAAGGAATGCTCCCCCAAGAAAGGGGGAAGGAAGGAATCCCCACTCAGGTTGTCAAAAAAACCCCCTACAATACAGTGGGGGGGAAAAAAATGCTCCCCAAAGAAGGGGGTTTGGGGCAAAAAAGCTCCCTAAAAAAGGCTAAGGAAAAAAATGCTCCCAGTAAAGTGAAGGAAGGGCTCCTTTTTATACGGGGGGAAAAATCCCCTGGGCCAGGGTTTGCAAAAACCCCCAAAAAAAAAGGGGTAAAAAGGCAAGAATGTCCCTACAGTACAGGCGAAAAAGGAAGCTCCAAAAAAAAAAAGGGTGGGAAATGCTCCGCTACAGTACAGGTGAAGGCAAGGAATGCTCCGCTACAGTACAACTGAATGCAGGAATGCACGCTACAGTACAGGCTGTAGGCACGGAATGCTTCTCTACAGTACAGGGTGTAGGCAAGGAATGCTCCGCACAGTACAGGGTGTAGGCAAGAATGCTCCGCTACAGTACAGCCTGAAGGCAAGCATGCTCCTATACAGTACAGGGTGAAGGCAAGGAATGCTCCGCTACGTTCATGGTGAAGGCATGGAATCTACACTACAGTACAGGCTGTAGACAAGGATGCTCCTCTACAGTACAGCCTGAAGGCAAGGAATGCTCACTACAGTACAGGTGAAGGCAAGGAATGCTCCGCTAGTGTACAGGCTGTAGGCAAGGATGCTCCGCTACAGTACATACTGAAGGCAAGAATGCTCCGTACAGTACAGGGTGAAGGCTAGGAATGCTCCAATACGTACAGGCTGAAGGCAAGGAATGCTCCTCTACAGTACAGGTGAAGGCTAGGAATGCTCCGCTACAGTACGGCTGAAGGCAAGTAATGCTCTCTACAGTACAGGCTGAAGGCAAGGAATGTCCAATACAGTACAGGGTGAAGGCGAGGAATGCTCCACTACAGTACAGGCTGAAGGCAAGGAATGCTCCGCTACAGTACAGGGTGAGGCAAGGAATGCTCCTCTACAGTACAGGGTGAAGGCAAGGAATGCTCCGCTACAGTACAGGCTGAAGCAAGGAATGCTCCTCTACAGTACAGGCTGAAGGCTAGAATGCTCCACTACAGTACAGGGTGAAGGCAAGGAATGCTCCTCTACAGTACAGGGTGAAGGCAAGGAATGCTCCTCTATAGTACAGGCTGAAGGCAAGGAATGCTCAATACAGTACAGGCTATAGTCAAGGAATGCTCGCTACAGTACAGGCTGTAGGCAAGGAATGCTCCTCTACAGTACAGGGTGTAGGCAAGGAATGCTCCGCTACAGTACAGGGTGAAGGCAATGGAATGCTCCGCTACAGTACAACCAGAATGCAAGGAATGCACCGCTACAGTACAGGCTGTAGGCACGGAATGCTTCTCTACAGTACAGGGTGTAGGCAAGGAATGCTCCGCTACAGTACAGGGTGTAGGCAAGGAATGCTCCGCTACAGTACAGCCTGAAGGCAAGCAATGCTCCTATACAGTACAGGGTGAAGGCAAGGAATGCTCCGCTACAGTTCATGGTGAAGGCATGGAATGCTCCTCTACAGTACAGGATGTAGGCAAGGAATGCTCCTCTACAGTACAGCCTGAAGGCAAGGAATGCTCCACTACAGTACAGGCTAAAGGCAAGGAATGCTCCGCTACAGTACAGGCTGTAGGCAAGGAATGCTCCGCTACAGTACATACTGAAGGCAAGGAATGCTCCGCTACAGTACAGGGTGAAGGCTAGGAATGCTCCAATACAGTACAGGCTGAAGGCAAGGAATGCTCCTCTACAGTACAGGCTGAAGGCAAGGAATGCTCGGCTACAGTACAGGCTGAGGCAAGTAATGCTCCTTACAGTACAGGCTTGAAGGCAAGGAATGCTCCAATACAGTACAGGGTGAAGGCGAGGGAATGCTCTCCCTACAGTACAGGCTGAAGGCAAGGAATGCTCCGCTACAGTACAGGGTGAAGGCAAGGGAATGCTCCTCTACAGTACAGGGTGAAGGCAATGAATGCTCCGCTACAGTACAGGCTGAGGCAAGGAATGCTCCTCTACAGTACAGGCTGAAGGCTAGGAATGCTCCACTACAGTACAGGGTGAAGGCAAGGAATGCTCCTCTACAGTACAGGGTGAAGGCAAGAATGCTCCTCTACAGTACAGGGTGAAGGCAACGAATGCTCCTCTACAGTACAGATGAACGCAAGGAATGCTCTCTACAGTACAGAATGAAAGCAAGGAATGCTCCTCTACAGTACAGGCTGAAGGCAAGGAATGCTGCACTACGGTACAGGCTATAGTCAAGGAATGCTCCTCTACAGTACAGGGTGAAGGCAAGGAATGCTCCGCTACAGTACAGGGTGTAGGCAATTAATGCTCCGCTACAGTACAGACTGAAGGCAAGGAATGCTCCTCTACAGTACAGGGTGAAGGCAAGGAATGCTCCGCTACAGTTCAGGGTGAAGGCAAGGAATGCTACACTACAGTACAGGCTGTAGGCAAGGAATGCTCCTCTACAGTACAGCGTGAAGGCAAGCAATGCTCTACTACAGTACAGGGGTGAAGGCGAGGAATGCTCCGCTACAGTACAGACTGAAGGCAAAGAATGTTCCGCTACAGTACAGACTGAAGGCTATGAGTGCTCCACTACAGAACAGGCTGTAGGCAACGAATGCTCCGCTACAGTACAGACTGAAGGGAAGGAATGCTCCTCTACAGTACAGGCTGAAAGCAATGAATGCTCCGCTACAGTAGAGGCTGAAGGCAAGCAATGCTCCGCTACAGTACAGGCCGAAGGCAAGGAATGCTCCTCTACAGTACAGGCTGAAGGCAAGCAATGCTCCGCTACAGTACAGGCTGAAGGCAAGCACTGCTCCGTCTACAGTACACGCTGAAGGCAAGGAAGCTCTGCTACAGTACAGGCTGAAGGCAAGGAATGCTCCTCTGCAGTACAGGCTGAAGGCAGGAATGCTCCTCTACAGTACAGGCTGAAGGCAAGGAATGCTCCTCTACAGTACAGGCTGAAAGGAATGATATGCTCCGCAACAGTACAAGCTGAGGCAAGCAATGCTTCGCTACAGTACAGGCTGAAGGCAAGCAATGCTCCTCTACAGTACAGGCTGAAGGCAAGCAATGCTCCGCTACAGTACAGGCTGAAGGCAAGCAATGCTCCGCTACAGTACAGGCCATAGTCAAGAAATGCTCTGCTACAGTACAGGCTGAAGGCAAGGAATTGTCCCCTACAGTGCAGGCTGAAGGCAAGGAATGCTCCTCTACAGTACAGGCTGAAGGCAAGGAATGCTCCTCTACAGTACAGGCTGAAGGCAAGGAATGCTCCTCTACAGTACAGACTGAAGCAAGGAATGCTCCTCTACAGTATACAGGCTGAAGCAAGGAATGCTCCTCTACAGTACAGGCTGAAGGCAAGGAATGCTCGCTACAGTACAGACTGAAGGCAGAATGCTCCTCTTCAGTACAGTCTGAAGGCAAGTAATGTCCTATACAGTACAGGCTGAAGGCAAGGAATGCTCCGCTATAGTACAGATGAAGGCAAGGAATGATCCGCTACAGTACAGCTGAAGGCAAGGAATGCTCAGGTACAGTACCGACTGAAGGCAAGGAATGCTCCTCAACAGTACAGGCTGAAGGCAAGGAATGCTCCTCTACAGTACAGGCTGAAAGGAATGAATGCCCGCTACAGTACATGCTGAAGGCAAGCAATGCTCGCTACAGTACAGGCTGAAGGCAAGGAATGCTCCTCTACGGTACAGACTGAAGGTTATGAATGCTCCGCTACAGTACAGGCTGAAGGCAAGCAATGCTCTGCTACAGTACAGGCTGAAGGCAAGAATTGTTACCCTACAGTGCAGGCTGAAGGCAAGGAATGCTCCTCTACAGTACAGGCTGAACGCAAGGAATGCTCCTCTACAGTACAGGCTGAAGGCAAGGAATGCTCCGCTACAGTACAGGCTGTAGGCAAGGAATGCTCCGCTACAGTATAGACTGAAGGCAAGGAATGCTCCACTACAGTACAGGCTGAAGGCAAGGAATGCTCCTCTACAGTACAGGCTGACGGCAAGGAATGTTTCCGCTACAGTACAGGCTGAAGGCAAGGAATGCTCCTCTACAGTACAGGCTGAAGCAAGGATGCTCCACTACAGTACAGGGTGAACGCAAGGAATGCTCCTCTACAATGCAGGGTGAAGGCAAAGAATGCTCCTCTACAGTAAAGGCTTGAAGGCAAGGAATGCTCCTCTACAGTACATGGTGTAGGCAAGGAATGCTCCTCTACAGTACAGAATGAAGGGATGGAATGCTCCTCTACAGTACAGACTGAAGGCAAGCAATGCTCCTCTACAGTACAGACTGAAGGCGGGGAATGCTCCGCTACAGTACAGGCTGAAGGCAAGGAATGCTCGCTACAGTACAGACTGAAGGCAAGAAATGCTGCTCTACAATACAGGCTGAAGGCAAGGAATGCTCCGCTCAGTACAGCCTGAAGGCAAGGAATGCTTCTCTACAGTACAGGCTGAAGGCAAGGAATGCTCCACTACAGTACATTCTTAAGGCAAGGAATGCTCTCTACAGTACAGGGTGAAGGCAAGGAATGCTCCTCTACAGTACAGGCTGAAGGCAAGGAATGTCCTCTACAGTTCAGGCTGAAGGCAAGGCATGCTCCTCTACAGTACAGGCTGAAGGCAAGGAATGCTCCACTACAGTACAGGCTGAAGGCAAGGAATGCTCCTCTACAGTACATGGTGAAGGCAAGGAATGCTCCTCTACGGTACAGGCTGAAGGCAAGGAATGCTCCTCTACAGTACAGACTGAAGGCAAGCAATGCTCCTTTACAGTACAGACTGAAGGCAAGGAATGCTCCGTTACAGTACAGGCTGAAGGCAAGGAATGCTCCTCTACAGTACAGGCTGAAGGCTAGGAATGCTCCACTACAGTACAGGGTGAAGGCAAGCAATGCTCCTCTTACAGAACAGACTGAAGGCAAGGAATGCTCCTCTGCAGTACAAGCTGAAGGTAAGGAATGCTCATCTACAGTACAGACTGAAGGCAAGGAACAGACTGAAGGCAAGGAATGCTCCTCTGCAGTACAAGCTGAAGGTAAGGAATGCTCATCTACAGTACAGACTGAAGGCAAGGAATGCTCCTCTACAGTACAGATGAAGGCAAGGAATGCTCCTTTACAGTTACAGACTGAAGGCAAGGAATGCTCCGCTACAGTACAGGCTGAAGGCAAGGAATGCTCCTCTACAGTACAGGCTGAAGGCTAGGAATGCTCCACTACAGTACAGGGTGAAGGCAAGCAATGCTCCTCTACAGAACAGACTGAAGGCAAGGAATGCTCCTCTACAGTACAAGCTGAAGGTAAGGAATGCTCATCTACAGTACAGACTGAAGGCAAGGAATGCTCCTCTACAGTACAGACTGAAGGCAAGGAATGCTCCGCTACAGTACAGGCTGAAGGCAAGGAATGTCTCTACAGTAAGGCTGAAGGCTAGGAATGCTCCACTACAGTACAGGGTGAAGGCAAGCAATGCTCCTCTACAGAACAGACTGAAGGCAAGGAATGCTCCTCTACAGTACAAGCTGAAGGTAAGGAATGCTCATCTACAGTACAGACTGAAGGCAAGGAATGCTCCTCTACAGTACAGACTGAAGGCAAGGAATGCTCCTTTACAGTACAGACTGAAGGCAAGAATGCTCCGCTACAGTACAGGCTGAAGGCAAGGAATGCTTCTCTACAGTACAGGCTGAAGGCTAGGAATGCTCCACTACAGTACAGGGTGAAGGCAAGCAATGCTCCTCTACAGAACAGACTGAAGGCAAGGAATGCTCCTCTACAGTACAAGCTGAAGGTAAGGAATGCTCATCTACAGTACAGACTGAAGGCAAGGAATGCTCCTCTACAGTACAGACTGAAGGCAAGGAATGCTCCGCTACAGTACAGACTGAAGGGAAGGAATGCTCCGCTACAGTACAGGGTGAAGGCAAGGAATGCTCCGCTACAGTACAGGGTGAAGGCAAGGAATGCTCCGCTACAGTACAGACTGAAGGCAAGGAATGCTCCTCTACAGTACAGACTGAAGGCAAGGAATGCTCCTCTACAGTACAGGCTGAAGGCAAGGAATGCTCCGCTACACTACAGGCTGAAAGCAAGGAATGCTCCGCTATGCTGAAGGTCTGAGCTAACAGGTTCAGTCACTTAGCTGCAGAGAGGTATCCCGCACAGATGTGAATAAGGGAGAACGAGCGTTTTTGTCAGTCACGATCTATGCTGTTCGGATC
>CM031606.1:19112478-19124978 GCA_018398815.1 Conus ventricosus
CACCAGATACCCACATCAAGACCTGGCAGTAGCTAACCCACGCCGTGTGTCCGTGTGCTTAACATCAGATACCCACATCAAGGATCCGTAATCCATATCAGTGTTCGCTACACCGGAAAACACAAAAATATCCGTCACGCACCACGATTCTTACAGAGGAGGTGAACGCCGCTAAATATTCCCAACCGCCAAATCCACTTCAAGCCCAATTTGAGGAGATCAGTGATTGTTCGTTCTTCGTGTTCATCGCCTTGAATGTTGTTTCTCTTGCCCGAAGAAGACCAAAGAGGTCGAAACGCGACGTGTTTTGTCTCGTAATGTGTTCGTCTCTTTCGTTCGGTGGAACAGTCAGTCTTCTTTGAAATGTGTATGACCCCCCCCCCCCCTCCCCTTCATCTCTCCCTCCTCATCACCCATGTCAATCTTCTTTGAAATGTGTATGACACCCCTCCCCTTCATCTCTCCCTCCTCATCACCCATGTCAGTCTTCTTTGAAATGTGTATGACCCCCCCCTCCCTTCATCTCTCCCTCCTCATCACCCATGTCAGTCTTCTTTGAAATGTGTATGACCCCCCCTCCCCTCCCCTTCATCTCTCCCTCCTCATCACCCATGTCAGTCTTCTTTGAAATGTGTATGACCCCCCCCTCCCCTCCCCTTCATCTCTCCCTCCTCATTACCCATGCAGAAAAGAAATAAAGAAGTGAAAATGATACTAAAGAATGACGCCTCCATGTCGGTAGATGTCAGGTAAAGGTAAGATCGATTGTCGGGTGGTCCTTACGTACAACGTGCACCAGCTCACTGTTGAAAAGGTGACGTGCTTTTTGGGATGACCAACTCGGTTCTTGGCTACGTTCGTACCAAGTTTTCTCTCTCAGGCAACGTGGGGCATAAGTGCCCTTACTCCAACCAGGTCATTCACCTTGCCGTGTTGTTCGTGGAAAAAAAGCCGGTGTAACGAAAAGTTTTAACTCCCCGAATGGTTTAACTCCCAGGGAGTTAAACTGTTCATATGTAAATTTTAACTCCCCGGGAGTTAAACTAGAATGACTCCCACCCTGTGCCAAAATAACTCCACTCAGTAAAACTTCAAAATGTTCTAAAGTCTTTTTTGTACAGTCTCAACAAATTCTTGAAACATTAAGGGGGGAGTCATTTTGTACATATATCAGACTTAACTCCCACCCTGTAACAGAATGACCCCCCTGGGAGTTAGTACAGATTAACTCCCGGGAGTTAATCAAGGCGTGTAAAAGTTTAACTCCCCGCCCACTAAGGGGAGTCAGTTTTTCACAGTTTAGAATAACTCCCCAGGGAGTTAATGTGTACACGTGTTTTCTGACTCCCAGGGAGTTACTTTGTAACAGAGGGGGAGTTAATCTGATCATGACTAAGATGACTGCCCACCCACCTATTCCCCAGGTGTCTTTCGGTAAGAGAATGGAGAAAGGGATTTAATGTTCACGATCATCATCATCATAGGGAAAAGAAATGTCCGTGTACATATTCATGTGCTCATCTATGCATGTCCTTGATATTTTACTATGCCTTTTTGCATATAATCTGTATGTGAAGTCTGTATATACATGAATTAATGGTTTGATGCCTTTGGTAGAAATACTGTACCTTCAGTCTTTGGCGTTTCTCTCTCTCTCTCTCTCTCTCTCTCTCTCTCTCTCTCTCTCTCTCTCTCTCTCTCTCTCTCTCTCTCTCTCTCTCTCTCTCTCTCTCTCCACATGGAATCTATGCGACTATCAAACAGTCACCCATAAGTGTAGGCCATTACACTCAAATGGTGTAGAAATGGAAAATTTTCAATTTTTGATTGTGTCATGCCGCCAAATTAGGGAGTGAGGGAGGGGGGTGTTGAGAGGGTAAGGAAGGTGGGGAGAGAATGACGAGTAGTCGCGACGTGACGTAAAATTGTTTGTATTGACTCGCTACATCTGGGAGAGAAGGAAGGAGAAAAAGGGTTGGCACAGATTAGAAATGTGTGTGTGAGACACATGGGATAGAGAAAGGGGGGTGGGTGGGTGTTGGTGCCTGTTTTTGTACAATTTGTACAAGAGGGTGGCTGCTCGGGCCCGATCTGATGAAGTTGTCAAGTGACTCGTCACAGGTGTGGTGGTGTGCGTGTGTCAAGCTAAAAATGAAAGTCGGCCAGCCAACCAGAAAAACACACATTTTTCAATAAAATTCAGGACACGTGACTAAAGCACAGAAACCAATAATATCGAAAGAAACAATTCTACCTGACAAGTCTTGATCTGGCAGGTTAGTGTAAGAACACACACACACACACACACACACACACACACACACACACACACACACACACACACACACACACATTTCGAATATATATATATATATATATATATATATATATATATATATTATATATATATATATATATATATATATATATATATATATATATATATATAGTTAAAACATGTAAAAAGAGGAATCTTAAAACTATCTACAAATTTGTTTCGAGCGCGTTGCCTGAAGGACTTTAAATATACTGATCTATATATATATAGATTTTATTTTAAAAAACCTATTTTAACAAATATATATATATATATATATATATATATATATATATATATATATATATATATATATATATATATATATATATATATATATATATAAAGATGCACGGGTGGTAGCGAGGTGCGGGGAGTGGGTGGTGGGTGGTGGGTAGGAGTCCTTCTTGTGGTATGTTAGAATAACTCCCCTGGAGTCAAACTGAAACACAGAGGGAGTTAGTTTTTTTTTATATTCTAGTTTAACTCCCAGGGAGTTAAAATTTACAAATGAACAGTTTAACTCCCTGGGAGTTAAACCATTCGGGGAGTTAAAACTTTTCGTTACACCGGCATCAGCCGGTTGTGACTGCACCACTGTTGAACAGAGCGTTGAAAAGAAGAGAGGTAATGAACTGAACGCCACGTTTAGGGGGTTGGGGGGGGGGGGCAGAAAGGCACACAACCTGGTGAGTAATCAGTGAAAGGAACACTGATAGCAAGCGGTCCCCCGAATTTCCATATATATTTATTATATAAAGCCCCTCCCTTCTTTAAGAGGTCCCCCACATTCCTAGTAAATTTTTCGCATAAAGCCCCCTCCTTCTTCCCCACGAGTGAATATCCCCAGTCCCCCAAAACAACATACAAACGAACAAGCCAACAAAAGCACGAAATCCTCCGCTCCACGCAACCGAAAGGAAGAAATAGGAGATTGGGTGAGGGGTATAGTTACCGTTCTACCTTCAGGAGACAGAGACAATGGGAGAAAGGCATACTTCATAATGAATGTGGAGGACTATCTTTACTTCAGTTGTGGATGGCATACGTCTGGCTAAAACTGCTTTCTTTCCAGTACAGACCAATGTCACAGGGCAATGTTTCCGAGTGAAACAAGAAAGACGCACCTCCAGTACTGAGCTGGGCCTCCTCCAAAGTGTTGCCTCACGATAACATGATCCTGACACCCTGTGCCAGGTGGAAGCAGTCTCACTCTGTACCGCCGACTGCCCGCTGGGGCACACGCTACGGAGAGTCAGCTGCCTGGGTCTGGGTGCCTGGGTTCTTCATCCTGCTGCCTCATGTCTCACCAGTCTCATGGCCCTCGGAGACGAAGCTTTCACCATGTTAATGTCTAAAGTAGGTTTGTTCAGTTACTTTTATTTCGTGAGGTTCAGACGAGGCATAGCCCTGTGACACTGGTCCTTGGTGTTCATCAACAACACCAGTCGTGGACTCCTGATGCCAGTTTCAAGGCATATTAAAGCCAATCTGGAGCACACCTGGGTGTCCATCAACAACACCAGTCATGGACTCCTGATGCCAGTTTCAAGGCATATTAAAGCCAATCTAGAGCACACCCTGAAATGACAATATGCGTTGAATACCTTAGAAGCCTTCTTTGGTTTAAGTGGAAACTCAGAATACCTTAGAAGCCTTCTTTGGTTTGAGTGGAAACGCAGGATTGCTCCGGGCTGATTCCTTCGGCAGTAGAGGACAGTGCCTCTCTGGGTCCCACTGGCACCATCGGCTGTACCTTTATTTTTACTAGAAACGTAGGGCTGAGTTTCAGCAGAAAACTGTTGTCGGTGTCATTTTCTGACATTGACCTTGGACAGACAACAGCAGGAAATGATGGGGAAAACCGGTGTTTGTTGCATGAGGACTGTAGTGATAGTTGCATCGAATCTCTCAGAATCCGTTCAAAGCGATTCTGGGATGCTGACTGATCTTCCCAACTGCTGGCCCTTTCAGTGAAACCAACTGCACATGCCACCTCCACAAGGCGACAAAGGACGAAATATCACGGCCTGGCTTGCAACTGTATGTGGAAGCATGAACTATATGAATGTTCTTACTGCGACCTGTATAAAGATTTTTTTTTTTACTATGATTTACAGTTTTTGTGGCGTATAACGTATTATCTGTCGTTGGCGAGTCCAAAAAAAAAAAAGAAAAAAATAAGAGAAAAACAATTGTGCTGTGTTTGGGTCGATGAATGTGATAAATAGGACGTCAATCATAACCCTTTGCATTCACTCCATGGTGTGTTTGATGTTTGTGGTCGATGAATGTGATAAATAGGACGTCAATCAATAACCTGCATTACTCCATGTGTGTTTGTGTTTGTGGTCGATGAATGTGATAAATAGGACGTCAATCATAACCCTGCATTCACTCCATGTGTGTTTGATGTTTGTGGTCGATGAATGTGATAAATAGGACGTCAATCAATAACCCTTTGCTTTTCATCCATGTGTGTTTGTTGTTTGTGGTCGATGAATGTGATAATAGGACGTCAATCATAACCCTCCCTTCACTCCAATGTGTGTTTGATGTTTGTGGTCGATGAATGTGATAAATAGGACGTCAATCATAACCCTGCATTCACTCCATGTGTGTTTGATGTTTGTGGTCGATGAATGTGATAAATAGGACGTCAATCATAACCCTGCATTCACTCCATGTGTGTTTGATGTTTGTGGTCGATGAATGTGATAAATAGGACGTCAATCATAACCCCTGCATTCACTCCATGTGTGTTTGATGTTTGTGGTCGTGAATGTGATAAATAGGACGTCAATCAATAACCCCTGCATTCACCCCATGTGTGTTTGATGTTTGTGGTCGATGAATGTGATAATAGGACGTCAATCATAACCCTGCATTCACTCCATGTGTGTTTGATGTTTGTGGTCGATGAATGTGATAAATAGGACGTCAATCAAACCCTGCATTCACTCCATGTGTGTTGATGTTTGTGGTCGATGATGTGATAATAGGACGTCAATCATAACCCTGCATTCACTCCATGTGTGTTTGATGTTTGTGGTCGATGAATGTGATAAATAGGACGTCAATCATAACCCTGCATTCACTCCATGTGTGTTTGATGTTTGTGGTCGATGAATGTGATAAATAGGACGTCAATCATAACCCTGCATTCACTCATGTGTGTTTGATGTTTGTGGTCGATGAATGTGATAAATAGGACGTCAATCATAACCCTGCATTCACTCCATGTGTGTTTGATGTTTGTGGTCGATGAATGTGATAATAGGACGTCAATCAATAACCCTGCATTCACTCCATGTGTGTTTGATGTTTGTGGTCGATGAATGTGATAAATAGGACGTCAATCATAACCCTGCATTCACTCCATGTGTGTTTGATGTTTGTGGTCGATGAATGTGATAAATAGGACGTCAATCATAACCCTGCATTCACTCTTTGTGTGTTTGATGTTTGTGGTCGATGAATGTGATAATAGGACGTCAATCATAACCCTGCATTCACTCCATGTGTGTTTGATGTTTGTGGTCGATGAATGTGATAAATAGGACGTCAATATAACCCCTGCATTCACTCCATGTGTGTTTGATGTTTGTGGTCGATGAATGTGATAATAGGACGTCAATCATAACCTGCATTCACTCCATGTGTGTTTGATGTTTGTGGTCGATGAATGTGATAAATAGGACGTCAATCATAACCCTGCATTCACTCCATGTGTGTTTGATGTTTGTGGTCGATGATGTGATAAATAGGACGTCAATCATAACCCTGCATTCACTCCATGTGTGTTTGATGTTTGTGGTCGATGAATGTGATAAATAGGACGTCAATCATAACCCTGCATTCACTCCATGTGTGTTTGATGTTTGTGGTCGATGAATGTGATAAATAGGACGTCAATCAATAACCCCTGCATTCACTCATGTGTGTTTGATGTTTGTGGTCGATGAATGTGATAAATAGGACGTCAATCATAACCCTGCATTCACTCCATGGTGTGTTTGATGTTTGTGGTCGATGAATGTGATAATAGGACGTCAATCATAACCCCTGCTTCACTCCATGTGTGTTTGATGTTTGTGGTCGATGAATGTGATAAATAGGACGTCAATCATAACCCCTGCATTCACTCCATGTGTGTTTGATGTTTGTGGTCGATGAATGTGATAAATAGGACGTCAATCATAACCCTGCATTCACTCCATGTGTGTTTGATGTTTGTGGTCGATGAATGTGATAAATAGGACGTCAATCAATAACCCCTGCATTCACTCCATGTGTGTTTGATGTTTGTGGTCGATGAATGTGATAAAATAGGACGTCAATCATAACCCCTGCATTCACTCCATGTGTGTTTGATGTTTGTGGTCGATGAATGTGATAAATAGGACGTCAATCATAACCATGCATTCACTCATGTGTGTTTTGATGTTTGTGGTCGATGAATGTGATAAATAGGACGTCAATCATAACCCTGCATTCACTCCATGTGTGTTTGATGTTTGTGGTCGATGAATGTGATAAATAGGACGTCAATCATAACCCTGCATTCACTCATGTGTGTTTGATGTTTGTGGTCGATGAATGTGATAAATAGGACGTCAATCATAACCCCTGCATTCACTCATGTGTGTTTGATGTTTGTGGTCGATGGATGTGATAAATAGGACGTCAATCATAACCCCTGCATTCACTCCATGTGTGTTTGATGTTTGTGGTCGATGAATGTGATAAATAGGACGTCATCAATAACCCTGCATTCACTCCATGTGTGTTTGATGTTTGTGGTCGATGAATGTGATAAATAGGACGTCAATCAATAACCCTGCATTCACTCCATGTGTGTTTGATGTTTGTGGTCGATGAATGTGAAAAATGGACGTCAATCAATAACCCCTGCATTCACTCCATGTGTGTTTGATGTTTGTGGTCGATGAATGTGATAAATAGGACGTCAATCAATAACCCTGCATTCACTCCATGTGGTTTGATGTTTGTGGTCGATGAATGTGATAAATAGGACGTCAATCAATACCCTGCATTTCACTCCATGTGTGTTTGATGTTTGTGGTCGATGAATGTGATAAATAGGACGTCAATCAATAACCCTGCATTCACTCCATGTGTGTTTGATGTTTGTGGTCGATGAATGTGATAAATAGGACGTCAATCAATAACCTGCTTCACTCCAGCAAATGGATTTTACAGACAGGATGTCAAAACATCACAAGCATACATCTTTTCTGGAAGGCTGTCTGTGTGTCGGGTGTAGCATACATCTGTCTGGAAGGCAGTCTGTGGTCAGTGTAGCATACATCTGTCTGGAAGGCAGTCTTTGGTCAGTTTTAGCATACATCTGTCTGGAAGGCAGTCTGTGGTCAGTGTAGCATACTCTGTCTGGAAGCGTCTGTGGTCAGTGTTGCAAATCTGTTGGAAGGCGTCTGTGGTCAGTGTGCATACATCTGTCTGGAAGGCAGTCTGTGGTCAGTGTAGCATACATCTGTCTGGAAGGCAGTCTGTGGTCAGTGTAGATACATCTGTCTGGAGGCAGTCTGTGGTCAGTGTAGCATACATCTGTCTGGAAGGCAGTCTGTGGTCAGTGTAGCATACATCTGTCTGGAAGGCAGTCTGTGGTCAGTGTAGCATACATCTGTCTGGAAGGCAGTCTGTGGTCAGTGTAGATACATCTGTCGGGGAAGGCAGTCTGTGGTCAGTGTGCATACATCTGTCTGGAAGGCAGTCTGTGGTCAGTGTAGCATACATCTGTCTGGAAGGCAGTCTGTGGTCAGTGTAGCATACATTGTCTGGAAGGCAGTCTGTGGTCAGTGTAGCATACATCTGTCTGGAAGGGCAGTCTGTGGTCAGTGTAGCATACTCTGTCTGGAAGGCAGTCTGTGGTCAGTGTAGCATACATCTGTCTGGAAGGCAGTCTGTGGTCAGTGTAGCATACATCTGTCTGGAAGGCAGTCTGTGGTCAGTGTAGCATACATCTGTCTGGAAGGCAGTCTGTGGTCAGTGTAGCTTTACATCTGTCTGGAAGGCAGTCTGTGGTCAGTGTAGCATACATCTGTCGGGAAAGGCAGTCTGTGGTCAGTGTAGCATACATCTGTCTGGAAGGCAGTCTGTGGTCAGTGTAGCATACATCTGTCTGGAAGGCAGTCTGTGGTCAGTGTAGATAATCTGTTGGAAGGCAGTCTGTGGTCAGTGTAGCATAATCTGTCTGGAAGGCAGTCTGTGGTCAGTGTAGCATACATCTGTCTGGAAGGCAGTCTGTGGTCAGTGTAGCATACATCTGTCTGGAAGGCAGTCTGTGGTCAGTGTAGCATACATCTGTCTGGAAGGCAGTCTGTGGTCAGTGTAGCATACATCTGTTGGAGGCAGTCTGTGGTCAGTGTAGCATAAATCTGTCTGGAAGGCAGTCTGTGGTCAGTGTAGCATACATCTGTCTGGAAGGCAGTCTGTGGTCAGTGTAGCATACATCTGTCTGGAAGGCAGTCTGTGGTCAGTGTAGCATACATCTGTCTGGAAGGCAGTCTGTGGTCAGTGTAGCATACATCTGTTGGAAGGCAGTCTGTGGTCAGTGTAGCATACATCTGTCTGGAAGGCAGTCTGTGGTCAGTGTAGCATACATCTGTCTGGAAGGCAGTCTGTGGTCAGTGTAGCATACATCTGTTGGAAGCAGTCTGTGGTCAGTGTAGCATACATCTGTCTGGAAGGCAGTCTGTGGTCAGTGTAGCATACATCTGTCTGGAAGGCAGTTCTGTGGTCAGTGTAGCATACATCTGTCTGGAAGGCGGTCTGTGGTCAGTGTAGCTACATCTGTCTGGAAGGCAGTCTGTGGTCAGTGTAGCATACAATCTGTCTGGGAAGGCAGTCTGTGGTCAGTGTAGCATACATCTGTCTGGAAGGAGTCTGGGGTCAGTGTAGCTACATCTGTCTGGAGGCAGTCTGTGGTCAGTGTAGCATACATCTGTCTGGAAGGCAGTCTGTGGTCAGTGTAGCATACATCTGTCTGGAGGCAGTCTGTGGTCAGTGTAGCATACATCTGTCTGGAAGGCAGTCTGTGGCCCAGTGTAGCATACATCTGTTGGAAGGCAGTCTGTGGTCAGTGTAGCATACATCTGTCTGGAAGGCAGTCTGTGGTCAGTGTAGCATACATCTGTTGGAAGGCAGTCTGTGGTCAGTGTAGCATACATCTGTCTGGAAGGCAGTCTGTGGTCAGTGTAGCATAAATCTGTCTGGAAGGCAGTCTGTGGTCAGTGTAGCATACATCTGTTGGAAGGCAGTCTGTGGTCAGTGTAGCATTACATCTGTCTGGAAGGCAGTCTGTGGTCAGTGTAGCATACATCTGTCTGGAAGGCAGTCTGTGGTCAGTGTAGCATACATCTGTCGGGAAAGGCAGTCTGTGGTCAGTGTAGCATACATCTGTCTGGAAGGCAGTCTGTGGTCAGTGTAGCATACATCTGTCTGGAAGGCAGTCTGTGGTCAGTGTTGCATACATCTGTTGGAAGGCGTCTGTGGTCATTTGTAGCATACATCTGTCTGGAAGGCAGTCTGTGGTCAGTGTAGCATACATCTGTCTGGAAGGCAGTCTGTGGTCAGTGTAGCATACAATCTGTCGGGAAAGGCAGTCTGTGGTCAGTGTAGCATACATCTGTCTGGAAGGCAGTCTGTGGTCAGTGTAGCATACATCTGTCTGGAAGGCAGTCTGTGGTCGTGTAGCATACATCTGTCTGGAAGGCAGTCTGTGGTCAGTGTAGCATACATCTGTCTGGAAGGAAAGTCTGTGGTCAGTGTAGATACATCTGTTGGAAGGCAGTCTGTGGTCAGTGTAGCATACATCTGTTGGAAGGCAGTCTGTGGTCAGTGTAGCATACATCTGTTGGAAGGCAGTCTGTGGTCAGTGTAGTTTACATCTGTCTGGAAGGCAGTCTGTGGTCAGTGTAGCATACATCTGTCTGGAAGGCAGTCTGTGGTCAGTGTAGCATACATCTGTCTGGAAGGCAGTCTGTGGTCAGTGTAGCATACATCTGTTGGAAGGCAGTCTGTGGTTCAGTGTAGCATACATCTGTCGGGAAAGGCAGTCTGTGGTCAGTGTAGCATACATCTGTCTGGAAGGCAGTCTGTGGTCAGTGTAGCATACATCTGTCTGGAAGGCAGTCTGTGGTCAGTGTAGCATACATCTGTCTGGAAGGCAGTCTGTGGTCAGTGTAGCATACATCTGTCTGGAGGCAGTCTGTGGTCAGTGTAGCATACATCTGTCTGGAAGGCAGTCTGTGGTCAGTGTAGCATACATCTGTCTGGAAGGCAGTCTGTGGTCAGTGTAGCATACATCTGTCTGGAAGGCAGTCTGTGGTCAGTGTAGCATACATCTGTCTGGAAGGCAGTCTGTGGTCAGTGTAGCATACATCTGTCTGGAAGGCAGTCTGTGGTCAGTGTAGCATACATCTGTCTGGAAGGCAGTCTGTGGTCAGTGTAGCATACATCTGTTGGAAGGCAGTCTGTGGTCAGTGTAGCATACATCTGTCTGGAAGGCAGTCTGTGGTCAGTGTAGCATACATCTGTCTGGAAGGCAGTCTGTGGTCAGTGTAGCATACATCTGTTGGAAGGCCGTCTGTGGTCAGTGTAGCTACATCTGTCTGTAAGGCAGTCTGTGGTCAGTGTAGCATAATTTTGTCTGGAAGGCAGGTCTGTGGTCGTGTAGCATACATCTGTCTGGGAAGGCGTCTGTGGTCAGTGTAGCATACATCTGTTGGAAGGCAGTCTGTGGTCAGTGTAGCATACATCTGTCTGGAAGGCAGTCTGTGGTCAGTGTAGCATACATCTGTCTGGAAGGCAGTCTGTGGTCAGTGTGCTACATCTGTCTGGAAGGCAGTCTGTGGTCAGTGTAGCATACATCTGTCTGGAAGGCAGTCTGTGGTCAGTTGTAGCATACATCTGTCTGGAAGGCAGTCTGTGGTCAGTGTAGCATACATCTGTCTGGAAGGCAGTCTGTGGTCAGTGTAGCATACATCTGTCTGGAAGGCAGTCTGTGGTCAGTGTAGCATACATCTGTCTGGAAGGCAGTCTGTGGTCAGTGTAGCATACATCTGTTGGAAGGCAGTCTGTGGTCAGTGTAGCATACATCTGTCTGGAGGCAGTCTGTGGTCAGTGTAGCTACATCTGTCTGGAAGGCAGTCTGGGGTCAGTGTAGCATACATCTGTTGGAAGGCGGGTCTGTGGTCAGTGTAGCATACATCTGTCTGGAAGGCAGTCTGTGGTCAGTGTAGCATACATCTGTTGGAAGGCAGTCTGTGGTCAGTGTAGCATACATCTGTCTGGAAGGCAGTCTGTGGTCAGTGTTAGCATACATCTGTCTGGAAGGCGTCTGTGGTCAGTGTAGCATACATCTGTCTGGAAGGCAGTCTGTGGTCAGTGTAGCATACATCTGTCTGGAAGGCAGTCTGTGGTCAGTGTAGCATACATCTGTCTGGAAGGCAGTCTGTGGTCAGTGTTGCATACATCTGTTGGAAGGCAGTCTGTGGTCAGTGTAGCATACATCTGTCTGGAAGGCAGTCTGTGGTCAGTGTAGCATACATCTGTCTGGAAGGCAGTCTGTGGTCAGTGTAGCATACATCTGTCTGGAAGGCAGTCTGTGGTCAGTGTAGCATACATCTGTCTGGAAGGCAGTCTGTGGTCAGTGTAGCATACATCTGTTGGAAGGCAGTCTGTGGTCAGTGTAGCATACACTGTCTGGAAGGCATTTCTGTGGTCAGTTGTAGCATACATCTGTCTGGAAGGAGTCTGTGGTCAGTGTAGCATACATCTGTCTGGAAGGCAGTCTGTGGTCAGTGTAGAATACATCTGTCTGGAAGGCAGTCTGTGGTCAGTGTAGCATACATCTGTCTGGAAGGCAGTCTGTGGTCAGTGTAGCTTTACATCTGTCTGGAAGGCAGTCTGTGGTCAGTGTAGCATACATCTGTTGGAAGGCAGTCTGTGGTCAGTGTAGCATACATCTGTCTGGAAGGCAGTCTGTGGTCAGTGTAGATACATCTTTTGGGAAAGGGCAGTCTGTGGTCAGTGTAGCATACATCTGTCTGGAAGGCAGTCTGTGGTCAGTGTAGCATACATCTGTCTGGAAGGCAGTCTGTGGTCAGTGTAGCATACATCTGTCTGGAAGGCAGTCTGT
>CM031606.1:19139978-19179978 GCA_018398815.1 Conus ventricosus
AGGGAAAAGACGGCAACAAAAACAAACAAACAACATCGTTCTCACTATTTCCGTGAGACACAAAAGACTGGATCCACTGGCTCGGGCGCAGCGTGTGAAGGTTCCGAACGCAGCTGGTCCAGATGTTTCGTTCTTTGAAGAGCTCTCAGGCTTGATGGCCCGTAACCTTTCCCAGTTACCCTTCCCCTCAACGCATAACTTAAGGAATGTCCAGCACTTTGCAGTGAGTTTGATTAAGACCTGGTTAAACCCGCCACGTCCTCTCGCTTTTTGTCGTTCTTTGCGGTCGTTGGCTGACACGTTCAAACAACAAACAGCCAAGTCGGCCATAGAAACGCTTCACGGGTCACCCCACAACGAACCGTTACAGGCTCAACTATTCACACACGCACGTTGTTCTCGCTCCAGCTCACACACACACACGCACACACGCACGCACGCACACACACACACACAACACACACACACACACACACACACACACACACACACAACACAATACACGCACGCACGCACGCACGCACACACACACACACACACACACACACACAAACACAACGCTGGCGACGATCCGTGATCAAAGAAGCTCACCTGTATTGTGTCTGCCCACGCTCCCTCCCCCCTCCCCCCCCCCCCAACACTACAGAGGAACCGCCATCTCCCCTGACAAACCTTCATTCTCAGGTCGGAGACCCACCCGACAAACCACCCTGCAAAGTCCACCACCCTTCGCACCTTCCCATAATGGTGAGTCTTCAGCCCCCGAGAATGTCTAAATTGAATATCCCTAATCAGACCGGATCCTCGTTCTGATGGGGGGGGGGGGGGGGGGGGGGGGGGGGAAGAATGAAGAGCGCTAAATTGAGCTCGAGCCTTTTCTTTCTTTCTCCTGAAGGGACACACGGCACAACGCCGCAAGGTGGTGGTGGGGTGGGGGGGGGGTGGGGGGGGGGGGACAATAGACGTAGGAAAGAATCGAGGAGATAAAAGAACAATAAAAGCAAAGGGGGAGACTAAGGCAGCTTTTCGCCTGGAACTTGCTGGAAAATAGGGGACAGATTGGCTTTCCCCGCGGGATGTTCCGCCTGCTTTACGAGGTGGTCAGGAACAATAGAAGGCGGCGGGGCCCGGTACGAAACAGGTAGATGGTGCGAATATGGGCATTCAGAACTTCTCTTTGATATTTCATTTAGGGCTGTTGAGGCTACCCTAACCACAAAAAATAAATAAATAATAAATAAATAATAGAAGAAAAATGAAGAAGAAAAAGTTTAGGGCGATGAACACGAGGGAAAGGAACGTGTATAAAACCCAAAAGAAATAACCGAAATGTTATGAACAGTTAGAAGAATAAGAAAAGGACGAATTAGAAGAAGATTCAGAAGGAAAAAAAAATCAAAAGAAGATTCAGAAGAAGCAGAAGAAGAAGAAGATTCGGTAAAAACAAAAAAGAAGATTCAGAAGAAGAATAGTCAGAAGAGGAAGAAGAAGATTCATGAGAAGAAGAACATTCAGAAGCAGATCCAGAGAAATTGATTCAGATGAAGAAGATACAAGAGAAGAAGAAGATTCAAACGAAGCAAGAAGATTCAGAAGAAGAAGAAGATTCAGAAGAAGAAGAAGAAGAAAGAGATTAAGAGGACGAAGAAGATTCAGAAGAAGAGGATCCAGAAGAAGAGGATTCAGAAGAAGGAGATTCAAAACAAGAAGCATTTTCAGAAGAAGATTCAGAAGAAGAATTAGAAGAAGAAGATTCAGAAGAAGAAAAAGATTCAAAGAAGCAAGTAGATTTAGAAGAAGAAGATTCAGAGGAAGAAAAAGATTCAGAAGAAGATTCAGAGAAGAAGAAGATTCAAAAGAAGATGATTCAGTAGAAGAGATTCAGAAGAAGAAGAAGAAGAAGATTCAGAAGAAGAAGAAGAAGAAGAAGATTCAGAAGAAGAAGATGATTCAGAAGAAGAAGAAGAAGATTCAGAAAAATGAGATTCAGAAGAAGATTCAGAAGTAGAAGAAGATTTAGAAGAAGAAGAAGAAGAAGAAGAAGAGAAGAAGAAGAAGAAGATTCAGAAGAAGAACAACAACAAGAACAAGAAGCACAAGAACAAGAACAAACAACCACAACAAACAACAACAACAAGATGAAGAAGAAGAAGAACAGCAACACCACCACCACCAACAACAACAACAGCAACAACTACAACGACATTATTGACAATCACAACAATATAACCAAAAACGAATGACACAAAAATGAAGACCTAGAAAAAAGAATAAACTAAAAAAAGGGAATATTTTAAAGAAGAGTTATAAGAACAATAAATCGTGAAAAAGAAAAAAAGAAAATTCGGACAAGAATTCAGGTCATGTCTTTACACCCAAGGTCACAACGGACGCCATATCAGGACTTAAAAAACTAAGCAGAAGAAGAAAAAGCAGCAGCAGAAGAAGGAGAAGAAGAAGAAGAAGAAGAAGAAGAAGAAGAAGACGAAGGAAAAGAAGAAGAAGAAGAAGAAGAAGACGAAGGAGAAGAAGAAGAAGAGGAAGAAGCAGAAGAAGGAGGAGGAGGAGGAGGAGAGGAAGAAGGAGGAGAGAAATGACCAAAGAGAGATTGTTGCTGTAGTGTCATTGTCCTCTGAACACAGACACTGCCTGGCATGGCTCACCAGTCTTCACTTCAGGATTTCCACATGCACCAATCGGCCAACGATCAACCCGCCCAACACATACATCAATTTCCACATGCACCAATCGGCCAACGATCACCCCCCTAAAAAACATACACCAGTTAAAAATGCCCAATGGGCCAACGATCACCCCCTAACCATCCCCATTTTCCCAAAGCCCCAATCGGCCAACGATCACCCCGCCTAACCAACCAGTTTAAAAATGCACCAAGGGTAAACGATCACCGCCTAAACACATACCCCAGTTTCCAAAATGCACCAAGGGGCAACGATCAGCCCCCCCAAACATACACCATTTCCTTTATGCCCCAAGGGCCAACGATCAACCCCCCCCCAAACACTACTCATTTCCACTCCCCCAACCCAACGATCACCCGCCCCCACAAACCCCCTTTTTCCCATATGCCCCAAAATGGGCCAAAACGTCAGCCCCCAACACATACCCCTTTTTAAAAAGGCCCAAATGGGCCAACGATCAGCCCGTCCAAAAACAAACACCAGTTTCCACATGCCCCCAATCGCCAACGACCAACCCCCCTAAGCATACACCCCCCCCTCCCATCAAACGGGAACTGAATCAATTAAATTTTTGCATCGACCCAGATAAATCACCTTACTTATGTGCCCCCTTTTTGGGGCCGGCCTCTCTTTTCCTCTCTTCTCCTCTCTTCTCTCTCTCTTTTCCCTCTCTCTCTCTCTTGGTGTGGGGTGTGTGGTGTGTGTTGTTGTTGTGGGTGGGGTTGTTTCTCTCTCTGTCTCTCTCTGTTCTGTCTGTCTGTCGTCTTTGTCGCTCTCTCTCTCTCTCTCTCTCTCTCTCCCCTCTCTCTCCTCTCTCCCCTCTTCTCTCTCTCTCTCTCTCCCTCTCCTCCTTCCACTGTACTGTTATAATAAAAGTGCGGACAAATTGTTCTTTTTTCCAGTCAGTAAGCGAAAAGAAAAAATGTCGCTGTTTGTTATTCAAGATGAACTTGAAATTAAATCATTCGGAATTCATGGGGAAGCATTGAAAATTAGACAGATGAAGGAAAGTAAAATTCAAGATAAGCATTATAAGAGTTCTGAATAAATATTATCATTCTCGCACGTGGAAGAACAAAAAGATACAATGTCTCATTTGATTGAGGGGATGGTCCCGTCTTAAAGTTTAAAAAAAATATATTATTACCTACTGCTTTTACCGTGCGTAGGACATAAGAAATGTACCAATTTATTTGTTTTTTTTAAACCCTTTGTTTTGATACACGTTAGGGGTGAATGGTACTTTGTTTGCAGGAAAGGAAGAGGGAAAATGTTATCGTTCTGTTCCCCCCCCTTATCAAAAGACCTCTTTTTTAAGACAATAAATATCAAAGGTCAAAACTCTCCCCTTCTCTCTTTTTCCTCTCTCTTTCTCTCTCTCTCTCTCTCTCTCTCTCCTCTCTTCCCTGTCTTTGTCTGTCTGTCTTTCGTCTCGTCTTCTTGTTTCTCGGTCTCTCATTCTTCGTCCCCCCTTTCCCCCCCCATCCCTCTCTCTCCCCCTCCCCCCCCTTCCCTCTTCTCACTCTGTCACCCTTTCCCCCTCCCTTTTTCTCCCTGTCTCCCCGTCTCTGTCTCGTCTCTGTTTGTCTGTCTGTCTGTTTCTGTCTTTTCTCTCTCTCTTCCTCTTTTTCCTCCCTCCCTCTTCTCTCTCTCTCCTCTTTTTTCCCCCTCTGCCCTCCCCCCCCCCTCTCCCCTCTTCCCCCCTCAACTCTCTCCCCCTCCTCTTTTTTACTTCTTCCCCCCTCCCCCCAAACACCACCACACCCCCCCCCCCCCCGCCCCACACCCCGCCCCGCCCCGCACGCAGCACGCACCCCGCACACCACACACACACCCACAACCCCTACCATATGTTTCCACTTGCCCCAGCCCTGATGTGGCCCTTTGCGGGCGGGGGTTAAGCAACATTATTTTTTCCCCTTGCACCAATTAAGCACCGATCAGCAAAAAACGCAGGCACGCAACAACCCCACACAAAACACCACACACCACACACCCACCCCCCCACACACACACACACACACACAACCACACAAAACACCCCCGCCCCGGGGCCATGGCCAAAGATACAACGCAGCAAAAACCTAGACGACGAACACACACCCACCCACCAAACACCCCCCCCCCCCACACACACACACACACAACACACACACACACATAAGATGCTCCTGACAGAACAACAAACATTCACGCCCTTCACGCTGTACCGGGATGATACTTTTGACCAGGGGGCAAAAGACGGTGGAAAAAATCAAAGGGATAAACTCGCCGCACGACTTCAAAAATCTCTAAAAAGTTCTTAGGCACCCCCAACAACACAACCCACACAACACACCCACCCCCCCCACACCACCACCACACTCCCACCCCCCACAAAACACACCACACCCAACCCCACACCACACACACACACAACCCAAACACACAAAAACCCCCACACACACACCACCCCACACACACAACCCAAACACCCACACCCCCACACACACCACACACCACACACCCACCCACACCAACCCCCCCCCCCCCCAAACACCCCCCCCCACCACCCACAAACACACACACAAACACACACAACAACCCCACCCCCCCACAACAAAACATACAGCCGCACAAGCCTGCGGGAAAAGTACAGCACCCCAGCAACAAACTGACCTTTAAACGGGGGTGGGGGGGGGGGAGGGCAGGGGAAAACCAGTGTTGGCCCGTTTTTGGAATGACCCCCATTAGATGGGGGGGGCCTCAGCTTCGGCCCCAAACACTTGACCCCACGGATGACGTCACCCCTTTGCTGCTACCCCAACAAAGGGGGAAGGGGTGGCTTCGTGTTTCAGGACAGCCGCCTAGAATGCGAGAACTGCATGGCTCGAATCCCGCTGGTGGTAGTGACTTTTTTCCCCTTTTCCCTTAATTCAAATTGGGCCAAGCTTTTGCATAAGGTGTCAGCCAAGGATGACCAGAAAGAAAGGGGACGTGTTTTGGAGGGGACGCTGAAAAATGTGCTACATTTCTTGCATTTTCAACGACAAAAACCATGCTCGAATTAAAAAAGAGTAAAATTTCCCTTTTTGCATGGGGGAGGCCCGGGGCTTGAAAAAGATGAAAAGGTGCGGGGACCACTTTCTTTAAAGAAAGTTTAAATCACTCTTCTCAAAAAAAAAGAGGCCATCACACGGTTTGGGAAAAAAAAATTCAAATAAATTTTTGCCAAAAAAAACAGGGGGGTTTTTTTAAAAACTATTAAAGAAATATCTCTGTTTCAGGGCTGCGTTTTATATTAGGTTTTTTTAACCATTTTCGCCCAAAAACTCTGTATTTGGAAACCAGTATCTTTTTAAAAATTTTTGCAGTTCGTGATATTCTGGTCATTTCAATATTTTGAAGAGGCACGGCGCAAACCCAAAAATTCACCTTTGTTTCGCTGCGTTAGTCCCTAAAAATAAAATAAAAAAAAGAAAAAAAAGGATTCTAAAGTTTTTTTTGTAGCCCAAATAATTTTTAATTTTATATTTTGGATAGCACTGCTTCCATTTGGTTTTTGTAACAAATGACTGTCCCCCCCCTCACTCCATCCCCTTTTTTTTCCCGGGGTCCCCCATACATTCCACACAAATTGCAACCCTGAAAAAATTACCAAATTTTTTTTTTAAACACATGCTCGGCTGGGTCGTTCCTTGTTCTGAGGCGCGTGTAAGGGGCATCTGACTAGCCCAACCGACGAAAGGGCAATCACTTTTGGATTTTTTTACGAAAAACGTTTGATTATTGGTGTGTGGAAAAAAAAAAATTATCCCCCCCTCAAGCCAAACTGCCCTGATGACTTTACATTTTTCTTCCCTACCCCTACCACCATCTTCCTGCTCCCAAACCTTGGTCGCCTTCAGGGCTGTAGTGGATGAGTGCTAGTATCTCGCTCACTGGTTGCTCCATACGTCTCTCCGAGTAGTGATGCAGCAACACCTGACATGTAGTGGATGTGTCTTAGTATCTCGCTCACTGGCTGCTCCGTACGTCTCTCCGAGTAGAGATGCAGCAACACTTGACATGTAGTGGATGTGTCTTAGTATCTCGCTCACTGGCTGCTCCATACGTCTCTCCGAGTAGAGATGCAGCAACACCTGACAT
Organism: Conus ventricosus; assembly: GCA_018398815.1. Lineage (NCBI taxonomy): Eukaryota > Metazoa > Mollusca > Gastropoda > Neogastropoda > Conidae > Conus > Conus ventricosus. The sequence continues at coordinate 19,146,809 of CM031606.1, forward strand.
GTAGTGGATGTGTCTTAGTATCTCGCTCACTGGCTGCTCCATACGTCTCTCCGAGTAGAGATGCAGCAACACCTGACATGTAGTGGATGTGTCTTAGTATCTCGCTCACTGGCTGCTCCATACGTCTCTCCGTACACTTGACATGTAGTGGATGTGTCTTAGTATCTCGCTCACTGGCTGCTCCGTACGTCTCTCCGAGTAGAGATGCAGCAACACCTGACATGCCCAAGGCATGACTTGGTTGACGCGCTGTCCGACCGCACTGAGCGTTTTACAGCGCAAAGTTCACTGAGGCTCGTGGGCTGTTTGTTCCTTTAGCGACATAGATCATACAAACATCACGGGCCTCGGCCTGTTTCTTTACTTATGGCTTGATGTAGATTTGATGCATTTATCTATGCACATTCATTTCAATTTTTTTCAAGGACTTAGTGAAGGAATTTTGAGTATAATCAAGAGAACAGTGCTTGCCTCTACGCTGGGTTGTTTTAATTTCCTGTGCGGTTTTTTTTTTTTTTTTGTTCGTCGTTTGCTTAGATGGTTTACTCAAATATAGACAGCCACTTGGCCTGAGTATGTCACAGTTTCAAGATTATTTTTGTGAGTTCGACACCTGTGTGTGATTCATTGTTCTGGTCTCCAGATAAACAATCATGAAATGTGATAAGGTCTCAAGATACACAAAAATGAGATAAACACCGAAAATAATTTTGATGCTTTGAACTATGTTCATTTTGGGGCGGAATAGTACACGAACCCTCACGAGGGAAACCATGGTACAAGAGGGACGTTTTTTTCATTTGTACAGGGGTGTAAGTGTGCAGGATTTGAGCCTTTTTCATACCAGCCATCGTCACTGATTTATTGATATTCATATCAGTTCGTTAAATTCATAGAACGACAGAATGTAAATAATAGGGAGAAATACAAATGAATACACGAAACAAAGTATACAGTTACGTAAGGTTGATATTCAACATGAAACAGACATGTGCGTTTTAGACAAATATATCTTCTTCAGACAGTACAAGCAACTGACATAAGAACTCTGCACACAACACTACTATCAAGATCGCAGCTGGCATTGCATCGGCATTCTGCCCTGCAAGGTCTTCTTCACACGTGGCAAGCAACATAAGAAATGTACAAAACAGTTGCCTCAAGAGCACAGTCAACGCTGTGTTCAGGGCAGTATTGGTTGGTGCATTTTGGATGTGGGCCTGAGGTATTGCAAAATGTCTCTTTTGTCCTGTGTATAAAATCTGTGTTACTCTGCGCCTTGTTATGTCTGTGCGTTTCTATTTCTCTTTGTTTTGTTTGCATTTCTCTTTGTTGTTTGTTTTTTTATTTCTCTTTGTTTTTCGTAACGCGGCTCTCTGTTCATTTTTTCCTAACATAAATAATGTATACTTTTTGTTTGTTTAACCTTGTTTCTTTCGAAGATTTGAGATCACAAGACATGAAATGCTCTAGGAAAAACTTTCTAACACATGACGGCGATATGAACGTATCTAGGTAAAATTTTGCATCGATATTTATGTTATGTTATACCTCCGTCGCTCCGCCACCTACCCCCAAACACATCGAGAATGCATTCACACATTGTACGATAGAAAAAGGATGACAGTTTACTCATTCCTTGCAGACTTAACATCAGTAATTTGTAATACCTGTTTATGTTTTTCCTTTTCCTTCTGTCTTTCTTTCTTTCTTTTTTTTCACCTGTTTTGTTCATTCACCAAAGGCTACACTTAGTCATCTGGCCCAAAAAATATCGGGTGTATGAGTGGGTCAGTTTTTTGATTGTTGTTATTGTTGTTGTTGTTTTTCTCTTTTTCTCTCATCGTCTGTGCCAGCTCAGTGCTATTGCACCGATGCCGCTCATTCCGACAGCTTGTCCGCAGCCCGGCCCGACCGGCCCGACAACATCCCTGGCACCGGCAATCCACAGGAGCAGTCGAGATGAAGTCGCCAAGGGCAACCCACTGATGGAGACACTGCACTGCTGCCGAGTCACATCGTAGTGTTCAGTGGCGCCTGCTCTAATCAAACATACGCAGGCCACCACCTACTAAGAGCCCTCTACTGACAATGATTGCTTAGTCGCGGAACAGGCGTGAGTGAGCTCTCCCCCGGAGGGTGCCACCACGTCCGTCCAACGACAGCTGTCATAAATTTGCCGGTACCGGTGACCCCGACAGAATCAAACCAAGGCCAGAGACGTGAAGAGGCCATCGAAACTGAGGTCACCGTCACAGCAGGGAATGAAGGTCACAGAAATTGAGACTTTTTTTTTCCTGCTGATCAGTTAGGGTGAGTATAATGAAGATGATGCCACGGATTTCCATTCTGGTCTGAGACTGCGTGACAGGGTCGCACTCTACGCTTAATTTCATAATATATCCCGGCGTCAACCAGCCCGAGAGATACAGACACTTGTGGTGTTGGTTAGGAAATGTGAACAACACTCCTAGGAGCGCATCCATTTAGTGGATAAAACTCGACTGTGTGGTTCCAGTCTTCCCAATTGATCCCATATCAAACTCATCCCGGGGCAGGATTCGGTCGGGCAGAAAAATCCCACAAAGAAAAGGCTCTGATGGGAATTGAACCTAAGACCTCTCAGCCGGGAGTCTGCAACACTAACTACTTAGTCACGGTGGCTGGTGACATCAGAGTGGTTTTGTTTCTGCCAGCCATTGTCAAGGTGTGGAGAGCTTTCCCGTGGTGGAGCGGAGAATGTGAAAGTGAGTTGAAGGAGGGGGTGGGGGGGGGAGGGAAGGAGAGCAACAGACTGATATAAACTGATCGATTTTGTTCTTGTGACTCAAACACTGAAACAACACTCTGTGGTCACAATGAATACTGTATATTGATTGAGACAATGTACGGTGTGTGTGTGTGTGTGTGTGTGTGTGTGTGTGTGTGTGTGGGGTGTGTGTGTGTGTGTGTGTGTGTGTGTGTGGGGTGTGTGAGTGTGTGTTATAATCAATACATTGTGGTCAGGCACATGGGGTTACTGTTTAAAAAGGTTTTGGCCAAAAATGGTTTACAAGAAATTGTAACCAAAATGGTCACGAGGAACATTACTACCCTCGAAATAAATGAATGAATAAGTAAACAGATCAAATAACTAATCAATAACTAAAACGAATGCAGAAACAAATGCATAAATGTATAAGGCGTTGGTAGTAATAGCGGTTTAAACGACAGAAACGACAGCAAAGACAGCAACAACACTACCGACAAATTCAGTTATATTAAAGGATACGTAGAATGTATAATGGTATTGCAATTATGTATTTGATGTACTGGCTGCAATGACGGTTCTGAGGGTTTGCGGCCATGATGGTGGTCAGAGATGTTCCTAAACAGTGTTCCACATTAAGGGCAATGAACAACAGCGACCCATTTAAATCTTAGTTTGACTCGATTTCGTAAGGTCCCCCTTCCAGTAATTTCAAACCTCTCTGCATGAAAAAAGTAACAATTTCCATGCAGTCTAGCCCCTGAATGGACAACAGCCGAACGCATCCAAGTAATTCCCTGGCTGGATAAAGCTTAATCACTTCATTCAGTTCGCAATTTAACAAGAACGAAAGTTCCGCCATTAAAATGCAGACTTCTAATGGTTTGGAAATGGCATTCAAATGCATTCAGTGGTCACTGATCTTCTTTTTCTCATCGTTTTGCAATGAAAAATGGAGAACTCTAATTGTCTGGCGTGATAGTATCATTTCCCCGCAAATGACTGTGAACGGTCCGGTGTGGCGGTGAAGTTTCAACGCAAAGCAAGACTTGTCCATGATAATGACGGCCAGCTTCATTTTCATATTCCCGCTCTCTGGGCAATGATTGGTTAAAAAACAAATACTGGTTGACTCCTGATCGTTTGGAAAGGAAAAGCAGATGTCTTTTGACATTAAGCATGCAAATGTAAACGGCAGCGGGCATTTCAAATGTCTATTGGAACATTACCTAACACAATGAACAATCCCAGTCAGGTCGGATGGATGTTGAAATGATCTAACACTACGCTGACAGAATCAGAACGACAGCACGTTCAGAATGGCGGCCAGAATGGTGATAAGGAAATCGGAAGTGAGGCAGGAACACTAAACAGTAAATAACGAATGAGCAGGCTTCCCAGGGTGTGCAGGACTGCTCCAATGAGGCAGGGAACAGCAAACAATAAATAACGAATGACAGACTTCCCAGGGTGGTGCAGGACTGCTCCCAGTTGGATTGTTCGGTAGCCGATGACAGTACCTGTCTGGGTCCCACCCGTACCTTCGGGTGTATCGTTTTCTTGTCCGCCTTTTGGCTGACTCTGGGAAAGGCCCAGTGACAGTGGAGGAAAGACCCACTGACCGCAGGGAAAGTCCTGTTGACAGCGGGAAAGACTGTAACCCAGGATTCTCTTCAGAGAGCACGTAACACCTCATGTGGCTAAAGTTTGGCCGTGTCAGGAGTTGTACTAGCTTCACCTGTCAGCGGAACAGCAACGAGTGAGGCTGCGAGATGCACATGGCATTTGCGTGGCGGTGGAGATTTTTGCCAGTGGGCTCTGCCGTCATGAAATATGAGCTGGTACATCCATGGGAACGCTCCCGTGGAAGTTCTGTCATGTCACAACCAATGGCCACTACACTATCTATAGGGAGCAGCTATGTCCCTTGACGTCTTAGTGGAATGCCCCATGTGCGCTTTCATCTATGTGAACACAGCGCAGGATTGCTCCCAGCTGGTTTGTTCAGCAGTTGATTACAGTACTTCTATGGGTTCCAGCCGCACCCTTGGATGCATCTTTTTCTTTCAGTAAATAGCGAATAATAGGGTAACTCTAGCCCAATAATGAGATAATAATTTCAAGCCCTTAATTTAACTCTAAACAATATCTGCTTATGACGCCAAATCTTCGTTCTATGAGAAATGCCAATACAGAGTACACAGAACACACATGCAGACATCCCCTAAAAAGGGAAGTTTTAATCTTGCCCATACATCCTGTATCCCTCTTTCTTTGCCACACTTTCTATGTCCTTCTCTGTCTCTCTCTCTGTCTCACTGTCTGTACCCCCCTTTTCTCTCTCTCTCTCTCTCTCTCTCTCTCATCTCTCCTCTCTCTCTCTCTCTCTCTCTCTCGTTTTCTCTCTCTCTCTCTCTCTCTCTCCTCTCTCTCTCTCTCTTCTCTCTCCTCTCTCTCTCTCTCTCTCCAAATTCGCAACGATTGATGGCGAACACGCTGATACCACGGCAATCAGGGAGACAGACACGTGCACCATCAGACACATCCATGATGTCCGAGGTCTTCGTCTTTTCACCGAAGGCTGCAGCGCAAACATGGCACAGATCAGCCCCCAAAATCATCATAATCGAACTGCTTACAAAATCACCACAACCAAGCTGACCCCTGAATCACCACAACTAAGCTGACCCCTAAATCACCACAACCAAGCTGACCCCTAAATCACCACAACCAAGCTGACCCCTAAATCATCACAACCAAGCTGACCCCCCCCCCCCCCCCAAATCACCACAACCAAGCTGACCCCCCCCCCCCACCCCCAAATCACCACAACCAAGCTGACCCCTAAATCACCACAACCAAGCTGACCCCCCCCCCCCCCCAATCACCACAACCAATCTGACCCCTAAATCACCACAACCAAGCTGACCCCCAAATCACCACAACCAGCTGACCCCTAAATCACCACAACCAAGCTGACCCCTAAATCACCACAACCTAGCTGACCCCTAAATCACCACAACCAAGCTGACCCCCAAATCACCACAACCAAGCTGACCCCTAAATCACCACAACCAAGCTGACCCCTAAATCACCACAACCAAGCTGAACCCTCCCCCCCCCCCCTCAAAAAAAAAAAATCACCACAACCAAGCTGACCCCTAAATCACCACAACCAGCTGACCCCTAAATCACCCCTAAATCACCACAACCAAGCTGACCCCCAAATCACCACAACCAAGCTCACCCCTAAATCACCCCTAAATCACCACAACCAAGCTGACCCCTAAACACCACAACCAAGCTGATCCCCCCCCCCCCCCCAAATCACCACAACCAAGCTGACCCCTAAATCACCACACCCAAGCTGACCCCTAAATCACCACAACCAAGGCTGACCACCCTAAATCCCACAAAACCAAGCTGACCCCTAACTCAACACTACAACCAAGCTGATCCCCACCCCCCCCCACATCACCACAATCCAAGCTGACCCCAAATCACCACAACCAAGCTGACCCTAAATCACCAATCAACCAAGCTGACCCTTAAATCACCACAACCAAGCATGACTCCCACCCAAATCAACCACAACCAAGCTGATCATAATCCCCCTGTTATCCCCCCCCTCTCCCATTCCCCCCCCCAAAAGCTGATCCCCCCCCATAACCCCCCCCCCCCCCCCACGTCCCCCCACCCCCCCCGCCCCCCTCCCCCCCCCCACCCCCCACGATCCCCCCCCCCCCCCGCCCCCCCCCCCCCCCCAAATCAAACCACAAAAACCAAACTTGACCCCTAAATCACCACAACCAAGCCTGACCCCTAATCACCAAAACCCAAGCTGACCCCTAAATCACCACAACCAAGCTGACCCCCCCCCCCCCCCCACCCAAATACCACAACCAAGCTGACCCCCAAATCACCAACAAGCCTATCTGACCCTAAATCACCCACAACCAAGCGGACCCCTAAACCACCACAACCAAGCTGATCCCCCCACCCCCCCAAAAAAAAAAAAAAAAAAAAACACCTACAACCAAGCTGGTGAGGGGTGGAGGAGGGGGCGCGGACCCCCCCCCCCCCCCCCTATTCCGCCTAATCACCAACAACCAAACTGTCCCCCCAAATCACCAGCTGGCCTGGAATCATTGTGCCTGGGCGATTGGATTCCGGTATTTAATCGTGTTGTTGCTCTGGCCTGTTTGCCTTTGCTGCTTTTGTTGCTCTTCTCTGCTGCTGCTCTGCTGGCTGGTTATGTTGCTCTGCGTTCACTAGCCTGCTTTTTGTCTTTGCTTGCTTTGCTGCTTAGCTTCTTTGGTGCTGCTGCTGCTGCTTGTTGTTGTTTTGCTGTTTGTGTTGTTGTGTTCGCTGTTGATGTCGCTGTTGTTGTTGTTGTATCTGCTGTAGTTGTTTTTTTTTGTTTTTTTTTTTTTTTTTTTTTTTTTTTTTTTTTTTTTTTTTTTTTTAGTCATCAGTGTACTTTTAAACTTTCTGGGACAAAAATGCAAATCTTTCCCATTAAACAAGCCTTTCCAAAAAACCTCAACAAACTATCCACTTCTTCTCACGTTCCGTTCTGTGACAGGCTGAATTCAGCCATTGGCCCAGAAAACCCTGACGATTGATGTCTGTTTCAGCTCACTGTATGACAAAGGAACTAGAGTAGTTTTTGGGCCCCGTCGTCAAACTGGTGTATGAGCGCCAGTGCGTCTCTCTCTCTCTCTCTCTCTCTCACTCTCTCTCCTCTCCTCCTCTCCTTCCTCCTCTCATCTCTCTCTGGTCTGTCTGTCTCTCTCTCTCTCTCTCTCGCTTCTCTCTCTCAATCTCTCTCTCTCTCCCACTCTCTCTCTCTCTCTCTCTCTTCCTCTCTCTCCCTCTTTCTCTCTCCCTCTTCCATTTAACACCCCTCCTCCTTCCCCCCATCTCTCATCTTGGTCCCATAAAATTATTGGCTTAATAAAGTCCATGACCACTACTACTGCCGACTACTGCTCTGCCCCGCCCTTGTAACGCGTGCGAGTGGTTGGTTCAGTCGTCATCCACAGTGGTGCAGTATCTTGAAGAGAAAAAAACACAGGTGTTCATCTGCAGCGTGTGTGGGGGTGGGGAAGATGGGTTGGGGTATGGGGTGGAGGTGGAGGTGGGAGGGGGAGTGGGGGTTAGTATGTCTGCATATCATGTGCAAACGACATTCGCTTTTTGACGTCGGAACTCACGACAGCTTGGAGAGCGGGTTGACTAGTATGTAAAGAGCTGTTTAATGTTTGGCCCCCCCCCCTGTTTTTGCATTTATTTATGGATTGTATTAGACATACATACATACATAAATATATATTTATATATATATATATATATATTTATATATATATTATAGATGTGTGTGTGTGTGTGTGTGTGTGTGTGTGTGAGTTATTCTTCGTCTTTTATTTTTATGATTATGATATTATTATCATTATAATTTCTGTGGCATCTGTTTTCGGAATTCAATGTGCACCTAGAGCGGTGATTTTGCTTTTCACTTTTTTTTCCTCTTTTTTCTTCTTTTCTTTTTCTTTTTCTTTTTCCTAGGCCATAATCCACCTCTTAATTTTTTGGTGCTTCACTCTGTCTCTTCATCGGCAAACAAAAAACAACAAACAACAAAAAGCGGAAAAAAGCAAAAAAAATCAATTTCCAATACTTGTGTTTTTTAACCAGTATCTTACACTCCATGCATAGTCTGTTGTTCATTACAATTGGTCATATTTTTTTTTGATGATTTTTAGTTTTTAGCGTTGTGATACAAAATGTCTGGGTTTGTTACAAGTTCTTATGTGTGGTGTTATGGGCACACTCACTCTGATAACGTGTTACTTGTAATTCATTGTTGTTGTTGTTTTTTTCGTTATTATTGTTTTTATTTCCATCATCATCGTCATCTCTTCATGCCTAATTAGAGTAGAAATATTTCAAGTAACTGTATGGGTTCATAGTCTCTTCAAAAAAACTCCCCCACCCACACCCCAACCCTGGACCACCCCTACACCTTCCTAACCACCAATATTGCCATTACTTTCCAGTGGGTCCTCCCACACCGTCCAGTGGTGTGATCCCATCTACGGGTGAGATAGCCCTGATCAACCCGGGATTTAATTCCCCACCCTGCTCTCACCTACCCGGGGTTTTGGTCTCCCTGATAGGCGGGTATCGTGACTGATACTCCGGCTCGGGGCGGGTGGATTTGCGGGGGCGTCGATATACCCGGAGGGTATCTTCACGAGGATTTCGGGCGTTTATTAGTTTGCAGATTCAACGAGTGGAAGAATATGGGGGGGTTGCGAGTTCGTGATGAGGAGGGTCTGGTGTGTGTTGTGTGTGTGTGTGTGTGTGTGTGTGGGTGTGTTGTGTGTGTGTGTTTGTGTGTCTGTGCGTGCGGCTGTGCGTGCGTGCGTGTGGTGTGTATGTGTGTGTGTGTGTGTGTGTGTGTGAGTGTGTGTGTGTGTGATCGTATGCTGTGGTCGAGTGTATCTGTGTGTGCGTTGCATTGGAAGGGGGAAGGACGCGGAAAAGAAGGGGAGGGGGTTAGAAGAGTGGATAAAATCAGGGTGGGTGGTTGGACGTAAGGGACAGTGGTGAATTGGTTATGGAGTGTGTGTGTGTGTGTGTGTGTAGTGTGTTAGTGTGTGTGTGTGTGTGTGCGTGTGTGTGTGTGCGCGCGGCGCCGCGGTGCGTGAGTGTGTGGTGCGTGGTGTGTGTAGTGGGTGTGTGTGTGTGTGTGTGTGTGTGTGTGTGTGTGGGTGTGTGTGTGTGTGTTTGTTTGTATGTGTGGCCGGGCGCGCACACACGCGTGTGTGTGTGTGTGTGTTGTGTGTGTGTGTGTGTGTGTGTGTGTTGTGTTTGTGTGTGTGTGTGTGTGTGTGTTTGTGTGTGTGTGTGGCGTGCTGTGCGTGCGTGCGTGCGTACGTGCGTGTGTGTGTGTGTGTGTGTGTGTGTGTGTGTGTGTGTGTGTGTGTGTTGTGTGTGTGTGTTGTGTTGTGTGGTGTTTGTGTGTGATGCGTGCATGCATGCGTTGCGGTGCATCTTGTGTGCGCATGATGCGTGGCGTGTTTGCGTGTTGCGTTAGCGGTTGCAGTGCGTGCGTGCGTTGCGTGCGTGCGCGGGTGCGTGCGCGCGCCGCTCCCTGGTGTGTGTATTTATGTGTGTGTGTTGTGTGTGTGTGTGTGTGTTGTGTGTGTGCGGTTTGTGTGTGTGTTGTTGTGTATGGTGTGTGTGTGTGTGTGTGTTCTGTAGTAGTAGTAGTAGTAGTAGTAGTAGTAGTAGTAATTGTTGTAGTAGTACGTTAATTTACGTATTATCACAAACTATGTGATATTAGACAATGTGTGTGGTCGTGTGTTTGGTGTGTGTGTGTGTGGTGTGTGTTGTGGGTGTGAGTGTGTGTGTGGTGTGTGTGTGTGTGTGGTCGTTTCACGCAAATGCACGCTGTTTTGCTGAGTATACTTGCGAGTACAGGTGCACCTTTGGTGTATAGGTTTGAAGATGGATAACGGCTAAGCGGGGAGAGTGACGACAGGAGACGCCAAGGGGAAGCAGCTTATGCCATGTCAAACAGGGCGACCCAAACTGTGCATCTCACAAACTGGACCACCAGTCTTCAGGCAGCAGCACAGCACACACGGGTGAAATTCCATTACTCAGCTACAAAGTTTTGTTTCGACACACAAGTTGTGGTTATGGGGACTTCTTCCTTGTAAAAAAAAAAACGAGATGCAAAGCTATAAAGTACTCCCAGTTTATCTTGAGTACGCGTATGATTTTCATACAGAGAAAATAAACAGTTTGGGGCGTTATAGAGTTTAGTAAGGCTATAACGGTAACATCGGCCAACATCTGTGACCCATAATGAACAATACTACAAAGTTCAAAACGATATCGGCCAAGTACTTTCTGAGATTTTCCACAAGGAAGAAACCGTTATGGGCCGCGTTATTGCAGTTAGTAACGATTATAACGGTTAAAATAACACATCGGCAATATTCTTTGTAACCATAATGAAAAAAACTACTCGTTTTCAGAGGACGGCCAAGCACTTCCTGTGATATTTATAAAGGGTCGTAAAAAACCGGTATGGGCGTGTGTGCGTGTGCGCGTGCTCACTCGTTTGTATTAGAATTTCAGGAAGATCGGCTAGTAGTTTTGTTGGAGCGTGTGGAAACATTTTGATTTGATCACGGATGGGTCAGATCAGGACAGACAGAACACATTACAGCATTCTTGTTCCCATAGTTAAGTACTACTGTTGTACTGGGGTACAAAACCTGGAAGCTGGCTGTTTCTGATGACCTTAATGAGGTCGTAATAACCATGGTTGTGATCAGGTTGTTCATTTTTTTAATTGTCTTTCCTTTTAAGATGGGCTTTTTCCCTATTATGTGAACTGATTTATTTTGTTTTCTTCGCATTGTGTTTTTTAGAAAGGTATATTGAATAACGGAATAATTACAAATGGCATATTATTGTGGTATTAGCAGCGATTGCACAACTAAAGCTTATGATGAACGGAAACGATTTCGCAGTTTCGATCGTGTTAAGGTGCTGAAGATTGACTGTGTGTTAAACATGCCTTTAGTCAGTGTATTGACAGAACACAGGTTTGACTTCCCACGGCTGGTTTGCATTCCGAGTCCAGCGATTCCTGGATCGCGCATTTCATTTCCGAGCGTCACACTGATCGCATGGAAGGTTAAAGGCTCCCTCTGGTACAATTCCATATTTCCAATGACTTTCCTTTCAAGTCGGTTCACTAGTTTTGGTGTCATCGTGCTTACTGACAGTCAGACAGAGGTGACTAAGAATACGTCAATCATTTTTCGGGCCAGTTCCATCTTACACTCACCACCGAAGACATGACAAAACAGTAGTTTTTTTTCACCGCAGGTTTTACTTGAAGGAGTCCATTTTCTTTTGAATCGGGGAATGACGTTGTGTAAGTGTTCTTTGCATGTTGAAGGGTTCAGCATTCTGAGGCATACACAAAGCCAGTTCTTCTGTCAGTGTTCCTTGCATGTGAAGGGTTAGCCATTATGAGGCGTCCACAAAGCCAGTCCCTTTCTGTCAGTGTTCCTTGAATGTTCGAAGGGTCCAGCATTCTGAAGGCGTTCCTCAAAGCAGTCCTTCTGTCGTGTTCCTTGATGTTGAGGGTTCAGCATTCTGGAAGGCGTTCTCCAAAGCCAGTCTTCTGTCAGTGTTCCCCCTTGCATGTTGAAGGGTTCAGCATTCTGAAGGCGTTCCACAAATAGCCAGTCCTTCTGTCAGTGTTCCTTGCAGGTTGAGGGTCTGCATTCTGATGGCATTCACAAAGCAGTCATCGGTAGTGTCTCCTTTGCATGTTGAGGGTTCAGCATTCTGTAGGGTTCACAAGCCAGTCCTTATGTCAGTGTCCTTGCTTGTTGAAGGGTTTTCTGCATTCTGAAGGCGTTCCACAAAGCCAGTCTTCTGTCAGTGTTCTTGCATGTTGAAGGGTTCGAATTCTGAAGCGTTCCACAAGCCAGTCCTTCTGTCAGTGTTCCTTGCATGTTGAAGGGTTCAGCATTCTGAAGGTGTTCCACAAAAAGCCAGTCTTCTGCTGTGTTCTTTGCATGTGAAGGGTTCAGCGTCTGAAGGTGTTCAACTAAGCCAGTCTTGTCAGTGTTCCTTGCATGTTGAAAGGGTTCAGCGTTTTGAAGGTGTTCCACAAGGGCCAGTCCTCAGACCCTATGGTCCTTTCGGGCCACCTGCTCCATGTCATTCTGAAGGGAGATGTAGAATTTCTCCCCCCCGCCCCCCTCCCATCCCTTTCCGATTCTGTTCTGCGGGAAGGAACAGTCACTGTCTTACGACTGCGTGCTCTAAAAGTGAAAAACAAGAACAGTGCTGGAAGGTACCTCGGCCCCACCTTCCCACGTTCGTCACCAGCTACTCTCCGTCCGAACCTTCTGAGGAGGTGCAGGACTTGGGGCCTGTGACGTCACCCTGGATGTGACGACAGTGTGAGAAAACCAGTGGTGTATCTCGCCGTTGAAGCAGACTTCTTGTCGACTGACCACTCATCGCATGAAACACAGCTGTGACATTGACCTCCACTGTTTTTTTTTGGAGGGACCTTAGGCAAAGAGATGCTAGCAATTTAATTGCGATGAGCATTCGAAAGGTGTCAGGTTGAAATCATGCACTCGATGAAATTCCCTCGGCATTAATGCACAACTTGGAGTGTCGATCTGCACTGACGGTTGTTAGACGTGGGCAACACGGAAGTCCATCACATTATATGTGGGATTTGGGATGCCTGTGCCTTTTGCCCATCTGTACTGTGTTCGGAAGCAAGTGGAATATACCTAGTTCAAACGTATCCCCCCAGTGATGATTTTGCTAGCCAATTGAATTCGGTGTATTGGGACGTTCAGGTTGAGGGGTGGTAGTACATGTCCCCCAACGAGCCCTTTCTTTAGCTCATGAGCGGAAAATTCCATGAAGCACGTTGTGAATCGTGGCATCACGCAAAGTCACGGCAGAAACTTGTTTCTTAGAAAGTTATGTCAGACAGGGAAACGCTGAGAACAATAGCCCATGCTTTTGGGCTGTCGTATGGTAAATGGTCTTTGGAGAGAGGCATGGTGCAGGTCTTAGGAGAGAGGCATAAAAACTTAAACAACAAAGCTGACTCGCAAGCATGGCTGACCAAACCGGAAAAGCCGAAAGCGGACGTGCTGAGCAAACAAAAACAAACACAAAACAAATACATCAATGAAAAAGCAACAAAAGCAAAAATAACCTGCTCCAAGCAAATCAGATCAAATACTAACAAGTCTCCATGACAGCACGGCCACACATGTTTTTTGGACATCGCACTCGTTATTGCCCAGTCAGAGTTGGGCGAATGTTTTGATTTAAAACAAAATAATCGCAGAGTATTCTTTGTGGAGTGTCATAGATTCGAACATGGGAAGGAGAGTGGTGAGAGAAAATGTCCGAGTCAGTGGCCTGACATTCTCAGTGATCTATGTTGCCTTTTTATATCGGGTGACATCTGGATGATGAACAGACGTTAAAATAATCACTGAACTGATGAAGTGAATGTCTATAAACAAACAGGAAAAAAAAAACGGAATTCCAGAAATTGAGACTTGGAGGTTTGTTTGTTTAATGCTACTTTCGATGGTGTGTTTATGTTTTTTATCACTCGCCATAGCTGCTTGCGTGCTGTTTTTTTCAATGTCATGACAGTCGTAAATATGCTTTCTACCCTTTTCATAGACCGGACCCTTTCAAGGTTTAAATTCATCCCCATCTCACACCCTTCTTACACACCACACACAACAACCTCACCACCACACACACACACACACACCCACCAACACCACACCACATCACACACTACAATAACTCACCACACACTACCTTATTTCTGCTGTTTGTTCCTGTTTGATTGTTACACTTTTTAATACTGGCTTGTGTGCTGCGATTGCTGTGGTTGTCCACCGCCATATAACCGTGGGGTGTACTGGCTAATTTATCCAATTAACGCTTCCACTGCCGCCTGTTATCTGTGCTCTTGGTCTCACACAACAACAACAATTAAGACTTCTCAGCGACAATCTCTACTATTACCGCGTACTCAGATCCAAAGTGGCTGCTACCCTGCCTGCCGGGCTGTGGCTTCTTCTGCCCGTTTTATAATGCTTGCTACAACTTTCCTGCCTCTGTGCTACATAAATAATTGCTGTTGTTGTTGTGGTGATGGTTTGTCGCAAGCATTTGGGTATTTTACTGTTCCGATTTTTGCTGTTGTATGTACTTTTATTTTTCTTGCGCTGCAGCTGCTGCTGTTTTATAGGTTTCTGCTGTACTGTGCTGGAGTGGCACAACTATAATTTGTTTTAGAAACTGTGGCCACATAGTTACTTCGTCACAGGCTTATCTGAAAACTGACTTACAAACAATGCGCGCTTTGATATGGACAGTTCCACCAATGCAGCCTCAAAACCCTAAACGGAAAGGGTATCATGCAATGCCCACACCTCTAAGCGTAAACGGAAAGGGAAACCACACATGCACGCCTCAAAGCCCTAAACGGAAAAGGAAATATACAATGCCAACCTAATAGCACTAACGATGGGAATAATACAATGCACACCTCAAAGTCTACGGAAAGGGAACCAACAATGCACACTCAAAGCCTACGGAAAGGGAATCATACAATGCCAGGCCTCAAAAGCCCTACGAAAGAGAACCAACAATGCCACACCTCAAATGTTAACGGAAAGAGGATCATTACAAGCCACACCTCAAAGCTCTAACGGAAAGGAATCATTGCAATGCCACACTCAAAAAGCCCCTAACGGAAAGGGAATCATACAATGCCACACCTCAAAGCCTAACGGAAAGGGAATTCATACAATGCCATCCTCAAGGGCCTAACGGAAAGGGGAATCATTACAATGCCCACACTCAAAGCCCTAACGGAAAAGGGAACTTACATGACCTCAAAGCTCTAACGGAAAGAGAATCTGCAATGGCCACACTCAAAGCCTAACGGGGAAAGGGAATAATACAATGCCACACCTCAAAGCCCTAACGCGATACAGGGAATTCTTACAATGCCACACCTCAAGCCTAACGGAAAGGGAATCATACAATGCCACACCCCCAAAGCTCTAACGGAAAAGGGAATCAGACAATGCCACGCCTCAAAGCTCTACGGAAAGGGAAAATCATGCAATGCCACCACTCCCAAGCCCTCAGGAAAAGGGAACCATTAACATGCCACACCTCAAAGCCCTAAACGGAAAGGGATCATACAATGCCACACCTCAAACCCTAACGGAAGGAATCCATACAATGCCCACACCTCAAAGCTTAACGGAATGGGGAATATTACAATGCCACGCCTCTAAGCACTAAACGGAAAGGGGAATCAATACAATGCCAACCTCAAAGCTTTAACGGAAAGGGATACCAACAATTGCCCACACCTCAATGCCCAACGGAAAAGGGAATCAAAGCCCTAAAACGGAAAGGGAACATGCAATGCCACGCTTCAAAGCCCTAACGGAAAGGGAATAATCTATGCCACACCTCAAATCCTAACGGAAAGGGAATCATACAATGCCACACTCAAAGCCCTACGAAAGGGGATCATGCAATGCCACACCTCATAACTAACGGAAGGGAAATCATGCAATGCCACTCAAGCCTAACGGAAAAGGAGAATCAGACTATGCCACAACTCATAAGCCCTAACGGAAAGGGATCTCATACATGCACACTTCAAAAGCCCTAGGAATGGGAATATACAAATGCCACCCCTCAAAAGCCCTATCGGAAAGGAATCATGCATTTGCAGGCCCTCAAAGCCCTTTACGGAAAGAGGAACACACAATGCCACTCTCAAAAAGCCCTAACGGAAAGGGTATCATTGCAATGCACACTCAAAGCCACTAACGAAAGGAAATATCATACAATGCCCACACCTCAAAGCCTAACGGAAGGGAATCATTGCAATGCCAACCTCAAAGCCCTAACGGAAAGGGGTAATCATACAATTGCAAGCCTCAAAGCCCTAACGGAAAGGAAAATCTACAATGCCCCTCAAAGCTCTTACGGAAGGGAATCATGCAATGCCACACCTCAAAGCCCTAACAGGGAAGGAAATTTCATACAATGCACCCCTCAAAGCTCTACGGAAAGGGAATCATGCATGCAACACCTCAAAGCCTACACGGAAAGGGATTCATTCAATGCCACACCTCAAAGCATAACAGGAATGGGATATGCAATGCACAACCTCAAAGCCTTAACGGAAGGGGAACCCACAGGTGTTGCAGAAGCGGGAAGGAGAAGGTAACGCGGGGAACAAGTCACGAACCTCCCCCCCCCCCCCCCTACCCACCCCCCCCCCCCCCCCCCCCCCCCCCCCCCCCCCCCCCCCCCCCCCCCCTCCTGCCCCCTCCCCCCGGGACCGCCAGACCGCCGCCCGGTGCCGTCAGGCCGGGGTTTGAGTCTGCAGGTGGACTGTGTGACTTAGGGCTGACCCTCATGCCGGGCTTTGGTCCCAGTGTATGGACACATGTAGACATTCCGTAGTCTCGGTTGGTCATGGGGTCAGTAACATTGGATCTACCCTTCTTCAGATGACCATCAAGGTTTAATTTCTCCCTTCTGATCCCTTTACACACACAAACACACACAACACACACACACCACTCACACTCCGGCGCGCGGCGCACCACACGCACGCACGCACGCACGCCGCACGCACGCACGCACGCAGCAGCACGCAACACATAACATACACCGCGACGCGCGCGCGCACGCACACACGCACGCACGCAGCACACGCACGCACGCACGCCACGCACGCACTCTCGCTCTCACACACCGATATTCTCTCTTCTCTCTCTTCTTCTCTCTCTCTCTTCTCTCTCTCTCTCTCATCTGTTGAGTGCGTAGTATGTCG
Source organism: Conus ventricosus (assembly GCA_018398815.1). Lineage (NCBI taxonomy): Eukaryota > Metazoa > Mollusca > Gastropoda > Neogastropoda > Conidae > Conus > Conus ventricosus. The sequence continues at coordinate 19,164,031 of CM031606.1, forward strand.
TGCTGTGCGTGCGTGGTGCGCGCGCGTGAGTGCGTGCGTGCGTGGCTTGCGTGCCTTGCGTGCCTGGTGCTGAGTGTGTGTGTGTGTGTAGTGTGTGGTGTTATGAAGGTTGCAGGAAGAGTGGTTGTTCGAAAGCAAAGTATCGATCAAACAAATATAATTTACACCCAAATTAGTCAACGCAAATCGAACGAACGCGTCAATTTTGAGTTATATATGACGCCATCAAAGAAAAAACAAAGAGACAAAACACGAAAAAAAAATGTGAACAAAAAAAAAGCAAAAAATAAAAAAAAAAGAAATAAACGATCTGCAGATCGTTTCCGAACTGCAATGGATATTATGTTGATGTTGAAATGATCTTATAACTAACACGTCATGGTTTATTGTAACATTGATTTTTTTTAAATTTTCCATTCCACAGTTGAATAACGAACTGACACTGAAAAATAGAAAAGGAAGATTTTAAAAACTCACCCGGATGGATAAAGGGAGAAAATTGAATAAGAAAACTAAATGAAATGTCCAGGCCACGTTTTGAAGAAGGGGGCAACTGCTACCTCTCTCCAATGTTCCAGGGACAGTGATGTCATACATTCACCATCTTGTCTCCTGTCAAACACGCCTGTTGACAGAGCTCACCTTTAGGCGGTGTTCAAAGGGAAATATACCGGAACCCACGCGTTTGCACGGTGCCGCAGTACTTCTCCTGCCATACGGTGAATTATCAGGACGTTGAGCTTCGGTTCCCAGCCTGGGCCCAGCTTAAGGGCGGGTTTACGACCTGATTAACGGTGAGGCGGGCGGGGGTTGAACGGATTGTGTTTGTCTTCCTTAGACGGTGGAATCGCTCTGTATCTGTGCTTCGTTGAGGTACCCAGCAGAGATGAAAAAAACAGAGGCGGAATGGGAGAGAGGAGAGAGAGAGAGAGAGGGGTGGAGAGTGAGAGAGAGACAGAGACACAGAGACAGAGAAGAGACAGAGACGAGGGCAGGCAGGCAGGCAGGCAGACAGTCAGAACAGACAGACAGACGAAGGAGGGAGGGACGGTAGAGAGAGTGTTGAAGAGAGGAGTGAGAGAAGAGAGAGAGGTTGAGAGAGAGAGAGAAGAAGAGTGAGAGTGCGAGTGAGAGAGGAGAGAGAGATGAGATTCGAGAAGGACAGATCGAACGATCTTTTTTTAATGAGGGATTAAAGATAAGCACAATACAGGCTTTTTTTACATCTTGCTCTATGAAGCAGAAAAAATAACAATATGTGACTTCAAAATCAACCAACCTCTAAATAGTGGAAAAGAATATTAGACTGAAATACAAAAGGCAATCCAAAAATATGGTCGTACTTTGCACACACACACACACACACACACACACACAACACACACACACAAACACACACACACACACAAAGTGAGGAAAACAACTTCCAGAAAATACATTTTAAATAAAAAAAAAATAAAGGAGAAGAAGAGAAATCTGTAGGAGTCTATGAAAGGTGGACAGAGTGAACAGTTATGTCAGACAAGGTATAGAGAAGGGGTAACGAAGGAATTACAATGATGAACATTCAAATACATTAAAATCATTTGTACTAAATCAAAACAATAATTTTGAAATAAAAATAGTATAAAAGAAGGTTATTTGATGTTCTCATTAGTACACTGTTTAGGAAAGCGTAGAATCAGTTATGAGAAGTATTGTTTTTTGAAAACGTTTAGGATAGAAATTACATTAAATGAAGACACAGGTCATTCAAAAAACCACAGAGGAATGAGGTAGATTTAAACATCAATCCTCGGTAGGGGTATTGAAATCTTTCTGACATTGCGAATCAGGTTCGGTTTTAATTTATTTTCAAAGTGGTGGTGCTTGATTGGAATTATTTCAAACATGAAAAATTGCTTTGTTATAAGTGGAGTTTCAATTGTAGAAGGCAAATGTCTATACGTTTATAATCAGAGGGAGTTTCAGTTGTTGATTTGAGAAGAACGAGTTTCACAGCCGTTATGAAGACTGAAGAGTGGTTTTATACGTTATAACTGGCCGAATCCCACAATGTTGAAGAGTATTCAAATGAGAATTCAATGTACGAAAGTAAAAAATTTGCTTACGACAATGTTGTCTAAGAAATATTGTTGTTTTGATAGCTGGTGAATCTTTTGAGGACAGACGTTTGCAAAGCATTGTGACTTGAGAAGACATGACAATTTATTGTGAACAATGACACCAAGGAATTATGATGTTCAACTTCTTCAACTATTTCATTATTTTTTATAAAGCGATAGGGAATCATAGAAATATTTTGACGCTTTTGTTGGTGGTTATTTCATTACTTCGTTTTCTGAGGATGGAGTAACATGTGAGTGAGTTCAGGACCATATGATTATTAATGTTTATTCTTTCTTGTAACTTGCATATACATTTTCAATTCTTTTATGTCTACAGTGTATTGTGGTGTATCAGCGAAATTCACAGAGATATCTATGATAGAGGTTAAATCGTTTATATATATGGAAAATAAGATTAGGTCCCGAGTACTGACCCTGAGCACATGACTAATGGATATTGTAGGAGAATAAGATTCATTTATTACTGAGACCATTTGCTTTCTACCGAAAGTTATGATGATAGGAGTTCTAAACGTAATCTCTCTATAAGTTGTTATACCATAAGTTTTTATGGAAGAATGATTTGCGGGTCAATAAACGTCAAAGGCATTCTTATAAATTCTGCCATGAGAACACCTGTTATTTTTGTCGTTATTTATATAGTTGAGCCATTGATCATCTAGTTTGTCTCAGAATGCTGTTTGGCACGAGTGATTAGCCCCTAAATCCGGGTTGGGTCTTGGATGAAATAAATTGAAAAAAATTGAGTGATCGAGAATAAGTTTATTCGGATGGTTTTCTATGGTTTTTGACAGCACAGACGATTAGAAATGGGCCTGTAGTTAGTCGGATCGGTGTGATCACATGTTTTGTAGATCGGCATTAATCTAGCAATTGTAAAAGCCTTGGGAACTGATTTAAGAAAATGCTGAGATTTTAATATTATACGTAAGTGTTTCAGCAAATTACAGGGAGCTGACAGTTTGAGTATCGTTCCGTCAATGCCATCCAAGGCAGTAGTACTACTTTGCTTTAAGTGATAAGAGCATTATATACTTCGTGTACACTTAACAAACGGAATATCTAGAAAAAGATTGTTGTGATATTTGTGGACTGACAAAAATTTCAGGAAGAAAATTAAATCGTTTTGTGAGGTTGTTTGTTTTTATGGTGAAATGGCAATATTTGCAGAAGTGTGTTCCAATTTCAGGCTGGATATTTCCTTCGGTTTGTAGCACGTGCGTTAGAATGGTTTATTGACTATGCTGGATTGAGAGCCTTCAAACTGATCGGTTGTCTGTTTTTAGGAGTAAATAAGATCTTTAAAAATAATTTCTTTTTCGCTGAGCGTTTTAAATAGGTAAACAAGATTTCTTGGTTTCATAAATTATACCTATTACCTGATGCATAGATGTGAGTCACTTAAATCATGGGATTTTTTATATCACTTGTAATCCATAGGCTTTTTAGGGGTACTTTTGACACGAATTGTTTTTATGGGCGTGCTTATTGTAAACATGAGAAAAGTGTGTACCTAAACTTCTAAGGCTTCATCGGCGGATTAGTGAACTGATTCACAGAGGAAAGTGAGGGAATTCATCGATGTGTAAGGAACAAGTCTTTATGAAGCCTTGAAAAGTTTCTGTAGTGATATACTTGTGATGATTTAGGGAGGATTTTAACGCTCGTTTAGACCTCGTAAAAACAGACAGGGGAGTGATCGCTGCATCCAAAAACTGTGTGAACATATTCTATTATGGTTCGTAAGAGATGTGTAAATTCATAAAAAAGAGAGAGAGAGAGAGAGAGATGAGATGAAGAGAGAGGAGAGAGAGAGGGAGAGGAAGAGGAGAGAGCAGACAGTCAGACAGACAGATGGAGGGTGAGAGAGGAAGAGAGAGAGATGAGACGAGAGAGAGAGAGAGAGACAGGAGACAGATACAGAGACAAAGAGACAGACTCACAGACAGCAGACAGAAGGAAGGGAGGGTGTGAGAGAGAGAGAGAGGGAGAGTGAGAGAGAGAGAGAGAGAGAGAGAGTGAGAGGAGACGAGAAGAGAAGAAACAGAGAAACAGAGAAGAGAGGAAAGCAACTTGAACTCTGAACTCTGCATATTTTTTATTGTAAGGGCCAGACTGTAGAACGACCTGTACTGGGTACACGTTTGATAGGATAGAATATAAAATGGGTACGGGTGGATTCAGCTAGGGCAAGTAATTTCTTTCCAGAAATTACAAGGCAAACAACAATACAAGGGGGAATTATTCAGGAGAAACGAGAGAGAGAGAGAGATGATAGAGTGAGAGAGTGAGTGAGAGAGTGAGTGAGAGTAGAGAGGATTGAATGGATACAAACTGACATGACCACGTGAGATACAACTGTTCCATGAGACGACCACAGGAGAACAACATGTTCAATTAAGACAAACCAAAGGGAGAACAAACATGTTTCTGTGAGACCTGACCACAGTGTGAACAACATGTTCTGTATGACCGACCACAGGGATGAGAACAACATGTTTCTGATATGACCTGACCACAGGAAGAACAAATGTTCTGTGAGATGACCAAGGAGAACAACATGGTTTCTGTTAGTCTGACCACGGAGAACAAATGTTCTGTAAGACCAGACCACAGGAGAACAACATGTTTCAATGAGACCAGACAGGGAGAACAACATGTTCAGTGGAGACCTGACACAGGAGAACAACATGTTCACATAAGACAGGACCACGGAGATCAACATGTTCAGTGAGACCAGACACAGGAGAACAACATGTTCATGAGACAGACACAGGAGAACAACAGGTTAGTGAGACTGACCACTGGAGATAACATGTTCAATAAGACAGGACCACAGGAGAACAACATGTTCAGTGAGACCAGACACAGGAGAAAAAAACATGTCTGTATGACCAGAACACAGGGAACAACTTGTTCTGTGAGACAGACACAGGAGAACAGACATGTTAATTGAGACTCCAGACCCACAGGTGAACAACATGTTAATGAGACCAGACACAAAGAACATATGTTCTGTGAGACCAGCACTGGAGTCACAAATGTTCAATGAGGACACGTCCACAAAAAGAACAACCTGGTCTGTGCGACCAGGGACCACAGGAGAAAACTGGATGTAAGACCAGAACACGGGAACAACGTTCAATAAGACAGACCACAGGAGAAAAACATGTTCCAATAAGACCCAGAAACAGGAGAAAAACATGTTCAAAATGAGACAGACACAGTGAGAACAATAAGTTCAATGAGACCAGACACAGGAGTTACAACAAGTTCATGAGACAGACAAGGAGGAACAAATGTTCTGTATGACCAGACCACAGGAGAACAACATGTTCAATAAGACAGACCACTGGGACAACATGTTCAATATGACAACACAGGAAGAAACAACTTGTTCAATGAGGACAGACCACAGAGAGAACACATGTTTTCAGTGAGACCAGACACAGGATAACAAACATGTTCTGTATGACCTGTCCAAGGTGAAAACATGTTCTGTGAGACCAGACACAGGAGATCAACATGTTCAGTGAGACCAGAACCACAGGAAGAACAACATGTCTGTGAGACCAGACCACAGAACAACTGTTCATAAGAACAGACCACAGAACAACATGTTCAATAAGACCAAACACAGGAGAACAAACATGTTCACTAAGGACCAAACCAAGGAGAACAACATGTTCAATAAGACCAAACCACTGGAGGAACAACTGTGCAATGAGACCCTGACCACAGCTGAGAAAAACATGTTAGTGAGACCTGCACAGGTGAAAACATGTTCTGTAAGACCTGACACAGGAGAACAACATGTTCAGTTAGACCTGACCACAGGAGACAAATGTTAATGAGACCAGACCAAGGATGAACAACATGTTCTGTAAGACCTGACCATGGGAACAAATGTTCTGTGAGACCTGACCACAGGAGAACAACTTGTTCAGTGGAGACCTGACCAAAGGAGTAAAACTTGTTCTGTAAGACCACAGAACAGAGAGAACAACATGTTCAATGAGACCTGACCACAGTGAGAATAACATGTTCAGTGAGCTGACCACAGGAGACACATGTTCTGTAAGACTGACCACAGGAAGGAACAACATGTTCTGTAAAGATGAACACAGTGAGAACAACTTGTTCTGTAGACCTGACCACAGGAGAAAAAACAAGTTCTGTGAGACCTGACCTACAGGAGACAACATGTTCTGTCAGACATGACACGGGAGAAAACATGTTCTGGTAAGACTGACCACAGGAGAACAATCCTGTTCGTGAGGACATGACAGGGTGCAAAACACATGCTTGTGAGGACCGGGCCTCATAGAAGGAAAACAACAAATGAACGGGACAAACATGGAGACATGGAAACTTCAGACAGAGACATGATCAACATAGATATTAAAACTCAGAGACTGAAAACAATATTTATGATAAATGTAGACTGCATTGAGACAAGAGTGCAGAGACAGACAAGCAAATGAAGAGGGGAAAACATAGACATGGCATCTGAAGTCAGAGGCACAAATAAAACAGGGACAACGTTGTGAGATACTGACTTTCACAGACAACAAATGAACAGAAACAACATAGAGACATAGACATTGAGAGACAGAGAGAACAACTAAACAGGGACAACATAGAAAGGGACAATCAGAGACAGAGACAAGAACTAAACAGGGAAGACATCGACATGGACATCAGAGACAGAGACAACAACTAAACAGGGACAACATAGAAAGGGACATTCAGAGCAGAGACAACAACTAACAGGGACAACATAGAAAGGGACATTCAGAGACAGAGACAACAACTAAACAGGGACGACATAGACATGGACATTCAGTGACAGAGACAACTAAACAGGCACGACATAGACATGGACATTCAGTGACAGAGACAACAACTAACAGGGACAACATACAATCAGTGGCAGAGACAACAACTAAACAGGGACGACATAGACATGGACATTCAGTGACAGAGACAACTAAACAGGGAAACATAGAAAGGGACATTCAGTAACAGAGAGAACAACTAAACAGGCACGACATAGACATGGACATTCAGTGACAGAGACAACAACTAAACAGGGACAACATAGAAAGGGACATTCGTGACAGAGACAACAACTAAACAGGCACGACATAGACATGGACATTCAGTGACAGAGACAACAACTAAACAGGGACAACATAGAAAGGGACATTCAGTGACAGAGACAACAACTAACAGGGACAACATGAAAGGGACATTCAGTGACAGAGACAACAACTAAACAGGGACGACATAGAACGGGACATTCAGTGACAGAGACAACAACTAAAAAGGACGACATAGAAAGGGACATTCAGTGACAGAGACAACAACTAAACAGGGACGACATAGAAAGGACATTCAGAGACAGAGACAACAACTAAACAGGGACAACATAGAAAGGGACATTCAGAGACAGAGACAACAACTAAACAGGGACAACATAGAAAGGGACATTCAGAGACAGAGACAAGAACTAAACAGGCACGACATAGACATGGACATTCAGAGACAGAGACAAGAACTAAACAGGCACGACATAGACATGGACATTCAGAGACAGAGACAACAACTAAACAGGGACAACATACAATCAGTGGCAGAGACAACAACTAAACAGGGCGACATAGACATGGACATTCAGAGACAGAGACAAGAACTAAACAGGCACACATAGACATGGACATTCAGAGACAGAGACAACAACTAAACAGGGACAACATACAATCAGTGGCAGAGACAACAACTAAACAGGGGCGACATAGACATGGACATTCAGAGACAGAGACAACAACTAAACAGGGCAACATAGACATGGACATTCAGTGACAGAGACAACAAACTAACAGAGACAACATAGACATGGACATTCAGAGACAGAGACAACAACTAACAGGACGACACAGACATGGACATTCAGAGACAGAGACAACAAACTAAACAGGGACAACATAGACATGGACATTCAGAGACAACAACTAACAGGGACAACATACAATCAGTGGCGGGAGACAACAACTAAACAGGGGCGACATAGACATGGACATTCAGAGACAGAGACAACAGCTAAACAGGGACAACATACAATCAGTGGCAGAGACAACAACTAAGTAGGGGCGACATAGACATGGACATTCAGAGACAGAGACAACAGCTAAACAGGGACGACACAGACATGGACATTCAGAGACAGACAACAACTAAACAGGGACACACAGACATGGACATTCAGAGACAGAGACAACAAATAAACAGGGACAACATAGACAGGGGCACACAGAGACAGAAACAACAAAAAATAGGGACAACATAGACAGGGACACACAGAGACAGAAACGACAAAATAAACAGGGACAACATAGACAGGGACAACAGAGACAGAAACAACAAATAAACAGGGACAACATAGACAGGGACACACAGAGATAGAAACAACAAAATAAACAGGGACAACATAGACATGGACATTTAGAGACAGAAACAACATATAAGCAGGGACAACATAGACATGGACATTCAGAGACAGAAACAACATATAAACAGGGACAACATAGACATGGACAATTCAGAGACATAAACAATAAATAAACAGGAACAACATAGCCAGGGACATTCAGAGACAGAAACAACATATAAACAGGAAAAACATAGCCAGGGACATTCAGAGACAGAAACAACAAATAAACAGGAGCAGCATAGACAGGAACATTCAGAGACAGAAAACAACAAATAAACAGGGACAACATGGACATGGACATTCAGAGACAGAAACAACATGTTGTTGTTGTTGTCGTACCCTGGCTAAAAGACTCCAGGGATCATCCGTACAGCCGAAGTATTTGAACACTATGGCACAAATGCATCAGCTGGGGATGAGAACATTTACGTGTGTGACCGTTTTTGATTACCCCGCCACATGGGCAGCCACACTCCGACTTCGGGGGATTTTGGGAGACTGATAATGTTATGCTGGAGCTTGTCACGACTGAAGACAATCCCCACATAACTATGCAGAGCATAACAACATTTGATGTAGCCTTGGTGTTCTGGCCAATGTCAATTGGTCTGACACAGCTTTAAGCCAAGGCGTGAAACAACATGTAAACAGGAACAACATAGACGGGGACACACAGAGACAGAGACAACAAATAAACAGGGACAACATAGACAGGGACATACAGAGACAGAAACAACAAATTAAACAGGGACAACACACACAAGACACACAGAGACGAAGACAACAAATAGACATAGACATGGACACACAGAGACAGAGACAAGTAAACAGAGACAACATCGACATGGACATTCAGTGGCAGCAACAACAAGTAAACAGGGACAACCTAGAAACATAGACAACACTGGGACGGGAACAACATAGAAACATGTACACAAAGAGATGGGACACATGGAGACAGCCACATGTTCGGACGTGTAGGGACAGGCATTATATAGAGATGGGAGACATGGAGACAGTGACATGTGGGGACGTGTAGGAACAGGCATTATATAGAGATGGGGACACATGGAGACAGTGACATGTGGGGACGTGTAGGAACAGGCATTATATAGAGATGGGGACACATGGAGACAGCCACATGTAGGGACGTGTGAGGGACAGGCATTATATAGAGATGGGGACACATGGAGACAGCCACATATAGGGACGTGTGAGGGACAGGCATTATATAGAGATGGGGACACATGGAGACAGCCACATGTAGGGACGTGTGAGGGACAGGCATTATATAGAGATGGGGACACATGGAGACAGCCACATATAGGGACGTGTGAGGGACAGGCATTATATAGAGATGGGGACACATGGAGACAGCCACATGTAGGGACGTGTGAGGGACAGGCATTATATAGAGATGGGGACACATGGAGACAGCCACATGTAGGGACGTGTGAGGGACAGGCATTATATAGAGATGGGACACATGGAGACAGCGACATGTAGAGACGTGTGAGGGACAGGCATTATATAGAGATGGGGACACATGGAGACAGCCACATATAGGGACGTGTGAGGGACAGGCATTACATAGAGATGGGGACACATGGAGACAGCCACATATAGGGACGTGTGAGGGACAGGCTTTATATAGAGATGGGGACACATGGAGACAGCCACATACAGGGACGTGTGAGGGACAGGCATTATATAGAGATGGGGACACATGGAGACAGCCACATATAGGGACGTGTGAGGGACAGGCATTATATAGAGATGGGGACACATGGGGACAGCCACATATAGGGACGTGTGAGGGACAGGCATTATATAGAGATGGGGACACATGGAGACAGCCACATATAGGGACGTGTGAGGGACAGGCATTATATAGAGATGGGACATCACAGAAACGTAGACACATCGAACAGGGACAACATTGAGAGCTGGACACCTCAGAACTAGGGGACACAGAAATAGGTACAACACAGAGACGAGGACAACATAGTAGCGGGGATGACAGGAGGAAGATAGAGATGGAGGACAACACAGAGATTAGGACCAGAAAGAAACAGGAAGAACACACAGGGGACACGTGCACTCGCAGACACGTCCACCTCAGGAACACCCAGACTCAGGGAAATCATACGACTGCAGTTAAGTCTATAGCATCACTGAAGCTTATCCTTAAAACCATGCCAACGTAGGCGTCAACTTTTCTGCCAAAACGAAGCCGGAACGAAGCGACTTAATGAACCAAACTGCTGGAGAAGGGAGCAGAACACATACAGAATTTTGTTGCGGTGTTGACGTGGGTCTAGTATGGCACATCAGCTCCTACGGTTGATTGACGACCAAGGTTTGGGCCAAAACAGGATTTCCCGGCAGAGGGACTGACTTTGAGGGTGGAGAGTTAATCACCTATGAAGCCTCTTTTGTGACAGAGGTTGATAAGGCCGCGGTTAGCTTTAGATCTGGTTCCAGTTTGTGTATGTTCTCTCCCTTGCTCGCTCTTTGGACTTCACGTTTCTCACCAAAGAATGTTGTAACGGCGTCTCTCTCTCTCTCTCTCTCTCTCTCTCTCTCTCTCTCTCTCTCTCTCTCTCTCTCTCTCTCTCTGAAATCACTTACCGCTTCTTCAGAGGAGAGAACCATATTTTCTGTGCTGACTTTGTTTATTTTCAAATTGTTACTGAGTCTGTAGGTTAAAGCTCTTTGTCACGTGCCCTTCCCCCTCCCACCCCACCGCCCCACCCCCACTACTTCTGCAAGGAGTCTTAGGTCCACGCCACGTTCAAACTTGCTTTGTTGAAATGGCCACTTTCTTTTATACCAAAAAAAAAAACCATGATCAACTATAGTACGTGGAAATTTGGTGACAGTTATTTCTTTTCACTGTTGTTCTTGTGTTGTTGTCATTTTGGTTTCTCTGCCTTTTGCGTAATCTGTCAATCCTCCCGTTCTCTGTTTTGGCTCAGACATTCACGTTTTCGCCCGTATTCTTTCAATATTTATCGTGTACAAGGCTGAACATGGATGGTTTTTGAATATTTTATCCTAAAGTATGCTTTGTTATACTTACATGCTTAGTTGAAAGACTGCTTTTTGATTGTATCTTTTGCTTTTCATACCTTTTACCTGGAAGAGTTTGTTATCTGGGTCCCATTGGTGTTAGGTTTTAAATGTGTCTGCATAGCGTGTTAATGAACATGGCTTCATACTACCTCAGACTGTATTTTGCAATCTTCCATTGAAGAACAAACTCCCCCAGATACTGGTAATGTCTGTTCTTCTCTATGGAGATCTCAAACTGACACGCAAAGCGGATCTGTAAACACCAGCTTCGTATGGGTTCCCCTCATCTCATGCGAAGAACATTAAACCAGTGACTCTATAGAGCAGCCGATAAAACCAAAGCCCCCCCCCCCCCCCCCCTAAAAAAAAGAGAAAAATGATGGGGGAAAAAAATATATATATGTGTGTGTGTGTGTGTGTGTGTGTGTGTGGTGCGTTGCGTGCGTGCGTGCGTGCGTGCGTGCGTGCGTGCGTGCGTGCGTGCGTGCGTGCGTGCGTGCGTGCGTGCGTGCGTGCGTGCGTGCGTGCGTGCGTGCGTGCGTGCGTGCGTGCGTGCGTGCGTGCGTGCGTGCGTGCGTGCGTGCGTGTGTGTGTGTGTGTGTGTGTGTGTGTGTGTGTGTTCAGTTGAATATAGCATGGAATGGAGTCAAAAATGCGCTGTGTTATCGGCCGCTGTGGCGAAGTGGTTAGTGGTGTTGAATCCCGGCTAGGAGGTCGTGTGTTCAATTCCCATCAGAGCTTTTTTTTTTCTCTTTGCTCTGGGCTCAGCTGGGAAGGCTGGAGGAGCCACACAGTCGAGTTTCATCCACTTAATGGGTGTGCCTGTGAGAGCGGTGCTCCAATGTCCTGACCAACACTGCAGGTGTCTGTATTTGTCGGCTTGGATGACGCCGGGATGTATTATAAAAAGTAAGCGTAGATTACAGTCCTTTCGCGCAGTCTCAGACCAGAATGAAATCCGTAACATCATGTTCACCATCCACGTACTCATCGATCAACAGTAAACAAGGTCTAATGGCAATCTCCTCCGATTTCCTTTGTTCATCTATACCCTTGGTGAGGTTCTGTCGGGGTCATCGGTATACTGTCGTTGGACCAATATGGTGGCCCCCTTTGGAGAGAGAGAGAGAGAGAGAGAGAGAGAGAGAGAGAAGTGAGAGAGAGAAATAGAGAGAGACAGACAGACAGACAGACAGACAGAGACATAGAGACAGAGAGAGAGGAAGAGAGAGAGGGGAGAGAGAGAGAGAGAGAGAGAGAGAGAGAGAGAGAGAGAGAGAGAAAGAGAGACAGAGAAGAGAGAGAGAGAGAGAGAGAGAGAAGAGAGAGAGAGAGAGAGAGAGAGGGAGGGAGAGAGAGAGAGAGAGCTCACTGATGTTGACTCCGTGACTGTGCAATGATTGTTGTCACAGTTGAGGGTTTCACAGCTGGTGTCCTGCGTACACTGGATCACAGCAGTTACCACTGACTTCCACCGCAATGACTCGGAAGTAGTGCATCGTCTACTCCGGTGGGTTGCCACATGGTAATCAGATATTGCTGGCTCCCTTCGGACTGCCGGTGTCGGGGCTGTAGCGGATAAGGCAGGTGTGGCTGTGGTTGAGGATCCGGGATGACTTTCGTGGGTGCAACACCATTGGGGTGGCACTGAAGAAAAAGAAAAAAAAAACAGAAAAAAAGACAATCAATGATAGGTAGGCACCCAAGGTCTGACCAGCGCGTTGGGCTTATGCGTAGGTCAGATATCTGCGAAGTCGTAGCCACGAGACCCTCTTCTTCAATTCTGTCATCTTAGTTGTTAATTCATTTATCCATCAGCTTAAAAATCATGCGTAGTGTGGTCTCAAAACTTAGCGGATGTGGTGTAGCGTATTTGGACTAGTCCGCACGCAGTGATGCCTCCTTGATGAAACTGAAACTGAAGATGAAACAAAAAACAAAGAGACGGGGGGTTGGGGGGGGGGGGATGCGATCTGCTACCAGTTGTATTAAATGAACGATTCTTTTGAAAACTAAGAGTTGAATACTGCATTAGCAGTCTTGAGAAGACAAGATCTCAGTTCCTGACAATGGAACACTCATCAAAAAAGAGAAAGAAAAAAAAAGGTTCACCTACGACAATTTAACACGATTTACAGATCTTAAATAAATGTTAGCGAACCGCCAAGAAAAACATGGACAAACGAGTCACAAGAATATAAGAATTATAATTTTATCATGTTTTTCTGTAATATGCGCTTTGGTCTCTTGCGAGGTAAAGCGCTCTATAAATACCCTTTTACAATACATTACATTACATTACAAGACAAAACATGACGCTTTTCGACCTCTTAGGTCTTCTTCAGACAAGATACAAATAAATACGACAACGGAAATGAACGAGCAATCCCTTATCTTCAATCACTTCAGCGCAAGGTAGGCGTTGAATCACGATTTACAGGGCCGTTGTTATTTGGGAGGTGCAGCCATAACACTCCCTTTCGATTTCAAGTTCATGTACACTAAATTGTAACAGACAGTGTGCGATGTTGTGTTCACTATCTTGCAGACTGTTAAGTTACGTTCAGGGCTATAGGAGTTTACACTTTTGTTGTGGACTCTAAGTGTGTCCGGTCGAACGGTAATTTCATACATCTCCTTCTAAAACAAATTGTCACTGACCTGTCCTGGATTTATTGAATGCATGTAAATAGTTTTTATAACTATGCATGGCGTCGTGGACGATTTCCATGTCGTATATGGCTATCATCGTTTTGCATTGTTTTGACTTCATAGTGATTTTTCTTTCGGAGTTCTCTCTCTCTCTCTCTCTCTCTCTCTCTCTCTCTCTCTCTCTCTCTCTCTCTCTCTCCTCTCTCTCTCTCCCCCTCCCCCCCTCTCCCTCTCTCTCTCATGCTGAGATTAGGACGAGATTCTATCAACAACACTCTGTCAACAAGATTTTTATCAACCAGTGCCTTGTCTTCATAAACGTTCGACTTTCCGCCGACAGAGATTAGTTTTCAAATAAAACATCAAAAGTTGAGGTTAAACGCCAGTATCAATATTTAAGAAAGCCTGTTCCTGTTTCGGTGGGAGCGGGTTTCCTGATCTTATCGGCCAATCGCCTGTTTGACTTGTCGAGTATTACCGGGCTTACGTGTTGTTAATGGTTCCTGCGTTTTTGTGGGGACTTTAACCTCAAGGACCCGGATATCGGTTGAAAAGCGTTTCGGTTGTCGCAAAAGTCAGCGAACAATCGGTGCTGTTCCCCTTAGCCGTACTCCCCTCCCCTCCCCCCGCCTCTCCCGAAACCCCACCCCCATTCTCCTCTCTCTCTCTCTCTCTCTCTCTCTCTCTCTCTCTCTCTCTCTCTCTCTCTCCTCTCTCTTCTTCAAAACAAAGTGTTGTGCTTGGAACAGCTCGCAAATACGTTTTGTCTTCGATCACCTGTCTACTCCTCCTCGTCGTCGTCGTCGTCGACGTCCACCTCTCTCTCTCTCTCTCTCCTCTCTCTCTCTCTCTCTCTCTCTCTCTCTCTCTCTCTCTCTCTCACACACACACACACACACACACACACACACACACACACACACACACACACACACACACACACTACTTGCTCCGATGCCACCCTGTTGGACTATACTTCCAATCCAGTTTATAGAAATGTTGAAAGGCAGGAGCAGCTATCGCAGTACTGGCACAATAAGCTGAGAGTTTGGGGTTTTGTTTTTTAATTTTCTTTCCTTTTTTTTTTTCTTTCTTTGTTTTGTTTTGCTATAGATAGAACGGTGTATATGGGTTATACAATAAGGACATGTGTGTGTGTGTGTGTGTGTGTGTGTGTGTGTGAGTGTGTGCGCGCGCGCGTGTGTGTGTGAGAGAGAGAGAGAGAGAGAGAGAGAGAGAGAGAGAGAGAGAGAGAGAGAGAGAGAGAGAGAGAGAGAGAGAGAGGACAGGAGAGAGACAGACAGACAGACGGACAGGCAGACAGACAGACGGACAGGCAGACAGACAGAGATTAAGATATTTGTGTGTGCGTGTGTATGTATTTGACCGCGCGCGCGCGCGTGTGTGTGTGTGTGTGTGTGTGTGTGTGTGTGTGTGTGTGTGTGTGTGTGTGTGTGTGTGTGTCAGTACAACCATGAGTTAATCTGACAATAAATCGGCTTCAGTCAGTGTGTGTGTGTGTGTGTGTGTGTGTGTGTGTGTGTGTGTGTGTGTGTGTGTGTGTGTGTGTGTGTGCGTGCGTGCGTGCGTGTGTGTGTG
>CM031606.1:19184978-19187731 GCA_018398815.1 Conus ventricosus
CTGTAAAGGGAACCCCCCACTCACATCCAAGCCTCATCAAGATGACGTGTAAAGGAACCACACTCACGTCCAAGCCTCATCAAGATGACCTATAAAGGGAACCCCACTCACGTCCAAGCTCATCAAGATGACGTGTAAAGGGAAACCCCCACTCACGTCCAACCCTCATCAAGATGACCTGTACAGGGAACCCCACTCACGTCCAAGCCTCATCAAGATGACCTGTACACGGAACCCCACTCACGTCCAAGCCTCATCAAGATGATCTGTAAAGGGAACCCCACTCACGTCCAAGCCTCATCAAGATGACCTGTAAAGGGAACCCCACTCACATCCAAGCCTCATCAAGATGACGTGTAAAGGGAAACCCCCACTCACGTCCAAACCTCATCAAGATGACGTGTAAAGGGAACCCCACTCACATCCAAGCCTCATCAAGATGACGTGTAAAGGGAACCCCCCACTCACATCCAAGCCTCATCAAGATGACGTGTAAAGGGGAACCCCCCACTCCACATCCAAGCCTCATCAGATGACGTGTAAAGGGAACCCCACTCACGTCCACGCCTCATCAAGATGACGTGTAAAGGGAACACCACTCACATCCAAGCCTCATCAAGATGACGTGTAAAGGGAACCCCACTCACACCCAAGCCTCATCAAGATGACATGTAAAGGGAACCCCATTCACGTCCAAGCCTCATCAAGATGACCTGTACAGGGAACCCCACTCACGTCCAAGCCTATCTCAGCCCTCCCACCAGCGCCAGCCCCTTCCTTTTCTCATCTCCTCTTCCCGCTCACCCTTTGGCCTGTGGTCTGTTGTCGCCATCCCAATCCAAACCAGCTTCAGACGTGGTCTGCTGTCGCCATCCCAATCCAAACCAGCTTCAGACGTGGTCTGCTGTCGCCATCCCAATCCAAACCAGCTTCAGACGTTGTCTGTTGTCGCCATCCCAATCCAAACCAGCTTCAGACGTTGTCTGTTGTCGCCATCCCAATCCAAACCAGCTTCAGACGTTGTCTGTTGTCGCCATCCCAATCCAAACCAGCTTCAGACGTTGTCTGTTGTCGCCATCCCAATCCAAACCAGCTTCAGACGTTGTCTGTTGTCGCCATCCCAATCCAAACCAGCTTCAAACGTTGTCTGTTGTCGCCATCCCAATCCAAACCAGCTTCAGACGTTGTCTGTTGTCGCCATCCCAATCCAAACCAGCTTCAGACGTTGCCTGTTGTCGCCATCCCAATCCAAACCAGCTTCAGACGTTGTCTGTTGTCGCCATCTCAATCCAAACCAGCTTCGGACGTTGTCTGTTGTCGCCATCCCAATCCAAACCAGCTTCAGACGTTGTGTGTTGTCGCCATCCCAATCCAAACCAGCTTCAGACGTTGTCTGTTGTCGCCATCTCAATCCAAACCAGCTTCAGACGTTGTCTGTTGTCGCCATCCCAATCCAAACCAGCGTCAGACGTTGTCTGTTGTCGCCATCCCAATCCAAACCAGCTTCAGACGTTGTCTGTTGTCGCCATCTCAATCCAAACCAGCTTCAGACGTTGTCTGTTGTCGCCATCTCAATCCAAACCAGCTTCAGACGTTGTCTGTTGTCGCCATCTCAATCCAAACCAGCTTCAGACGTTGTCTGTTGTCGCCATCCCAATCCAAACCAGCTTTAGACGAGGGTAATACAGTGAGAAGTGTACCAGGCCCGGGTTGAGCGGAGGAACGTGGTTCACACATTCAGAGATAGCGGGACATCGGGTAACAGCCACTGGAAGAGTTTCAAGCACTTGGATACGCCTGCACATGCAAAGGCACGTACTAAAAGGCACGCACACACACACACACACACACACACACACACACACACTCACTCACTCACTCATTCACACACGTACAAAAAGTCACACACACACACACACACACACACACACACACACACACACACACACACACACACACACACTCACTCACTCACTCACTCATTCACACACGTACAAAAAGTCACACACACACACACACACACACACACACACACACACACACACACACACACACAACGCACAGGCGCGACCCTTCGCTACCTCCCCCCTCTCACCTCTAAATGAAGTAGATCAGTAAACAGCTTCATAGAGGTCAGGTGAATTGTGTTGTTTCAGCCGTTTCGTTCCGGAACTCCCCTCTCCTTTTTCTAAAAGAATATCTTTTCTTTTCGGTGACTCTAGTGCTACTGACTAGCCTGGCTCTTTGCCTTTCTTAGCTTCCGATGCTGTTCCGTAGACTGACCCAGACATTTGCGACAAGACATACGAGGCAATTTTTGTTTTCAAGGTGTGCTCTTATGGGGGCCAGGGGCCATCACTCTCTCGTCTCGCCCTTGGGGATTTTTCCCTCGGCGTTAACATTGGTTCTGACTCCATTTCTAACACAGTCCTTCGAATGAGACTATAAACCGAGGTTCCGTGTGTGAACGCACGCATAACATCTTGCACTGGCGTAAAAATCCCATCACCAACTTTCGGAAGAGAAGGCCAGTTTGGCCGTTGGTATGGATGACACGTTACACATAGCATACACCCTGCGTGAGAAATGGAAAAAATAAAGGAAGTAAGGATATTGAGTGAACGATATTGGACGACATTGACTGGATGACAGGGGAAACGACTGAATGAAGCGCCAGCTGGCAGCTCTTCAGTCGGCACTACCCAGGTAGGCAACCCGTTGTGTAAACGAGTGTGGATTGTAAAGTGCTTAGA
>CM031606.1:19188731-19193731 GCA_018398815.1 Conus ventricosus
TTAGTTGTCTCTGTCACTGAATGGTCCATGTCTATGTCGTCCCTGTTAGTTTTTGTCTCTGCCACTGATTGTATGTTGTCCCTGTTTAGTTGTTGTCTCTGTCACTAAATGTCCATGTCTATGTCGTGTTTTTTAGTTGTCTCTGTCACTGAATGTCCATGTCTATGTCGTCCTGTTTAGTTGTTGTCTCTGTCTCTGAATGTCCCTTTCTATGTTGTCCCTGTTTAGTTGTTGTCTCTGTCTCTGAATGTCCCTTTCTATGTTGTCCCTGTTTAGTTGTTGTCTCTGTCTCTGAATGTCCATGTCGATGTCTTCCTGTTTAGTTCTTGTCTCTGTCTCTGATTGTCCCTTTCTATGTTGTCCCTGTTTAGTTGTTCTCTCTGTCTCTCAATGTCTATGTCTCTATGTTGTTTCTGTTCATTTGTTGTCTGTGAAAGTCAGTATCTCAACGTTGTCCCTGTTTATTTGTGGCCTCTGTCTTTCAGATTCCATGTCTATGTTTTCCCCTCTTCATTTGCTGTGTCTGTCTCTGCACTCATGTCTCAATGCAGTCTACATTTATCATAATTATTGTTTCAGTCTCTGAGTTTGAATATCTATGTTGTTCTTGTCTCTGTCTGAGTTTCCATGTCTCCATGTTGTCCCTGTTCATTTGTTGTTTCCTTCTATGAGCCGGGTCTCACAGAGCATGTTGTTCTCCTGTGGTCTAGTCTCACGAACATGTTGTTCTCTGTGGTCAGGTCTTACAGAACATGTTGTTCTCCCGTGGTCAGGTCTTACAGAACATGTTGTTCTCCTGTGGTCAGGTCTCACAGAACATGTTGTTCTCCTGTGGTCAGGTTTACAGAACATGTTGTTCTCCTGTGGTCAGGTCTTACAGAACATGTTGTTCTCCTGTGGTCAGGTCTTACAGAACATGTTGTTCTCCTGTGGTCAGGTCTCACTGAACATGTTGTTCTCCTGTGGTCAGGTCTCATTGAACATGTTGTTCTCCTGTGGTCTGGTCTTACAGAACATGTTGTTCTCCTGTGGTCAGGTCTCACTGAACATGTTGTTCTCCTGTGGTCAGGTCTAAGAACATGTTGTTCTCTTGGTAGGCTTACAGAACATGTTGTTCTCCTGTGGTCTGGTCTCATTGAACATGTTGTTCTCCTGTGGTCAGGTCTTACAGAACATGTTGTTCTCCTGTGGTCAGGTCTTACAGAACATGTTGTTCTCCTGTGGTCAGGTCTCACTGAACATGTTGTTCTCCTGTGGTCAGGTCTCATTGAACATGTTGTTCTCCTGTGGTTTGGTCTTATTGAACATGTTGTTCTCCTGTGGTTTGGTCTTATTGAACATGTTGTTCTCCTGTGGTTTGGTCTTATTGAACATGTTGTTCTGTGGTCTGTTCTTATTGAACATGTTGTTCTGTGGTCTGGTCTCACAGAACATGTTGTTCTCCTGTGGTCTGGTCTCACTGAACATGTTGATCTCCTGTGGTCTGGTCTCACAGAACATGTTGTTCTCTGTTGGTCTGGTCATACAGAACATGTTGTTCTCCTGTGGTCTGGTCTCACTGAACATGTTGTTCTCCTGTGGTCTGGTCTCATTGAACATGTTGTTCTCCTGTGGTCTGGTCTTATTGAACATGTTGTTCCCCTGTGGTCTGGTCTTATTGAACATGTTGTTCTCCTGTGGTCTGGTCTTACAGAACATGTTGTTCTCCTGTGGTCTGGTCTCATTGAACTGTTGTTCTCCTGTGGTCTGGTCTCATTGAACATATTGTTCTCCTGTGGTCTGGTCTCATTGAACATGTTGTTCTCCTGTGGTCTGGTCTTATTGAACATGTTGTTCTCCTGTGGTCTGGTCTTATTGAACATGTTGTTCTCCTGTGGTCTGGTCTTACAGAACATGTTGTTTCCTGTGGTCTGGTCTCACAGAACTGTTGTTCTTTTTGTGGTCTGGTCTCATTGAACATGTTGTTCTCCTGTGGTCTGGTCTCACAGAACATGTTGTTCTTTTGTGGTCTGGTCTCATTGAACATGTTGTTCTCCTGTGGTCTGGTCTCATTGAACATGTTGTTCTCCTGTGGTTGGTCTCACAGAACATGTTGTTCTCCTGTGGTCTGGTCATACAGAACATGTTGTTTTCCTGTGGTCTGGTCTCACTGAACATGTTGTTCTCCTGTGGTCTGGTCTTATTGAACATGTTGTTCTCCTGTGGTCAGGTCTCACTGAACATGTTGTTCTCCTGTGGTTGGTCTCATTGAACATGTTGTTCTCCTGTGGTCTGGTCTCACTGAACATGTTGTTCTCCTGTGGTCTGGTCTTATTGAACATGTTGTTCTCCTGTGGTCAGGTCTCACTGAACATGTTGTTCTCCTGTGGTCTGGTCTCATTGAACATGTTGTTCTCCTGTGGTCTGGTCTTACAGAACATGTTGTTCTCCTGTGGTCAGGTCTACAGAACATGTTGTTCTCCTGTGGTCAGGTCTCACAGAACATGTTGTTCTCCTGTGGTCTGGTCATACAGAAACATGTTGTTCTCCTGTGGTCTGGTCATACAGAACATGTTGTTCTCCTGTGGTCAGGTCTCACAGAACATGTTGTTCTCCTGTGGTTTGGTCTTATTGAACATGTTGTTCTCCTGTGGTCTGGTCTCATTGAACATGTTGTTCTCCTGTGGTCTGGTCAGTTTTGTTCCATTCAATTCTCTCTCTCTCTCTCTTCTCTCTCTCTCTCTCTCTCTCTCTCTCTCTCTCTCTCGTTTCCTTGAATTATTTCCCCTTGTAATTGTTGTTTGCTTGTATTTCTGGAAAGAAATTACTTCCCTTAGCTGATCACCCGTACCCATTTTAATTCTATCCTTTGCAAACGTGTACCCATACAGGTCGGTGTATACAGGTCGGTGGCCTTACAATAAAAAATTTCAGAGTTCAGAGTTCAGAGTTCTTTCTCTCTCTCTCTGTTTCTCTGTTTCTCTGTCTCTGTCTCCTCTCCTCTCTCTCTCTCTCTCTCTCTCTCTCTCTCCCTCTCTCTCTCTCTCCCTCCCTCCTTCTGTCTGTCTGTCTGTGTGTCTGTCTCTCTGTCTCTGTATCTGTCTCTGTCTCTCTCTCTCTCTCTCTCTCTCTCTCTCTCTCTCTTCTCCCTCCTTCTGTCTGTCTGTCTGTCTGCTCTCTCTCTCTCTCCCTCTCTCTCTTCTCTCTCTTCTCTCTCTCTCCTCTCCTCCTCTCTCTTGTTTATGATGTTTACACATCTTCTGTACGTACCATAATAGAAATATGTTCACCAGTTTTTGGATGCAGCGATCACTCCCCTGTCTGTTTTACGTGGTCTAAACGAGGCGTTAAAATCCCCCTAAATCATCACAAGTATATCACGTACAGAAACTTTTCAGGCTTTAATAAAGACTTGTTCCTTACAGATCTGATGAATTCCTCACTTTCCTCTGTGTATCAGTTCACTAATCCCGATGAAGCCTTAGAAGTTTGGTATCACACTTTTCTCAATGTTTACAATAAGCACGCTCCATTAAAAACAATTCGTGTCAAAAGTACCCCTAAAAAGCCTTGGATTACAAGTGATATAGAAAATCCATGGATTTAAGAGACTCACTTCTAGCATCAGGTAATCGTATAGAATTTATGAAACAAAGAAATCTTGTTAACTATTTAAAACGCTCAGCGAAAAAGAAAATATTTTAAAGATCTTATTTACTCTAAAACAGACAACCGATCAGTTTGGAAGGCTATCAATCAGCTTAGCAATAAACATTCTAACGCTCGTGCTACAACACCGAAGGATATATCAGCTGAAATGTTGAACACACTTCTGCATATTGCCAATTTCACCATAAAAACAAACGATCCTCACAAAACGATTTAGATTTTCTTCTGAATTTTTGTCAGTCCAAAAATATCACAACATTTCTAGATATTCCGTTGTTATGTGTACACGAAGTATATAATGCTCTTATTCACTTAAAGCAAAGTAGTACTACTGGCCTTGATGGCATTGACGGAAAGATTCTCAAACTGTCAGCCCCTGTAATTGCTGAAACACTTACGTATATATATAATCTCTGCATTTCTAAAATCAGTTCCCCAAGGCTTTTAAAATTGCTAGAGTAATGCCGATCTACAAAACATGTGATCACACCGATCCGTCTAACTACAGGCCCATTTCTATTCTGTCTGTGCTGTCTAAACCATTGGAAAACCATCTGAATAAACATATTCTCGATCACTTCAATTTTTTCAATTTATTTCATCAAGACCAATCCGGTTTTAGGGCTAATCACTCGTGCCAAACAGCACTGACAAATCTAGTTGATCAATGGCTCACTAATATAAATAACGACAAAATTACAGGTGTTCTCATGGCAGATTTTATGAAAGCCTTTGACGTTATTGACCGCAATCTTCTTCTTAAAAAGCTTAAGGTATACAACTTATCAGAGAATTCGTTAGAACTCCTATCTTCATATCTTTCCGGTAGAAAGCAAATGGTCTCAGTAAATGAATCTGTATCTCCTACATATCCATTAGTCATGGTGTGCCTCAAGGGTCAGTACTCGGACCTATCTTATTTTCCATATATATAAACGATTTACCTCTATTCATTGATAGTCTCTGTGAAATGTTCGCTGATGACACCACAATACACTGTAGTCATAAAAGAATTGAAAATGTATATGCAAGTTTACAAGAAAGTATAAACAAATTAATCATATGGTCTGAACTCAATCACATGTGTCTCCATCCTCAGAAAACGAAGTACTTGATAATAACCACCAGACAAAAGCGTCAAAATATTTCTTATGATTCCCTATCTCTTAGTATAAATAATGAAATAGTTGAAGAAGTTGATCATCATAAAGTCCTTGGTGTCATTGTAGACAATAATTTGTCATGGTCTTCTCATGTCACAATGCTTTGCAAACGTCTGTCTCAAAAGATTCACCAGCTTTCAAAACTAAAATATTTCTTAGACCAACATTGTCGTAAGCTATTTTTTTACT
>CM031606.1:19203943-19206443 GCA_018398815.1 Conus ventricosus
GTTAAGGACAGAAATGATAAATACGACTGGTGTCTCCCAGTTAAGGATGGAAATGATAAATACGACTGGTGTCTCCCAGTTAAGGACGGAAATGATAAATACGACTGGTGTCTCCCAGTTAAGGACGGAAATGATAAATACGACTGGTGTCTCCCAGTTAAGGATGGAAATGATAAATACGACTGGTGTCTCCCAGTTAAGGATGGAAATGATAAATACGACTGGTGTCTCCCAGTTAAGGACGGAAATGATAAATACGACTGGTGTCTCCCAGTTAAGGACGGAAATGATAAATACGACTGGTGTCTCCCAGTTAAGGATGGAAATGATAAATACGACTGGTGTCTCCCAGTTAAGGACGGAAATGATAAATACGACTGGTGTCTCCCAGTTAAGGATGGAAATGATAAATACGACTGGTGTCTCCCAGTTAAGGACGGAAATAATAAATACGACTGGTGTCTCCCAGTTAAGGATGGAAATGATAAATACGACTGGTGTCTCACAGTTAAGGATGGAAATGATAAATACGACTGGTGTCTCCCAGTTAAGGACGGAAATGATAAATACGACTGGTGTCTCCCAGTTAAGGATGGAAATGATAAATACGACTGGTGTCTCCCAGTTAAGGATGGAAATGATAAATACGACTGGTGTCTCCCAGTTAAGGATGGAAATGATAAATACGACTGGTGTCTCCCAGTTAAGGACGGAAATGATAAATACGACTGGTGTCTCCCAGTTAAGGATGGAAATGATAAATACGACTGGTGTCTCCCAGTTAAGGATGGAAATGATAAATACGACTGGTGTCTCCCAGTTAAGGATGGAAATGATAAATACGACTGGTGTCTCCCAGTTAAGGACGGAAATGATAAATACGACTGGTGTCTCCCAGTTAAGGACGGAAATGATAAATACGACTGGTGTCTCCCAGTTAAGGACGGAAATGATAAATACGACTGGTGTCTCCCAGTTAAGGATGGAAATGATAAGTACGACTGGTGTCTCCCAGTTAAGGATGGAAATGATAAATACGACTGGTGTCTCCCAGTTAAAAGTAATCACGAAGCAGAGAAATATCTCAAAATTGTGACGCATAAATGGCAGAATTAAAATTGTGATGCAGAAATGGCATAATTAAAATTGTGACGCAGAAATGGCATAATCAAAATTGTGACGCATAAATGGCATAATCAAAATTGTGACGCATAAATGGCATAATCAAAATTGTGACGCATAAATGGCATAATCAAAATTTTGACGCATAAATGGCATAATCAAAATTGTGACGCATAAATGGCATAATCAAAATTGTGACGCATAAATGGCATAATCAAAATTGTGACGCATAAATGGCATAATCAAAATTGTGACGCATAAATGGCATAATCAACATTGTGACGCATAAATGGCATAATTAAAATTGTGACGCATAAATGGCATAATAAAATTGTGATGCATGAATGGCATAATAAAGTTAGCAAAATTCGAACCAAACGCTCGGTCTAATCAAAGCAAAAATGGTTCGAGCAAATCAAATAATAAATCTTGTCCTATGTTAATAAAGAATATTTTGAGAATGAAATGCATTTGTTTTGATTGCCTGCATACGCAATACCGCAGTGTTGTAACATTTCAATGAATAAGTTGTTTCAAAGAAGAATGTATAGCGATATTATCAATTGGTCATAAGTTAAGAAAAAAAATGTGGTGTGTGTGTGTGTGTTGTCTGTGTTGCGTGGTTGTGTGTTTTCAATGTGTTGTTGGGTGTGTGGATTTGTGTAGTGTGTGTGTGTGTGTGTGTGTGTGTGTGTGTGTGTGTGTGTCCGTCCGCGTGCTGCGTGCGTGCTGCGTGCATCGTGCGTGATGCTGTGTGTGTGTGTGTGTGTGTGTGTGTGTGTGTGTGTGTGTGTGTGTGTGTGTGTGTGTGTGTGTGCGTGTGCGTGTGTGATCTTTTTTATACAATTAATGCACTGGTATTGTAATCAAATGAAAGCTTTTTTCATTTGTTCTTTGTTGTCGCTGTTGTGTGCGCTGTTGCTAGATATTACCTGTCCCCTTGGGTGGGCGCAGGGGGGGTGGTGATCTTTTTTTATGGAATAAATGTGTCAGTGTGTCCGTTTTCAATCCTCTATGAGACTCTTTCTCTCTCTCGTCTCTCCTTCTTGTCCTTTTCTCCTGTTCTATCATCTCTCTTCCTGGTCTCTCTCTCTTTCTATGCAATAAAATTGTGTCAGTGTGTCCGTTTCAATCTCTCTTCCTCTCTCTCTCTCTCTCTCTCCTCTCTCTCTCTCTCTCTCTCTCTCTCTCTCTCTCTTTCTCCTCTCTCCTCCTCTCTCCCTCCTCTCTCTCCCTCATCTCTCTCTCTCTCTCTTCCCCCCTCTCTCTCCCCCTTCTCTCCCTTCCCCCATCTCTCTCTCCTCTCTCTCTCCTCTCTCTCTCCTCCTCTCTCCCCCCCCCACCCCCTCTCTTCCACCCTTTCTCTCAAACAAATGAT
>CM031606.1:19211443-19223943 GCA_018398815.1 Conus ventricosus
ACACACACACACACACACACACACACACAGAGAGAGAAAGAGAGAGAGAGAGAGAGAGAGAGAGAGAGAGAGAGAGAGAGAGAGAGAGAGAGACTTTCACATATACAGAGAGAGAGAGAGAGAGAGAGAGAGAGAGAGAGAGAGAGAGAGAAGAGAGAGAGAGAGAGAGAGAGAGAGAGAGAGTCACATTGATAGCCAAAAGCTGGAAAGTGTTAGTGGCATTCACCTCAAAAACCTTCAGATTTATTACGGAATCATCAAGACTTCCATGCCGACCCCGGCACCCTTTTATTTTATTCCCATCATGATCTGCATATTGGAAAATCAGCATCAAGTGTATTCACATCATGATCTGTATATTTGAAAATCAGCATCAAGTGTATTTCCATCATGATCTGCATATTGGAAAATCAGCATCGAGTGTATTTCCATCATGATCTGCATATTGGAAAATCAGCATCGAGTGTATTTCCATCATGATCTGTATATTGGAAAATCAGCATCAAGTGTATTCAACCATTATTTGCGGCGGCAGCAACAGCAACAGTAGTAGTAGTAGTAGTAGTAGTAGTAGTAGTAGTAGTAGTAGTAGTAGTAGTAGTAGTAGTAGTAGTAGTAGCAATCAAGAAAATCGTCATCACCGTCGATGCATACTCCAAACAAACAAAAAAAGATAGTTTGCATTTTCTCGTCATTGCTGTCGTCACCATACCAATGTGGTCATAGCAATCATCCTTGTCGT
This sequence comes from Conus ventricosus, assembly GCA_018398815.1. Lineage (NCBI taxonomy): Eukaryota > Metazoa > Mollusca > Gastropoda > Neogastropoda > Conidae > Conus > Conus ventricosus. The sequence goes on from CM031606.1 coordinate 19,212,186, forward strand.
ACTTCAGCACGTCCATCGTCTGCTCCAACAGCCGTCATGGTCATTACTGTTGTCATCTTCATAGGAACGTTGTTCAGGCAATAACGTCTCCCACCCACTTAAGATTAGCTCAACATGAAGACTTTTATTTCCTGGAACGTGTTTACTGTGTGTAGGCTTGGTCTCCATTCCTTCCATTCAACTGTGGTTTTACGGATGTTGGTGTGGAGTGAATGTGAGATGCCACTGTTCTGAAGACCGGTGAGTCATTTAGCTGGAGCCACTCTTCATTACCACCATCCATAGTTAGGTGCACAATGTGCTGACCAACAATCTGACCACTGATCGGAATAAAAGGAGCTTAGAGCTGGTCATGTCACTGGAGACAGATCTTTGTCCGGTAGGAGAACCCGTAACTGTGTGGAGAGTGACGGACAGTACGTTGTGAGGACAGTGACGGACAGTACGTTGTGAGGACAGTGATGGACAGTACGTTGTGAGGACAGTGACGTACAGTACGTTGTGAGGAGAGTGATGACAGTACGTTGTGAGGACAGTGATGGACAGTACGTTGTGAGGACAGTGATGACAGTACGCTGTGAGGACAGTGGCGAACAGTACGTTGTGAGGACAGTGACGGACAGTACGTTGTGAGGACAGTGGCGAACAGTACGTTGTGAGGACAGTGACGGACAGTACGTTGTGAGGACAGTGACGGACAGTACGTTGTGAGGACAGTGGCGAACAGTACGTTGTGAGGACAGTGATGGACAGTACGTTGTGAGGAGACTAACGGACAGTACGGTGTGAGGACAGTGACGGACAGTACGTTGTGAGGACAGTGACGGACAGAACGTTGTGAGGACAGTGATGGACAGTACGTTGTGAGGAGACTAACGGACAGTACGTTGTGAGGAAAGTCATGACAGTACGTTGTGAGGAGAGTGACGGACAGTACGTTGTGAGGACAGTGATGGACAGTACGTTGTGAGGACAGTGACGGACAGTACGTTGTGAGGACAGTGATGGACAGTACGTTGTGAGGACAGTGATGGACAGTACGTTGTGAGGACAGTGACGGACAGTACGTTGTGAGGACAGTGATGGACAGTACGTTGTGAGGACAGTGACGGACAGTACGTTGTGAGGACAGTGATGGACAGTACGTTGTGAGGACAGTGACGGACAGTACGTTGTGAGGACAGTGATGGACAGTACGTTGTGAGGACAGTGACGGACAGTACGTTGTGAGGTCAGTGACGGACAGTACGTTGTGAGTGGAGTGATGGACAGTACGTTGTGAGGAGACTAACGGACAGTACGTTGGGAGGAAAGTCATGACAGTACGTTGTGAGGACAGTGACGGACAGAACGTTGTGAGGACAGTGACGGACAGTACGTTGTGAGGACAGTGACGGACAGTACGTTGTGAGGACAGTGACGGACAGTACGTTGTGAGGACAGTGATGGACAGTAAGTTGTCAGGACAGTGACGGACAGTACGTTGTGAGGACAGTGACGGACAGTACGTTGTGAGGACAGTGACGGACAGTACGTTGTGAGGACAGTGACGGACAGTACGTTGTGAGGACAGTGTTGACAGTACGTTGTGAGGACAGTGACGGATCGGACAGTACGTTGTGAGGACAGTGACGGACAGTACGTTGTGAGGGGAGTGATGACAGTACGTTGTGAGGACAGTGACGGATCGGACAGTACGTTGTGAGGACAGTGACGGACAGTACGTTGTGAGGACAGTGACGGACAGTACGTTGTGAGGAGAGTGATGAACAGTACGTTAATACAGGCGCTGAATATTTTCATGTGGGGACAATCTTGTGGGGAAACATTATCCAGTCATCTCTCTCTCTCTCTCTCTCTCTCTCTCTCCTCTCTCTCTCTCCCCCTCTCTCTCTCTCTCTCTCTCTCTCTCTCTTTGAAAGTCAAGCCGAAAAGTCTTTTCACCTCCAAGTTAATGACCTTTTACCTCCCATGTGAGATGGAGGGCGTCCACGGACAAAGAAAAAAAGTCAGTGTCGAAGCTAATCTCCTTTGTGTGGCTCTTAGACTAGGGGAAACGTTCGGTGTCGTGTTACCTCCCTTTTTTGTGAAACGTTCGGTGTCTTCTTGCCATCCACAGGTTCATGTGTACCCGGGGATGCTATGTTTGCTCCACCTCTTGCCATCCACAGGTTCATGTGTACCCGGGGATGCTGTGTTTGCTCCACCTCTTGCCATCCACAGGTTCATGTGTACCCGGGGATGCTGTGTTTGCTCCACCTCTTGCCATCCACAGGTTCATGTGTACCCGGAGATGCTGTGTTTGCTCCACCTCTTGCCATCCGCAGGTTCATGTGTACCCGGGGATGCTGTGTTTGCTGCACCTCTTGCCATCCACAGGTTCATGTGTACCCGGGGATGCTGTGTTTGCTCCACCTCTTGCCATCCACAGGTTCATGTGTACCCGGGGATGCTGTGTTTGCTGCACCTCTTGCCATCCACAGGTTCATGTGTACCCGGGGATGCTGTGTTTGCTCCACCACTTATACTCCTGCCTTCTTACCCTATTTCCATTCACCTCCATTCTTCCCCCTTCCCCCCCTCCCTCCCGCATTTTTACTCTCTGCGCATGGTATAAGCATACGCGCGCGCGCGTGCGCGCGCGCGCGCACACACACACACACACACGCATGGATGAAAGTGACATTTAAAAAAAAGTACATCTGTCCGATCACAAAACTATATTAAAAAGTTACTTCAGAAAGAACTAAATACCTTTTCTGATTATATGACTGAAAATGGTTTGCAAATATCAACTAAAAAAACACACATGATGTTATTTAATACTGGATCTGATCCAGTTAATATGCCTTTATTTCAAGTCAACGGCATACCCATCAAATATGCAAAAATAGTTAAATTCCTTGGAGTAAATGTAACATCAAAGTTGTCATGGAATTTCCATATAGCGCATGTTCTAACAAAACTCGAAAAACTTTAAATCTATTAAAGATTATTAGCAAGCATGCTTCGGCTCAGGACACAGTTACTCTTTTGCACCTTTCTACTGCACTGGTTAGATCAAAATTAACGTATGCACAAGAGGTGTTCTTCAGTGCACCCAAATACTTACTGAAAAAAACTTCAAAGTATTGATTCCAAAGCATATAAGATAGCCATGGGACTACCAGTCCATGCCTCTTGTACAAAAGCGTACAGTTCTGCTGGGATATCACCACTGGAAGAATATAGGAATCTTGCATGCACCAAATTTGTTATAAGAAGTTCTGCTATAGACAACAATATAGGCCCTGAAATAAATATTAAATCGGACACTGATTTTACCAAAAGGGCTAAAAACATATAATCTCAAATGACTCTAAGAACATATACTTCCTCGATTTTAGAATCCTCAGGACGTTGCTAACTAACATCTATTGCAAAAAGATCTATTGTGTCTCCTATCCCTCTCTGGAAACTATTACGAGCACATTTTGATATTGAGCATACAGATTTAACAGAGGCTGAAAATACTAATTTGTTATCATCCGATATGAAAATGCATTTCCATGATCACTACTCCAACCATTTTAAGATATACACTGATGGATCATTAATCAATGAACATGCAGGTGCAGCATACATTATCCCAGGCCTTAACAAAGAAAAGTCCTATTATCTCGAAAAAAAAAATCTATTTTCACTGCGGAGTTAACTGCTATAATGATGGCCTTAAAGTTTGTTGTTGATTACCCTCAAATTTTGTTTAAAGTTGTTTTATGTGTAGATACTAAGTCAGTTCTTACTGCAATGAAGAATTTTAAATTGAAAGTTCGACCTGAGATGACCACTGAAATAAATAACTTAGTCCATTTCCTCTCAGTTAGAGACACTGAAGTAACATTTCTTTGGGTGCCTTCCCACTGTGGGTTATATCATAATGAAAAGGTTGATGTTCTAGCAAAGAGAGGAGCAAAACGATCTTCAGATTCGCATTTTTTTTAACTTCTCTATGTGAGTGCAAGAGTGCTATACTTTGGCAGAAAAGTACAATTTTCTAATTTTCATTTGATAGAAAGAGAAACTGGGTGTTTTGGTTTACACGATGAAATGAAAAATATTCATGAAAAGTTATGTAAGTACGATCAAAACATGTATAGTAGACGACAGATAAGTTCCTTGATCTGTAGATGGAAACTGGATTGTTTTAAAACAAAGTATGTCAAAAATATACATTGTATATGTGGTCATAGCATATCAACTGATCACATTCTTTTGTGCAACTTAATGAAAAAATTAATCCCAAATACGTCTGTACAGCCTATTCAAAATGTTTTCCAGTCAGCAAGTGAAATATCTCTTTTCTTTTTACACTTAGCTAAAAGTCCAATTGGCAAATACTTATAATAGATAGCAGTCAGTAGTGAGATGAGACAGAAGAGTTATATGTTATTTTTCTTTATCTTTGATTAAGTGGATTTTTTATGTTTGTGTTATAGTTGTAGATAAGTTTGTTGTTGTTTTTTTACTCGTTGTGTTAACCTTTTCTCCCCGGCCCCGATGTTTTCCCGTCTAATATCACGTAATGTGGAAAGACGTAAAACAAAACAACAACAGCAACAACAACACACACACACACACGCGCGCGCACACACACACGCACGCAGCACACGCACGCACGCACCCACAGACACACAACACACACGCACACACACACATTCATTCCTTCTCTCTCTCTCTCTTTCTCTCTCTCTCTCTCTCTCTCTCTCTCTCTCTCCTCTCTCTCTCTCTTTCTCTCTCTCTCTCTCTCTCTCTCTCTCTCTCTCTCATCTCTCTCTTCTCTCTCTCTCTCTCTCTCTCTGATTTGGCTGAAATGCATACAGATCAAAGGCGAAACATTATCAGCCTCTCTCTCTCTCTCTCTCTCTCTCTCTCTCTGTCTCTGTCTCTCTCTGTCTCTGTCTCCCTGTCTCTGTCTCTGTCTCTGTCTCTCTGTCTCTCTCTCTCTCTCTCTCCTCTCCTCTCTCTCTCTCTCTCTCTCTCTCTCTCTCTCAGAACTCAGAAGTGAAATGTGTTACGGCGAGGCGGTTAACAAGTGAAAAGAACAAATGAAATGGAGGTAATTATTATCATGATTAAATGTGCAAAATGCCATAGGCCCGTCACAATGAAAATAGGCTTTATAACAACCAATGTAAACAATGACAGTTGAAAAATCTAAAGTTATGGCAGTCTCATGATTTTGAATTTCTTGCGTTCATTTTCCTGTGTACGTTCTCCATTCCCTCTCTCACTCATTCTCTCACAGGATGGCTCGGACTATACTCTCACAGGATGGCTTGGACTACGTATTTTTTACCTGCGCACATACACGGGCACATCTCAGGTGCCCATTTCAAGTGGCTATTCTATTTCATCACTAAACTCTAACTAATTTCAGTTAAACTTCCCCTTCCAGGTAAATCTCGTTTAATTTTCTAGCTGCTTATAAACTGCGATGGAACTAATCGTTGACTATTTTTCATTAGAAAATAGAGCGCTGTATATCCTAATTTTGCCAGATTGTTTGCCATGGATTGTTTGCCATGGATTGTTTGCCATGGATTGTTTGCCATGGATTGTTTGCCATGGATTGTTTGCCATGGATTGTTTGCCATGGATTGTTTGCCATGGATTGTTTGCCATAAATGTATTCGAATTTGTCACCAGCAGCACAAATCCGAAAAAGGAAGACTGTCTTATGTATACAGGGGTATCAATTCTCTTCTTAAATAATTCTATAATTTGGACAAAGCAGCATGAAATGCATCTCATCTGTCACATTCTCACAAAAGGGGCAGTTTTTAATCATCCTTCGGTCAGATCTAAGCTCTAGAAAATGTGTGTGTACATAAGACATTCCAAACATAAATTTAGCGAAGTGTTTTCTCAGTGTTTATTCCAAACCTTAAAGAAATAACCCAAATAGACTCTTTCACGTAATAAAAAAAAAGAAGTAAAAGCATGATAGGGAAAATCATTCAGAATGGCAGAATTCCAGGGTGGAAAAAAGTACAATATTGTCGGTAAATGACAAAATGAACAATTTAAATAGTTCAAGTGAAAGTTGGATACAATGCCGACCAAAAGGGGCAATATCCCAAGTGAGTTTATCAACAAAGAGAGAAAAAAGCACGGGAGAGCACACCTTGTCTCAATACCTGCGGGCACAAGAACTCATTTGTTAAGTCTGCACCCATTCGTGCTCTTGCTTTAGCAACCTTATACATGCTTTTCAGTACTTAAAGGTTCTTACCATTCGTGCCCGACTCAGATTTTATTTCTGCACACTGAATCAATTGCCTTACAAAAATCGAATGCCTTGCAAAAAAAAAAAAAAAAAAAGTCAATAAAAGCAACACACAGTGCTCTGCGCCTTAGCAGCTGTTTCTGGGATCATGGCAAAGGAAGTAGAGTATGGATGAGATATATTTGAGATATAATCAACAGCAGAATCGCAATCGTAAGTAGGATATAGCCAGAAGCAGAACGAGGATAATAACTAGAATGTAAGCCAAAGCATCATCAGAATGATGATTGGGAGACAATCAGTTTCAAAATGATAACTACGATATGAGTGGAATCAGGATCATGACTAGAATGTAACCAACAGTATATCAGCATAGTAGCAAGGAATATAACCAGAGGTAGAATCAGGATGATAACTGGAATACAATCAGAAACAGACCCAGGACAATAACTAAGATATAACCCAGAGAATGGTCAGGATAACTACTTTGTATTATCACGATGATATGTAAGATACAACAAGATGGAGCATCAGGATGATAAGAACAATGTACCAGGAAGCAGAATGAGGGTAATCTCTGACATATGATAACAACTGGGATATTACCTGAAGTAGAATCAGTGTAAAAACTAAGATATTGCCAGTAGATCCAGGTTGATTAACAGGATATATCAAGAAGTAGAGCGAGGAAAATAAGTAGGAAATAACCAGAAGTAGAACCAGGATAAAAAGTAGATATAACCCAAAAGCAGACTGTGGGTAAAAAAAAACTGGGATACAACCAAACTAAAAATAAGAGATGAGCTGGGCTGTAACCAATACCAAAAGCAGAACCTTAATAACTTGGCTATCAGCAGAATGATTAGGACGTAACCAGAAGTGGGGTCAGTGTAATACCTAAGATGCAACCAGAATTAGATTCAGGATTATACCCAGGATACAACCAGAAGATGAATCACGATGATACGTAGAATATAACCGCATATAGAGTCAGGATAATAGCAGGGATATAACCAGAAGTAGAATGAGGATAATAACTAGGATGTTCCCAGAAATAGGGTAATAATTAGGAGCTGACTAGAAACAGAAGCAGAATGATAGATAGGATATTACCAGAAGAAGAAGATGGGAAAAACTAGGATAAAACCCGAAGTGTGATCGGGATAACAAGTAGAGTACAACCAAAACCAGAATCTGGATAACAACTAGTAATAGAACCAGACGCAGAATCAGGATGATCCAGGGATGGTGAAGTGGGGAAAAACTAACTGATCTGACCAAATTTGAAAAATTATTGAGAAAGCTTCTTCCCCCCCCCCCCCCCCCCCCCCCCCCCCCAACAAAAACGCTGACAAATGAATCACAAGACAAACCACGACGCGCTTCGACCTCCCAGGTCCCCTCAATCAAGACATATAACACTCAGCACAACGAAAATGAACGAGCAGTCACTTGATTCAACAACGCCCATCTTGCGCCGAATTGGATGAAGATAAGTGATTACTTGTTCATTTTCCTTGTCCTGAGTGTTGTGTGTCTTGCTGGGGAGGACTTGGGAGGTCGAAGCCCGTCGTGGTTTGTCTTGTGATCCGTTTGTCAACATTTTTTTTTTTTGGGGGGGGGGGGGGGGGGGGGGGGGGAGGCAGCTTTATCAATGATGTTTCAAATTTGTTTAGATTTCATTCTACAGTCGCCTCACTGTGCAACTAGGTCTGATGATCTGAACTTCTAACGTTCTTATTCCTCTGGGTCCTCTGGATTTGAACTGGTGGTCTGGCTGTCAGTATTGTCCATAAGATGAGACACCGAGGCCCTGTCTGCAGGATGGTTTTCGCTCGTAAATGACCCCACGACAAGACGACATCGTTTCCGGCACAGATTTGTCGAACAATCCTCTTTCAACAGGTGAAGAGACATCAGAGCTACTTAGGTAACGGGTTCTTACTGAACAGCGGCCAGAATGTCCCACAAAAAAGCTGTTGTGTCGTTGAGGATGTATAATGCAAAACTATGTAATACAGCACGGTACAGAACAGAACAATACAATACAATACAATACAATACAATACAATACAATACATACAATACAATACAATACAATGCAATGCAATACAATGCAATACAATACAATACATCAATGCAATGCAATGCAATGCAATGCAATGCAATACAATGCAATACAATGCAATGCAATGCAATACAATACAATGCAATACAATACAGTGCAATACAATACAATACAATACATCAATGCAATGCAATGCAATGCAATGCAATACAATACAATACAATACAATACAATGCAATACAATGTAATACAATACAATACAATGCAATGCGATGCGATGCGATGCAATACAATGCAATACAATTCAATGCAATGCAATGCAATGCAATGCAAACAAAAACAATACAATGCAATGCAATACAATGCAATACAATGCAATGCAATACAATAGAATGCAATACAATACAATGCAATACAATGCAATGCAATACAACACAACACAATACAATGCAATACAATACAATACAGTGCAATACAATACAATGCAATGCAATACAATATAATACAATGCAATACAATGCAACACAATCGTATGGTTAAAGATCAAAACAAAGTGTTAACGACACATGCATGCGCGTGTTTGTGTGTGAGAGGGGAGGGAGAAGCGGCTAGGAAAAGGTGCAGTCATGCGTGCGTGCGTGGGTGTGTGTGTGTGTGTGTGTGTGTGTGTGTGTGTGTGTGTGTGTGTGTGTGTGTGTGTGTGTGTGTGTGTACGTCAGTGCGTGCATACATGCATGCGTGCGTGCGTGCGTGTGTAAGTCTGTGTGTGTGTGTAAGAGAGAGCGAGAAAACGAGAGAGAGAGAGAGAGAGAGAGAGAGAGAGAGAGAGAGAGAGAGAGAAAGAGAGAGAGAGAGAGAGACAGAGACAGAGACAGAGGGACAGACAAACAGACAGACAGACAGACAGAGAAGACAATGTCTGTATGTGTGCTTGCATGTAAGCTGTAAGCTGCAATGCTTTTCGGACAATAAAATGTCTGTCTGTCTGTTTACCTATCTGTCTGTCTGTTAGCCTCTCTCTCTCTCTCTCTCTCTCTCTCTCTCTCTCTCTCTCTCTCTCTCTCACTCTCTCTCTCTCTCTGTCTCTCTCTCTCTCTCTCTCTCTCTCTCTCTCTCTCTCTCTCTCTCTCTCTCTCAGTTCCTCTTGGATTAGTTGCTATCACAGTCCATAAATTTGATCTACAGCCCAAGGTGTTATACATCAGACCTGACATGATCATTAATATTCAAACGGACCAGTAACACAACCCAGTGTGGTGAATCACACACACACGCACACACACACACACACACACACACACACACACACACACACACACACACACACACACACACACACACACACACACACATCAATGCGCAGTCTTGCTAACTCCGAAGCCACTGTCCCATTGTCTCTATATGGTGGTGGTGGTGGTGGTGGGGGGTGGGGGGGTCGGGTCGATAATGCAGCGGTTCGGAACAGCAGCCGTTAGAGCGCAGACGCTGTGAGTTGCCATGTCCTTTCCGGCCGTTGGTTCCCAGTAGTGATGTGGAGCTAGCGAACGGACATCTAGCTTCCAGCGTCATGTGTGAATGGAGATTTGGGAGGATTTGCCGTCTTAGTTTTTACAGTCACATCGACGCATCGTGTTTCCCCGAAGATGGAGTATGGCTGCCTTAATGGCGGGATTTTTAAAAAAAAAACGTTCATACACACAAAACTCCACTCCCTTTGTTGGGTAGATGGGATTAATACTTACCTGTCCATATAGGGAGTGTCCGCAGGAGTATCAGCCTGCGTACGCAGAAGAGGGAGAAGAAGAAGAATACGCATCGGGGAAAGGGTCAAGAACTGGTGTAACAGGAAAGGGGGGGGGGTCAACACGGAGTATCTGGATGTGATTAAAATAACACTAACAGATTAAATACAAGGCTGATGTCCCTTGTATTAACCTCACAACACAGTTTAGTGCGAAAAGAACTTCCATCAAATTTGTCATAATTATGCTCTGTGCTTCAAAAGTCCCCACCCCCATCCCTTCTCTCTCTGCATTTCTCTCTCTCTCTCTCTCTCTCTCTCTCTCTCTCTCTCTCTCTCTCTCTCTCTCTCTCTCTCTCTCTCTCTCTCTCTCGCATTTCTCTCTCTCACACACACACAGACACACAGACACTCAGACACGCGCACACACGCACACGCACACACACATACACACACACACACACACACACACACACACACACACACACACACACACACACACACACACACACACACACACACTTCGCCTACTGTAAAGAAACAGAGAAGAGAACGATACCAGGGAGAAGCATTAGACAATAGTTCACAGATTCAGCGTCATCTCTAGGCATCAGTGCCAGTGACAGTCCAATACCAGGCAGAAGCATCAGACAACAGTTCACAAATTCAGTATCATCTCTAGGTATCAGTGCCTGTGACAGTCCAATACCAGACAGAAGCACCAGACAATAGTTCACAGATTCAGTGTCATCTCTAGGTATCAGTGCCTGTGACAGTCCAATACCAGACAGAAGCATCAGACAATAGTTCACAAATTCAGTATCATCTCTAGGTATCAGTGCCTGCGACAGTCCAGCAGCACAAGCAGAAACAAAAGCCTTGTATGTGCCATGAACATTGATATTAAAATCAATTCTCCCCCCCCCCCCCCCCCCCCCCCCCTCCCGTCCTCCCGCCTCCCCGCCCTCACCCGAGCTTCGTGGTGATCGATGAATGTGTGGCTGGATCTGATGCCGCTGCTGCCGGATCGATCAGCCTTGCCGTTCCGCATGATGGCCTAGACGCGTGGACACGCAGACACAGACCTGTTGTGGTCAGTGGACCATGGCTGAACTTGGCTGTCAAGGGTGTGCTCTAATATTACACAGACCATACCAGCCGAGTCGTGACAAAAGTGGACGACAGGATTTCTCTCCCTTGAGGCGAGTCGTCCAAGTCCGGACGACGGACAGACAGCATTACAGTCTGCCGTGTCGTCCACAATCAGACGACGGGAACATAGAAAATGCCTACACTTTCCATGAAATGGTCCAAGGGAAATAAGCTCTGTAACTAGTCTTGGGGATGTTGGAACGAGTTGTCGACCATACTTTCAGTGGCCTATTGTGAACTTGGCTGACCCCAAGAGCTTTGAAACAAAGCAAGTGACGGCGCGCGCCACGTGGCACGGCACGTATTTCCTGTGTGAGAAATGTCGGTCAGGCAAAGGGGTGGTAGCAATTTCTCGCTCAATCAAGCGCTTGAAATCGTATTACAAAGTGGATCTGGTGATGAGGGGAGTTGAGTGTTTGTTCTTTCCTGTGACACCTAACACAAGACTGTCAGTTGTTGTAGAGCTACCGTAAAAATAAATTAGAAAGTGGCCAAATCTGTGCGTCAGTAGGGAATGAGCGCTGTGTGC
>CM031606.1:19233943-19236443 GCA_018398815.1 Conus ventricosus
CTTGAGAGAGCGAGAGAGAGAGAGAGAGAGAGAGAGAGAGAGAGAGGAGAGAGAGAGAGAGAGAGAGAGAGAGAGAGAGAAATAGGTCATATTTCTTGGTTGTCCGTCTGTGTGTGCATGTGTGCTTATGTGCGTGCACGCGCATGTGTGTGTGTGTGTGTGTGTGTGTGTGTGTGTGTGTGTGTGTGTGTGTGTGTGTGTGCGTGCGTTCGTGCGTGCGTGCGTGTGTGTGTGTGTGTGTGGTGTGTGTGTGTGTGTGTGTGCAAGTATGTATTCTCATGCATGCTCAGCCATGCTCTCTCTCTCTCTCTCTCTCTCTTCTCTCTCTCTCTCTCTCTCTCCTCTCTCTCTCTCTCTCTCTCTCTCTCTCTCTCTCCAAATGGCAACAACGCGATATGATTCAAATAATTACATTTTACCACGTGTCCGCATTGATTTGTTCAAATCCAGTTTTGCATTTTTTGGTCCATCTGTGTGGAACTCTCTTCCTCCATCTGCCAAAACATGTCAATCACTGCCGTCCTTCAAATCAGCAATACATAAACATTTACTTGAACAATAAATCTAACCTTTTGATCATAGTCTCAACGCCCAACTTTTATGTTTGCTTCTATATTAGCTGATGAAAATGTGTATGTATGTATGTGTGGTGGGTGGGTGGGTGTGTGGTGTGTGGGTGTGGGTGTACGCGTGCGTGCGTGCATGTGTGGGCGTGTGCGTGCATGTGAGCGCGCACGTACGTCTCTGATTATGTTTGTGTAATTTTGGAATGGAATTTTTTTTTTTTATCATTATTATTCTTATTACTATTGTTATTGTTATTATCATAATGTTGCTATATTCTTCATTGTTTCTACCATTATTAATATGTGCAGTGTGTTTAGTTGAATGTTGTAGAATAGCAAGGACAGATTGGAAGAATAGGCACTGCCTAAAATCTCTATCCTTGAGTAATAAAGTTTTTGAGTCTTGAGTCTTGAGTCTCTCTCTCTCTCTCTCTCTCTCTCTCTCTCTCTCTCTCTCTCTCTCTCTCTCTCTCTCTCTCTGTGCCCCAACCCAACCCTATCACATTATACGGCAAGCTGAGCTATTACCATATGAGCTCTGAGACCAGTCAACAATGACCACCACCTGTGAAAAGCGAGAGCAGTCACGACGGTCTCCCCCCCCCCCCCATACATACCCCCTTTCGGATCAAAACAAACGTGCGTGTTGCCTGACGTGAATTGATTTCACGATTGAGCAACCAAAGTCACCCGGTTTGGGCACGTCACCCGCCCTTTCCTGCCCTCGGCCTATACCTCTAGTTGTTGTTGTTTTTTAATACCCATCCTTTCTCTACCACTTCCTCCCCCCTCCCCCCCACCCCCATGACCGCCCCCTCCCGTTCCCATGATCCTATTGGCCTCAGGGAGGATCCTGGGCGGAGGGGTGAGAGGTGAGCGGCAGGCGATGCTATGTAAGGTTATTGCATGTTAGCGGTTCTCACAGAGTGGGAAAGCACAGCGTTGGTCACTATCAGTGAACGTCTGGCATCCTCCCCCCCCCCCCCTCCCCCTCCGCCATGAGTTCATGGGTTGGAATCCCCCACAGCGTTGGTCACTGTCAGTGAACGTCTGGCATCCTCCCCCCCCCCCCCACCCCCCCCCCCTCCTCCGCCATGAGTTCATGGCTTGGAATCCCCCACAGCGTTGGTCACTCTCAGTGAACGTCTGGCGTTTCCCCCACCCTGCCATCTGTTCATGGGCTGGAAAGCCCCTTGTTCGCACGTTTCCAAAGTCGATGGGTTTTTTTTTTTTTTTTTAACATTTATGGCTGTTTCTCCTACCTTCCTCCCGTTTTTTTTACCCAAAAAAATCCATACAGTGCCAGCATTCTATCCCCGATTTCACAGACTTGAAGTCTAGTGCATTGACCAACCATTCGCCACAACACTGTCAACTATGGAATAAAATCGGGACATCTTTTGTCAAGTATAATCAACAACAGCAATAATAGTAGTAATAATAATTACAGCAAGAAAAGCAGCGTTAGTAATAATGATAAAATGTTCAGACAACAACAATAACAACAACAATGATAATAATTATAATAATAGAAACTACGCTCGGTTTTTAATTCAAGTGAGCTTGAAGCGCCTTAGTACTATGAAAACTTCAAAGAATATAATCACCACACAAAGCAGATTATCTTATTAGAAACAAACACACAGAACCCCTCCATGATATAAACAAACAGCACCTGTATGCACGCACGCACTTTCAGTCAACAAATATACATGTAATATTTAGAAAAAGAGGGGGGTTAGTTACCACTAAGGACACGCACACGTTGTCTGTGTCCTTGGCGGTAACTGACCCCTTCTCTTTCTAAATTTTGCTTCATTTTCCGCCCTCAGTCACTCCGTTCTGAAAGTAAATCTACATGTAAACAACGAAGTAAACGTTCGGGGAGAGAGGAATCAGTCATCACATTTCTACATTTTACTGCCAAACTACAT
>CM031606.1:19243943-19245039 GCA_018398815.1 Conus ventricosus
TGTGTGTGTGTGTGTGTGTGTGTGTGTGTGTGTGTGTGTGTGTGTGTGTGTGTGTGTGTGTGTGTGTGTGTGTGTGCGCGCGCGCGGGCGCGCGTGTGTGTTCTCCCTCCCATTCCCCCACCCTTCCTCCCACTCAGTCCTCTTTTTCCACAAGTATACTGCTCAAGCAGAAAGAAGGGGGGGGGGGGTGGAGGAGGGTAGGGGGCGGACAGGGGGAGGTGGGGGAGGAGGTGGGGCAGCCGGACTAAAGGATTCATATATCCACATCGCGTGCGAAGAGTCTGTGGAACAACAAGGAGAGAGAGAGAGAGAGAGAGAGAGAGAGAGAGAGAGAGAGAGAGAGAGAGAGAGAGAGAGGCGGACAATCCAAGCCAAGCTCTTGCTTGTTGGGAGCTCCCTCCAGTGAGCTAATGGCGTATAGTGAAGGGCAGTGAACTCGTGGCACGAGCAGGTCAGCAGTAATGGGGAGGATTGCGCGCGGGTGTGCCAGGGCTGATTGCTCCGTGAAGAAAACACAGGCGGGCTGTGACCGCTGCCTTGGGCACTGCCGTCAGACACGCAAGGCGAAAGAGAGAGAGAGAGAGAGAGAGAGAGAGAGAGAGAGAGAGAGAGGAGAGAACAAGGGGGGTTGAAATGGGGGGAGGGGCGCAAGAGGATAGCAGAAAGGAGAGAGAGAGAGAGAGAGAGAGAGAGAGAGAGAGAGAGAGAGATGGTGGTTGAGTGGATAACGCATTTGTCTAGGACGCCAGATCACTCTGGGGCGGAGGTTCGAGTCTTGATGTTTTCCTGATGATGTCTCTGTCCTCGTTAGATCTTGACAGACAGACAGACAGACAGATGGACGGACAGGCGTGCAGGCAGGCAGACAACCAGGCAACCAGGCAGACAGACACACAGGCACACAGCTGGCTAGCTAGACATATAGCCACAGTGACAGATAAACAAAGACCTCAGAACAAGCAGACAGGAGAGGAACTGGCCTTTTTTTTCGACTCGTGTGAATAAACACACGCACAAGAAATATGGAGAGAAAGTGTAATGGGCCAATAGTCAGGGGGGGGGGGGGGGGCAAATAAGCAGGAATAAGTGCAAATGG
>CM031606.1:19245139-19250139 GCA_018398815.1 Conus ventricosus
TGTTTTTTTAAAAAGCCTTGGGATTGATCCCAAACCCCCCCAAAACGAGAACCTTTCAAAAAATTGTTTTATTTATGGGTTGTTTTAAAACCCTTTTTGGATTGATCCCAAACCCCCAAAACAGAAAACTTCAAAATTGTTTATTTGATGGTTTTTTAAAAAGCCTTTTTTTAAAGTATTCAGACCAAGCAAGCTGCAGATGGCAAATTACAGACTTAATTCAGAAATCCACAAGCTTGAATGAGAATTTGTTTGAATGTTTGTTTTAAATCAGTGCCGCTTTGTGATTAGGTCGATTACGTTTGCAAAACATGCAGCATAAAATGACAAGGTTTACAACAGCTATAGGGGCGTAATAAGTGTTTAGATTTAAATTACTTGCAGGGAAAGCCTGTTTATTGATTCAACGGTTGTGTGGTGTGTGTGTGTGTGTGTGTGTGTGTGTGTGTGTGTGGTGTGTGTGTGTGTGTGTGTGTGTGTGTGTGTGTGTGTGTGTGTGTGCGCGCGCGCGCGCGCGCGTGTGTGTGTGGTGTGTGTTGTGTGTGTGTGTGTGTGTGTGTGTGTGCGTGCGTGCGTGCGTGCGTGCGTGCGTGCGTGCGTGCGTGCGTGCGTGCGTGCGTGCGTGCGTGCTGCGTGCGTGTGTGTGTGTGTCTGTGTGTGTATGTGTGTGTGTGTTGTGTGCTTTTTTTCTTTTGCATTTAAAAAAAATGAGCCAGTCGTATACAAAGCCGTGGATAAACTGGGTTTCTGTGTATCTATAGATCGTTTATGTCTGATCAATGATCGGGTTTGACTTGTTCCCTTTATCAGTCAAGTCAGTTTTGATTATAATTTATCCTTCATGCCCAAAGGGTGAAGAATGAGTGAAGTCCTGGAATCTTGTGCTGTAGCTTGGAAAGTGTAAAGGTGGCACTGGCACTTGTGTATATGGTGATGAAAGAAGTGAAACAAAACGTTGTCTCCATTCCATTCTCTTAGTCGTGTGGCACTGCGTGGGCAAGCCACTTCCATCCCCTCTTCCCACCCCGACTCCCGTTTCCCACCCCAATCCACCCGAGTCCCTTTTCCCTCCTCTTCTTCTTTCTTCTTCTTCTGCGTACCAGGCTGATACTCCTGCGGACATTCCCTGTATGGACAGACAATTATTAATCCCACCTACCCAAGAAAGGGAGTGGAGTTTTGTGTGTATGACCGTTTTTTTTTATATATCCCGCCATTAAGCTAGCCATACTCCATCTTCGGGGCAGGTGCATGCTATGTGTCACGTGTCATCCATACCAACGGCCCAACTGGCCTTCTCTTCCGAAAGTTGGTGATGGGATTTGACGTGTGTGCAAGATGTTATGCGTGCGTTCACACACGGAACCTCGTTTATAGTCTCTACGATGGACTGTATGGGGAATGGAGTCAGAACTAATGTTAACCTCCGAAGGAAAAATCCGCCTGTTCCGAAACGGCCCGGCGGAGATTCGAACCCCGCAACCCTTGGATTGCGAGTCCGGCCAGCGTTTTTCTATATTGACTTTGATGCCCACTTGAGATAATTGTCAGCTTCTGTCGGTGTGTGATGCTGATAGGTGTGTCATATGCCCACAGAATAGTGTGTGATGCTGATAGGTGTGTCATATGCCACACAGAACATGGAGCCATTTCCTGGATGAAAACAAAATCAGGAGTAAGCCTAAGCGTCCCGCGTGCAGTCTGCAGTCCTGGCAGAAAGTGATGAAATGTTACCTCGTTTTTAACATACGAAAATAAACCCCCAATTGAAAAAAAAAAATGTTGACAATCCATACGTTAGTCGTGAAGAGGAGCAAAGTCTGCTGACGATGGACAGATTGTGGACAATCCATACGTTAGTCGTGAAGAGGAGTAAAGTCTGCTGACGATGGCTGGGTAAGGAGTGTAGCCTGTGACTGTCTGCAATCCTGCCTTCCTGAACACTCACTGCAGACAGACAGAGCCATGCCTTCTAATGTCCGCAGGACCTCAACCCTCTTCTGCTTCGGTTAAGAGGAGTGATGTTCTCCTCTGCGACTGATCGCCCCTGGTTCGGTTAAGAGGAGTGATGTCCCCTCTGCGACTGATCGCCCCCTAGCCGTTTATCTGACAGTCGCCAGGACGGACGTTTGAGAGGCGTAGCTCTCTGTAGGCCTTGGTCAGGCGCCACAGGACAGACGTGTTGACGCCGGTCCTGTCCCGTGCCGTGTCCAGACAAGACGTCTTTCGGTCCATGCACCAGACGTCCACCCTACGCGGCACCCCGTTGGATGGTGCAGGACTCCAGGCCACCACGATGTTCGATGAGTGCCCAGAGAGATTTCCATCTTAGAGACTTCTTCTTCTTCTTCTACTTCTTCTTCTGCGTACGCAGCTGATACTCCTGCGGACACCCCCTGTGTAGGGAGTGGAGTTTTGTTTGTATGACCGTTTTTTTTTATCCCGCCATTAAGGCAGCCATACTCCATCTTCAGAGAAGGTGCATGCTATGTGTAACGTGTCATCCATACCAACGGCCCAACTGGCCTTCTCTTCCGAAAGTTGGTGATGGGATTTGACGTGTGTGCAAGATGTTATGCGTGCGTTCACACACGGCGCCTCGGTTTAGAGTCTCATTCGATGGACTGTAGGAAATGGGTCAGAACCAATGTTAACTCCGAGGGAAAAATCCCTCTGTACCGAAA
This sequence comes from Conus ventricosus, assembly GCA_018398815.1. Lineage (NCBI taxonomy): Eukaryota > Metazoa > Mollusca > Gastropoda > Neogastropoda > Conidae > Conus > Conus ventricosus. The sequence goes on from CM031606.1 coordinate 19,247,824, forward strand.
CGGCCCGGCGGAGATTCGAACCCGCAACCCCAAGATTACGAGTCCGGCGCTCTACCACTGAGCTATTCCGGGCCCCCATCTTGGAGGCAAGCTTACAACGTTTGATGAGTGTCAAGGGCGGAGTCTGCCATGCTGCTTCATGATCCCTTCTGACCAACGTTCCCTGCTGGGAGTCTGAAGCAGTCACCGCGAAAACACGCCAAGGGAGCTAAGAACCCGTGCTAGATGAAGGTGTCTTCCAGCAAGACTAAAAAAGAAAAAAAAAAACACCCTCGGAAACGTTCTTGAATATGTTGCAGTCTAATTAGGTTAGTGGCGTAATCGATTCTCTCTCATTTGGTTTGGCGAAATCGATTCTCTCTCGTTTGGTTTGTAGTGGGTCATGCGAAGCATCGTGTCTGTGTTTGTGGTCTGCCTGTCTGTCAGTCTGCTGTCTGCCTGTCTGTCTGTCTGTCTCTCTGTCTGTCTGTCTGTCTGTCTGCCTGTCTGTCTGTCCATCTGTCTGTCTGTCTGTCTGCCGCAGGGAAGTTTTAAAGCAGCTTGGACGTACCAGATATTTTTTTTCCTGCAGACAGGGGCTCTCAGTATTGAGGTCAGATAGTCATCAGCCTGTTTCAGACGGGAATTGAAAGGCCCGTTGTGCTTTGCTGACCTTAAGTTCTTAGGGCAGATCCCGTGGTTTAGGTTAGTCACAGTTCTGCGTGTAGCCCTCTTTAGTCACAGTTCTGCGTGTACCCATCTATCGTGGTTTAGGTTAGTCACAGTACTGCGTGTACCCATCTATCGTGGTTTAGGTTAGTCACAGTTCTGCGTGTACCCATCTATCGTGGTTTAGGTTAGTCACAGTTCTGCGTGTAGCTATCTATCGTGGTTTAGGTTAGTCACAGTTCTGCGTGTACCCATCTATCGTGGTTTAGGTTAGTCACAGTTCTGCGTGTAGCCCTCTTTGGGTCACAGTTCTGCGTGTAGCCCCCTTTTGTAAGATTACAAACAAACAAACCATACACAATCCTGCAAAATATCAGATAAAGCAACAAAACACAAACCCTCATACAACACACGCTCACGTACGCGCACGAGCATGCAAACACATGCACACACACACGCACACACACACACACACACACACACACACACACACACACACACCACACACACACACACACACACACACACACACACACACACACACACACGCATACACACGCACACACATACACACACACACACACATATGCGCGCACGCGCGCACGCTTAATCCTTCCCCCCTCCCCGCTCCACAAACACACTCACGCGCGCACACACACACACACACACACACACACACACACACACACACACACACACACACACACACACACATTTCGATGTGATTCTGTTGGGTGCCGTGGTCTTTGTATGCTTAACAAAAAGGCAAGTCTTTCCACCCCAATTTATGGCTGGTCTTGTTCCCACCCGTTTCTGTGCGCGGTTACACTGTTTTGCTTTCAAACCAACTGCACAAAGACACAGGGAAAAGCAAACACCATGAAACATTAACACGCTCGCTGTCACGGCAAGTGCCGCAGTGACTTTGCCAAGCTCTCACGTTTGTTTGGAATTCAATCAGCTCGGGTGTGCAGTCCGGTATTTGCATCAGAACGTACCCCCGGCAGTGAAGCAACCCACCGTGGTGAATTCGATAGGTGTGCCAATGCATTCTGAAGAAATTTGAGACTCTTGACAACAACAAAGAAAAATAAATAAACCACCGTATGTTGGACAACACTTGTTTTGGCTTTGAACCTATTGATTGGCAGTGGAGCGTGACTCAACAACGTATTTGAAAACCAAACAACATTTTACTTTTTAGACAGACAAACACAGCCTATTATAAATAAATGAAAATAGAATAAGCAAACCGATCTGTTTTTAAGAGATTTTCGTCATCAAACATGACCGGCTTAGCTCAGTTTCACTATCCACTGTCTGGCTGGCTGGCTGGCTAGCTAGCTGGCTGGCTGGCTGGCTGGCTGGCTGTCCCTTCCACCCCACTTCCACCGCCCCTCCTCCCTTCTCTCTCTCTCTCTCTCTCTCTCTCTCTCTCTCTCTCTCTCTCTCTCTCTCTCAGCCATCAAAGGGACGGGCAGTTTACATATAATTAGTCTGGTTTCCTATTCAGGTGGTTCAACAAAGTTTCGCCTGTATGTCAAAATCCCGAGCTTTTCCTAGAGTGTTTTATGAAAGTAATCTCCTCTCTCTCTCTCTCTCTCTCTCTCTCTCTCCTCTCTCTCTCTCTCTCTCTCTCTCTCTCTCTCTGTGTGTGTGTGTGTGTGT
>CM031606.1:19277639-19285139 GCA_018398815.1 Conus ventricosus
GGCTGCTCACCACGATCACAACAGTGCAAGCTGTATGACAAACAGCCCCTGGCTGCTCACCACGATCACAACAGTGCAAGCTGTATGACAAACAGCCCCTGGCTGCTCACCACGATCACAACAGTGCAAGCTGTATCACAAACAGCCCCTGGCTGCTTACCACGATCACAACAGTGCCAGCTGTATGACAAACAGCCCCTGGCTGCTTACCACGATCACAACAGTGCCAGCTGTATGACAAACAGCCCCTGGCTGCTTACCACGATCACAACAGTGCCAGCTGTATGACAAACGCCCCTGGCTGCTCACCATCTCTGTTACATGTTCTTGTTCAACTGGCATCCTATATGTGCCGGCTGTATGCACTGACCAATGTGTCGTTTTAGTTCACACTAACACAACATGTGCCAGTTGTATGCACTGACCAGTGTGTCGTTTTAGTTCACGCTAACACAACATGTGCCGGTTGTATGCACTGACCGATGTGTCGTTTTAGTTCACACTAACACAACATGTGCCGGTTGTATGCACTGACCGATGTGTCGCTTTAGTTCACACTAACACATGTGCCGGTTGTATGCACTGACCAGTGTGTCGTTTTAGTTCACACTAACACAACATGTGCCGGTTGTATGCACTGACCGATGTGTCGTTTTAGTTCACACTAACACATGTGCCGGTTGTATGCACTGACCGATGTGTCGTTTTAGTTCACACTAACACATGTGCCGGTTGTATGCACTGACCAGTGTGTCGTTTTCGTTCACACTAGCACAACATGTCCCGGTTGTATGCACTGACTGATGTGTCGTTTTACTTCACACTAACACAACATGTGCCGGTTGTATGCACTGACCGATGTGTCGTTTTAGTTCACACTAACACAACATATGCGGGTTGTATGCACTGACCAATGTGTTCTTTTAGTTCACGCTAACACAACATGTGCCGGTTGTATGCACTGACTAGTGTGTCGTTTTAGTTCACACTAAAACAACATGTGCCGGTTGTATGCACTGACCGATGTGTCGTTTTAGTTCACACTAACATGTGCCGGGTTGTATGCACTGACCAATGTGTTCTTTTAGTTACACTAATACAATATATCCATGCTGTATGCCCTAGCGTCCTTCAGTGTACACTGATAAACATGTCCCTTGAGTTCACACTGGTACACCATGTTCAACCTGTATGCACGGGACAGACGTTCTTCTTTTCAACCAATGACGCAACATGACCAGTGGGTATGTACTCATAAACGCATCCTATCAGCTCACACCAATATAACATAACCAGGCCATATAGGCATGTTCTGTTAGCTCAAACTGGTACAACATGCACAGGCTACATGTACTGATACACCTGTCCCTTTAGTTTACTCTGACACAACATTTACAGGCTGCTAAAACGTGATTCTTTACTTCATACAAATACGACATGTAAAAGATGTATATACTGACAAACATGTTCTTTCGTTCACACTGACGCAATAAATGCAAACTCCTTGCGCTGATAGACATGGCTAAATATACTGTGGCTGACAGAACATACACCGGCTGTATGCTTTAATGAACATGTCCTTTTCAACTTCACCCTGAAACAACATGTAAGGCTTTATGTTCTGATAACGATCTTCTTTTGGTTCACACTGACAACGTTGACAAGCTATAGGCACTGATGGATGTGTCTTGTAAGTTCACACTGATACAATACGCAAAGGTTTTATATACTGATATAATTGCCTGAAGTTCATTCTGATACAACCTGTACAAACTCTTTGTGGTGATAAAAATGTCTCAAGTTCATTCGGATACAACAGGTACAAACTCTTTGTGGTGATAAACATGTCTCAAGTTCATTCGGATACAACAGGTACAAACTCTTTGTGGTGATAAACATGTCTGTAGGTCACTCTGAACAATGCATGTTGTCTGTATGTACTGAGTACGTGTCCATTTGTTTCCAGACTAATACAACAGGTACAGCTGCGTGTACTGACAACCAGGATCTTGTATTCTCATGTATGCTCAGCCATGCTCTTTCTCCCCCTCCTCTCTCTCTCTCTCTCTCTCTCTCTCTCTCTCTCTCTCTCTCTCTCTCTCTCTCTTTCTCTCTCTCTCTCTCTCTCTCTCTTGTTTGTTCTTTTTTTGTTTGTTTGCAGTTGAACAGATGTTGTGTGTGGTGTGTACAGGTGTCGATAAAAAGACCCCACCCCCGCCCCCAAAGATCAGTGTGCATACATTGATGTATCAGTGGCACTTCACACAACCCCTGCCTTTTTTTTTGTCGTCTCATCTCCAGACTTGCAGACCTGCCAGCAACGTTTTCAACGTGTTTCAGCCCCGAATGTCTGGACCGCTCTGCCAATACCCCGCTGTAAAGCAAACTGGGATGACGGGGGGCAACTTATAAAATAGACGCAAGAGGGCGCCGAAGCCATGGCAGGGGCGGTCACTTCTCTTGTCGCTTGTCAGTGGCGCCCCTTTCCAACGGTCAAGAGCAAACTAAACAGCTGTTGAGACCTCGACACGCGTGGGCACGCGTTTCGTTTTTCACGGCCGGGTTCTCCGAGTGCAATCTCCACATCCATGGGCACGGCAGGTCAATTCTTGTGGAACGTGGAGTTGCTTTGTAGCAATGAGACGGAGGGAGGAAATGGCTCAAATGAGCACGTACGTACGGGGAAGGAGTGTTTTTGAAAATGGCGAAGGACAGGGCGTGGAGAGGGGGGATGGGGGTGAGCGGTGTCGGGGGAGGGAGAGGGGGGAGAGGGAGGGCTGAACTAGTAGAGGTACAGTAGAGTTGTGAGTTGGTTGCAGTCTGTCTTCATCATTCAAAGGTTTCCGCCTCTTTTTGTTTTTTAACATGTTACGGTCAGTTAATCATTCTAAAGCAGTTCTAGACTTATTGAATTCGTTTTCATTCCCAGAAGACAATACCACGCTTAATTTATTCATACACAGTGTACATCAACTTGGGCAACAACCAGGAACTGCAGTCAAAATCTCTTTACCATTTGAATCCCACGCTATAAACCCCATGCCAAGATGAAAGCAACTGATTTTTTTAACTGTTTCATGGCTGAATAGACTTCAACTTCTCGAACGCAAACATAGGGCCAGGCATACTGCCAGGACTGATGGGAATACTACCAGGACTGATGGGAATACTGCAGGACTGATGGGAATACTGTCAGAAAATGATGGGAATACTGCCCGGACTGATGGGAATACTGTCAAGACCTATGGGAATACGTCAGAACTGATGGGAACACTGCCAGGACTGATGGGAATACTACCAGGACTGGTGGAATACTGTCAGAACTGATGGGAATACTGCCAGGACTGATGGGAATACTGCCAGGACTGATGGGAATACTGTCAGAACTGATGGGAATACTGCCAGGACTGATGGAAATACTGTCAGGACCTATGGGAATACTGTCAGAACTGATGGGAATACTGTCAGGACAGGAAGGGAGATGATGGGAATATTGTCAGGACAGGAAGGGAGACTGATGGGAATACTGTTTGACAGGAAAGGGATGAGGGAATACTGTCAGGACTGATGGAATACTGTCAGGACTGATGGGAATACTGTCAGGACAGGAAGGGAGACTGATGGGAATACAGTCAGGACGGGAAAGGGGAGATGATGGGAATACTGTCAGGACAGGAAGGAGCTGAGGGGAATACTGTCAGGACAGGAAGGAACTACTGGAATCTGAAGGATAGGAAGGGAGACTGATGGGAATACGTCAGGACAGAAGGGAGACTGATGGGGAATACTGTCAGGACAGAAGTAGACGCTGGGAAACGTCAGGACAGAAGGGAGACGTGGAATTCTGTCGGGACAGAAGGGAGATGATGGAAATACTGTCAGGACAGGAGGGAACTGAGGGAATACGTCGGGACAGGAAGGAGACTGATGGAATTCAGGACAGGGGAGGGAGACTGATGGAATACTGTCAGGACTGATGAGAATACTGTCAGGACTGATGGGAATACGTCAGGAAGGAAGGGAGACTGAGGGGAATACAGTCAGGACGGGAAGGGGAGACTGATGGGAATACTGTCAGGACAGGAAGGAAGACTGTGGGAATACTGTCAGGACAGGAAGGGAGACTATGGGAATGTGAAGGAAGGGGGGGAAAGGATGAGGGAATACTGTCAGGACAGAAGGGAGGACGATGGAATACTGTCAAGACGGGAAGGGAGACTGTGGGAATACTGTCAGGACAGAAAGGGAGGGGACTGATGGGAATACTGTCAGGACAGGAAGGGAGACTGATGGAATACTGTCAGGACGGGAAAGGAAACGATGGGAATATTTGTCGGGACGGGAAGGGAATGATAGGAATCTGTAGGACGGGAAAGGGAGACTGATGGGAATACTGTCAGGAGGAGGAGACGGCTGGGAATACTGTCAGGACAGGAAGGGAACTGATGGGAATCTGTAGGACAGGAAGGAGACTGATGGAATCGTAGGACAGGAAGGGAGACTGTGGGGAATACTGTAAAGGACAGGAAGGGAGACGATGGGAATACTGTCAGGACAGAAGGGAGACTGATGGGAATACTGTCAGGACAGGAAGGGAGACTGATGGGATACTGTCAGGACAGGAAGGAGACTGCTGGGTTTACTGTCAGGACTGAGGGGAAATACTGTCAGGACATGAGGAGATGATGGGAATATGTCAGGACAGGAAGGGAGACTGATGGGAATACTGTCAGGGACGGAAGGGAGACTGATGGGAATACTGTCAGGACAGGAAGGGAGATGATGGGAATCTGTCAGGACAGGAAGGGAGACTGATGGGAATACTGTCGGGACGGGAAGGGGAGACGGGGGAAATTTACTGTCAGGACAGAAGGGAGCGATGGAATGCTGTTAGGACAGGAAGGGAGACTGATGGGAATGCTTTTAGGACAGGAAGGGGAGACTGGTGGAATACTGTCAGGCCCGGAAAGGGAGACTGATGGAAAATCTAAGCCATGAAGGGTTTAGGAAGGAGTTTTTTGGGTTCTGTTCAAGGGGGCGCAAGGGGATGATGAATAACCTGCAGGCCGATTGAGACGTGGGCAAAAAACGTCAAATTTGAACGAAAAAAAACGAGAAACGTCGAGGAGGGCTGAGAAACTCGGGCAGTGAGGAGTGAGGGAAACTGTGGCAGGGACCTCGGGGAGTGAGGTGAAGGGAAATACGGGGAGGGTACCTCTGAGTGAGGGAAGACAATGGGAATCCCCTTGAGGAGGAGGGCTGACAGAAACTTGGGATCCCCTTCTGGGAAAGGAGGGGAAAAACTGGAGGGATTCCTGTAGGCGACGGGAAAAGGGGGGTGATCCCGGAGTGACTGCGGGAACAACGGGAGTGCACCCTTGGAGGAAGGGCTGACAGACATGGGCATGTGGCACCCCGGGAAAGTGAGCTGACAGAAAACTAAGCGGGGCACCCTGGAGGAGGCTGACAGATACAACTGGGGGTGCACCCCCTGGATTGGGCTGCGGGAAACATGGGCGGGTGCACCTCCTGTGTGAGGGCGACAAACCACTGGGCAGGTGACTCCTGGAGTAGGGTGCAGAACACACTCGGAGTCACCTCCTGGATGGGGGTCAAGAACACCTGGGGGCACCCCTAGGGGGTGCAGAAAACTGGGATGAAATTGGAGTGAGGCTGACAGAACAGACTGGGCAGGAACCCTGGGAGGAGGGCGACAGAACACACTGGGAGGTGAAACCCTCCTGGAGTGAGGGCTGACAGAACACACCTGGGCAGGTGCACCTCCTGGAGTGAGGGTGACAGAACACACTGGGCAGGTGCACCTCCTGGAGTGAGGGCTTGACAAAAACAACTGGGAGTGCACCTCCTGGAGTGGGGGCTGACAGAACACACTGGGCAGGTGCACCCCCTGGAGTGAGGGCTGACAGAACAACTGGGCAGGTGCACCTCCTGGAGTGAGGGCTGACAGAACACACTGGAGGTGCACCTCCTGGAGTGAGGGTTTGACAGAAAAACACTGGGAGGTGCACCTCCTGGAAGTGAGGGCTGACAGAACACACTGGGCAGTTGCACTCCTGGAGTGAGGGTTCAAGAAAAACACTGGGAAGGGCACCTCCTGGAGTGAGGGCTGACAGAACACACTGGGAGGTGCACCTCCTGGAGGGGGCTGACAGAACACACTGGGCAGGTGCACCTCCTGGAGTGAGGCTAAACAAACACACTGGGGCAGGTGCACCTCCTGGAGTGAGGGCTGACAGAACCACTGGGAGGTGCACCCCCTGGAGTGAGGGCGACAGAACACACTGGGAGTGCACCCCCCTCCTGGAGTGGAGGGCTGACAGAACACACTGGGCAGGTGCACCTCCTGGAGTGAGGGCTGACGAACCACACTGGGCAGGTGCACCTCCTGAGTGAGGGCTGACAGACACACTGGGAGGTGCACCTCCTGGAGTGAGGGCTGACGGGAACACACTGGGCAGTGCACCTCCTGGGTGGGGGGCTGACGAAACACACTGGGCAGGTGCACCTCCTGGAGTGAGGGCTGACAGAACACACTGGGGGAGGTGCACCTCCTGGAGTGAGGGCTGACAGAACACACTGGGCAGATGCACCTCTGGAGGGGGGTGACAGAACACACTGAGCAGGTGCACCTCCTGGAGTGAGGGCTGACAGAACACATGGGAGGTGCACCTCCTGGAGTGAGGGCTGACAGAAACACACTGGGCAGGGTGAAACCTCCTGGAGTGAGGGTGACAGAACACACTGGGCAGGTGCCCCCCCTCGGGTGAGGGTTCCAAGAACACACTGGGAGTGAAACGCTGGAGGTGAGGGCTGACAGAACACACTGGGTAGGTGCACCTCCTGGGTGGGGGGGCTGACAGAACACATGGGGCAGGTGCACCTCCTGGAGTGAGGGTGACAGAACACATGGGCAGGTGCACCTCCTGGAGTGAGGGCTGACAGAACACCTGGGAGGGCACCTCCTGGAGTGGGGGCTGCAGAACACACTGGGCAGGTGCACCTCCGGAGTAGGCGACAGAACACCTGGCAGGTGCCCCTCCTGGAGTGAGGGCTGACAGAACACAGGGCAGGGCACCTCCTGGAGTGGAGGTTTCGTAGACAACTGGGGGTGCACCCCCTGGGGGTGGGGCTGACAGAACACACTGGGAGGTGCACCTCCTGGAGGGGAGGGCTACAAAAACACACTGGGCAGTGCACCTCCTGAGTGAGGGTTCATAGAACACACTGGGAGGTGCACCTCCTGGAGTGAGGGTTGACAGAACACACGGGGCAGGTGCACCCCCTGGATGAGGGCTGACAGAACACACGGGGCGGTTGCACCCCCTGGAGTGGGGGTTCATAGAACACACGGGGAGGTGCACCTCCTGGAGTGAGGGCCTACGGAACACACTGGGCATGTGCACCTCTGCGGTTTGATCCGGTTTCCTGGTGAGGCATTGGATACTTGCCTAACTTCGGCCTGTGCCTTTAGGTTCGCGT
>CM031606.1:19292639-19295139 GCA_018398815.1 Conus ventricosus
CCCCGCATTCAGGTGTAATGTCCCCACATTGAGGTGTAAAGTCCCCACATTCAGATGTCAAGTCCCCATATTCAAGTGTAAAGTCCCCATATTCAGGTGTAAGTCCCCACATTCAGGTGTAATGTCCCCACATTGAGGTGTAATGTCTCCACATTCAGGTGTAATGTCTCCACATTCAGCTGTAATGTCCCCACATTTAGGTGTAATGTCCCCACATTCAGGTGTAATGTCCCCACATTCAGGTGTAATGTTCCCACATTCAGATGTAATGTCTCCACATTCAGGTGTAGTGTCCCCACATTCAGGTGTTTTGTCCCCCAAGTACCCCGGGCCACAAGAGCTATCCAAGCAGACAGGGATCGAGTGGAGGGAGGGAGAGGGAGGTGGCAGGCTAGAGGAGGAGGACTCAGAGGGGAGGAATGTATTAAGTCGTTAGTATCACCAGAACGACAACACACTTAGACAAACAGCAAAAAAAAACCCACAAAAAACAAAAACAAACAGTTTGATGCTAAATGCCAACAGGATTGAACTCGTAACGTCTGACTATGAACTGGATGTTCTATGCCACTGTACCACCCAGCCCCCCTCCTCCCCTCCCCCCCCCCCCCCGACCCCCACCCCCCGTCCGTCTGCACAAGGGTGAAGGGTTTGCTGTTAGAATGGGAAGGAAAGTTGCGAGAGAGGGCCACAGTGAGAAAACAAATGGAAGACTGAGTCCGGGTATTTTAGATGATAACGTCATTCACACTGACAGGCGGGAAAAGAAGACGAGAAAGAGAAGAGGTGAGGGTGTGGGTGGGTGGGTGGGAAGAAGTGGGGGTAGGGGCAGAGAGGGGAGTGGAGAAGTGGAGAGTATAGATCGGATTTTTTTTTTTATACCGACAACAATGAACTGGGTTGTTTTTTTTTTTTTGGACGGCAGCGAAGGTACCGTAGGTGGAGGATTATAAACCGACCTCAAAGGTGGCTATCATTGATCAATCGTTGGCGTTGACAACTGAAGGGGAACCGGGTGGGTGATCATGCTGGTCCAAAGGGGGCATAACCCTGTCGCTAACTGGAGGCACACGTAGCTGAATATGTGCAGACACCATAAGATGTGACCATCTCTATTCGAGAGAAATCCTCAAAAGGCATGTACCCACCTCTCTCTGTCTGTCTCTCTGTCTCTCTGCCTGTCTGTCTGTCTGTCTGTCTGTCTCTCTCTCTCTCTCTCTCTCTCTCTCTCTCTCTCTCTCTCTCTCTCTCTCTCTCTAATATTCACTTGCTCGTTAACACACGACAACGCTGACATCACTGAAGTGCAGAAATATGTTTATCACTTTCAAGACGTAACCTTCAACAAAAAGAGGAAAAAAAATAATCAGGATGCAACCAAACACAGGTCACCACGCGATGCAGATCTTGTTGACACAGCTTATTGTCAGCGACTTTGTTGTTCTGTGTCTGAAGCGATCTGCACAATGGAAATGGGGAGCAGATGTGTGTGTAGTGAGGTCCGGCACTGCCTAACCTGTGTAGAGTGAAAGGTCGATACCTGTGTAGAGTGAAAGGTCGATACCTGTGTAGAGTGAAAGGTCGATACCTGTGAAGTGTGAAAGGTCGATACCTGTGCAGAGCGAAAGGTCGATACCTGTGTAGAGTGAAAGGTCGATACCTGTGTAGAGTCAAAGGTCGATACCTGTGAAGTGTGAAATGTCGATACATGTAAAGTGTGAAAGATCGATACCTGTGTAGAGTGAAAGGTCGATACCTGTGAAGTGTGAAAGGTCGATACCTGTGCAGAGCGAAAGGTCGATACCTGTGTAGAGTGAAAGGTCGATACCTGTGTAGAGTCAAAGGTCGATTCCTGTGTAGAGTCAAAGGTCGATTCCTGTGTAGAGTCAAAGGTCGATTCCTGTGTAGAGTCGAAGGTCGATACCTGTGTAGAGTCAAAGGTCGATTCCTGTGTAGAGTCAAAGGTCGATACCTGTGTAGAGTCAAAGGTCGATTCCTGTGTAGAGTCAAAGGTCGATGCTTATGGTGTCTGTCCGTCGTTTGACCGATATGATTAACTGACCCCACTCCAACCGGAGGTGGCATCTTATCCAACTCCTTAACCAAGTAATTACTGGCAGGAGATAACAAAACCTTATAACGTCAATGGTGTCTTCAGCAGAGGCTTAATTCACAGTACCTGGCATAAATATTCAAACGCGGTACTATTGAACACGACCCAAATGACAGCAGCAGTGCAGTATCTCCTTGAGAGTGTGGCCTGATGGAGACCTGACACTGACAGTCTTCTGTGGAGTGATGGAACTGCTACAGGAGTATTCTGTGTGTGCAGGTGCTGCGTGAGAGTGTGGCCTGATGGAGACCTGACACTGACAGTCTTCTGTGGAGTGATGGAACTGCTACAGGAGTATTCTGTGTGTGCAGGTGCTGCGTGAACCAGGAAGAGCAGCTTAAAGGGAAAAGTGTGATGCCACCATCTAGTAGGTCCAGAAGATGGGAC
>CM031606.1:19300139-19302639 GCA_018398815.1 Conus ventricosus
AAATTCCAGCACCACCCCCACAAAAAGGTTAGGAACTGTAATGCAAACTGGCGCAACTGAAAAACACAAGCGTGAAAAGCTAAAAAAAAAACAGTCTAAAACAATACCAAGCGGTATCCTTTCTTCACACTCTACGCCTCCTATCCTACCGTTCATCCTCGCTGAAAAAAAAAAAGCAATTAGTGTACACGTTACATACCACAAAGCTAGATCGAAGTGTTACTCTCAAGCGGTTCTTTCATTATTACTGTACGTTTGTGCCAGCCACCAAGTGTACGTTCAACGCTGGAGGGAGAGAGAGAGAGAGATGAGAGAGGAGAGAGGAGAGGAGAGAGAGAGAGAGAGGAGAGAGAGGAGGAGGAGAGAGATGAGAGAGAGAGAGGAGAGAGAAAAGAGGGAAGGGAAGTAGAGGCAAGTGCTTGTTGTAAAGGTGTGTACACATAGTCCGTCTGTTTTTCTTGGCATTGAGGTATACTGGAAGGAAGAGAATCTTGTTGGATCTCTCTCTCTCACTCTCTCTCTCTCTCTCTCTCTCTCTCTCTCTCTCTCTCTGTCTCTCTCTCTCTCTCTTTTCCCCTCTCTCTCTCTGTCTCTGTCTGTCTGTCTGTCTGTCTGTCTCTCTCTCTCTCTCTCTCTCTCTCTGTCTGTCTGTCTGTCTCTCTCTCTCTCTCTCTGTCTCTCTGTCTCTGTCTGTCTGTCTGTCTGTCTGTCTGTCCTCTCTCTCTCTCTCTCTCTCTCTCTCTCTCTCTCTCTCTCTCTCTCTCTGTCGTATCTCTGTGTGTGTGTGTGTGTGTGTGTGTGTGTGTGTGTGTGTGTGTGTGTGTGTGTGTGTGTGTGTGTGTGTGTGTGTGTGTGTGTGTGTGTGTGTGTGTGTGTGTCGTTTCCTCGGACTCATCCCATTTGTCTTGGCAATGAAGTTTCTAACATTCCTCGGAAACGAACCCAACCAATCACATTGCAAAAAAAAAAACAAAAAAAAAAACACGACGAGTGCTTAAGGACCTCTTATAGCCCCTTCCAACTGGGGGATATTTTCCCTTTGACAGGCAGATGCACGATTGTTTGACAATGAATGCTGTCGTTAAAAGGAGGTGGAAAAGGTGTGCGTGCGTTACCACAGTCAAGCGAAGCCCCTTTTCCTGCCCGAGTTGGTTTGATTTTCGTCACAAAATCTACTCTAGTTTTGCCAGGAACAGTTCTTCGCTGTCATGGCTCTTGAGGCCTGGTATATTTTCTCCCCCGAAAGACTTGCACCCAGACCACCACGTAAGATCGGACTGAAGGTTTCTGCCCCGACCGGCCCCTACCCAGAGTTGAGTTTGCTGCGGACTCAGTTGGGAAGACTGGGGCCACACAGTCGAGTTTCATCCACTTAATGGATGCGTTTCTGAGAGTGTTGCTCAAATTTCCTGACCAACACTGCAGGTGCCTGTATCTCTCGGGCCTGGTTGACGCCGGGATATATTATGAAAGGAAGCATAGAGTACAGCCCTGTCATGTAGTCTCAGACCGAAATGGAAATCCGTAGCATCATCTTAATCATCCTCATTCTCATCGATCAGCATAAAAATTGTCTCAAATTCTGTGGCCCTTCATGCCCTGCTCTCATGGTGACCTCAATTTCGATGTCCTCTCCACGTCTGTGGCCTTGGTTTGGCTCCGTCGGGGTCACCGGTATCGGCGAGTCCATGGGGGCTGTCGTTGGACGGACGTGGTGGCGCCCTCCGAAGGGAGAGCTCACTCACGCCGGCTCCGCGACTAAGCAATTATTGTCGTCAGTAGGTGGTGTCCTGCGTATGTTAGATCAGAACAGGCGCCACTGAACACCATTTTGAAATTCCTGTGTTTTTTCCACTGGCCCCCTTTCCGTGTGGGTCCAACGTGTGTCTGTAGGTGTGTTTGTCAGTGTGTTCATGTGTCTGTAGGTATGTTTGTCAGTATGTTCATGTGTCTGCAAGTGTGTTTGTCAGTATGTTCATGTGTCTGTAGGTGTGCTTGTCAGTATGTTCATGTGTCTGTAGGTGTGTTTGTCAGTATGTTCATGTGTCTGTAGGTATGTTTGTCAGCATGTTCATGTGTCTGTAGGTATGTTTGTCAGTATGTTCATGCGTATGTAGGTATGTTTGTCAGTATGTTCATGTGTCTGTAGGTGTGTTTGTCAGCATGTTCATGCGTATGTAGGTATGTTTGTCAGCATGTTCATGTGTCTGTAGGTATGTTTGTCAGTATGTTCATGTGTCTGTAGGTGTGTTTGTCAGTATGTTCATGTTTCGAACCGGCTGTCTGCCTGTTGATGTCAATGACTTTCTTTTTTGTTTATTTTTTTCTCCCATTTCAATTTCTTTATTTCCCTGTCTGACTCATGCTGGAGCGAACAAGCGAGGGCGCACTCACTCACACACGCACGCATTTACACACAAACGCACGTAGGCCTACAAATACACGTATATTAAAAACACACTTACGCACGAAAGCAAGCGCGCACGGTCTCTCTCTCTCT
>CM031606.1:19315139-19316671 GCA_018398815.1 Conus ventricosus
ATGAGGTCTGTTAGATTCATACGCTTTATGGGTCTGTTAGATTCCTATGCTTTATGGTCTTTTTGCATCACTATGCTTTATGAGGTCTGTTAGCATTCACTTTTGCTTTATGAGGTCTGTTAGCATTCAATACGCTTTATGAGGTCTGTTAGCATTCACTATGCTTTATGAGGTCTGTCAGCATTCACTATGTTTTATGAGGTCTGTTGCATTCACTATGCTTTATGAGGTCTGTTAGCATTCACTTGCTTTATGAGGTCTGTCAGCATTCACTATGCTTTATGAGGTCTGTTAGCATTCACTATGCTTTATGAGGTCTGTTAGCATTCACTATGCTTTATGAGGTCTGTTAGCATTCAATACGCTTTATGAGGTCTGTTAGCATTCACTATTGCTTTATGAGGTCTGTTAGCATTCACTATGCTTTATGAGGTCTGTTAGCATTCACTTTTGCTTTATGAGGGTCTGTTACTTTCAATAGCTTTATGAGGTCTGTTGCATTCACTATGCTTTATGAGGTCTGTTAGCATTCACTATGCTTTATGAGGTTGTAGCATTCACTATGCTTTATGGGTCTGTTAGCATTCAATACGCTTTATGAGGTCTGTTAGCATTCACTATGCTTTATGAGGTCTGTTAGCATTAAATTACGCTTTATGAGGTCTTTTTAGCATTCAATACGCTTTATGAGGTCTGTTAGCATTAAATACGCTTTATGAGGTCTGTTAGCATTCAATATGCTTTATGAGGTCATCTTTGACCTGCATCTGTTTTTAAACTTAGCCTATATCGAATACACTTTACAGCACAATTCCAATACATTGGATATCTAGCTGATTCATCACATTAACAAATCATCGGCGTTTGCAAATGGTACCCTTAGAAATTTTTTAGGGCAAAAGATGATCTTTTTCACATCAAAGAATCGGTATTGACAAGTATTTATAGCATTAACAACATTATAGATTCATTGTATATCCATCTTCATTCCGCTGTAACATATCCGCCCTTTCTAAACACAAGTGTATTGCTTTTGGTCCATTACATTTTTAGTTGTAATATGGCAGAAGCTCTTTATCAAAGAAGTTGCAATGAGTTTATGATCGGGAAATTTTTGTTTCTGAGAACACGACCTCGTCATTAAACTAAAACAAGAATGAAATATCTGAAAGTTCATTTGTAACATGCCCCCGTCTTTCCCAAAAACAATAATTTCCTGTGTCAACTTATTGATGAATTACGAAAACAAAGCTGGATTACAAAAATCGTCCTTAGAAAAGAGTTAGACTCAGAATCAAAAACTTACTTGAGAATATTTCGAAAAGGGTCGCCCCGTCTTCTTCAGCTCACTGTTGCTGTTGTGGCAGTGAGGCCTGGTGGGGCGTTTGTTGTGTGGGGGGAATAGTTGTCAGGACGTGATTGTAGATGGGGGGAAATTCAAAACCTTGATCTCTGTTCAGGCTGGGCCGTCTGGTCTTGATTTCGATGGCTTCTTTAACTTTTCTTTTTGTGAGGAAGGGCTCTGTAGATAA
>CM031606.1:19316771-19335329 GCA_018398815.1 Conus ventricosus
GATCTTGGTTACTTGGGGGGCTAAACTGTGGCCTGTGGCTTGTAGGTGTTCGTGTATGGGTGTAGGTGTAGGTGTTCGTTCATACACGAACACCTACAAGGCACAGGCCACAGTTTCAGCCCCCAAGAAACGCGCCAGACACGTCACCTTGGGTCCATGAAAGTGACTGAAAGTGCCCGCGCCAGACACGTCACCTTGGGTAGTGACATAAAGTGCCCGCGCCAGACACATCACTTTGGGTAGTGACATAAAGTGCCCGCGCCAGACACGTCACCTTGGGTAGTGACTGAAAGTGCCCGCGCCAGGACACGTCACCTTGGGTAGTGACATAAAGTGCCCGCGCCAGACACGTCACCTTGGGTAGTGACATAAAGTGCCCGCGCCAGACACGTCACCTTGGGTAGTGACTGAAAGTGCCCGTGCCAGACACGTCACCTTGGGTAGTGACGTAAAGTGCCCGCGCCAGACACGTCACCTTGGGTAGTAACATAAAAGTGCCCGCGCCAGACACGTCACCTTGGGTAGTGACTGAAAGTGCCCCGCGCCAGACACGTCACCTTGGGTAGTGACGTAAAGTGCCCGCGCCAGACACGTCACCTTGGGTAGTGACTGAAAGTGCCCGCGCCAGACACGTCACCTTGGGTAGTGACTGAAAGTGCCCGCGCCAGACACGTCACCTTGGGTCCATGAAAGTGCCCGCGCCAGACACGTCACCTTGGGTAGTGACTGAAAGTGCCCGCGCCAGACACGTCACCTTGGGTCCATGAAAGTGACTGAAAGTGCCCGCGCCAGACTCGTCACTCGGGTCCATGAAAGTGACTGAAAGTGCCCGCGCCAGACACGTCACCTTGGGTCCATGAAAGTGACTGAAAGTGCCCGCGCCAGACACGTCACCTTGGGTAGTGACTGAAAGTGCCCGCGCCAGACTCGTCACCTTGGGTCCATGAAAGTGACATGAAGTGCCCGCGCCAGACACGTCACCTTGGGTCCATGAAAGTGACATAAAGTGCCCGCGCCAGACACGTCACCTTGGGTCCATGAAAGTGACATAAAGTGCCCGCGCCAGACACGTCACTTGGGTCCATGAAAGTGACATAATAGTGCCCGCGCCAGACACGTCACCTTGGGTCCATGAAAGTGACTAAAGTGCTCGCGTCAGACACGTCACCTTGGGTCCATGAAAGTGACATAAAGTGCTCGCGTCAGACACGTCACCTTGGGTCCATGAAAGTGACATAAAGTGCCGCGCCAGACACGTCACCTTGGGTCATGAAAGTGACATAAAGTGCCCGCGCCAGACACGTCACCTTGGGTCCATGAAAGTGACATAAAGTGCCCGCGCCAGACACGTCACCTTGGGTCCATGAAAGTGACATAAAGTGCCCGCGCCAGACACGTCACCTTGGGTCCATGAAAGTGACATAAAGTGCTCGCGTCAGACACGTCACCTTGGGTCCATGAAAGTGACATAAAGTGCCCGCGTCAGACACGTCACTTGGGTCCATGAAAGTGACATAAAGTGCCCGCGCCAGACACGTCACCTTGGGTCCATGGAAGAAGAAATAAAAACGAATCAGTTGAGAATAAAATAAAACAACATCTGATCATTTTGATGTGTCTTATTTTTAAAAGTCAACCGGAAAATGTTACAATGAATAGAGTTAACTGAATTTTTTAAAAAAACTAACAGTGGTAACAACAACAACAGTAACAGTAATAACAACAGCAACAACAGCAACAACAACAATAATAATGACGATGATGATGATAATGATAACGATGATGATAATGATGATGAAAATAATTATGAAAATAATGACGATAATAATGATAACTATAATAATAATAATAATAATAATAATAATAATAATAATAATAATAATAATAATATAATAATGATAATAATAATAATAATAATAATAATAATAATAATAATAATAATAATAATAATAATAACAACAATAACAATAATAATAATAATGATAATAATAATAATAATAATAATAACAACAATAATGATAACAATAATAAAAATAATAATAGTAATGACAGATTAACATCTTTTGAAACGAAAAACAAAACTTGAAATGCAATGAAATAAGATATCAACAAATCACTTTGAAAGAACAGTAAACACCGAGCGTTTGCTCTGTCACCTACAAATATAATGAGTACATAAAAGTAAGTCATATCGCCCTTCTAAATAAAGGCTTAGCCTTCACATTTATTTAGAATGGAGGTCTCAAACTGAATCACTTGGAGATCGTGGTCTTAAAATCAGTCTTGTGCAGTTTGGGAACGGCTCTCAGCTCGTCAGTTTCTTGCGCACAGACAGACCCACAGACAGAACCGTGGCGAAATTCTATTCCTCATGGCTACATGTGCGGGCAACGTTAAGAAATAATACAACATCAAATGAAATAACTCGATCAAACTTAAATGTAATGAAAATGGTGTGATATGACGTGAGAGAAAAATAAATCATGTTTTGAAAATTATTTACCATGAAAGAAGACAATGCAATTGAAATGAAAATTATAACTACATCTTGTACGTGCTGCTAATAAAACGAAACTTTCAGCATTTCCTAGCCATCAGACAACATTTCAGTACGCTTTCATCTTCACAGTGTGAAAGATGTGACAGTTTGATAATGATGTATGCACGTGTGTTGTTTGATGGTTTCATGCCCGTTGTTGGGATTGGTATGGATGACACATTACACATAGCACGCACCTGCGTGGAAAATAGGAAACAAATGCAAAGCATATAAACGTACTCCCAGTTTATCTTGAATACGCCTGAGATATTCTATAAAGAGGAAAAAACCGTTTTGGGCCGTTATAGCCATTAGTAACGGCTATTCTGGTAAACATCGGGCATCATCCGTGACCGATAATGATCTTACCCACAAATGAAAGTACTTGGCCGATCTTTCTGAAATATTCCATTAAAAAACGTTATGGGCCGTTATAGCCGTTAGTAACGGCTATAATGGTAAAATGAAACACTGGGCATCACCCGTGACCCATAATGAATAGATCTACAAATGTTCAGAAAGATTGGCCAAGTACTTTCTGAGATATTCCATAAAGAAGAAAAACCGTTATGGGTCGTGATAGCCATTAGTAACGGCTATAACGGTAAAGTAAAACATCGGGCATCATCTGTGACCCATAATGAACATACCTACAGATTTTCAGCAAGATCGGCCAGTAGTTTTGTCTGGAGCGAGTGGAACACATTCTGACCACGGACGGACAGACAGACAGACACACACACACACACAGACAGCATTTCTTCGTTCCCATTGTAAAGCACTCCCTGTTATATAAGAACTGGGAGTACAAAATGAAAGAAGAAAACTGAGTGACTGATACTGACTGAATGATACGGGAAAACAAACAAAAGTACCGCCGGCAGGCAGCTCTTCAGTCGGCTCTACCAGGTAGGCAGTCCGTCGTGTAAACGAGAGCAAAGATTGTGAAGCGCTTGGAGCTTTGCCTCCAATCGAAGGTAGGTGCTATATTGACAGTCGTAGTAATAATGACAATGATAATAGTAGTTCATAGTGTTGCTGAATTTTCGTTATTTGGATTAAATCCACCGTATTCCTGGAGGAATGAAAGAAATTCTACAGTTTGTGTCTGAGCAGCGCTTCAGCCGTACCAAAACGAAACAAGTATACCAGTCTTTTTCATTCAAGGTATGAAATGTGGTTCTGAATACTGAACACCAAAGAATATGCCAGTTCCATTTATCTGGATATCACATGGTGTGTGTGTGTGTGTGTGTGTGTATGTGTGTGTGTGTGTGTGTGTGCGTGTGCGTGCGTGCGTGCGTGCGTGCGTGCGTGTGTGTGTGTGTGTGTGTGTGTGTGTGTGTGTGTGTGTGTGTGTGTGTGTGTGTGTGTGTGTGTGTGTGTGTGTGTGTGTGTGTGTTGCGTGCGCGGAGTGAGAGAACGAAAGAGGGGGAGGGAGGAGAATAGGAGTAAGCAACCGACACAGAGTCACGAACAAGCAGCGAAGAACAGACAAGCATATAGTTAGTGACAGAGAGACAGACAGACAGACCGACAGACAAACAGGCAGGCCAGCAGACGGACAAAGGCCGACAGAGAAACCGAGGACAGAAAGACAGGAGCTTCCCGAGACAGCGTTTCCCGACATTGACGCTGTCGGGGTTATTGATAGCCGCCGACAAACCCTATTCCATCGCCAATCTGAAAAGATCTCCATAAACAACACCTGACACAGAACACCGAGTGCGTGTGTGGACTGAGAAAGGGAAAGGGGGGGGGAGGGGGGGAGGGGAGGGGGGGGGGGGAGGAGGTCGAAAACGTGAACAAGGAAAGATCTGTACGAAAAAGGAAGGATAAGTAACAATGGTGAGTAGAAGGGTAGGGGTGGGTGGGGAGAAGGGGAAGGGGGAGGGGGGGGGAGGGGTTGGAGGAGGGAAGGCAAGGGGAAAGCGGGGATGAAATAATGCGTTGTCGATGGATGAACTATATAGCGTCGATCCATTCGTGTTTCGACACCTTCGTTTTCATTCCAGTGCATGATCGTACCTGTCTCTGCCTGCGTATGTTTGGGACACCGGAATTTGTTGAGAGAGAGAGGGGGAGAGAGAGAGAGAGAGAGAGAGAGAGAGAGAGAGAGAGATAGAGAGAGAGAGAGACAGACAGAGACAGAGACATAGACAGAGAGACAGAGAGAGAAAGAGACAGAGAGAGAGAGAGGGGGAGGGAGGGAGAGAGAGAGATGGCGGTGGGGGGGGGGGGGGGGCAGGAGGGACAGAAGTGATTGTAAACCCGTTATATGAGTCATGACCAGAACGCTTCAAAGACCTCCGCCGGTAATATTACGGTCTCCTTTCTCGCGGGAGTTTTGACAGGAGGGGGGTTGGGGGAGGGGAGGAGAGGTGGGGGGGGGGAGGAACAGAAGCGTGCGGGGGATAACAGGGGGATGGGGGAAATGGATTGCAGATGGAAAGGAGTGAAAGAGGAAGGGGATACAAAATAGAATTCATAGACAAATGAAATACAAATAAAACTGAAAATAGCAGTGTGTACATGGTCGCACCAGTCCCTACCATTAGCACACAGGTCGACAGCATTGGGAACATGGAGTCGTCCCAAACGTCTATGAACAAATAACATTTCAACGAGACGGACAGAGAACAAGAAGGGCAGCGTGTAATATAACATCTTTGTGTCTCATTCACTTTCTTTTCAGGAGCGTCACTAATCTTCCACACAGAACACACACGCTGTCTTTGAGAGCGAGAAAGATAAAAGGAAATCTTTCCCGATTTTTTTTTATGTACCACCGTCCTAGCCCCCCCCCCCCCCCCCCCCCCCTCCTTCCATCCCCACCCTTCCCTCCACACACACACACGCACACACAACACACACACACACACACACGCACGCACGCATGCACGCACGCACGCACGCACACACACACACACACACACACACACACACACACACACACACACACACACACTGTACTATAAATAGTAACGTACTCTGATTGGTCCACATTCTGCCAGCAATGGTCACATGACAGGTTCGTGTCTGACAGCGTGTGGTAGGCCAAGTGTGCAGCGAGTAGAGGGTTCGGGTCTGGGCTTGGTGTTCGGTCTCCATGGTCACTGCACAGTTCTATGCAGCTTGTTCCAGACTGAACCTCCTTGCTGTCAACATGTCATATTTCCTGGGAGGAACGCAAAGACGCGCAACAATTAATTAAAGCTTATGGTGTATTTCGTCAGAACTGGCCGAACAATTCCATGTAGTACAATACATTGGTACACAAAAACAAAACAAACAAACAACGAAAAAAAAATCAACAACAAAAAAGACAGAAAATAAAAGAAGAAGAAGAAAAAAAGAAAGAAAAGGAACTCAGATAAGAAATCTGAAATAAATGTTAGCGAACCGCCAACAACCAGATAAGAAAGTTTTAAAAAAATAGATATGGTGCACAGCTATAAACTCTTCCTCACAATTAAACCCACCCACCCTCCCTGGCTTTCATGCGCAGGTTATGTATGTTTACAGGGAGAGACAGACAGACAGAGAAAGAGAGGGGAGGTTGGGGTCTTGTCATTTTAAGTGAAGCAGGCTTGAGTTCATCGTCCCGTATGAGAAGTGGTGCTGGCTATCATATTACTTGCTGTGCCTCTAATTTTCATACTCTTGTTTCCCACCCTTAACAGACGACTGGTGTGAAAGAATGAACTGACAAAAGTTTTTAAAAGCAATTTAATTAATTTTCATCTCGACACAGTCATCGCCACAAGAGAGAGAGAGAGAGAGAGAGAGAGAGGAGAGGAGAGAGAGAGGAGAGAGAAGAGAAAGAGAGAGAGAGAGAGAGAGAGAGGAGAGGAGGAGAGAGAGAGAGAGAGAGAGTGTGTGTGTGTCTGTGTGTGTGTGGTATATATTGACAGGAAAGATAAACACTGTGTTCATCCAGCGCCTATAACAATGCGGACAATGTAATAGGCAAGGGACAATAATTTTCTCTACAGCAGCTACACGCACAGTTTGATCTGACAATCTATATCTCATATCTATTTCCCATACAGTCCTTCGAATGAGACTATAAACCGAGGTTCCGTGTGTGAACGCACGCATAACATCTTGCACACACGTCAAATCCCATCACCAACTTTCGGAAGAGGAAGGCCAGTTTGGCCGTTGGTATGGATGACACGTTACACATAGCATGCACCCTGCGTGAGAAATGGAAAGAATGAAGGAAGGAAGGAAAATGAGTGTTCGATATTGAACGATACTGACTGGATGACACGGGAAACGACTGAATGAAACGCCAGCTGGCAGCTCTTCAGTCGGCACTACCCAGGTAGGCAGCCCGTTGTGTAAACGAGTGTTGATTGTAAAGCGCTTAGAGCTTGGCCTCTAGCCGAGAATAGGCGCTATATAAGTATTCATTATTATTATTATTATTATTATTATTATTATTATTATTATTATTATTATTATTATTATTATTATTATCTGCTGTGTGAATTATGAATAGACACCTATTTCCTAATTATCCCCTACAGCAGTTTATTTGTTCATCCCTGTTACCAAAAGTAAAAAGTATGGGGACGGGGGGACCCAACTGTATCTGAACTGTGTGTATATGTAAAAGTTGAACTGATTGACAGTTCGTTGATTGAACAGGAAGTTGTTCCACAAGCTGGTCGCGCAACGTCGAAAGGACTTTTTGTACAAATTAGTTCTGGATCGTGGCACTGTTCTGTGAAAGGACTGACGTCTGTGAAGAGATTCCCAGAATCCAGGGAAATGAGTCAATTTCTAAATAATCTGAACGTTCAACATTGACCATACTGTGGAGCTGTAGTCTGCTCCGTCTATATTTCAGCAACAAAGGCAGGCTTGATATGACTTTCTCCTCCGCCACTTACTATTGGAATCGTTTCTAGATTTAATGTTCCTGTTTAACTCGTTTCACTTGTAAAATTTAGAAAGAGAGGGGGTTACTTACCGCCAAGGACATAGACAAACAAAGTGCATGACAAGACACAATGCATTTCGACCTCTTGGGTCTTCTTCAGGCCAAAACAAATAACATCTAGGACACCAGCTGCCGTGGCGAAGTGGTTAGCGTCGCGGACTCCCGGCTGGGAGGTCGTGGGTTCGAATCCCATCAGAGTCATGTGGATTTTTCTGCCCCGACCGGCTCCTACCCAAAGTTGAGTTTGCTGCGGACTCAGTTGGGAAGACTGGGACCACACAGTCGAGTTTCATCCACTTAATGGATGCGTTTCTGAGAGTGTTGCTCAAATTTCATGGATGCGTTTCTGAGAGTGTTGCTCAAATTTCATGACCAACACTGCAGGTGCCTGTATCTCTCGGGCCTGGTTGACGCCGGGATATATTATGAAAGGAAACGTAGAGTACAGCCCTGTAATGTAGTCTCAGACCGAAATGGAAATCCGTTAGCATCATCTTAATCATCCTCATTCTCATCGATCAGCATAAAAAATGTCTCAAATTCTGTGGCCCTTCATGCCCTGCTTTCATGGTGACCTCAGTTTCGATGTCCTCTCCACGTCTGTGGCCTTGGTTTGGTTCCGTCGGGGTCACCGGTATCGGCGAGTCTATAGGGGCTGTCGTTGGACGGACGTGGTTGCGCCCTCCGGAGGGAGAGCTCACTCACGCCGGCTCCGCGACTAAGCAATTATTGTCGTCAGTAGGGAGCTTCGTAGGTGGTGTCCTGCGTATGTTAGATCAGAACAGGCGCCACTGAACGCCACCGAAGTGCCTCGGCAGCAGTGCAGTGTCTCCTCCGGTGGGTTGCCTCTTGACGACTTGACATTGACTGCTCCCTGTGGATTGCCGGTGCCGGGGCTGCGGCGGGGCCGACCGGGCTGTGGCTGTGGCTGTGGACGGAGTGTCTCAATGAGCGACGTGGGTGCACTGCCTCTGAGGTGGCGCAGAAGTTGGGACAGCAAAAATAAATAAATAAATAAATAAATAACATCTAGGACAGCGTAAACGAAGAACGAGAAACCACTTATCTTCTCATGTTCGCCGCACGATCAAAATGGTTATCGTTTCACCAGTGTTCTGGACAGTTGTCCCATAGAATGTCAGCAAAGTCTAAGTAAGGTTAATTTTTACTGTTGGATGTGTTTGTAGCGTTTGAAATATGCAGTTAACACATTGGCTATATTATTCATCCGGGGAAATTAGACCTGTATATGCGTGGGATCCAAAAAGTTCTAGAATCTCCCTTCCCAACAGAGAGTCAAATGGATTCTGAGCACCAGTAATGGTCATTTTTTATTTTCCTTTCGTTATCTGATTCCAAAAAAGGTTTGACAAATTTGCATTATTTCTTGGGTCTCAATTAAGGATTTCTACCAGATAAGTTAGGTCGCCCGAATATCTAGGTTATTGAGATCGGAACTTTCATCGTTGTGTACGCTTCCAAAGAATCAGGTAAACATTGTAAAAATACTGTCATCTCTCATTTCATATAAACTTTCTTCGGTCTGATTCTCATCTGTCGCTGACCCTGACTCTCTGTCTGACCTTGTTCCTGCCTACACCTCATCTTCCCGTCCATAATCCATCTGTCAGCGTTATGTCCCCTGCAAGGCTCCCACCTTTTGGAAGAACCTCCACACACCAGTCGGTATTCTCGTTCAACGGAATTCAAATTTTCTCTACAAGATCCATCTTTGAAATAATACTAACCCTCGTTCCCCCCTTCCGCTCTACATAACACACACACACACACACACACACACACACACACACACACACACACACACATAGCCGCCCCACCTCCGTTCTCCCACGCTCCCCCTGGACGATTTAACATCTACAATGTGTGTAGTCGTAGCGCGCACGCACGCATGTGTGTGTGTGTGTGTGTGTGTGTGTGTGTGTGTGTGTGTGTGTGTGTGTGTGTGTGTGTGCGCGCTCGCGCGCGCCTGCACACGCGTGTACGTGTGCGTGCGTGTACGCGTATGTGTTCGGATGTGAGTCAGTACGTGCGTGCATGCGTGTGTATATGTGTGCGTGCGTGCGTGCGTGCGTGCGTGCGTGCGTGCGTGCGTGTGTGTGTGTGTGTGTGTGTGTGTGTGTGTGTGTGTGTGTGTGTGTGTGTGTGTGTGTGCGCGCGCGCGCCTGCACACGCGTGTACGTGTGCGTGCGTGTACGCGTATGTGTTCGGATGTGTGTATGTGTGTCAGTATGTGCGTGCATGCGTGTGTGCGTGTGTGTGTGTGTGTGTGTGTGTGTGTGTGTGTGTGTGTGTGTGTGTGTGTGTGTGTGTGTGTGTGCGCGCGCAAGTGAGTGTGTGTGTATGCGTGTGTGCATATGTGTGCATGTGCGTGTGCACGAGCGCACACGCGCCTGTGAATCCGTGCAGGAAGTCTTTGATTTAATGCAGAAGTAAAACATATACTGATAAAACTTTTATTGAGATATCCCCAGTAACAGTGTCGTATGTTTATCGGA
The DNA here is from genome assembly GCA_018398815.1 of Conus ventricosus. NCBI lineage: Eukaryota > Metazoa > Mollusca > Gastropoda > Neogastropoda > Conidae > Conus > Conus ventricosus. The sequence goes on from CM031606.1 coordinate 19,326,778, forward strand.
CTGAGAGAGAGAGAGGAGAGAGAGAGAGAGAGAGAGAGAGAGAGAGGGGGGGGGAGTCGGAGACAGAGAGACAGACAGACAGAAACAAAGACAGACAAATAGAGAGACAGATAGACATACAGAGAGACAGACAAAGAGAATATATCTGGCCTCTCCACCGAATGAACCACATTAACATACACGCACACGTTCAAGTACGCGCTCGGGCGCACACACAATATATATATATATATAATATATATATATATATATATATATATATATATATATATATATATATATATATAAACTAACAAATTCCAGGGATAGTTACTCAGCACCATCCCAGCAACTTACAGAGCAGCTTGGTGTTGCAATGACTGCAAGAAATATTCAATTATAAACAAAGCTTGCTCTAATGTCTTAGATTGAAGAAATAGGGGAGATAAGCATTCATATCTGCAGTGGTAGATAATTCTGCCTAACTAACAGTATGTGCTTGAGTGGGTGAATGGGGAATAATAAATGCTTCTCAAAATGAGCCTTCAGCAAGCTTATAGTCTTCAAGGGGAGACAATCTCCAAAGGAGAGGAAACTCCTAACATATCATAACTCCTGGTCAGATGCCGGTATTTCGAAACCTGATAGTTTCTCCTCAGTGACCTCGGAAAGTGCTAACGTGACTCCTCTGCCTTTTCGGTTCTAATTAAGCAGAATGCTATCCCAGAAAAAGGCTGGTGTGCAACATTATAGTATGTTTGTTGAGTTTTCAAAAAACCAACCAAAGGTGCCACCTAAGAAGCAAAAGAAAATAATGAAACAACCAAGCAAGCTGCATTTTCTTTATATATATATATATATATATATATATATATATATATATATATATATATATATATATTGAATTATAAACAAAGCTTGCTCTTATGTCTTAGATTGAAGAAATAGGGGGAGATACGCATTCATATCTGCAGTGGTAGATGATTCTGCCTAACTAACAGTATGTGCTTGAGTGGGTGAATGGGGAAAAATAAAATAAATGCTTCTCAAAATGAGCCTTCAGCAAGCTTATATTCTCCAAGGAGGAGACATCCTCCAATAGGGAGGGAAACTCACTAACATATAACTCCTGGTGATATACCGATATTTCGAAACTTGGTTGTTTCTCCTCAGTGACCGCGGAAAGTGGTAATTTGACTCCTCTGCCTTTTCAGTTTTAAGAAGAATGCAATCCCAGAAAAGGCTGGTGTGCAATACCGTAGTATGTTTGTTGAGTTTTCAAAAAACCAACCAAAGGTGCCATCTAAGAAGCAAAAGAAAATCATGAAAGAGCAAAACAAGCTACATTTTCTTGTGAAAAGTAGAAAATATAAAAAGATATCCTCTGTATATATGTCTGTGCATACAAGGCATCGTAGGCTAGTTGTGAGTTTTCACCATTTCATCATGTCTGATGTCTGTTTAACGATGCTTCTGTACCACTGAAAGATGACTGTTTCCTGGATTGGAAATGATCAGGATACTTCTAGATGATAGTCCCGGGAAGTGCTGAAATACTCCAAAAGGCCGGGGAAGAGAAGGAGGGGGAGGGGGGGGGGGGACTTTTGACGTCGAAATATTTTGCTGTACACTTGACTGTGACATTTAAAAGTATTATGCTGAAATCTTAGTGTCCATTCATGTGAACTAAAGAACTACTTTAAAATGTCAACTATCGTTACATTCTTGGTGTCAGTACACTTCACTGTACAGTAAAAATGTTTATGTCAACATTCCAGTACACTGTAGCATGAATCAGCATCTCAATGCATTTTCTAACTTCAAAAATATTGTTAAGAGAACAATGAAAGCAGAGAGAGAGAGAGAGAGAGAGAGAGAGAGAGAGAGAGAGAGAGAGAGAGAGAGTGTGTGTGTGTGTGTGTGTGTGTGTGTGTGTGTGTGTGTTTTGATCTCGCAGCTTTCCGTAAGGAGTCTACCAGCTCTCTGGCGTACAAGGCTTTGTATGCCGAGCTCTGTTCCAAGTTCCCATCCTATCAAAAAGTTTTCACTGACGGTTCCAAGTCTGAGGATGGAGTGGCCTGTGCAGCCTACTGCCCTGGGGCTCCTTCTCAGATATTGTTGGAACATATACATTCAGATGCTTCTGTCTATTCTGCTGAAATTACTGCTCTAGTACTGGCTTTGAAGATAATCTCCCATTCTTCGAGGAGGGACTTTCTGGTTCTGTCGGATTCGCTGTCAGCTTTGGAGGCCATAGCTGGCCGCAACCTTCAGCATCCAGAACTTTTACTTTTTTTTTAACTTTTTAGCAAGTTGAAGGCGGACGGTTACAACATTACTCTTGCTTGGGTTCCTGGCCATGTTGGCATCGGCGGGAACGAAATGGTTGATCGTTTAGCCAAGAACGCCACAAGAGAGAAACTGTCCAACACTTATATCCCCTGCTCAGATGTGAAACCCAAAATTAACGATTATGTGAGAGACCTCTGGCAGGAGGATTGGAACACACAGACGAATAACAAACTCTTTCAGATCCGTCCAAACCTTCAGGAGTTCCTCCCATCCACGTCGGGAGGTCGTAAAGAGGAAACGGTTCTGTGCCGGCTGCACACCGGCCATTCGTATTTTACCCATGCTTACCTTTTAAAGAGTGAAGAAGCTCCGTGGTGCATTCCATGTCATGCGCCACTCACAATGAAACATGTTCTTTTAGAGTGTTGGGACTTGCACGATGTGAGACACAAACATTTTACAGCGGAGTCCATGAAGATCCTGTTCAGGGATGTCCCGCCTGATGTGATCCTTGGGTTTTTGAGAGAAATTAACATTTTTCATCTGATTTGAGATTTTACGGAAGAAGGATTTTTAACAAAGTTTCTGGTTCGTTTGTAGACGATGTCATTTAACGAGATGTGTGAAAGTTTTTTTTTTTTTTTTTTTTTTTTTTTTTTTTTTAATGACTGGTGAGTTGATTTTAACGTGGTGACAGCCCTGATGTGGCCCTCTGCGGTCGGCTGGGCTATAAGCAACATTATCTTACCGTGTGTGTGTGTGTGTGTGTGTGTGGTGTGTGCGTGCGTGCGTGCGTGCGTGCGTGCGTGGTGCGTGCGTGCGTGGGTGCGTGCGTGCGTGCGTGCGTGCGTGTGTGTGTGTGTGTGTGTGTGTGTGTGTGTGTGGGTTTGTGTGTAGCAGGGGAGGAAGAAGTGGTGAAAATCGGGAGTCGATTTTTATCCAAAAATTCCGGGGGAAAAAAAAAATACTAAAATTCCGTTTCTGTGGCCATTCGACAGCCATAGCTGCAGAGCCCCCGAACACCCTTGATAGGCCTCATTTTTTAACCCTTACCCCGTTTCAGGGGAGTCGCTGCTTTTGTTAGGTCCGGCCCAATTCTGGCACAGTCTGCAATCGCCGTGGGAGAGAGAGAGGAGAGGAGAGAGAGAGAAGAGGAGGAGAGAGATGAGAGAGCAATAAAGCGCCCAAGAAACTCAAAGCGGCCCCTGGGGTTTGTATCGGGAGATATTATTGCTCGTGGAGAGGCCAGTGGTGTTTGCAGAGAGTTCAGACCCAGCGGTCGGGTGAGGGAAAGATCTCTCTATAGATCGGCAATAGTTCTGGCTGGGATGGTGGGCGAGTGTCTAGGAGAGGGAAAGGCGGGCAGGGGGTAAAATGGGTGGTTGACAGGCTGTTGGCTTTGACGGCTGTAGACAGGCTGATTCTCACTTTGGGCCTCAAAGCCTTGTTGCCTCTGGTCGGCACCCCTGGGTGGCTTCGATCCGGATTTATATTGCCCAGGTGAGTGGTGCGGTGGAATGCCCGTTTTCTGGAATGTGGCGATTCCCTTATGGTGGTCGGCCCCCCCCCCCCCCCCCTTCCCCCTTCCTTTCCTAGGGTTCCTCCCAGTTTTGGGTCAAAGCAGGGTCAAGGTTGAACTGTCGTGCGGTTTGTGGTTTACAGAATTTGGGCCCCTGCCCCTATCCTCCACCCACCTCCGCACCCTCCCTCCCCCTCCTCCCTTACGCCTCCTTTCTCCTCCCCCCCTCTGCCTCCTTTGCTTACATTCCCTTTCTGGTTTGTCTATTATTGCTATAATGACGATGGCTGTATTTGACTCGACGGTGACCAGTTAATCGCTCTTTGTTCTTTATTAACATTATACAGATTCCTATTAATTGTACCCCAGAAACAAGACGAATAGTACGTTTCCCCTTCCAGCTCCGTCCCCTGTCTTGCCTGAAAAATGTTTAATGCAGGAATTATGACACAAAATGAATTGTTATATCTGCAGGTCTGTGATTCAAAGATACACGCACGCACGCACGCACGCTCGCTCACACGCACGCACGCACGCCGTACGCACGCACGCCACACACACACACACACACCCCAAAACCCCACACACACCACACACACCACACACACCAACACCCACACACACACACACACACAAAAGCACACACACATGGATAGATTGTCTAATATGACTGGAGCATACTCGCACGCACATTGTACAAAAACATCTGCGTACAGATGTTCTCATTTCATGCATTGTACGTGACAAAAATTTCTCTGCCTTTGCTCTACGTCACTTTTAGTGAACAAACTGCAAAAAGAAGAATAAATGAATCCCTCTCTCTCTCTCTCTCTTCTCTCTCTCTTCTCTCTCTCTCACCACCACACACACACAACCATACATTAAAATTATATTATATATATTTATATATATATATATATATATTTATATATATATTTATATTATATATAATTAAAATGCTCCCCAGGGGTTGAGCACCTTCAGATTTTTTAAGGCACTTTTATATTGTTCATAATATATATATATATTGGAGGATGTCTCCCCCTTGGAGACTTAAGCTTGCTGGGGGCTCTTTTGAGAAGCATTTATTTTATTTTTCCCCATTCACCCACTCAAGCACATACTGTTAGTTAGGCAGAATCATCTACCACTGCAGATATGAATGCTTATTTCCCCCTATTTCGTCAATCTAAGACATAAGAGCAAGCTTTGTTTATAATTCATATTTCTTGCAGTCATTGCAACACCAAGCTGCTCTGTAAGTTGCTGGGAGGTGCTGAGTAACTTATCCCTGGAATTGTTATATATATATATATATATATATATATAGTTAAAACAAGTTAAAAGAGGAATCTTAATACTATCTACAAATTTGTTTCGAGCGTGTTGCGCTGTCATCATGACAGCGCAACACGCTCGAAACAAATTTGTAGATAGTTTTAAGATTCCTCTTTTACTTGTTTTAACTAATGTTGCTCCCCAAGGGGTTGAGCACTTAAAAATTGTTTTGGGCATTTTAAATATACTGATCTCTCTCTCTCTCTCTCTCTCTCTCTCTCTCTCTCTCCTCTCTCTCTCTGTATATATATATATAAAATTATATATATATTAAATATATATATATATATATATTATATATATATTTTATATATATGTGTGTGTGTGTGTGTGTGTGTGTGGTGTGTGTGTGTGTGTGTGTGTGTGTGTGTGTGTGTGTGTGTGTGTTTTTGGTGAGAACTCCACAGAATTAACGGACTGTGGTGTGTCTCTATTTGACACCAAGAGTACAGCACAATCAGCCGTGTCTCCCTGATGAGTCCGATCCAGCGGATGAAAAGCCTAGGAGCAGGCAATACCTTAAATCTGCCTTTAAGAGGGATTGTGATGGTTCCCTCATGCAGCTAGAGAAGGGTTTTCACATTTATAACATACATTTCCCCATTTTCTTCAACTTTTTTTTTCAAATTTCTAATCTTTGCCAAGTCATTATTATAATGATGGAAGAATTGTTAAACCTGCACTTGTTTTCCCCCATACTTAATTGTTCAACATTATATGTTTGGTCAATCAGTGGCTGTTTTGCATCTCTTAGGAGATCCAAGTAAAGGTTGTTCTGCACATTCTTAGCCGCTGATATTGCTTGAGTTATTGAACAGCAGAGCTGACCACTCAGACTGTTCCATATCTTTTGATCTCCCTTGCATCCTTAAATGGATCCTCAAGCATAGGCTCAAAGATTGTCTCCTACATTTTATACTGTTTACATAATGTTTTTAGTTTTTCAGCAACTTTTTTCCTCTCCACACTTTCGTTTTGTTATATTGTCTACCTTTCGTTGGCTGCTTTGGGGGTGCTGTTGGATTCTTTTTTTAACCCTTGGTGGTGAGAACACCACAGAATTACGGACTGTGGTGTGCTCTATTTGACACCAAGAGCACAGACACCAGTCAGCCGTGTCTCCCTGATGAGTCCGATCCAGCGGATGAAAGGCCTAGGAGCGGGTATTACCTATAAATCTGCCTTTAAGAGGGATTGTGATGGTTTCCTCATGCAGCTAGAAAAGGATTTTCACATTTGTAACATATATTTTCTTCAATTTTTTCTTCAAATCTTTTCCAAGTCATTATTATAATGATGGAGAATTGTGAACCTGTACTTGGTTTCCTTCACTGCATAATTGTTCAGCATTATATATATATATATTTTATATTTTATATATATATATATAACTAAATTAATAGACAGATAGGTAGGCAGACGGAAGTATGGACAGGCAAGTGGATGAATGAATGAATGGAAGGAGGAGAGAGAGAGAGAGAGAGAGAGAGAAGTGGGGTGGGGGGAAGAGAGGGGGGCTGGATGGAGGGAGGCACAGGTTTCTCAAACCTTTTTCTTTCCAAAAAGATTTTCTCTCTCTCACACACACGGAATTCAATGAGGCACACATTCTCATGCATGCACACATTCATGTGCACCTACAGTCCCACGCAAACAAATCAAGGTATTACTCCGCTCACTCGCTTTCTGTTCTCTCTAGCGCTTTCACACATTCATCTGCACAGACAGTCCCACGCAAATACATCAATGTATTACTCCGCTCACTCGCTTTTGTTGTCTACCGCTTTCCGTCTGACATCAGTCACAAGCGAATATTTGTTAGCCAGTTTATCTTACCCCCTGCATCCAGTTCATACAACATATCACACGCTTTACGTGGAATCCGGTAACCCTCCAGTTGGATCAACTTAATCTAACAGCGAATTCACTTAACAGCAGAATTTATATATGTTGGATAGCGATTTGTTTCACCATTACAAGGTCATTCTGTGTTCGTCTGTTTACTCTTAGAAATTTCTCCAAAGCGAATAAATTAATGATTCACAATGGACAACAGCATTGTCTAGGCCACATATTTCAGAGCCATACTCCCGCTATTGGCTGTATCGGAGAATCAATTAATTTCATAATTAAATTATAAGGAGTAGTTTAGCATGTTAAACTTTTCAAAAAGATAAATCAAAACATGTTTTGCTCTGCTTGCATGGTCTTTGCATGCAGCAGTAAAGCTCGAGCACGTTGAGAAAAGTATTCCTAAGTATCTGTACATGTTAACTACAGGCATTGTAACACCATGTATAACCATCTTTCTCTCACACTCAAATAGCTACCCTTCCGAAAGACTGGAATATTGCTTTTTGTCATATTAACTTTAAGCTGAAGAGAGAGAACGGCGCATGCTGCAGGCTGTTCAATTGTGTCTGCAAACCTGTAACTGTCTCCGTCATCAAAACAACATCATCAGCCAACAATATAATAAATAATTCAAACGCGTTAAGGGAAAATCTAGCACCATGTCTTCCATTGTTGATAACTCCTATTTACCGTTAATAAAAGAGAGAACAGAGCAAGGCTGCAGGCACCTCCTTGTCTTAATCCTGATGTCGGAAGAAGTCTTTCCCTACAAAAAATACTGGTGCCTGCAGTTTCTTTTTTTACTTTCAGAATTTGCACTTTATGTTTGAAAAAGTGCACCAACGGTGGACCCTATCAAATTCGATGTCAGTACTAATATTCAATTTATCAGTAATGACATTGCGTAATTTACTTTCACATTGTTCTGTGGACTCATTTTGGTCTTTGTTTATTCCATAGAATATAAGGTTATTCCTCTTGGATCTGCCCTCATGGTCGTCAGTCTTTTTATCCAGCTGTTCAACCCGGGCAAGCAGATCAGCGTTCTCCTTTAAAAGATTTTGATTTTCTTTTTTCAGGTCATCCACTTTACCTTTTAAACACATCACATTACTTCATCAAGCTTACTGTTTGTTGCGGCTTTCTGGACTTTCATGGACTGAAGTATCTCCATGACGTCAGTAAGAGTAGGCTGCCGGGAAGGAGGAGGAGTGGGACTGCCGCTGCCTTGGGATGTCGCGGTCCTGTCCAAGCTCGTCCGTCCACTGCTGCCCTGCCTCAGGCTGTCCTTTGGGGGTGGGGAGGGGGGGGGGGTTAAGGGGATCGCACTGATGGAAATGACTTTTGATTGCTGTGCAGAGATTCTATCACTAAAATGCGTTTTTAGTGCTTTTTTATGTCTGTTTTGAGGGACACGATTTACGGAGAAAGGCAAAATTATTCCATGCGGGTCCCTCCAGAATATGAATATCTTGATTTATAAAGATTGCGTCGGGTTTTGGGAAGAGACAGTTTATTTGAATGTCAATATCTATTTATGACAAAACTTTCAATGATTTTTCTCGGGGCT
>CM031606.1:19335429-19347321 GCA_018398815.1 Conus ventricosus
GATCGTCTAGCCTGGCCTAGGCTGCTAGGCTATTTGTCTGCAAGGATCTTGCTTCGTAAACGAACTATTAAGTGAATGACGTCACCCTTGCTTGTGACGAAAAATCAGGGACGAGTAATATGATCGATAATCATTAGTTCAAACTGTTTCAGCTTGTTCATCCTATGGGCTGCAGTGATGGAAATGTTCTGATCTAGCCTCATTTGGCAAATTGGTGCCTCGCAGGACTTGGTTTCACACTAGCCGGCTGGGCCAGGCTGTTCGCTTAGGCCAGTCCAGATGCGCTGTGATTAACCTCGTTCCCGTGTGTCAGTCGCCACACACACAGAGTCACTCGCACAGCAACCTCGTTGAAAGGAATTGTGTCGCCGGTCTTGATCAATGGCGTTACTCTTGCAGCTCGGCTCACAGCTGTTTTATAGCGTTTGCGCCTCTCGCATGGGTGCTACTGATTATTCAGTCCAGCCGCATGTCAGGGTCCCCATATTGTTCTGATTTTCTCATTGTTATGACGGCCCTGTTGTGTGGAAGCTGCTTTGTAATCGGTTAATCATCAATGTATCTATCCATAACTATTGGTGTTGCTGCTGAGTGTATTGATTGCTATTTATCCACAATCGCACCTACCTAATTCAAGTGAAGGCTTCCAGAATGGACAGTTCCTTGTTCATACCCTCACTTAGTCACTTCAAGTGTAGGCTCTCAGTTGTTTATATTCAAGTGTAGGCTCTCAGTTGTTTATTTATTCAGTGTGTAGGCTCTCAGTTGTTTATTTATTCAAGTGTGGGCTCGTAACTGGTCATTTCTGCTTGTTTTCCATTTTATTTACAGTATTAATCTTTTTTCCCACTGAACATACTTATATTTCAGATTAGAGACAACACTGTAGAGCAGTTCGTGTTAATGAATGACCTCTCAGCCCATCGTAGACAATAACTTTGGATGTCTGATCTACACACAGCCGGCATGAAGCTACATGGGACAACGGTAAGAGTAACACCAGATTAAAACCTAACGACATTCTCATTTATATTTGCCATGCTTTTAACTGCTACTGTTCCTTAACCAGGTTCATTTTTTCTCTCTCTCTCTCTCTCTCTCTCTCTCTCTCTCTCTCTCTCTCTCTCTCTCCTCTCTCTCTCTCTCTCTCACTCTCTCTCTCTCTCTCTCTCTCTCTCATAGTATGGACAAGAGTCCAGTTCAGTTCTGATCTATTTCATACTCTTCGTGTTTTGTTGTTGTTGTTGTTTTGTTTGTTGTCGTCATTGTTGTTGTCATCGTTGTTGTTATTGTTACTTTTTTTTCAGCGTGTGTTTTTGCTTTAGCCTCATCCTCTGTGTCTCTCCAGAGGCGCTACATAATGTTCATGCATTGAAGTTTGTTTTTTTTTTTCGTTTTTTTTTTTTTTTGTTTTTTTGGGGGGAGGGACCTACACTATAAGTATTCTTTAATAAACTGAAATATAGATATAAAACTGAAGAATATATTTGCTGGAAAAGAATGTGTATAGGGATTTTATTTCCAAATGGAATCCATATAAAACCTTGTCTGTAAACACAGACTGGCTGCTGAATGCATTCTGGCTATGATATAGAGTACGGCTGTCAGATCTCCTTACATCACGCTAAGCCTGAAGAAGCCCAATGGAAAATAACAGCGAATGCTTATAAGCCAGGATATGTATTGTGAAACCCATCGTGAAGTAGCGAAACCCTCTCTCAGTCTCTGTCTCTCAGTCTCTGTTTCTCTCTGTCTCTGTCTGTCTGTCTGTCTGTCTGTCGGTCTCTCTCTCTCTCTCTCTCTCTCTCTCTCTCCTCTCTCTCTCTCTCTCTCTGATTTATTTTTTTCATTTTGCGTTTCCTTGTATGTGTATTACTGTTATATTGTTTTGAAAAAAAAGCTGGGACGTTTTTGTAAGTAGGAGAAAAAAAAGTTTTTAAAACGTTCCAGTACTCTGTGTGTGCGCGCAGACACAGTGCACAGAGAAGAGAGAGAGAGAGGGAGAGAGAGAGAGAGAGAGAGTGAGAGAGAGAGGGAGAAGAGAGAGAGAGAGAGAGAGAGAGGAGAGGAGACTCAAGACTCAAAGACTCAAAAGTTTTATTCAGATAAAGGCCTAGGCCCCTTACTGAAGGGGGATGTTCACATAACTAAGCGAAAGAAAAGCTAGTGACATATACCAAATCAACAATCAATAAACGAAATAAGATTCTTCATTGTATACACTGAAAACTAACATTCTATGAAGTAACGATTTCAACCTTTTTTGCGCCAGATAATTACATTGCTAAATTTTTCATTGTATTTCTCATTCTGTGACGACATAAGTAAAGTTAACCTGAAATTGCATGGAGCCTTATAGTATTTCGGTTGTATACATTTTTCTCTAAGATCATTCAGAGCAGGGCAGGCAAAATAAAAAGTGCAATTCATCTTCTTTTCCAGTGTTGCATAGACGGCATGTAAGCATATTTTCATTTCTGGACGCTGTATCTAAAGCAATGGCATGCAATACGAGACACACCAAATCGAAACTTGGTCAATTCACTTTTTATATATCTATTCATTTTTAGCTCAATATACAGTTCTCTCAAATGATAGTTTTAAAAAACCCTTTGTACTGTGCAAATCTGTCACTAGTAATATGTGATCTGCCGTCCTGCCATCTACAATCAATAATTCTTTCCCTAAAAGATGTTAAAAACCTGATATATTTTGGCACCCTGGTTGTCCCAGACATACGCAAATCCATAAGAATTTAAACAATGACGAACATTTGTAACCCAAGTCCTCTCTTCCATGAGAATCAAATTTATAACATTTTGTAATGCCTTAAACGGTAAGCCTATCTTCATTCATTCGGGTTTCAGTTTCAGCCAATACTTAATACATTTCAGGGTATGAATTGGGAAAAATTGGATATCTGCCTAGTTCACCCATAAACAAGACTTTTGGTGTTCGACTATCGACATTAAGAAAGCGTTTCAATGCAAACAAATGTACTTGTTCTATTTCTGTCGTTTTTTCAAAAGCCCATTTTTTCCGCACCATACTGTAGCATGGCTGAATCTGAGAGTCAAACAGTTTACTAAAGACACTAAAAGCATTGCAATCTAATTTATATAAGACATTTAGCAAGAGAAAAACCGCTTTCTTCCCTTTATTAGCTATACTTTGGCAAGCAAAACTAAAACTGAGTCTTGTGGAGAAATAGATTCCAAGATACTTATACGCATTACTACTTGTACTCTCTCATTTCCATACGTCCATTTCTCATTTGCCGACAAATACCCTCCCTTACGAAAAATAATGATATTAGTTTTCTTCATATTTACTTTCAGTTCTAATTTACTCGCAGCATTATATAAATTATTAACTGTCTCTGTAAACCCACTACTGTTATAGACAATAGAATAATGTCATCACAAAAAGTAGGATAAATAATTCTATGAGATCAAACGTAACCCCATGAAGGACCATTCTCAATTATTTCCAAAGGCCAGTTCATTTATAAAAAAGAAAAACCAAAACAGGACTACAAACATCACCCGCTTGACCCTCGTGTACAGTTCAGCGCATCAGACAGTGTTGCCCCAGACCTTACTCTTGCCTTACTTCGTTAACATGCTTTAAACACAACGATACAATTTTACCCTTAATTCCGTTTTTGATCAAACTGGCCACAATAACCTTCTAGAAATAGAATCGAATGCCTTTTCAAAACCCACAAAAGCAACATATAACTTCCTATTATAGGCGAATTGTTTTTGGATAGCAAGCAGCAAAAAAAAATGATCGATTGTCGAATATCCCTTTTAAATCCGGCTTGGTACTCCCCTGTAACATCATTCTGGGAAATCCATTCTTGAAATCTACTATTAACAATTGAACTGTTAATTTGCTACTAATGTCACATAAGGAAATACCTCGATAATTGTTAACGTCTTTGACATGACCTTTCTTATATAAAGGAATGATTACGGATTCTGTCCAATTTTTCGGAAAAATTCCATTCTCAATAAATAGTTAAATAGTGAGACTAGGAAATTAACAACTGATTCCCCGGAATTTTTTAAAGAACTCACTTATAAGTCCATCGGACCAATGACTTCCCATTCTTTAGCTTTCTAATGGAAAAGTAAAACTTCTACTCTCAAAATTGGCCTGTCCAGTACATTGTCTTCATTGTTTTCAACGTGGTTGATATAAATTATCTCTTCTTCGTCTTTTCCAAAACACTTTTAAAATGATCATACCATTCATTCAAAACATATTTCATTTAAAGACGGGGATTTTCTTTTTGCGATCTTGTGCATTGTGTCCCAGAAGTTCTTTTGACTTTTTACAGAGTTTGCCCAATTCATTTACTAACGATTCGTTATGATCTTTCTGTTTTCTTATATTTAGGTTCTTATATTCACGTCTTGCAATGCAAGCTGGCTTCTAATATTAATATCCAATGTTGTTTAAACCTTCTCAGCAGTCTTCGTATCCCGTCTTGCCCGTATACATTCTTGATCGAACCATTCCTTCTCTTTGACCTTTTTACCCAGCAAAAACTTTTCTCTTCATATCAACAGCTTGTTCTTTAACAATCTGAATTGAAAACATGCCCAAGGGATTTATTCACAACTCTAAAAAATTTAAAAAGCTTCTGCCATATCTAGTTTCTGCTGCACATGATATGAGCTCATGACATAGTAAATCGTTCCGCATAAAATCTCTTTCCAACAATATTTTGTCATAAATTAAAGCTCTGTCTATGCTGGTTTTCGTTAATACATTCTTTTTCTGTTTGCCTTTTTGAATGGACAATAAAGGGGTAATTTGATCGGATTCGATTCTTTCAAGAACTCTTAATGTTAAACGGTCATTCAGAAATTGAACAAGTTCCCAGACGATAGAAAGTAGTCATTGAAAACTACTTCCCGAGTCGAAATAAACGTGTAACGACCTTCAAGGCCCCAAAGTACATACACCATTGTAAAATAAAATAAACCAAATGCAGTACACATGTTAAGTAGTTTTTTTCCCTTTATGAATTCAATACAGTGTCCTCAGAACACCTCTGTATTTTTGTTGTCCACATCCTTTTCATGGTTAATGTGGAGTTCCCCATCATGTAGAATATCAGGGAAAATATTGGAAGCCCTTGCATTTAGATCACCACATAAAAATAAATCAAAATCATCGACACACAGTGATTCTCTATGACACATTCCTCCAACATATCTATTCCACTGTTGTAACCGTATAATGAATAATATGGGGAATTGTCTGGGGGAACATAAGCACATATAAGCAGGACATTCTTACTCAGTCCAAAAAAATCTTTTTCCAGCATAAATGATAAACAATACTTATAATCACAATCAAACGGATGGACCCAAGAAGAAGAGATTTACGAACATAAGACTATTATACCCCCGGAACATCTCCCTTGCGTTGCCCGTTTTACCGCAGGGTTTTAGGAACAATTTATATCTTTGAATATGCCAGCATCAAAATTTTTACAAAAGTTTCCACTAAACACACAAAAAACAAAGGTGTAACAAAGTTACAAAATCTGCATCATTCATTTTCGACAAAAGACCACACACATTCCCAAAGTAGAAAGGATACAGTATTCACAACATTGTCTAGATTTTTCCCGAGTTTTTCACTCAAAAAGCTATCTCCATCTTATCACTCACATACCTTTCATCATCCATTCGCACATAATTCATAGTGAGTCATCAGTTTCAAATTTGTTTCTCACTATTATTTTCACAAAACCATCGCGTTTACGTTTGTTTTTAAACTGATTTACATTCCCCACAAACACAGGGCTTAGACTTTACATCCTCGCCAAAAAAAGCTTTCTTGACTACGTGATTGTGATCCAACTATTTTCATGTTTTATTTTCATAGGCACAATTATCAACCACACAGTCAGCTTTTATTTCCATTCGTTCCCTATTCATTTCAGTCATCCTTACAAATCGTTTCATCCATCAATGTAATCATCGATCTCATGATCATATTTGTCTGTTTCTTTACAAAGCCCCCATTGTCATTCACACACTTACCATCCTTGACAGTTACATTTACTGACGTACTATCGCAATCACTTACAGTGCATTTTTTAACCACACTGTCATTAAACACTGGCAGCCCTCAAAAGTGTTGGAACCCTGAACAATATTACAAGGAGCAGTGTGTTTGCGAACATCACATAAAATAGAACAGTTATTTTACAGTATCATCATATGAATGGTCGTCCTTTTATATTCTCGTCATTATACACATCATTTACAACACAAAGGAACACAATCAATTGACACATTACGCATGAATGTTCATTTGACACATTGACATCTGTGAGAGCATCCAGGCGCAGGCTGTCGACCCCTTCGAGCCATGCCTGTCCCTGCACGAGCGTGTCGCACGTCGGTTTAAACTCACCACGGTTCGCTGACTCACTAAATCTTTGCGCTCGGTGTTTTCTTTCCCCGAAAAGCGTGCGGTGTCCTTTTATTTTTGTTACCACTTAAACGTTTGAAATAAGATAAACTTAAACCACAGGGCCGGCCGGACCATTATTGAAGTGGGACCAGATTTTCGCTGTCATCTAGACCATACTTTACTCCTTCAATGACAAGGTGGTCATATATCATTGAAACCTTCTTTTTTTGGTTTCGGGCTGACCCTTTAAAAATGAGGCGATAATTTTTCTCCTTATTTCTCTCACCCTGAAGGAAAAGTCTTCTCCAATAAAAGCTGGGGTACCCTTTAATTTCTGTTTTGGGACGCAGGATCCTCACTTGTCTTTGTAAAAGGTACAGCATGCAATAATGGAGAATCGGGCCCTGGAATTCAAACGTGTACCCGATCAAATTCAAAATCCCTAGAGAGTTCCAGTTTATCAGTCAACATTTCCTTCACGCATCCTCACTGTCCTGCCAGGTCTCACGTTTCCTAGTGGAACACCATGTATAAAATTTTGTTGTTCCGTTTGGAACGGCCCTCGAGATCGTCACCTTCCTGTCAAAGTTTCAATTTTCTCATTAAATCTCTTATTCTCACATTTTAAATTTTTATTTTCCTGTTTTAAGTCCGATATTTCATTTTTGGTGACCCTAATTTCTCCTTAATACATATACCACACTCCTTTCACACTCTCATATTTCCCCCTCATCTGCTCACACATACATTTCACATCACTCATCATTGTCATCAAGTCCTTCAGAGTGGGCCCTTTCCCTGGGGTGCGTAGATGGCGTATCCGCGTAGATCCTGTCCTGTCTGCAGTTCTTGTAGCGTGGTCAAGGTCAGAAGCCGCAGAACGGTCCCGTACTTGTTGGGCCCTACAACACCATCCGAGGTCAGGCGGGACTGCCTCGCGGAGCTGCTGGACTTGGGTCCGGGATTTGACTCGACATCGCCGCAAACGAAGTAAGAGGTCGCTGAAAGAAAAAAGCAGGTGAGGACCAAACCTACCATGACACCGGCGCACGGGTGTGTACATTTAACACACGAACTGTCTGGCCAACTTGAATCTGGCTCTTGTCATAAAGTTGATAAACACCGGGATAAATCCGCCACATCGAACCCTGAAATCTTGAGCTGCCGATGGCATGATGTCATGCCACTGATTGTCAAGGTCTTCACTGATCAACAGAAGAGTAATCAAACGAAAAACGTAATTAATGCGGAGCTCAAAAAAAAATTTGTCTTCCCCTCTTGAAAGACGACCCGCTCACCCCCGAGAGAGAGAGAGAGAAGAGAGAGAGAGGAGAGAGAGAGAGACAGACAGACAGACAGACAGACACAGAGAGAGACAGAAAGAGAGAGAGAGGGAGGGAGGGGAGGGTCAAACAACGTGGGAGGAATACAACGGAAATGCATTTCTTTCTAATGAAGCAACAAAACATGAATGAAAAAAAATCAACCTCCTCACTGCATCCTTGTTCGTCACTGACCCTTCAGGTTCTTGCTCATGCCTCTTGCCTCCCCCCCCCCCTCCTCCACCCCCTCCTCCACCCCCCCCCCCCCAACCCCCTGCCTTCTCTCTCTGTCTCTCTCTCTGTCTCTCTCTCTCTCTCTCTCTCTCTCTCTCTCTCTCTCTCTCTCTCTCCCCCCCTCTCTCTCTCTCTCTCTCTCTCTCCCCTTTTTTTTCTCTCTTCACTCACAAAGAGTGCCAAGCTTCTGTCCGAAAAAGAGATCAATACATGTCATCATTTTATTCCCCGCATCCCCCCCCCCTCCCTCCCTCCCTCCCCCGGACTACCGAGATTCGCAGTGTTCATTGTTGCTGCTGTGTTTCTTTTCTTTTCTTTTCTTTTCTTCCGAAAAAAAAGTGGAATTGCAGACCCATAGAGCACATGCTGCTGAGAGGCGTGGAGAACAGGCAGCAAGTAGCCGCCATCCACTGAAGAGACGGCGTTGTCCATTTACAGAGCGAAGAGAACAGACAGCAAGTAACCGCCATCCACTGAAGAGACGGCGTTGTCCATTTACAGAGCGAAGAGAACAGACAGCAAGTAACCGCCATCCACTGAAGAGACGGCGTTGTCCATTTACAGAGCGAAGAGAACAGACAGCAAGTAGCCGCCATCCACTGAAGAGACGGCGTTGTCCATTTACAGAGCGAAGAGAACAGACAGCAAGTAGCCGCCATCCACTGAAGAGACGGCGTTGTCCATTTACAGAGCGAAGAGAACAGACAGCAAGTAGCCGCCATCCACTGAAGAGACGGCGTTGTCCATTTACAGAGCGAAGAGAACAGGCAGCAAGTAGCCGCCATCCACTGAAGAGACGGCGTTGTCCATTTACAGAGCGAAGAGAACAGACAGCAAGTAGCCGCCATCCACTGAAGAGACGGCGTTGTCCATTTACAGAGCGAAGAGAACAGACAGCAAGTAGCCGCCATCCACTGAAGAGACGGCGTTGTCCATTTACAGAGCGAAGAGAACAGACAGCAAGTAGCCGCCATCCACTGAAGAGGACGGCGTTGTCCATTTACAGAGCGAAGAGAACAGACAGCAAGTAGCCGCCATCCACTGAAGAGACGGCGTTGTCCATTTACAGAGCGAAGAGAACAGACAGCAAGTAGCCGCCATCCACTGAAGAGACGGCGTTGTCCATTTACAGAGCGAAGAGAACAGACAGCAAGTAGCCGCCATCCACTGAAGAGACGGCGTTGTCCATTTACAGAGCGAAGAGAACAGACAGCAAGTAGCCGCCATCCACTGAAGAGACGGCGTTGTCCATTTACAGAGCGAAGAGAACAGACAGCAAGTAACCGCCATCCACTGAAGAGACGGCGTTGTCCATTTACAGAGCGAAGAGAACAGAACAGACAGCAAGTAGCCGCCATCCACTGAAGAGACGGCGTTGTCCATTTACAGAGCGAAGAGAACAGAACAGACAGCAAGTAGCCGCCATCCACTGAAGAGACGGCGTTGTCCATTTACAGAGCGAAGAGAACAGACAGCAAGTAGCCGCCATCCACTGAAGAGACGGCGTTGTCCATTTACAGAGCGAAGAGAACAGACAGCAAGTAACCGCCATCCACTGAAGAGACGGCGTTGTCCATTTACAGAGCGAAGAGAACAGACAGCAAGTAGCCGCCATCCACTGAAGAGACGGCGTTGTCCATTTACAGAGCGAAGAGAACAGACAGCAAGTAACCGCCATCCACTGAAGAGACGGCGTTGTCCATTTACAGAGCGAAGAGAACAGACAGCAAGTAGCCGCCATCCACTGAAGAGACGGCGTTGTCCATTTACAGAGCGAAGAGAACAGACAGCAAGTAGCCGCCATCCACTGAAGAGACGGCGTTGTCCATTTACAGAGCGAAGAGAACAGACAGCAAGTAGCCGCCATCCACTGAAGAGACGGCGTTGTCCATTTACAGAGCGAAGAGAACAGACAGCAAGTAGCCGCCATCCACTGAAGAGACGGCGTTGTCCATTTACAGAGCGAAGAGAACAGACAGCAAGTAGCCGCCATCCACTGAAGAGACGGCGTTGTCCATTTACAGAGCGAAGAGAACAGACAGCAAGTAGCCGCCATCCACTGAAGAGACGGCGTTGTCCATTTACAGAGCGAAGAGAACAGACAGCAAGTAGCCGCCATCCACTGAAGAGACGGCGTTGTCCATTTACAGAGCGAAGAGAACAGACAGCAAGTAGCCGCCATCCACTGAAGAGACGGCGTTGTCCATTTACAGAGCGAAGAGAACAGACAGCAAGTAGCCGCCATCCACTGAAGAGACGGCGTTGTCCATTTACAGAGCGAAGAGAACAGACAGCAAGTAGCCGCCATCCACTGAAGAGACGGCGTTGTCCATTTACAGAGCGAACAGAACAGACAGCAAGTAACCGCCATCCACTGAAGAGACGGCGTTGTCCATTTACAGAGCGAACAGAACAGACAGCAAGTAACCGCCATCCACTGAAGAGACGGCGTTGTCCATTTACAGAGCGAACAGAACAGACAGCAAGTAGCCGCCATCCCTGAAGAGACGGCGTTGTCCATTTACAGAGCGAACAGAACAGACAGCAAGTAGCCGCCATCCACTGAAGAGACGGCGTTGTCCATTTACAGAGCGAACAGAACAGTAGGAAAAGAATGGGGAGGAAGAACGAACAAAAAAAAAGATAAAATATATAACGAGGGCGAGAGCGATAGAAGGAAGGAAAAAATGGACGAGAAAAAAAAAAGAGAATGAAGGTAGACAAACTTAGAAGAGGAGGGAGGGGGGGGGGGGGGGGGGGGGCGAAGAAAACAAGACGAGAAACGACAATGGCTTTAGTTTGTTTTATCACAGTCAAGCTTCTCACATGGGGCTCTTTTAGAGCTAAAGAAGAACAAGCGTAGTAGAGAAAGGACAAGTGCGGTCGTGAGCGTCGCTTTGGGGCTAGAAGGTCATGGGGTCACTGTTCATCAGAGGCATTCATTGTGTGGAATTGTTTGCCATAGCAAGCTCGTTCCCGGTGTGGAAATTTTAAATTACTCTCCCACATTCAAATGGGAACTCTGTCGTGTCCTTGATGACTATACCCTCCAGCCCTAATCGTCACGCCTACTCATTTACTTGATTTGTTTGATGTAAGATCATACCCTGAATGTATCTATAGCTCTGTCTACAGTAGTTTTTATTAGAAGCACTGTTCCCACCCTGTTGAAGTGGTTCTTTACCTGTTTGAAAATCTCTCTCTCTCTCTCTCTCTCTCTCTCTCTCTCCCTAAGCCACATCTGTTATCCTTGTTCATCAGTGATCTCCCAGTAACCTTATCAGACCCGGAGGCTGAAGTGCTCTTTGTCTTTGGGGTGAGGTCTGTTCTCTCCGGTGACGCAAAGCAGATTTGCTATCAGTCCAAAACTCTGCACAGCTGGGGCTGAGTCATGATGCTATCATAATTCTTTGTTACTTCATCCTAAGAGACTGTCATTCTCAAACTGATTGTAGACGACAACATGATGGAAATGCACTATATGAGCACCGGTCCTGAGAGTACTAGTGAACGAGGAACTTTTCTTTCTGCGTACGCAGGCTGATACTCCTGCGGACACTGCCTGTATAGGCAGGCAGTGGAGTTTTGTGTGTATGACCGTTTTTCATCCCGCCATTAAGGCAGCCGTACTCCATCTTCGGGGAAGGTGCATGCTATGTGTAACGTGTCATCCATACCAACGCCAAACTGGCCTTCTCTTCCGAAAGTTGGAGATGGGATTTTACGTGTGTGCAAGATGTGCGTGCGTTCACGCACGGAACCTCGGTTTATAATCTCATTTGAAGGACTGTATGGGAATGGAGTCCGAACCAATGTTAACTCCGAGGTAAAAATCCCCCTGTACCGAAATTCGAACCCGCAACCCAGATCACGAGTCCAGCGCTCTACCAACTGG
>CM031606.1:19357390-19371054 GCA_018398815.1 Conus ventricosus
GACCAAAAGATGAAAAAGTCACAAAAATCTGTAACTTTTTTTCCTGCCTGGGGTAAAAAAGACACATCAGAGAAAAAAAAAAGAAGGATGTGGCGACAGGCTGAACGGAAGGGGGATGGGGTGGGGGGGGGGGGGGGGATCAGTGTAGTGAAGAATATTCTTGTTTTATTTTCTTTCCACGAACGTCTCCAGAAAGAGCTGGGACGTTTTGTTTTCAGCTGCGAGGGGCACAGGCACAGAATACAAGATGTAATTCAACATGAGGTAGCGGAGATGGAGCGTGCCGGTGTTCCCCGGGTTCTATGTTCCCCAGTAGCGCTGTTCCCCGTGTCTCTGTTCCCCAGTGTCGATGTTCCCCGACCGAAAAAGCGTGCCGCTGTTCCCGTACCGCTGTTCCCCAGGTTCTCTGTTCCCCAGTAGCGCTGTTCCCCAAACAGATTTCTGTCCAGTCGGCATGAAACCCCTCTTCTACGGCCCTCCCGCTCCACCCACAATACCCCGACCCTCCCCCCCCCCTCCTTCCCCCCTCCCCCCCCGCCCTCCCACTGCCTCGCCTATAGCAATGAAAACAACAGCAACAACGTTTAAGTCAGCAAAACCCACCAACACCACCAACGGCAAAAACTTGGGGAACAGCGGGCCTGGGGAACACCGGGACTGGGGAACACCGGGACCGGGGATTTGCGGGAATGGGGAACAGCGGGATCGCTACAGGGTGGGGAACAACGAAACTGGGGAACTTAGGGACTGAATTTCGATTTTTTTTTTCTTGAGGGGAACACCGGGACTGGGGAATATAGAGACTGGGGAACAAAGAACCTGGGGAACAGCGGCAGGACCCCGCGGAAATAGCCAAGATTCTGCAGCGTTGTTCAGCCCCAGTTCAGGAGCAAAAGCTGTTTTATAGGTCTATGAGGACAAGAACAACTTGTTTGCTGAGATCTTTGATGACACTGTCTTTGGCCAATTTGTGTAAGTAAAAGTACTTGTGATGACCTAGTTTATATTTTCTACTGAAAACGAGTGTGTGTGTGGTTAAAAAAAGTATATGATTAACAGGGGAAAAAATGTATTTCAGGTAAATTGTGTATAATTTAGTTGTTGATTGAAAGGAGGGTTGGGCCTTTTTGTGTTTGTCTGTCTGGTTGTGTGTCAACATTGTGCGAGCGAAAGTCTGACAGTGTGTGTGTGTGTGTGTGTGTGTGTGTGTGTGTGTGTGTGTGTGTGTGTGTGTACATGTGTGTATGTGTGCATATGCGCGCACAATTTGTGTGTACCTAATTGCATGCGTGCAAGATCTGCGTGAATATGCTGGCTCTCTAGAAAAGTGTGTTTTCAGTCAACGTGAAAGGAACGATAATATTCAACTTACTTTGAAAATTCGTTACCTCGATAGCGCTCTCTCTCTCTCTCTCTCTCTCTCTCCTCTCTCTCTCTCTCTCTCTCTCTCTCTCTCTCTCTCTCTCTCTCTCCTCTCTCTCTGAGCGCGAGCGCATTTGTGTGTGTGTGTGTGTGTGTGTGTGTGTGTGTGTGTGTGTGTGTGTGTGTGTGTGTGTGTGTGTGTGTGTGTGTGTGTGTGTGTGTGTGTGCGTATGTGTGTGCCTCACTAAGTGTGACACTGGGGGAGGAGGGGGGAGGGGTGTGGGTGGGGAGGAGGGGGAGAGAAACAGACAGAAAAACAAACTGAATGGAAATTAGCAGGAGACGTAAGAACAACACAACAAAAGTGCGCGCGTACACACACACACACACACACACACACACACGCCGATCTGGAGGACCATTTCTCTCCTGACGACATGCGTTGCAGCAAACGATGTCCACTTGAGGAGAACAATAGGGGCAGATCAGGTTCACTGAGGGCCTGTGTACCATCTATTAACAGGCAATAATGTGCTGGCTGGCTGCCTCGCCTGCCCACACACTGATGTCCTCTGTGCTTCGCACGTAACGACTCATCAGATGGCGGTTGAAGAGATCAGCTTTACGTCCAGTTCGTTCTTTCTTCCCTTCTTTCTTTCCTTCTTTCTTTTTTTTCTCCCCCTTGAATCTGCTTTTTTGTGTGTGTTTGAGTGTTTGCTTTTGGCGTGTTTGTGTGTTTGTTTTGCTGTTTGCCTTTGCGTTTTCTTTTTCTCTTACTGTACATGTCTTTCCTTTTCTATTTTTTTTCTTCATGTCTTTGTCTTCTTTTACTTTTGTTAGATTTTATTTTTTTCTCTCCTGTTACTGTTATCGTCTGTTTTCTGTCACTTTCATTCTTATCTATTTCTTTAATCTTTTTTTTTTTTCCATTGTCTTTCTGTCTTTATTTTTCTTTTCTTTTCTTTTTGTACTCCCAGTTCTTATAGAACAGGGAGTACTTTAGAATGGGAACGAAGAAATGCTGTCTGTATGTGTGTGTGTGTGTCTGTCTGTCTGTCTGTCTGTCTGTGTGTCCGTGGTCAAAATGTGTTCCACTCGCTCCAGACAAAACTACTGGGCCGATCTTTCTGAAAATTTGTACGAATGTTCATTATGGGTCAAGGATGATCCCCGACGTTTTAGTTTACCGTTACAGCCGTTACTAACGGCTGTAACGGCCTGTAACGGTTTTTTTCTTTATGGAATATCCCGCAAAGTACTTGGCCGATCTTTGTGAAAATTAGCAGGTATGTTCATTATGGGTCACGGATGATGCCTGATGTCTTAGTTTGCCCCGTTATAGCCGTTACTAACGGTTGTAACGGCCTGTAACGGTTTTTCTTCTTTATGGAATATCTCAGAAAGTACTTGGCCAATTTATAAGCGGTTTGGATGATCTTGTGACAAATCGGATCCTCTGTCCATATGTAAGTGATGTAATGCTGAAAATGGATTAAACAACCGTTAAAAACCGTTATTCTACCGTTATTTCTTATATATAGATAGATTTGAATGAAATTTGGTATATAGAAAGGTTATCACACACAAATGGCACTTCTATATAGTGTTCCAAAATTTGACCGTTAAAAACCGTTATTCTTGACATATTGTCCGATTTGGATGAAATTTGGTATGTACACAGGCTTTAGCCCAGTGAGGACTAAAATACCGGTTTCAAAAGTGTATATCGGTTATCTAACCGTTAAACCGTTATTTTGCCGTTATTTTATATATATTAGTTGGTTTTAATGAAATTTGGTATATGGAAAGGTTATCACACACAAATGGCACTTCCATGTAGTGTTTCAAAATTTGACCGTTTAAAAACCGTTATTCTTGACATATTATCCGATTTGGATGAAATTTGGTGTGTACACAGGCTTTAGCCCAGTGAGGACTAAAATACCGGTTTCAAAAGTGTATATCGGTTATATAACCGTTAAACCGTTATTTTGCCGTTATTTTTTTTATATATTGGTGGGTTTTAATGAAATTTTGTATATAGAAAGGTCATCACACACAAATGGCACTTCCATGTAGTGTTTCAAAATCTGACCGTTAAAAACCGCTATTCTTGACATATTGTCTGATTTGGATTTGGTGTGTACACAGACTTTAGCCCAGTGAGGATTAAAACACCAGTTTCAAAAGTGTACATCGGTTAAATAACCGTTTAAAAACCGTTATTTTGCCTTTATTTCTTATCTCACAAAGCACTTTGCCGATTTATAAGCGGTTTGGAAAACTGGGAGTACGTTTATATGCTTCGCATTTTGTTTCTTTTTGTCTTTATCTTCTTTTCTTTTCTTTTCTTTCCATTCAGTCTTTAGCTTCTTTTACTGGTTAACAAAAAAATCTCCTACTCCTTTCTTTCTCTGTCTGTCTTCTATCTTTCCTTGTCTCTTTTTCTCTTTGCCTTTTTTGAATTTCTCTTTTTGATCTCTTTCCTTCTCTCTCTTTCCGTCTTTTGTCTTGTTTTCTTTGATTTATCTTTCTTTCAGCATCTCCTTTTTATGTCACTTTCTCTTTCTTTCAGCATCTCCTTTTCATGTCTCTTTCTCTTTCTTTCAGTATTTCCTTTTTATCTCTCATGTTTTTTTCTCTTTATTTCCTTACTTTTTCTGTCTTTATCTTGTCTTGTTTCCCTTTTGGTCGCTATTTTTTTAAAACTATATTTCTATTCCTTTCTTTATGTTACTTTTAATATCTTTCTTCTCTCTTTTTATTTCTGTTCTTTCTTTTCTCTTCTTTACCTTTCTTTCACTTTTTCTAGTCTGTCTCTACCTTCCTTTTCATATCTTTCCTATTTGCGGTTTTTTTTTTCCCCCAATATTCTTCCGTTCTCTCTCTGACTTTATATTCTTTTCTTTTCTGTCTCTTTCTGTCTTTGTTTGCTCAATTTATCTTTCTTTCTTAATCTTATCTTTTTTCTTTATGTCTCTTTATCTTCTTTTACTTGATTTCTCTTTCTTTCAATATCGTCGTGTGTGTGTGTGTGTGTGTGTGTGTGTGTGTGTGTGTGTGTGTGTGTGTGTGTGTGTGTGTGTGTGTGTGTGTGTGTGTGTGTGTGTGTGCGTGCGTATGTGTGAGCCTCACTAAGTGTGACACTGGGGAGGAGGGGGGAGGGGTGTGGGTGGGAGGAGGGGAGGGAAACAGACAGAAAAACAAACTGAATGGAAATTAGCAGGAGACGTAAGAACAACACAACAAAAGTGCGCGCGTACACACACACACACCACACACACACACACACACACACACACACACACACACACTCACACACACACACACACACCACACACACACCACACACACACACACACACACACACACACACACACACACACACACACGCCGATCTGGAGGACCATTTCCCTCCTGACGACATGCGTTGCAGCAAACGATGTCCACTTGAGGAGAACAATAGGGCAGATCAGGTTCACTGAGGGCCTGTGTACCATCTATTAACAGGCAATAATGTGCTGGCTGGCTGCCTCGCCTGCCCACACACTGAAGTCCTCTGTGCTTCGCACGTAACGACTCATCAGACGGCGGTTGAAGAGATCGCTTTACGTTTCCCGTTTCGTTTTTTTCTTCCCTTCTTTCTTTCTTCCCTTCTTTCTTTCTGTTGGTGTTTTTTTCTTCTCCCCTTGAATCTGCTTTTGTGTTGTAGTGTGTTTGTGTGTTTGTTCTGCTACCAGTTGTATCCAGCAGTGTTCATATTCGCTCTACGTTTCAACGATGCAATGGTCATCTAGTTCCCACTCAAATAAAAGACCTGAAAAAAAAACCTTTGGATCTCTCAAAACAACACACACACACACACACACACACACACACACACACAGTGAAACATGACATTTTGTGGATGCGTCTTGCATGGCGCATAGCACGTGGCAAGAAGTTCGACAGAAACGAATCATTGTGCATCAGACATTGTTGACGATCAAAATCAAAATGACCAATGATCAGTAAACCTTCTGTCATGAGGATAGGCCCGATATACATTCACATATATGCAACTTTTGACCAAAAGATGAAAAAGTCACAAAAATCTGTAACTTTTTTTCCTGCCTGGGGTAAAAAAAGACACATCAGGAAGAAAAAAAAGAAGGATGTGGCGACAGGCTGAACGGAAGGGGGATGGGGTGGGGGGGGGGGGGGGGATCAGTGTAGTGAAGATATTCTTGTTTTATTTTCTTTCCACGAACGTCTCCAGAAAGAGCTGGGACGTTTTGTTTTCAGCTGCGAGGGGCACAGGCACAGAATACAAGATGTAATTCAACATGAGGTAGCGGAGATGGAGCGTGCCGGTGTTCCCGGGTTCTATGTTCCCCAGTAGCGCTGTTCCCCGTGTCTCTGTTCCCCAGTGTCGATGTTCCCCGACCGAAAAAGCGTGCCGCTGTTCCCGTACCGCTGTTCCCCAGGTTCTCTGTTCCCAGTAGCGCTGTTCCCCAAACAGATTTCTGTCCAGTCGGCATGAAACCCCTCTTCTACGGCCCTCCCGCTCCACCCACAATACCCCGACCCTCCCCCCCCCCCTCCTTCCCCCCTCCCACCCGCCCTCCCACTGCCTCGCCTATAGCAATGAAAACAACAGCAACAACGTTTAAGTCAGCAAAACCCACCAACACCACCAACGGCAAAAACTTGGGGAACAGCGGGCCTGGGGAACACCGGGACTGGGGAACACCGGGACCGGGGATTTGCGGGAATGGGGAACAGCGGGATCGCTACAGGGTGGGGAACAACGAAACTGGGGAACTTAGGGACTGAATTTCGATTTTTTTTTTCTTGAGGGGAACACCGGGACTGGGGAATATAGAGACTGGGGAACAAAGAACCTGGGAACAGCGGCAGGACCCCGCGGAAATAGCCAAGATTCTGCAGCGTTGTTCAGCCCCAGTTCAGGAGCAAAAGCTGTTTTATAGGTCTATGAGGACAAGAACAACTTGTTTGCTGAGATCTTTGATGACACTGTCTTTGGCCAATTTGTGTAAGTAAAAGTACTTGTGATGACCTAGTTTATATTTTCTACTGAAAACGAGTGTGTGTGTGGTTAAAAAAAGTATATGATTAACAGGGGAAAAAATGTATTTCAGGTAAATTGTGTATAATTTAGTTGTTGATTGAAAGGAGGGTTGGGCCTTTTTGTGTTTGTCTGTCTGGTTGTGTGTCAACATTGTGCGAGCGAAGTCTGACAGTGTGTGTGTGTGTGTGTGTGTGTGTGTGTGTGTGTGTGTGTGTGTGTGTGTACATGTGTGTATGTGTGCATATGCGCGCACAATTTGTGTGTACCTAATTGCATGCGTGCAAGATCTGCGTGAATATGCTGGCTCTCTAGAAAAGTGTGTTTTCAGTCAACGTGAAAGGAACGATAATATTCAACTTACTTTGAAAATTCGTTACCTCGATAGCGCTCTCTCTTCTCTTCTCTCTCTCTCTCTCTCCTCTCTCTCTCTCTCTCTCTCTCTCTCTCTCTCTCTCTCTCTCTCTCTCTGAGCGCGAGCGCATTTGTGTGTGTGTGTGTGTGTGTGTGTGGTGTGTGTGTGTGTGTGTGTGTGTGTGTGTGTGTGTGTGTGTGTGTGTGTGTGTGTGTGTGTGTGTGTGCGTATGTGTGTGCCTCACTAAGTGTGACACTGGGGGAGGAGGGGGGAGGGGTGTGGGTGGGGAGGAGGGGGAGAGAAACAGACAGAAAAACAAACTGAATGGAAATTAGCAGGAGACGTAAGAACAACACAACAAAAGTGCGCGCGTACACACACACACACACACACACACACACACGCCGATCTGGAGGACCATTTCTCTCCTGACGACATTGCGTTGCAGCAAACGATGTCCACTTGAGGAGAACAATAGGGCAGATCAGGTTCACTGAGGGCCTGTGTACCATCTATTAACAGGCAATAATGTGCTGGCTGGCTGCCTCGCCTGCCCACACACTGATGTCCTCTGTGCTTCGCACGTAACGACTCATCAGATGGCGGTTGAAGAGATCAGCTTTACGTCCAGTTCGTTCTTTCTTCCCTTCTTTCTTTCCTTCTTTCTTTTTTTTCTCCCCCTTGAATCTGCTTTTTTGTGTGTGTTTGAGTGTTTGCTTTTGGCGTGTTTGTGTGTTTGTTTTGCTGTTTGCCTTTGCGTTTTCTTTTCTCTTTACTGTACATGTCTTTCCTTTTCTATTTTTTTTCTTCATGTCTTTGTCTTCTTTTACTTTTGTTAGATTTTATTTTTTTCTCTCCTGTTACTGTTATCGTCTGTTTTCTGTCACTTTCATTCTTATCTATTTCTTTAATCTTTTTTTTTTTTCCATTGTCTTTCTGTCTTTATTTTTCTTTTCTTTTCTTTTTGTACTCCCAGTTCTTATAGAACAGGGAGTACTTTAGAATGGGAACGAAGAAATGCTGTCTGTATGTGTGTGTGTGTGTCTGTCTGTCTGTCTGTCTGTCTGTGTGTCCGTGGTCAAAATGTGTTCCACTCGCTCCAGACAAAACTACTGGGCCGATCTTTCTGAAAATTTGTACGAATGTTCATTATGGGTCAAGGATGATCCCCGACGTTTTAGTTTACCGTTACAGCCGTTACTAACGGCTGTAACGGCCTGTAACGGTTTTTTTCTTTATGGAATATCCCGAAAGTACTTGGCCGATCTTTGTGAAAATTAGCAGGTATGTTCATTATGGGTCACGGATGATGCCTGATGTCTTAGTTTGCCCCGTTATAGCCGTTACTAACGGTTGTAACGGCCTGTAACGGTTTTTCTTCTTTATGGAATATCTCAGAAAGTACTTGGCCAATTTATAAGCGGTTTGGATGATCTTGTGACAAATCGGATCCTCTGTCCATATGTAAGTGATGTAATGCTGAAAATGGATTAAACAACCGTTAAAAAACCGTTATTCTACCGTTATTTCTTATATATAGATAGATTTGAATGAAATTTGGTATATAGAAAGGTTATCACACACAAATGGCACTTCTATATAGTGTTCCAAAATTTGACCGTTAAAAACCGTTATTCTTGACATATTGTCCGATTTGGATGAAATTTGGTATGTACACAGGCTTTAGCCCAGTGAGGACTAAAATACCGGTTTCAAAAGTGTATATCGGTTATCTAACCGTTAAACCGTTATTTTGCCGTTATTTTATATATATTAGTTGGTTTTAATGAAATTTGGTATATGGAAAGGTTATCACACACAAATGGCACTTCCATGTAGTGTTTCAAAATTTGACCGTTTAAAAACCGTTATTCTTGACATATTATCCGATTTGGATGAAATTTGGTGTGTACACAGGCTTTAGCCCAGTGAGGACTAAAATACCGGTTTCAAAAGTGTATATCGGTTATATAACCGTTAAACCGTTATTTTGCCGTTATTTTTTTTATATATTGGTGGGTTTTAATGAAATTTTGTATATAGAAAGGTCATCACACACAAATGGCACTTCCATGTAGTGTTTCAAAATCTGACCGTTAAAAACCGCTATTCTTGACATATTGTCTGATTTGGATTTGGTGTGTACACAGACTTTAGCCAGTGAGGATTAAAACACCAGTTTCAAAAGTGTACATCGGTTAAATAACCGTTTAAAACCGTTATTTTGCCTTTATTTCTTATCTCACAAAGCACTTTGCCGATTTATAAGCGGTTTGGAAAACTGGGAGTACGTTTATATGCTTCGCATTTTGTTTCTTTTTGTCTTTATCTTCTTTTCTTTTCTTTTCTTTCCCATTCAGTCTTTAGCTTCTTTTACTGGTTAACAAAAAAATCTCCTACTCCTTTCTTTCTCTGTCTGTCTTCTATCTTTCCTTGTCTCTTTTTCTCTTTGCCTTTTTTGAATTTCTCTTTTTGATCTCTTTCCTTCTCTCTCTTTCCGTCTTTTGTCTTGTTTTCTTTGATTTATCTTTCTTTCAGCATCTCCTTTTTATGTCACTTTCTCTTTCTTTCAGCATCTCCTTTTCATGTCTCTTTCTCTTTCTTTCAGTATTTCCTTTTTATCTCTCATGTTTTTTTCTCTTTATTTCCTTACTTTTTCTGTCTTTATCTTGTCTTGTTTCCCTTTTGGTCGCTATTTTTTTAAAACTATATTTCTATTCCTTTCTTTATGTTACTTTTAATATCTTTCTTCTCTCTTTTTATTTCTGTTCTTTCTTTTCTCTTCTTTACCTTTCTTTCACTTTTTCTAGTCTGTCTCTACCTTCCTTTTCATATCTTTCCTATTTGCGGTTTTTTTTTCCCCCAATATTCTTCCGTTCTCTCTCTGACTTTATATTCTTTTCTTTTCTGTCTCTTTCTGTCTTTGTTTGCTCAATTTATCTTTCTTTCTTAATCTTATCTTCTTTCTCTTTATGTCTCTTTATCTTCTTTTACTTGATTTCTCTTTCTTTCAATATCGTCGTGTGTGTGTGTGTGTGTGTGTGTGTGTGTGTGTGTGTGTGTGTGTGTGTGTGTGTGTGTGTGTGTGTGTGTGTGTGTGTGTGTGTGTGCGTGCGTATGTGTGAGCCTCACTAAGTGTGACACTGGGGGAGGAGGGGGGAGGGGTGTGGGTGGGGAGGAGGGGGAGGGAAACAGACAGAAAAACAAACTGAATGGAAATTAGCAGGAGACGTAAGAACAACACAACAAAAGTGCGCGCGTACACACACACACACACACACACACACACACACACACACACACACACACACACACTCACACACACACACACACACACACACACACACCACACACACCACACACACACACACACACACACACACACACACACGCCGATCTGGAGGACCATTTCCCTCCTGACGACATGCGTTGCAGCAAACGATGTCCACTTGAGGAGAAACAATAGGGGCAGATCAGGTTCACTGAGGGCCTGTGTACCATCTATTAACAGGCAATAATGTGCTGGCTGGCTGCCTCGCCTGCCCACACACTGAAGTCCTCTGTGCTTCGCACGTAACGACTCATCAGACGGCGGTTGAAGAGATCAGCTTTACGTCCAGTTCGTTCTTTCTTCCCTTCTTTCTTTCTTCCCTTCTTTCTTTCTGTTGGTGTTTTTTTTCTTCTCCCCTTGAATCTGCTTTTTGTGTTGTGTGTGTTTGTGTGTTTGTTCTGCTTTTTGCGTGTTTGTGTGTTTGTTCTGCTGTTTGTGTGTTTGTTCTGCTTTTTGCGTGTTTTGTGTGTTTGTTCTACTTTTTGCGTGTTTGTGTGTTTGTTCTTCTTTTGGCGTGTTTGTGTGTTTGTTTTGCTTTTTGCGTGTTTGTGTGTTTGTTTTGCTTTTGGCGTGTTTGTGTGTTTGTTTTGCTTTTGGCGTGTTTGTGTGTTTGTTTTGCTTTTGGCGTGTTTGTGTGTTTGTTTTGCTTTTGGCGTGTTTGTGTGTTTGTTTTGCTTTTGGCGTGTTTGTGTGTTTGTTTTGCTTTTGCCTTTGCGTTTTCTTTTTCTCTTACTGTACATGTATCACCTTTTCTGTTTGTTTGTTTTTCTTCATGTCTTTCTCTTCTTTTACTTTTGTTAGATTTTTTTTTCTCTCATGTTACTGTTATCGTCTGGGTTTTTTTTGTCACTTTCATTCTTATCTATTTCTTTAATTTTTTTTACTTTGTCTTTCTGTCTTTTTTTTCTTTTCTTTGTCTTTTTGTCTTTATCTTCTTTTCTTTTCTTTTCCATTCAGTCTTTAGCTTCTTTTACTGGTTAACAAAAAAATTTCCTACTCCTTTCTTTCTCTGTCTGTCTTCTATATTTTCTTGTCTCTTTTTCTCTTTGCCTTTTTTGAATTTCTCTTTTTGATCTCTTTCTTTCTTTCTTTTTTTTCGTCTTTTGTCTTGTTTTCTTTGATATATCTTTCTTTCAGCATCTCCTTTTTATGTCACTTTCTCTTTCTTTCAGCATCTCCTTTTCATGTCTCTTTCTCTTTCTTTCAGTATTTCCTTTTTATCTTTCATGTTTTTTTTCTCTTTTTTTCCCTTACTTTTTCTGTCTTATCTTGTCTTGTTTCCCTTTTGGTCGCTATTTTTTTAAAACTATATTTCTATTCCTTTCTTTATGTTACTTTTAATATCTTTCTTCTCTCTTTTTATTTTTGTTCTTTCTTTTTTTTTCTTTTACCTTTCTTTCCTTTTTTCTAGTTTTTCCTCTACCTTCCTTTTTATATCTTTCCCTATTTGGCGGTTTTTTTTTTTTGTTTTTTTTTTCCCAATATTCTTCCGTTCTCTCTCTGACTTTATATTCTTTTCTTTTCTGTCTCTTTCTGTCTTTGTTTGCTCAATTTATCTTTTTTTTAATCTTATCTTCTTTCTTTTTATGTCTCTTTATCTTCTTTTTTTCTTGATTTCTCTTTCTTTCAATATCGCCCGTTTTTTTTTTTTTTTTTTTTTTTTTTTTTGGGGGGGGGGGGGATTCTTGGGGTTTTTTGTTTTTTTGTCTCTGTGTATTTTTTCTCTGTTTTCCTTCTTTCCCTTTGTGTGTTCATCTCTTTTCTTTCCCTTTCTATCATGTTTTTCCCTCCCTATGAAATTCACTTGTCATTTCTTTCTTCTTCTTTTTTTTTTAAATTGTCTTTCCTTTCTCTTTTTTCTTTTTTTTCACTTTCTTTATCTTTCTTCGCACGTTTTCCCTGTCTTTCTCTATCTTCGTCTTCAGTTCTATTCTTTCTTTTTTTCCCTTCTTTTTCTGGCTTTTTTTCTTTCTGTGGCTGTTTTTTATCTTCTATTGTTTTCTTCTGTGCTTTATGTCTTTGTTTCTTTTTTTCCTGTGTCTGTTTCTTTTTTTCTCTTTTTTTGTTGGTTTGCTTCGTTATTCTTCCTTCTTATGTTTTTTCCTTCTCTTTTCTTTCTCGGCTGTCATATTCTTTTTGTGTGTGTGTGTGTGCGGCAGAATTTCAATCTAAATACTAATAAAATAAACATTCTCGACATTATTAATCACTGTAGTATCCTCGTTGTCCGTGATTTTCACACAACCTCAGATATGCAAAGTATATCTAGATGCTCTGTAATGGCCACATGTACAATAGTATTCACAGAGAAAAATATAATTTTCTACCGCTTAAACACAAAAAAGATAAATCGTTCTACATGTGATACGATTACACAATGAAACGTGTTTAATTCACTACATTGACTTTTTTTTTCAAAAATATGACACGACAGGACAAGAGAATTTTTGACGAGTGTGTCTTGTTCAGACGTTACAGACAGAGCATAGAAATAAATGCAGAAAGCAATATTCCCCCTACGCCCTCAGGTGAAGAATGACCGTTAGTGATGGTAAGGTTGTCATTGATTTCTGTCCAGTGTTCAGAGGGAGAACAAGAGGCAGAACACACCCCACACACACACACACACAACACACACACACACACACAACCACACCACACACAACCACACCCCAACACAACACACGCAGCACGCGCACGCACGCACGCACGCACGCACGCACGCGCGAACCACACACACAAAACACACACTTTCTTACATCCTGTTGTCGGGGCAGGGGAGAGAGGAGAGGAGAGAGAGGGGAGGGGAGAGAGAGGGGAGAGGGGGGGGAGAGATGAGAGAGAGGAGAGAGAGAGAGTGAGAGAGAGAGAGGAGAGAGAGAGGAAAGCTGGCAATGCTTCAAAAAAAGAAGAAGAAACAGTTTACAAGTTTTACAGATACATCCCCGAAATTTTAACGCCCATTTTGCGCTGAAGTGAAAGAAGATAAGTGTCGCTCGTTCATTTTCGTTGTCTGGGTGTTTTGTATTCTTGCTTTAAGAAGACCAAGAGGTCGAAACGCGTGTGTTTTGTTTGTGATTCGTTTGTCTACGTTTTCTTGGGGGTTCGTATTAATGACAATTCCAAATTTGTTTAGATTTCCGCCTGCAGTCGCCCCACTTTGCGACCAGATACAATGCACATCTTCTATTTCAACATTTCTCAAGAGCTCAAATAACATTGATAAATTGAAAATGCGTTGCTATTTAGAGTGTTGAATGTGAAAGTATAACAATGACTGCATCTTTGCTCTACTGGCAATATCTTGGCATTTCCCAAAAACAACTCCAAGATACTTATTGTTGTTCCACAGTTGTCTACCCCTAGCATAAGACAGGGAGATTCGTGTCAAATCCACTGTATCAAAAAACCCACTTTTCTTATTTATTTCTCTTTTCTGGTTGCTGCAGATAAGGATTCAGTTACTTTGACTCAGCCAGCAGGGGCCGGAGGAATAACTCAGTGAAAGGTCAAATACGGCCTAAAGCTGTTCAACGAAACCGATCCCT
>CM031606.1:19372054-19390136 GCA_018398815.1 Conus ventricosus
TTTTCCCCAAAAACTTAAAAAGGGGAATTTTTAAACCATTAATTTTTTTGTTTGGGGAGTGACCCAAAAGGACCAAATTTTTTTTTAAAAAATTTTTTTTTATAAAATTTTCGGCGGGCCAAACCTCTTCGTGTTTTAGAAAAATTTAAAAAAGAAAAGCAAGGCCTTTTTTTTCGTTTAGCAAACTGTTTCTTTTTTTTGAGTAGTTAGTCGTGTCAGGTGACCCAATTGTATTCGTTCCTTTTTAAACCAGATTGATGTAAAAAATACATTTTTTTATCACAGTAATGGGCCATTCTAAAATTTTTTTTTTTTTTTTCCATATTTTTCCCCAGTATGGGGACGGGGACTGAAATGGGTCAATAGCTAGACGTTCAACCGGGCCCTTGCCCTGCTTTAAAAAAGGGGAGTCACAATACCCGCCCTTTCCTATATGGGGAATTTGTCCCCCATCCCAACATTTGTTAAAAAATTTTATGTAAAATGACTATCCAGTTTTTTTGGTGGGTGTGTGGGGTGTGTGGTGGTGTTTTTTGTGTGGGGTTGTTGTGTGCTTTGCGTGGGGTGCGTGCGTGCGGGGCGTGTGTTTTGGTGGTGTTTTGTGGTGTGTGTGTTTTGGGTGGGTGGGGTTGTGTTTGTGTGTGTTTGGGTGATGTGTGGGGTGATTGTGTGTGTGGGGGTTTTGGGTGTGTGGTGTGTGTGTGTGTGTGTGTGTGTGTGGTGTTTTGTGTGTGTGTTTTTTGTGTGTGTTTTGGGGGATATCAAAGCGTATTCGGGTTTTACGATGGAGGGGTTTCGGGGGGGGGGGGGGGGGGGGAGCTTTGAGGAGGATGGGGGGAGGGGCCGAAAAAAGAGACGGGGGATGGGGATGTAGAGAAAACTGGGGCGGAGGAAGGGAATAAGGGGGAGGGGGGGGAAAAAAGGAGGGGGGGAAAGGGAGGAGGGAGGGGGGGGTGGGGGGGGGGGAGGAAGCGACGGGGGGAAACCGGGGGAGGGGGGACGGCGATGAGAGATAAGATAAGCCCGATGAATTTTTGTGTTTAACCCCAGCCGACCGCAAAGGAATCGGGGCTGTCACCACGTTAAAAAACAATCACAAGTCATTCATTCCACAGGGGGAAAAGGGTTTGGGGAAAAAGGGGGGG
This sequence comes from Conus ventricosus, assembly GCA_018398815.1. Lineage (NCBI taxonomy): Eukaryota > Metazoa > Mollusca > Gastropoda > Neogastropoda > Conidae > Conus > Conus ventricosus. The sequence continues at coordinate 19,373,200 of CM031606.1, forward strand.
GGGGGTGGGAGGGGGGGGGGGGGGGGGGGGGGGGGGGCTTGGGCCCAAAAATCATCCCCCCCCAGCAAAAAAAAAACGGGAGACATGTGGTGGGGGGGTATGGGGGTGGGGGATATGGGGGTGGGGGGGGGGGGAGGGTAGACCCCTTGGGGTTTGGGGCCCGGGCGGGTTCCGATTTCTTTATTTTAGTCCAAACCTGCAAAACTAAAAGTTTTTTTTTGCAAATGTTCCCGTGTCTCATATACAGGGGAAAGTTTATGGGGGGGGGGGGGGGGGGGGGGAGGGAGGGGCGGGGGAGATGGGGGGGGGAAATGGGGGGGCGAAATTTGCACCCAGAGGGGGGATTTTTTTTCGGGCAAGTTCAGCGGATGAAAAAGTTACTGGTTTCCCGGTTATTCTCCTGGCCCGCAAATCGTTGCATGCAAAAATACAAGAACACCACTAAAATAGCCCGAGAACTACACTGAACAAAAACTAAACATTTTCTGTCCGGGAAATTTTTATTGGCCCCGAAATGCGCTCGGTTTTCATTTGGGGAAAACAATTTGAACACCCCTAAAATTTGCGCAATGAGAAATACTGAAACCACTAAGATAACCCGGGGATGAAATACATGAACCCCACTAAAAAAAGCATGAGAACTAACTGGCCACACTAAAATAGCAGCATGAGAATTCCCCTGAAACCCCTAAAAAATTTGCATGAGAACTAGCTGGGGAAACACTAAAATAGCTTTAAAATACATGAACCAAAACCCTAAAAAAAGGAAAAAGCAGAAAGAATTTCACGGGGTCACCCCTAAAAAAAGCAAACATGAGAAATCATGAACACCCCTAAAAAAGTAGAGAAATACACTGAACACCACTAAAAATAGACACGGAAATAAAGAACACCACTAAACTTGAAAGGAACTACACCCGAAACCACCCAAAAATAGCCTGAGAATACACTGAACACCCCTAAAATAGAAGGAATACCTGAACACCCCTAACATAGTTTAGAACTACAATGAAACCCCTAAAAAAAGATGAGAACTACATGAAAAACCACTAAAAAATAAACAAAGGGGAAATCCCTGAACACCCCTAAAAAAAGCATGGGGAACAACACTGAACACCCCTAACATGCATGAGAATAAAAATGGGCACCCAAAAATAACAGCGGCGCAGGGTCACTTTGGGAGCTGCCTTTATGGTGACGTACATTAATAGCTCCCAATGGACCCTAGCGCTGGAAAAAGTGGAAGAAAGTCCAAATTTGTGCTGTGTGTGGGAATTGGGGGGGGTGACAGATTTGGGGGAAAAATCACTGAAAAAGGGCAGTAGATTAGGCATGGACTTCCTCTTCTCTCTCTTCTTTTCTCTCCTTTTTCTCTTTCCTCCCCTTTCCCCTCTCTCTTGCCCTTTCCCCCTCAGGAAATTGGGTGGCATTTTGGGAAGGATGGGGAAAGGCCCGAAAGGTGGGCAGCTTTTCGACATTCACGATGATAGAGGTTTAAGGGGGAAGGGGAGAAAAAGGGTAAAGGGCTCTGGGCCCGGTCTGTGTTGTGTGTGCGTGCATTGGTTTTCCCTGCTCTTTGTTTTGTGTGTGTTTTTGTGTGGGGGTGTGTGGTGTGTGTGTGTGTTGTGGTTTTGGGGTGTGTGTGTGTGTGTTGTGTGTGTGTGGTTTGTGTGCGGGTGTATGAGTTCAACCCCCTTTCTGCAATAAAAAATTAGTAAGCACCTTATTGTCAGTGTCCCCCCCCTTTACTTTCGTATGTTTCCCCAAATTTAAGGAAAAAAGACTCCCTCAGCCCAAAAGAAAAGGGCCCTGTCCTTTTCTTTTTTCCCCATATTGGGCCCCCCCAAAACAGGGGAGGTTTCTATTTTTTTTATCCAGCATGTTTCTTTTGGGGTGTCAGAGCATGTATGTCTTGACCGGGAAAGTTTCTCTGTTTCTGTCAGAGCAGGTGCTATGTTTTGATCCCGCAGTTTCTCTGTGCTGTCAGAGCAGGGGTATGTCTTGATCCGGGATGTTTCTTTTGGTGTCAGAGCAGGTGGCTTTTGCTTGTCCAGCATGTTTTTCTGTGTGTTTGAAAAGGGGTGTTTTTTTTCCCTTTTCCGTTTTCTCTTTTTAAGCTCTTGTTTATTTCCCCCGTTTTTTTTTTCCAACAAGGGGATTCCTTGGGGGGAAACAGTTTCCGTGCTGTTTTGGGGGGGGGGGGGGGTTTCGGCCCCTTTTTAAAAATTTTATAGCTGTTTTTTAAAAAACATTACCTGTTCCAATAACACAAAAAAAGGGCAAAAGGTGGTTTGTCCCCCGTTTTTTTGGGGGGGTGGGGGGGGGGGGGGGGGTTGGGGGGGGGGGGGGGGGGGGGCCGGAAAAGCCCCCCCCCTTTGGAAAAATTCCCAAAATTTTTAAAAAAGTTAGGGGGGGAAATTTTTCCCCGAGATAACCCAAAAAAGAAAAGAAAAGTTTTAAAAGGTTGTTTATTTTCCGAGGGGAACTTATAAAGGGAAAAAAAAAATTGGCATTTCATTCCCCCCATTTTGGCCCCTATTTAACATAAAAACCCACAAATTTTTTAAAAGGAAGATTTCGGCCCGAAAAAAAGTTTTGTTTGGAGCGAAAATAAAAAAACACTTTTGAAAACCCAAATTTGGGGGCCCGGAAACAGGGGGGAATCAACCAAGACAAAAAACACACCGACGACACACAGGAAAAAAGCAATTTTGTCGTTTTCCCATTCTAAAGTACTCCTGTTCTATAAGAACTGGGAGTACAAAAACAACAACAACAGCAGCAGCACCAGCAACAAAAATATTAAAACACTATATCATCTTTGTTCAGCCCAGCTTTGGAAAGGAGTTTTCTTCCAATCATGGACAATCAAGCTTGGAACATTCGATGTGGCGGATTACCTCCAATCGTACAAAATGAATCTGTATTCACTGCCAGATGGACAGTCAAATGATCGAATCTGACATTGTCTTGGCAGTAGCGGATGGTAGAAGGTGAACGGCCGACGATTGCTTGACAGAATAGGTTGTTTGGATTCTGTATACTAAGGGAAAGAATGTGTTTAAAATGTAGTGTGGAGTTGGTCTACAATCGGGAAAAAATGTGTCAAAAATATCATCTGCAGTTTGTCTACAAATGGAAAGATTGTGTTCAAATGTGATGTGGATTTCATCTACAAACGAAAAAAAAAATGTGTCAAAATGTCATGCGGAGTTGGTCTACAAACAGAAGGATTGTACTAAAAATGTGATAGTGGAGTTTGCCAATAAACGGAAAGAATGTGTTGAAATGTCATGTGGAGTTTGTCAACAAACGGAACGAACGTGTTACAAATTTCATTCGGAGTTTATCGGAATAGCTCAGTTGGTAGACGCCGGACTCGTAATCTTGGTGATCCTGGGGTTGCGGATTCGAACCTCCGCCGGGGCGTTTCGGTACAGGGGGATTTTTTCCCTCGGAGTTAACATTTGTTCTGACTCCATTTCCATACAGTCCTTCGAATGAGACTATAAACCGAGGTTCCGTGTGTGAACGCACGCATAACATCTTGCACACACGTAAAATCCCATCACCAACTTTCGGAAGAGAAGGCCAGTTTGGCCGTTGGTATGGATGACACGTTACACATAGCATGCACCCTGCGTGGGAAATGGAAAGAATGAAGGAAGTAAGGAAGATGAGTGATCGATATTGAACGATGCTGACTGGATGACACGGGAAACGACTGAATGAAGCGCCGGCTGGCAGCTCTTCAGTCGGCACTACCCAGGTAGGCAGCCCGTTGTGTAAACGAGTGTGGATTGTAAAGCGCTTAGAGGATGGTCTCTAGCTGAGAATAGGCGCTATATAAGTATTCATTATTATTATTATTATTTATCTGTTTTTGAAATGAACGCGTTTGGTGAAAGGTAAAATGTACTATTTCTGTTGACAGAATGAATGGTTAACAAAATTTTACAGTGGACTTTGTCCACTATCGGAATAACTGCGTTAAGAAAATGTCATGTGTATGAATTGTTTGAAAGAAATTGATTAACAAAAAACTTTGTAGACGGTCTACAGATGGAAGGAAGGAACAAAGAAAAGAGGTCATGTAATCTGTGTCTATCAGAGGCAAGAACAGGTTTACAAATTGTTGTGCCGACTACGTTTACTAAAGGAAAAAAAGTTTAAAATGTCATATGTCTTCTGTCGAAAAACATATGGATTAACAGAAAATACAACATGATCTGTATCCACTAACAGAAAGAACGGGTTAACAATAAACGTCATGTGGATTGTGTCTACCGACGGAAAGTACGAGTCAACAAACACGTCATGTGGATTGTGTCCACTGACGGAAAGAACGGGTTAATAAAAACGTCATGTGGATTGTGTCTACTGACAGAAAGAACGAGTTAACGACAAGATGCAAGCATATAAACGTACTCCCAGTTTATCCTGAATACGCGTGAGATATTCCATAAAGAGGTAAAACCGTCTTGGGCTGGTGTAACCGTTCGTAGTGGCTATTCTGGTAAACATCGGCCATCATCTGTGACCTATAATGAACTTTCTTACAAATTTTCAGAAAGATCGGCCAAGAACTTTCTGAGACATTCCATAAAGAGGAAAACCATTATGGGCTATTAGTAACGGCTATAACGGTAAACTAAAACATCGGACATCATTCGTGACCCATAATGAACATACCTACAAATTTTCAGAAAGATCGGCCACGTACTTTCTGAGATCTTCTATTTAAAAAAAAAGAAAAAGCCGTTAGTAACGGCTATAACGGTGAACTAAAACGTCGGGCATCATCCGTCGACCATAACGAACATACCTACAAATTTTCAGAAAGATCGGCCAAGTGCTTTCTGATATATTCCATAAAGAAGAAAAACCGACACAGGCAGTTATAGCCGTTAGTAACGGGAATCATCCGTGACCCATAATGAACATACCTGCTAATTTTCACAAAGATCGCCAAAGTACTTTCTGAGATATTTCGTGAAGAAGAAAAACCGTTACAGGCCGTTCCAGCCGTTAGTAACGGCTGTTAGTAACGGCTGTAACGGTAACCTAAAACACCGGGCATTATTCGTGACCCATAATGAACATACCTGCTAATTTTCACAAAGATCGGCCAAGTACCTTTGAGATATTCCATGAAGAAGAAAAACCGTTACAGGCCGTTACAGCCGTTAGTAACGGCTATAACAGGGTAAACTAAAACATCGCGCATCATCCGTGACCCATAATGAACATACCTACAAATTTTCACACAGATCGGCCAAGTACTTTCCATAAAGAAAAAAAACCGTTACAGGCCGTTACTGCCGTTAGTAACGGATATAACGGTAAACTAAAGCATCGGGCATCACCGTGACCCATAATGAACATGCCTACAAATTTTCAGAAAGATCGGCCTGGTAGTTTTGTCTGGAGCGAGTGGAACACATTTTGACCACGAACGGACGGACACACACACACACACACCACACACACACACACACACACACACACACAACACACACACACACACACACACACACAGAGAGAGAGAGGAGAGAGAGAGAGAGAGAGAGAGAGAGAGAGAGGAGAGAGAGAGAGAGAGAGCATTTCTTCGTTCCCATTCTAAAGTACTCCCCGTTCTATAAGAACTGGGAGTACAAAGCATCATATGGATTGTGTCTACTGACGGAAAGAACGAGTTAACAAACACGTCATGTGGATTGTGTCTACTGACGGAAAGAACGGATTAACAAACATGTCATGTGGTTTGTGTCCACTGACGGAAAGAACGGATTAACAAACACGTCATGTGGATTGTGTCTACTGACGGAAAGAACGGATTAACAAACACGTCATGTGGATTGTGTCTACTGACGGAAAGAACGGATTAACAAACACGTCATGTGGATTGTGTCTACTGACGGAAAGAACGGATTAACAAACACGTCATGTGGATTGTGTCTACTGACGGAAAGAACGGATTAACAAACACGTCATGTGGATTGTGTCTACTGACGGAAAGAACGGATTAACAAACACGTCATGTGGATTGTGTCTACTGACGGAAAGAACGGATTAACAAACACGTCATGTGGTTTGTGTCCACTGACGGAAAGAACGGATTACCAAACACGTCATGTGGATTGTGTCTACTGACGGAAAGAACGGATTAACAAACACGTCATGTGGATTGTGTCTACTGACGGAAAGAACGGATTAACAAACACGTCATGTGGATTGTGTCTACTGACGGAAAGAACGGATTAACAAACATGTCATGTGGATTGTGTCTACTGACGGAAAAGAACGAGTTAACAAACACGTCATGTGGATTGTGTCTACTGACGGAAAGAACGAGTTTACAAACACGTCATGTGGATTGTGTCTACTGACGGAAAGAACGGATTCACAAAAATGACATGTGCATTGTGTCTACTGTTGAAAAACTTTTGCTGTTCAAAAATGTACAAAATGTCACATGCATTGTCTCTACTGTTGGAAAGAATGCTTTTAAAAATATCGTGAGCACTTTGCTTACTAAGGGAAAGGATGGGTCGACGAAAATGTCATGTCAAATGTACCTATTTAACAGAAAGAATGGTTTGAGAAAATATCATCTGAACTGTGTTCTAATGGCAAAGAATGGGTAATGTGTGTGGAAAATGTCATGTGCATTGTGTCTACAAAGAGAAAGAACACGTTTACAAAAAATAAAATGTCACGTGAACATTGTCATAAACGGAACGAATGCGTTAACAAAAATGCGATGTGAATTGTGCCTATAAACAGAAAGAATCGGTTAAGAAATATGTCATGTGAATTGTGTCTATAAGCAGAAAGAATCGGTTATGGAAAATGCCATGTGAATTGTGTCTATAAACAGAAAGAATCGGTTAAGAAAAATGTCATGTGAATTGTGTCTACAGACGGAAAGAATGGGTTTTGAAAAATGTTATGTGCAGTGTGTCTGTCTAAAAGGGAAAAAATGGTTCACCAAATATGTCATGCAAACTAAGCCTACCTACGGAAAAGACGGGTTAACAAAAACATCATGTGAACTATGTTTACAGAATGGTCTAGCAAAAATTCCATGTAAAATATCATCTAAAGGGAAGAATACATCCAAAAACGTCATTAAACTGTGTCCACTAGGAGCAAGAATGGATTAACAAAAACTCATATGCGCTGTGTTTACTAAGGGAAAGAACCGATCAACAACAACAAAAAGTCATGTGAACTGTCTCTATTTACAAAAAGAACGGGATGGCAAAATATCATGTCTGCTCTGTGTATACTAACGGAAAGAATAGGACAAGTGAACTGTGACTTCTTAAGGAAAGCGTGGCTTAAGAAATATTTCATGTGCACTGTGTCGACGTAAGGGAAGACTGGGTTTACAGAAATGTCACTTCACTGTGTCTTTTAGTTTAAAGAATGGAAATAGAAGTGTCATGTGAACTGTGTTTACTGAAGGAAAGAATGGTTTGACAAAATTCCACATGAACTTTGCCACTAAAGGAGAGAATGGGTTAACAACGATGTCATGTTCACTTGGTCTACTTATGGACAATATGCGTTGATAGAAATGTCACGTGAAGTGTGTTACTAATGGAAAGACTAGTCTAAAATGACGTGTGTGGCCAACAGAAATGTCTCGTGTACCGTGTCTGCTAGTAGAAAGCATGGATTTTTTTTTAATGTCATGTGCGCTGCGTCTCCTAAAAGAAAAAAATGGGTGGAGAAAAATGTCGTGTGAATGGAAAAAGAAACACCCGAAGATGCTGGGGAGGACCCAGAGAAGCACTGTCTTCACCTGCCTTTAGAGCAGTCCTGTACCACCCTTGGAGGCCTGCGCTGTGTTGACGATGGGTACAGGCACGCGCAGGACACTCCATTAAGATATCAAGGGACATCACTGCTCCTGAACAGAGGTGAATCAGACTACAGGATGCAACTCATAACAGCCTTAAAGTAGCACCCCCATGGGTGTACCAGCCCGTATGTCATGACTGCAGAACCCACCGGCGAAAAACACCACCCTCCATCTGTCGAGCACACCCACAGACCCAATCACCCTGCCCACGGACAGATGAAGACAGTGCCACTCCAGACACAGCCAAGCTTTCGCCATACGGTCTTATGTGCCCTCAAGAGAGAATCCAAAGTTGTAGTCTTTCTCACTGTCAACAGGACTTTCCCTGTGGTCAGTGGGTCTTTCCTCACCGTCACTGGACCTTTCTCCAGGGTCAGCCTAGTTAAGGCAAAGAAGAAAAAGAAACACCCAAAGGTGCTGGGGAGGACCCAGAGAAGCACTGTCTTCACCTGCCTTTAGAGCAGTCCTGTACCACCCTTGGAGGCCTGCGCTGTGTTGACGATGGGTACAGGCACGCGCAGGACACTCCATTAAGATATCACCGTGTGAATGGTATGATGCTACGAACGGGAAAACATGAATCAACAAAAAGGCTGTGTAAACAGTGTCTACGAACAGAAAAAATGAGTCAACAAACATGGCACGTGTATTATGGCAAAAAGTCATGTGCTGTTCGCACCAAAAGAACTAATAGATCGATTAAAAAAAATCATGTGAACTAGGTTTACGAATGGGAAGAATGGTTAACAAAAATGTCATGTGATCTGAGAAAGCTAATGGAAAACGTCGGCTATCAAAAATGTCATGTGATCTGAGAAAGCTAATGGAAAACGTCGGCTATCAAAAATGTCATGTGATCTGGTAAGGTAATGGAAAACGTCGGTTATCAAAAATGTCATGAGATCTGAGTAAGCTGATGGAAAACGTCGGTTATCAAAAATGTCATGTGATCTGAGTAAGCTAATGGAAAACGTCGGTTATCAAAAATGTCATGTGATCTGAGTAAGGTAATGGAAAACGTCGGTTATCAAAAATGTCATGTGATCTGAGTAAGCTGATGGAAAACGTCGGTTATCAAAAATGTCATGTGATCTGAGTAAGCTGATGGAAAACGTCGGTTATCAAAAATGTCATGTGATCTGAGTAAGGTAATGGAAAACGTCGGTTATCAAAAATGGTCATGTGATCCGAGTAAGCTAATGGAAAACGTCGGTTATCAAAAATGTCATGTGGACTATCTATTAGCAGAAAGAACGGGTGATGAAAATGTCAAGTGAACTATGACATCCAACAGAAAGAACAGGTATCAAAATGTCCTGAGAAATGTGTCAACTGACGGCAAGAAAGTAATATAAAGATGTCATATGGACTGTCGTAACTAGCGGAAAGAAAGGGATATAAACTGTCCTGTGGACTGTATGAACTAGCGGAAAGAAAGGGATATAAACTGTCCTGTGGACTGTACGAACTAGCGGAAAGAAAGGGATATAAAACTGTCCTGTGGACTGTACGAACTAGTGGAAAGAAAGGGATATAAACTGTCCTGTGGACTGTATGAACTAGCGGAAAGAAAGGGATATAAACTGTCCTGTGGACTGTACGAACTAGCGGAAAGAAAGGGATATAAACTGTCCTGTGGACTGTACGAACTAGCGGAAAGAAAGGGATATAAACTGTCCTGTGGACTGTACGAACTAGCGGAAAGAAAGGGATATAAACTGTCCTGTGGACTGTACGAACTAGCGGAAAGAAAGGGATATAAACTGTCCTGTGGACTGTACGAACTAGCGGAAAGAAAGGGATATAAAACTGTCCTGTGGACTGTACGAACTAGCGGAAAGAAAGGGATATAAACTGTCCTGTGGACTGTACGAACTAGCGGAAAGAAAGGGATATAAACTGTCTGTGGACTGTATGAACTAGCAGAAAGAATGGGAGAACACGAAATGTCACGTGGACTGTGCAAACCAAAGGAAAGAGTGGGAGACCAAAATGATACGTGGAGTGTTAACTAACGGAACGAATAGGATACCAAGAATGGCGTGTGCTTACAACAGACAGAATACTTCCACAAAAGTCTCTGTCCTGCGCCCTGGGAAGAAACAAAAAAGGAAAAAATGTGTGCACCTTGAACTCGCATGAAAAACTCACCTTTACACTGTGCTTGCTCCTCCTGGTCGGAATGTTTTAAAATAGTGATTTGTGCTCTTGGAAAAAGGGGAAAAAAAAAGAGAGATTGCCTGGCACTTTGGCGGAAGCATCGGGCGAGAGAGAGAGCGGAAGAAAGTAGTAAGGAAAAAAAAAGAAGAGAAAGAAGGTTTGTCTTTTTTTTAAGCAGAGCTTATTGTTGATTCTAGGAGCAAGCACTCTGCATTTGGAACCCTGGCGCCCCATTGGCATGACGTCCTCTGCCAAGAAGATTTTGATTTTCTTTAAAAATATATATATGTATTTTTTTTTAAATTAAAAAAAGAATTGATGGGAAGTGAATGGGAGTTTAGGTCTGTGAACCCAGATTGATTTGTTTGTGTAGGGCAGGTTCAGCATCTGTGTGACCCCAAAGAAAAATAAAGTGAAATGTGTTTCATGAATGTATGTACTGAAAATAGTGTTTGATGTAATTCTTTTCGCGGAATATTGTTGAATGAATTATATATTGGCCAAAGAAAAAAAAAGAAAAGAAATTGAAATCCCCGTGCGCCAAAAGAAGTGAATCAAAGAGAGAGAAAGAAAGGAACTTTTTTTTTAACCAGGGGAAGCTTTGAAATGGTATTCTGGTCTGTTCTATTGAAAGAAAGGAGTCAGATGTGGGTTGCGTGAGGGAAGCATGATTGTCTTTGCATGTGGGTGTGTATGTAGAGACTGTCGTGTGACAGTGTCCTGTGGACTGTATCTTCTCAAGGAAAGAATGGATTAACTAAATTGTCATATGGACGATTTGGACTGTCTTTGCTGTTGGAAAGAATCGGGTTCACACACACACACACACACACACACACACACACAACACACACGCGCGCGCGCGCGCGCGCGCGCGAACGCGCGAAGCATAACAGCAGCACACTTTGGCTCTCTCAGTAGGCAAGGCAGCCATCAGTGAGCATGTCTCCCCCAGGCAGCCCGTCACAGGAGACCTTTCATAAACGTCACATCACCATGACGACGGTTAATGACGTCAAGTACTGAGCCAGAAATCACTGACCGTCTCTGTCCCTGACCGTCCATTCCCCCTTCCCCACACCCCCCGCCTCCCTTCCTCACACCCTCACCCCTCCCCCACTCTCTCCCCTCCTGGGAAGCACATTTGCTTAGTCAAGAAACCAGACGGAGTGAACACCCCCAGAACCTCCCCCCCTCCTCCCTCTCCCCACTCAGAAGTGGCACGAAGTGTGGAATGCTATGACTACCGTCCTCCAAAGGCCCCAGGAGAACATTTCCAGAACCTGGCGAACAATTACGGGCCGTAAGCTGCATCTCTGGAGGATGTGAGAGCGTGGGCTTGTGTGTGTGTGTGTGGGGGGGGGGGGGGGCGAGGGGGGGAGGGGAGGGGCGGTGGTAACTGGCAATAATGTCGTCAACGGAGCGACAAGTGAAGTGTTCGTCACAGGGGGAGTCGCCAATGTGTTTCATGATGAAATCAGCATGCAGCATTTTTTTTTCTTTTTCTTTTTCCTCTCTGCCATGCTTATATTCAAAATCGTTATGAAACCTTTTTCCAACTTGTACTGCTGGCGGACACATATGATTTTGTCTCGTTTGAAACTTTAGATAGCAGGAATTTGTGATGAAACATACCTGTTATAAATCAGCTTATCGTTTGTATGGAAACATCCCATTCGTAAATCCATCTGCAGATTTCAAGAAAACATATCTCTGATAAACAGGCAAGGCATTTTTTCATTGAAATATACCTTTCAAAAATCAGCTTGCGTCTTGTTTGAAACATGCCTTTGATAAATCGGCTTGGCATATTCGTAGAAACATACTCTCGATAAACTGGTTTGTATTCTTATTGAAACACATCTTTGATAAATAAGCTTCGCATTTTTAGGAAAACGCATTTGTGCTAAATTGGCTTGGGATTTTTATTGAAACGTACCTTGGACAAATCAGCTTGACATGTTTAAGGAATCACACCTTGAAAGCATCGCCTTGACATTTCATTGACACGTATCTGTAATGAATTGGCTCGGAATTTTTTTAATTGAAACATGTTTTTGGTTAATCGGTTTAGAATTTTCATTAAAACATTCCTTTTATAAGTCGGCTTGGCATTTTCTTCAAACAAACCTTTGATGACTCAGTTTGACATGTTCACTGAAACATACCTGTTGTGAGTGGAATTTCATTTTACTGAAACATACTTGTTGTGAATCGAATTTCATTTTACTGAAACATACCTGTTGTGAATCGAATTTCATTGTACTGAAACATACCTGTTGTGAATCGAATTTCATTTTATTGAAACATGGTGTTCATAACTTGGCTGCAATTTTAATCGAAACATCTGTTTTATAAATCTGTTTAGCGTTATTACTGAAACATATCTTTGATAAATCGACTCGGCTATAATAAATCGGTCTGGCTTTTCTATTGAAACATAGATTTGATAGATTGGCTTGGCTATCTTTACAGACAAGTATCTTTTAATAATCGTTTCATATTTTAATTGAAATATGTTGTTATATCAGCTTCCATTTCTATTCACACATACCTTTTATAAACAGGCTTTGCGTCGTTATTGCTGCGCCCCTTTCACAAACTGACTCGTATTTTCATGGGAACATATCTTTGACAAATGCCTTGCATGTTCATTGATACATGTCTTTCATAAATCGATTTGCATTCTCATTGGAAAATAACTTTCGTACGTTTCTTTTCGCATGCCCAGAACATAATCATTTCAAGAAAGAATTGTTTCCCGCTATACACTTTAGGTATCCATCATTGTTCTGACATTCTTTGATCCCAGTCAATGGAAATCCAAATAAATATCATTACAAAAAAAAGTTATCATCGAACATTTGCAAATCGGTTGCCTTGCGAAAAAGAGTGTGTTAGTGATATTTCTCTCAGAGTATATTGTGTGTTGTCAATTACTTCAATCATTCTGGTCGTTGTGAGCCGTAGGCCAGCATGCCAAGGAAATAATCTTACCTTTACTCTCTCTCTCTCTCTCTCTCTCTCTCTCTCTCTCTCTCTCTCTCTCTGTGTGTGTGTGTGTGTGTGTGTGTGTGTGTGTAGGGGGGCGCTTATATGTACTCGATTAGCGGGATTATCAAATTAGAATTGATCTCAGTAAGTGACGCCGAGTTTCTCAACTGATGATAAAAAGCGTCAGTCAAACGGTGTTGGTAAACAGTCACATCATTTGGTTCAAGTAGTTCCCTCTAAGTAAGGCGCTTACAGGGCTGCATTCAACGCAACTGACACTGTCTCTGGCACGCGTGGAAGTCTGTGAAGCAGACTCACAATGAAACAAACAAACAAACAAACAAACAAACAAAAAGGTTTCCATCAAGCTAAAGCAACAGTGGAGCAATGGGTCACAGGCCCCACCTCAACATCGACAGCAACGAAGTGGAACGAGAACGACAAACTAGGCTGGTCTGCCTATCTGACCCTCTTTTGTGAGGGAGGCGTGCGTGGGCTGATGACAACATGGAATAAAGATTGAAAGATTGAAAGGAGGCCAGTGACGAACGGGAGAAAGCGTAATGGAAGGAGGCGAAGGGGTTCCAGGAGATGGGGGGGGGGGGGGGGGGGGGGGAGGGGGAGTACAAAGTATGGTGCGTCCCGGGGGCAGCTGTTGGCGGGAAAGCCCGGGAGTGTCCCCCCTTTACGATGCAGGGAAACTAGGGGAACGGAGAATGATGTGTATTTTCCAGGGTACCTTGCTCGGTGTGACGCGGGCGGAAGGACATCAAGATCTTCTCTCTCTCTTTGTGTCTCTTGTCTCTGTGTCTCTGCTCTTTTGTCTCTGTCTTCTGTCTTGTCTGTCTGTTGTCTCCCCTCTCTTCCTCTCTCTCTCTCTTTCTCTCTCTGTTCTCTGTCTCTGTCTCTCTGTCTTGTCTGTCTGTTCTCTCTCTCTCTCTCCCCCTTCTCTCTCTCTCTCCTCTCTCTCGCTCTTACCACACACAACAACACCAACCCCACACACACACCACCCACACCGCGCACACCCCACACACACAAAACACACCAACACAAGAGAGAGAGAGAAGGAAAAAAGGAAAACAGACCCAAGAGTTCCAAATAGGCCTGCAAAGAAGACAAAGTTTAGTCCCCTTTTTTGATCCTCAACGCTGTGCCCCCGTTGCCCGCCGAGTGGGAATTCTCTTCTGCCTGTGTGTTTCCCTGGGTGGGGCACGTATGAGATGAAAGAAGCTTCTTCTGTGGGACGTTTGCTGGTTTGTTCGTTTCGCTGTCATTTCTCGGGTTTTCAACTGTTGGGGACGCGGAAAGCAGGAAAAGGGGGGTCGGGAGAGAAGGACACTTACTTTCGGACCTGCAAGCCCAGTCACCAACCGTTGTCGAGCGAAAAAGGGGGCAGGGGCGTGGACAAATCGCATATTTGTCAGTCACTTTGTTTCCGCGAAAATCTTTTTTTGCTGTCCAACCTCTGCGCCCCTCGAGGCAGTGCACCCCCGCCCCTCGTTCCCACACCCCCCCCGCCCGCCCCCTCGGCCGCCGCAGCCCGGCACCGGCAAAACCACAGGGAGCGTCAATGTCAAGTCGTCAAGGGCAACCCACCGGAGGGAACGCACTGTGCCCCAGTCTTCGGGGTGTCCAGTGGGGCCGGTTTGATTTAAAATACGCGGACCCCCCTAAAGCCCCCTACTGCGCAATAAATTTCTTAGCGCGGAAACGGCGTGGTGAGCTCTCCCTCTGGGGGCGGGCCCCCCGTCCGTCCAACGGGGCAGCCCCTAGCTTGCCCAAAACCGATGACCCCGACGGAACCAAACCAAGGCCACAGACGCGGAGGGGACATCGTAAATTGAGGTCACCATGAGAACAGGGCATGAAGGGCCACAGAACTTGAGACTTTTTTTTTTGTTTTGATGTGATCGATAAGAATGAGGATGATTAAGATGATGCTACGGATTTCTATTTCGGTCTGAGACTACATGACAGGGCTGTACTCTACGCTTCCGTTCATAATATATCCCGGCGTCAACCAGGCCCAAGAGAATCAGGCACCTGCAGTGTTGGTCAGGAAATTTGAGCAACACTCTCAGAAACGCATCCATTAAGTGGATTGAAACTCGACTGTGTGGTCCCAGTCTTCCCATCTGAGTCCGCAGCAAACTCAACTCTGGATAGGAGTCGGTCGGGGCATAAAAACCCACATGACTCTGATGGGAATCGAACCCACGACCTCCCAGCGGGAGTACGCGACGCTAACCACTTCGCCACGGCGGCTGGTACGACGAACGTTTTCTTTGTGTATCTTTTCCCGGACTGCAAACGCTCAGGTGTTTTCTGATAATTCTTTTTTAATCAGACGTGGGAAGGGGATGATGGTGAATTTAAGGGATGGGAGAGGGGAGGGGGCGTAGAATCCAATCCACCTCTTTTTGCCTCCCCGATAGGCACCTAAAAGACACCACTGAAACATCACCAAAAAGATGCAGGGCCTCTTGTGGTAAGTTGCCAGTGACGATCTGATACTGATAGTTCTGTATAAACCACTGCTGCCGGAAAGAGTTTTCGTGTTGTTGTGGGGGAGGGAGGATTGGAATGATCGGGGTGGGACTAAGTCCACTCAAAAGGCAGGAAAGGTGAGATGAAAGCAAAAAGTGTTACTGTTGTCTCCTTTATTGCCAAGTAAGAACATAACACAGTTCCCACCGATTCATCAACAGTCCGTATTTGTTGAATATCACTCGCAGTGTTTGCGCCGCTCGTCAGCCGATGAAAAGGGCATTCTTTCCAACCCTCAGTGCACCCAAATGGCAACTTCTGCTCGTCAGATGTCAAGGTCGTTGCATTAGGGAAAACCACCAGTCTGTTAGTTTGCCTTGGCATTTTCGGAGCGTTTTCAACAGCGACCATCGCTCCCTACATGAACCTTTGATGGGAAGATTTCCCGGCGCCAATGTGGAGTATAAAAGTGTCCGTGTCACCAAGGAATCGTCACTGCGCGCGGAATGAGTGGTTTGTACACACCCATCACATGGGGACCACAGATCTCAGGACTTACAGCTACAGGAAGAGATAAGTTAACAGCTAAGCGAGGTGAGGTTTGGGAAGACAGGCTTGTGGACAACACCAGCACCAAGAGGAAAGCACACGAGAGCTAATGTAAGAAACTGAATGGGTCAATGTAAACAGCGCGGCCTTTGCGTGACACAACATCTGTTTCAGTTCAGCTCCAGTGCCAGTGACTCACGATGATAAAGGAGGCCAGTAGTATACTGCGTAGTATACTGTCTGGTCTGTCGTGTGGCCCCTGATAGCCATCCGTGACGACAATGAGCTCTAATGACGATTTAAGTGAGGGTAACAGCTGTGCCCGTGCCACGCCATGTGGAGACAGGGGCAACATGAGACACGCTATTGCGCGTGCACACGTATGTAAGTCTGCAGGCCGGATGGAGCGTGCTTACATCAAAGCTGAAAATGTTGCCACGCAGTACTTTCTTCTACAAACACAGCGCAAGCTTTGAAATGTCCCAGTGAATACAGGCATGGAATGTTCCAGTGAAACAGGCATGGAATCAATTTGCATTCCGTTCTTTTCGCAGACTCGGGTTGTTTATATAAAGCCAGGAGAGAGAAAAACAATGAAACGCCCGAAATTGTTTTCCAAAATAGTTGCTTAAGCATATGTTTGCCCGTCTTTATTCTAACTTGTGTAATAAATTAAGGACAGCTGCTTTATGTACACATCTATGTATTACATGAATGTGAATAAATTCAATATTCATCACTAACGAAAATCTTACTGTGATCACTGGAAAACCCGAGAGGAAAAGTGTGCCAGAAAACAACCTACAGACATCTAGGGAAAGGAACAAACGTAACAGCCGTAAGAGAAAGAGGCTATGGGAACGTTAAGCATGGA
>CM031606.1:19397652-19429762 GCA_018398815.1 Conus ventricosus
TTCTTTAGTATTTTTTTTCATGTCTTTGTCTTCTTTTACTTTGTTGATTTTATTTTTTTTTTCTGTTACTGTTATCGTCTGTTTTCTGTCACTTTCATTCTTATCTATTTCTTTAATCTTTTTTTTTTTTCCATTGTCTTTCTGTCTTTATTTTTTTTTTCTTTTCTTTTTGTACTCCCAGTTCTTATAGAACAGGGAGTACTTTAGAATGGGAACGAAGAAATGCTGTCTGTATGTGTGTGTGTGTGTCTGTCTGTCTGTCTGTCTGTCTGTGTGCCCCGTGGTCAAAATGTGTTCCACTCGCTCCAGACAAAACTACTGGGCCGATCTTTCTGAAATTTGTACGAATGTTCATTATGGGTCAAGGATGATCCCCGACGTTTTAGTTTACCTTTTACAGCCGTTACTAACGGCTGTAACGGCCTGTAACGGTTTTTTTCTTTATGGAATATCCCCGAAAGTACTTGGCCGATCTTTGTGAAAATTAGCAGGTATGTTCATTATGGGTCACGGATGATGCCTGATGTCTTAGTTTGCCCCGTTATAGCCGTTACTAACGGTTGTAACGGCCTGTAACGGTTTTTCTTCTTTATGGAATATCTCAGAAAGTACTTGGCCAATTTATAAGCGGTTTGGATGATCTTGTGACAAATCGGATCCTCTGTCCATATGTAAGTGATTTTAATGCTGAAAATGGATTAAACAACCGTTAAAAAACCGTTATTCTACCGTTATTTCTTATATATAGATAGATTTGAATGAAATTTGGTATATAGAAAGGTTATCACACACAAATGGCACTTCTATATAGTGTTCCAAAATTTGACCTTTTAAAAACCGTTATTCTTGACATATTGTCCGATTTGGATGAAATTTGGTATGTACACAGGCTTTAGCCCAGTGAGGACTAAAAAAACGGTTTCAAAAGTGTATATCGGTTATCTAACCGTTAAACCGTTATTTTGCCGTTATTTTATATATATTAGTTGGTTTTAATGAATATTTGGTATATGGAAAGGTTATCACACACAAATGGCACTTCCATGTAGTGTTTCAAAATTTGACCGTTAAAAACCGTTATTCTTGACATATTATCCGATTTGGATGAAATTTGGTGTGTACACAGGCTTTAGCCCAGTGAGGACTAAAATACCGGTTTCAAAAGTGTATATATCGGTTATATAACCGTTAAACCGTTTATTTGCCGTTATTTTTTTTATATATTGGTGGGTTTTAATGAAATTTTGTATATAGAAAGGTCATCACACACAAATGGCACTTCCATGTAGTGTTTCAAAATTGACGTTAAAAACCGCTATTCTTGACATATTGTCTGATTTGGATTTGGTGTGTACACAGACTTTAGCCCAGTGAGGATTAAAACACCAGTTTCAAAAGTGTACATCGGTTTAAATAAACCGTTAAAACCGTTATTTTGCCTTTATTTCTTTATCTCACAAAAGCACTTTGCCGATTTATAAGCGGTTTGGAAAACTGGGAGTACGTTTATATGCTTCGCATTTTGTTTCTTTTTGTCTTTATCTTCTTTTCTTTTCTTTTCTTTCCCATTCAGTCTTTAGCTTCTTTTACTGGTTAACAAAAAAATCTCCTACTCCTTTCTTTCTCTGTCTGTCTTCTATCTTTCCTTGTCTCTTTTCTCTTTGCCTTTTTTGAATTTCTCTTTTTGATCTCTTTCCTTCTCTCTCTTTCCGTCTTTTGTCTTGTTTTCTTTGATTTATCTTTCTTTCAGCATCCCCTTTTTATGTCACTTTCTCTTTCTTTCAGCATCTCCTTTTCATGTCTCTTTCTCTTTCTTTCAGTATTTCCTTTTTATCTCTCATGTTTTTTTCTCTTTATTTCCTTACTTTTTCTGTCTTTATCTTGTCTTGTTTCCCTTTTGGTCGCTATTTTTTTAAAACTTTTTTTCTATTCCTTTCTTTATGTTACTTTTAATATCTTTCTTCTCTCTTTTTATTTCTGTTCTTTCTTTTCTCTTCTTTACCTTTCTTTCACTTTTTTCTAGTCTGTCTCTACCTTCCTTTTCATATCTTTCCTATTTGCGGTTTTTTTTCCCCCAATATTCTTCCGTTCTCTCTCTGACTTTATATTCTTTTCTTTTCTGTCTCTTTCTGTCTTTGTTTGCTCAATTTATCTTTCTTTCTTAATCTTATCTTCTTTCTCTTTATGTCTCTTTATCTTCTTTTACTTGATTTCTCTTTCTTTCAATATCGTCGTGTGTGTGTGTGTGTGTGTGTGTGTGTGTGTGTGTGTGTGTGTGTGTGTGTGTGTGTGTGTGTGTGTGTGTGTGTGTGTGTGTGTGTGTGTGCGTGCGTATGTGTGAGCCTCACTAAGTGTGACACTGGGGGAGGAGGGGGGAGGGGTGTGGGTGGGGAGGAGGGGGAGGGAAACAGACAGAAAAACAAACTGAATGGAAAATTGCAGGAGACGTAAGAACAACACAACAAAAGTGCGCGCGTACACACACACACACACACACACCACACACACACACACACACACACAACACACACTCACACACACACACACACACACACACACACACACACACACACACACACACACACACACCACAACACACACACCGCCGATCTGGAGGACCATTTCCCCCCTGACGACATGCGTTGCAGCAAACGATGTCCACTTGAGGAGAACAATAGGGCAGATCAGGTTCATGAGGGCCTGTGTACCATCTATTAACAGGCAATAATGTGCTGGCTGGCTGCCTCGCCTGCCACACACTGAAGTCTCTGTGCTTCGCACGTAACGACTCATCAGACGGCGGTTGAAGAGATCAGCTTTACGTCCAGTTCGTTCTTTCTTCCCTTCTTTCTTTCTTCCCTTCTTTCTTTCTGTTGGTGTTTTTTTTCTTCTCCCCTTGAATCTGCTTTTTGTGTTGTGTGTGTTTGTGTGTTTGTTTGCTTTTTGCGTTTTTTGTGTGTTTGTTCTGCTGTTTGTGTGTTTGTTCTGCTTTTTGCGTGTTTGTGTGTTTGTTCTACTTTTTGCGTGTTTGTGTGTGTTTGTTCTTCTTTTGGCGTGTTTGTGTGTTTGTTTTGCTTTTTGCGTGTTTGTGTGTTTGTTTTGCTTTTGGCGTGTTTGTGTGTTTGTTTTGCTTTTGGCGTGTTTGTGTGTTTGTTTTGCTTTTGGCGTGTTTGTGTGTTTGTTTTTGCTTTTGGCGTGTTTGTGTGTTTGTTTTGTTTTGGCGTGTTTGTGTGTTTGTTTTGCTTTTGCCTTTGCGTTTTCTTTTTCTCTTACTGTACATGTATCACCTTTTCTGTTTGTTTGTTTTTCTTCATGTCTTTCTCTTCTTTTACTTTTGTTAGATTTTTTTTTCTCATGTTACTGTTATCGTCTGGGTTTTTTTTGTCACTTTCATTCTTATCTATTTCTTTAATTTTTTTTACTTTGTCTTTCTGTCTTTTTTTCTTTTCTTTGTCTTTTTGTCTTTATCTTCTTTTCTTTTCTTTTCCATTCAGTCTTTAGCTTCTTTTACTGGTTAACAAAAAAATTTCTACTCCTTTCTTTCTCTGTCTGTCTTCTATATTTTCTTGTCTCTTTTTCTCTTTGCCTTTTTTTGAATTTTCTTTTTGATCTCTTTCTTTCTTTCTTTTTTTCGTCTTTTGTCTTGTTTTCTTTGATATATCTTTCTTTCAGCATCTCCTTTTTATGTCACTTTCTCTTTCTTTCAGCTCTCCTTTTCATGTCTCTTTCTCTTTCTTTCAGTATTTCCTTTTTATCTTTCATGTTTTTTTTTCTCTTTATTTCCTTACTTTTTCTGTCTTATCTTGTCTTGTTTCCTTTTGGTCGCTATTTTTTTAAAACTATATTTCTATTCCTTTCTTTATGTTACTTTTAATATCTTTCTTCTCTCTTTTTATTTTTGTCTTTCTTTTCTCTTCTTTACCTTTCTTTCACTTTTTTCTAGTCTTCCTCTACCTTCCTTTTCATATCTTTCCTATTTGCGGGTTTTTTTTTTTTGTTTTTTTTTTCCCAATATTCTTCCGTTCTCTCTTGACTTTATATTCTTTCTTTTCTGTCTCTTCTTGTCTTTGTTTGCTCAATTTATCTTTCTTTCTTAATCTTATCTTCTTTCTTTTTATGTCTCTTTATCTTCTTTTTTTCTTGATTTCTCTTTCTTTCAATATCGTCGTTTTTTTTTTTTTTTTTTTTTTTTTTTTTTTGGGGGGGGGGGGGATTCTTGGGGTTTTTTGTTTGTTTGTGTCTCTGTGTATTTATCTCTGTTTTCCTTCTTTCCCTTTGTGTGTTCATCTCTTTTCTTTCCCTTTCTATCTGTTTTTCCCTCCCTATGAAATTCACTTGTCATTTCTTTCTTCTTCTTTTTTTATTAATTGTCTTTCCTTTCTCTTTCTTTCTTTTTTTCACTTTCTTTATCTTTCTTCGCACGTTTTCCCTGTCTTTCTCTATCTTCGTCTTCAGTTCTATTCTTCTTTTTTTTCCTTCTCTTCTGGCTCTTTTCTTTCTGTGGCTGTCTTTATCTTCTATTGTTTTCTTTTCTGTGTCTTTATGTCTTTGTTTCTTTTTTTCCTGTGTCTGTTTCTTTTTTTTCTCTCTTTTTGTTTGCGTTTGCTTCGTTATTATCTTCCTTCTTATGTCTTTACCTTCTCTTTTCTTTCTCGGCATGTCAATATTCTTTTTGTGTGTGTGTGTGTGCGGCAGAATTTCAATCTAAATACTAATGAAAATAAACATTCTCGACATTTTTAATCACTGTAGTATCCTCGTTGTCCCGTGATTTTCACACAAACACTCAGATATGCAAAAGTGGATATCTAGATGCTCTGTAATGGCCACATGTACAATAGTATATCACAGAGAAAAATATAATTTTCTACCGCTTAAACACAAAAATAAGATAAATCGTTCTACATGTGATACGATTACACAATGAAACGTGTTTAATTCACTACATGACTTTTTTTTTCAAAAATATGACACGACATGGACAAGAGATTTTTTTGACGAGTGTGTCTTGTTCAGACGTTACAGACAAGGCATAGAATAAATGCAGAAAGCAATATTCCCCATACGCCCTCAGGTGAGAATGACGTAAGTGATGGTAAGGTTGTCATTTGATTTCTGTCCAGTGTTCAGAGCAGAGAACAAGAGGCAGAACACACACACACACACACACACACACACACACCACACCAACAACACACACCCACACAACACACCACACACACACACACGCAGCACGCGCACGCACGCACGCACGCACGCACGCACGCGCGAACCACAACACCACACACACACACTTTCTTACACCTGTTGTCGGGCAGAGAGAGGAGAGAGAGAGAGGAGAGAGAGTGAGAGAGATGAGAGAGGAGAGAGGCGGAGAGAGAGAGAGAGATGAGGAGAGAGAGAGAGAGAGAGAGAGAGAGAGACGAGAGAGAGAGAAGCTGGCAATGCTTCAAAAAAGAAGAAGAAACAGTTCACAAGTTTTACAGATACATCCCTGAATTTCAACGCCATTTTGCGCTGAAGTGAAAGAAGATAAGTGATCGCTCGTTCATTTTCGTTGTCTGGGTGTTTTGTATCTTGCTTGAAGAAGACCAAAGAGGTCGAAACGCGTGTGTTTTGTCTTGTGATTCGTTTGTCTACGTTTTCTTGGCGGTCGTATTAATGACATTCCAATTTGTTTAGATTTCCGCTGCAGTCGCCCCACTTTGCGACCAGATACAAATGCACATCTTCTATTTCAACAATTTCTAGAGCTCAAATAACATTGATAAATGAAAATGCGTTGCTATTTAGATGTAGAAATGTGAAGTATACAATGACTGCTATCTTTGCTCTACTGGCAATATCTTGGCATCCAAAATCAACTCCAAGATACTTATATGCATTGTCTACCACAGTATTAGTTACCCCATAGCAATAGAGACAGGGAGACTTCGTGTCAAATACCCACCTGTACGAAACACGATCTTCTTCTTATTTACTTTTCATTTCTTATCTGGTTTTGCAGATTACAAGGTATTCAGTTAGCTTTGACATCAGCAACAGCAGACGGGAGGAAGTAACAGGAGGAAACTCAAGGTCATCAAGGTCAACACGATACCAGCAGTCAACCCTGCACGTTCAGTGTCGTGGCAACAGCATCACGGCATGAGACTGACCAGCGGCACGAAGCACGTCATCAGAAGGCATCGTACTTAGACTGACAGGCAGTCAACTCCTGTACTATCATACCTATCTTTATGACATTTTCTTTTTTTTATATTCAGTGTTCGCCGTTCGATTCAAAAACATCTTGTTGATAGGGGAGATGTCGTGCACTTACCTCCCTTGTACCGGATGGTGCTGCCTTGACTCTGGTAACTCTAGCAACCTGTAGATGGCTTACAACAATAACGCCAGCGTATGTGCTTGTGCGATCTACGCAGATTGGCACTCGACACAGCTGGCACTCGTCTGACGTCAAACCTGACCATATCTGTTCTTTTTTCCATTTTGACACAGCATTTGTGATTTCAATTTTTTTTTTAATCTCGCTGTCTAGTTCAGAAGGTCATGGGTTCGAATCCAGCCATGGCTCGTCCCAAGATGGGGAAAAAAAGGGGCAGCAGAGGGACATCGGAGTCTGAACCGGGTGTGGCCCACCCCCTAGGTGTCAGGAGATAAGGGCCGAAACACTTGCTTGAAGGGGCTTCTCTTCTGAGGACTCTCTGCTGCACGTCTCCACGAGTTACTTTCTACTTTTGTGTTTTCCTGTCACGGAAGCAAACGGTAGGATGCCGTGGAGGAGGCAAAATATGCTGCTTTGCTCCGCAGCTTTCATGTTTGCCCGATTCATCACAAACAATACACTCTTTACTGTCATTGTTTGGCGAGATGTGTTTATATGCGGTCAATTTGAACTCCATCCTTGCAAGGTCATCAGCTATACTATGTTCTTCTGTTTGTATGTTTAGAAATTACATTACATTGTGTGGTGGAATGAAAATGCAAGGTTTGTATTTGTTGGAGAGTTCGATCATTGTAATTTGCTTTTTAAAAAAATTGTTGCATTAAAAATGCTTTGTAAGAAAATATCCAAAGTCATTACTATAAGGGTCGATAACAGATGGTTGATCATTTTGCAAGTGTGTGTGTGTGTGTGTGTGTGTGTGTGTGTGTGTGTGTGTGTGTGTGCGTGTGCGTGTGAGTGCGGTGTGGGTGGGTGTATGTGTGTGTGTATGTATATGTGTGTGTGTGTGTGGAAGGAAGGAATTCTGTTTACGTCTCGTCACACATTAGCTGATTGCAGACGTCTAATAACATATTGTTTACATTTTAGACTATTATCATAAAAGAAAGATGGACGATGTGGTTACATGGAACAAAAATAAAGGATAGATGAATTGCAGGACAGTAACTATGAAAAATTAGATAAAATAACTAAAATAATCTAATTACGATTTTGATTATAAAAATGTTCCTTAATGGACTTCCAAAAGGTTACTCGTTAATTTTACAAGAGAAACAACTGGCAACGAATCTAAAAGTCAAACACATTAACTGCCCAGTGCGACTTGGTATAACACCATTCAAAAGGGTTTCGTTAAGTCACAATCAAAAATCACATGTTGAACTGATAGATCCCCACGACATACGCATTAACAGTCTGGAATACTTGGTTGTAGGGAATTACATAAAAGTCTAACGTCAAGGCTAGAAACCGGTCGGCTAATCGACACCAAGTTTGACAGAGTTTGCTGACGAGGTTTTGATGAGGAACTGTATTGACTCCAGAAATCCCTCCGATTATATGACTAATTTCCTTGTATGTAAAGGACAATCAACCTTAATACTACCAAATATATTCTTTGTCCCCTTTTTGTGCTCTATCTGCTTGATCATTAAAGCGAAGGAGGTGTGCGATGGAACCCAAGAAAATACAAAATTAGTACCTTTCATGTAAAGCAGTGAACATGTACTTAATCTCAAATAATAATTCCTCTCTTTGTGTATTTTCAAAACCAATACAAACTTTTTAATACTGATGTGAATCAACACAAACAGGATATTAAATATTGAGATGGCAAGGAATTAAATATTTAATTGCCATCAGGACAGCACTGTTCAGCTGTAAATATGGAATGACCCTTACTAAATAATATGATTTTTCAGCTTTGAAATCTGGATTACAAAGCCAGATCCCGCACTACATCATCAAGAACTGAGCCGTCAGTGTATACTTTCCATAGTTAGTAAATTTCTTCCATGTCAATTTTGACAGATGCTGCTAACACATGCGGCGAAATCGCTTTATTTAGATCAGAAGAAAAAATGTTAACTGTTACTTCCGTTAGTTCCCAGGGACGGGGGTACCGGCGGAACCAGTACGCGAGGCGCTACCTCGTATGGGTCAATCTTTGATGAATTAAAAACGTCTGAAACATATGAACGAAGCGTCTCTAAATTTGAATTTTTCTGTGCATTTTTCGAAAAATCAATGTCGGATCGTGTATTTTAACTCTTCAAGGTCGTCCACCGCAATCCGTCTCACTACATATTTACAGAACTTATTTTCCTTTCTTCATCAAGTGGCAAAAGGCCTGCTATCTTATAAGCTTCAGAGGACTTAGTGTGCAAGGTACACCAGGGCCAACTTTACAGCTTTACTGTCAATTCTTTGAAGTTTCTTTAAATGCGATCGCGAAGCAGAAAAGATACTTCCTGTCCGTAAGTCAATCTTGATCGTACAAGACTGGTTGCTAAATGCAACAAACTTTAGGATCCTGTCCCATGGAGAATGACTGACAATTTTTAGAAAATTCAAACTTTTTAACTGCTTTAGTAACAATTGAGTCAATATGTTTTTTTCCAGTTTAGTTTTGGTGTAAGTAGGACACCTAAAAATTTTACTTCAAGTTTATAAAAAATTTCCCGTCCTCCCAGAAAGAATATAGGCAGGTTACGTGGGTTATATCCATTGTTAAAGAGAACCAAATGTGTCTTTTCAACAGAGAATTGAAAGCATTCAAATGCATATAACTATTTAATTTATCCAGCTCGTGCTGAAGAGCTTCTGAATATATTTATGTGACGTAAATTTGTTCTTTTCTTTAAAGATACATTAATCCATATTGCAATGTCATCAGCATATTGAGCTACCTTGGTATATGATGAAAAACATGTATATAAGTCATATAGCATTACATTGAATAACAATGGGGAGATTATAGACCTTGTGGAATTCCCATATTTATAGATCTTGAGGATGATAAAGTCACACCAACTTTGGTCATTATGTGTCTCCACTTAAAAATGATTTCACATAATTGTAGACGTGACCAGAAGACCAATTTGTTTTAATTTATATAATAATCGGCTGTGCCACACTCTATCGTAGCTTTAGTAAGATCAAAGAAGGAAGCAAGGACACTTTTACGTTTAGCAAACTGTTTCTTAATTTGAGTAGTTAGTCGTGTCAGGTGATCAATTGTACTTCGTCCTTTTCTAAATCCAGATTGATGTGAAGAAAATACATCATTTTTATCACAGTAATAGGCCATTCTAAAATTTATTATTTTTTCCATGACTTTTCCAGTATGAGACGTGACTGAAATGGGTCTATAGCTAGGACGTCTCAGACCGAGGCTTGCCCTGCTTTAGAATAGGAGTCACAATAGACGTCTTCCATATATCGGGAATTTGTCCACATTCCCAACATTTGTTAAATAATTTATGTAAAATGACTATCAGTTCTTGGTGTGTGTGTGTGTGTGTGTGTGTGTGTGTGTGTGTGTGTGTGTGTGTGTGCGTGCGTGCGTGCGTGCGTGCGTGCGTGTGTGTGTGTGTGTGTGTGTGTGTGTGTGTGTGTGTGGTGTGTGTGTGTGTGTGTGTGTGTGTGTGTGTGAGTGTGTGTGTGAGTGTGTGTGTGTGTGTGTGTGTGTGTGTGTGTGTGTGTGTGTGTGTGTGTGTGTGTTGTGTGTGTGTGTTTGTGTGTGTGGTGTTTTCAGGATATCAGAAGCGTATTGCAGTCTACGATGGAGGAGGTTTCGGGGGTGGGGGGGGGGAGGGAGCTTTGAGGAGGATGGGGGACGGGCGAAGAAAGAGACGGGGGATGGGGGATGTAGAGAGAACTGGGGCGGAGGAAGGGAGATAGAGGGGAGGGGGAGGGAAGAGAGACGGGGGAAAGGGAGGATGGAGAGGGGGAGTGGGGGAGGGGGAGGAGAGCGACGAGGGGACAGGGGGAGGTGGGGACGGCGATGAGAGATAAGATAAGACAAGATAATGTTGCTGATAGCCAGCGACCGCAAAGGGCCATATCAGGGCTGTCACCACGTTAAAATCAACTCACAAGTCATTCATTCACACAGGAAGGAGGTTGGGGAAAAGGGGGGCGGTAGGGAGGGGGGGGGGGGGGGGGGGACTTGTCAATAATCATCACAAGAGAAAAGACGGCAGAATGTGGTGGGGAGATATGTGGTGGGGAGATATGTGGTGGGGGGGGGGGGAGGGTAGACGCTGGGATTGGGGAGAACAGGGACTGGGGCTAAACCGACTCTGATTTTCTTTCAGTCCACATCCATGCAAAGCTACGTTTTTTGTGCAAGTGTTCAGTGTCGTCACGTATACAGGGAATGTTGATGGGGGGGGGGGGGGGGGGAGGGAGGAGGCGGCGGGGAGATGGAGGGGGAGGTGGTGGCGATTCGCACTCCAGAGGGGGGCATTGTTTCGGTCAAGTTCAGCGGATGAACAGTTACTGTTGCCAGTGTTATTCTCTGCCTGCACTCGTTGCATGCAAACTACATGAACACCACTAACAATAGCACGAGAACTACACTGACACCACTAAACAGTTACTGTCGCCATTGGTATTGCCCTGACTGCGCTCGTTGCATGGGAACTATACTGAACACCACTAAAAATAGCAGCATGAGAACTACACTGAAACCACTAAGATAGCAGCATGAGAACTACATGAACACCACTAAAATGCATGAGAACTATACTGGACACACTAAAATAGCAGCATGAGAAACTACACTGAACACCACTAAAAATAGCATGAGAACTACGCTGAATACACTAAAATAGCATGAGAAACTACACTGAACACCACTAAAATAAAATCGGAAATAGCAGCATGAGAACTACACTGATCACCACTAAAATAGCAGCATGAGAACTACACTGAACACCACTAATATAGTATGGAACTACACTGAACACCACTAAAATAGCAGCACGAGAACTACACTGAACACCACTAACATAGATGAGAACTACACTGAACACCACTAACATAGCATGAGAACTACACTGAACACCACTAAAATAGCATGAGAACTACACTGAACACACTAACATAGCATGAGAACTACACTGAACACCACTAAAAATAGCATGAGAACTACACTGAACACCACTAACATAGCATGGGAACTACACTGAACCACCACTAAAATAGCATGAGAACAACACTGAACACCACTAACATAGCATGAGAACTACACTGATCACCACCAAACTAGCAGCGGCGCAGGGTCAGCTTTGGTAGCTGACCTCATGGTGACGTCACATTAATAGCTCCGAATGGACCCCTAGCGCTGGAACAGTGGATGAACGATCCTAAGTATGTGCTGTGTGTGGGATGAGGGGGGGATGAGCAGATTAGGAGGAAAAGTCACTGACAAAGGGCAGTAGATTAGGCAGTGGACTCTCTCTCTCTCTCTCTCTCTCTCTCTCCTCTCTCTCTCTCTCTCTCTCTCTCTCTCTCTCTCTGCTTTCCCATCAGGAAATTGGAGTGGCATTATTGCAGAGGATGGGGAGGTGAGGCTGACAGCTTTACGACATTCACGATGATAGAGGTGAAGGGAGAAGGGGAGACATGGGTAGATGTCTCTGGGCCTGGTCTGTGTCTGTGTGTGCGCTGCATGTGTCCCTGCGTCTTTGTGTGTGTGTGTGTGTGTGTGTGTGTGTGTGTGTGTGTGTGTGTGTGTGTGTGTGTGTGTGTGTGTGTGTGTGTGTGTGTGTGTGTGTGTGCGTGTGTATGAGTTCAACCCGCTTTCTGCCAATAAAATATTAGTAAGCACACTTATTGTCAGTGTCCTCATTTACATACGTCATGTACAATTCAAGGAAAAACGACTCATCACGCTCCAGAAAGAAAGGTCCAGTGTCCTTGCTTTCTTTCCTCACTCTCAGGCAAAAACATTTAGACAGAGCAGGTGCTATGTCTTGATCCAGCATGTTTCTCTGTGCTGTCAGAGCAGGTGCTATGTCTTGATCCAGCATGTTTCTCTGTGCTGTCAGAGCAGGTGCTATGTCTTGATCCAGCATGTTTCTCTGTGCTGTCAGAGCAGGTGCTATGTCTTGATCCAGCATGTTTCTCTGTGCTGTCAGAGCAGGTGCTATGTCTTGATCCAGCATGTTCTCTGTGCTGTTTTGTATTGTTGTTTGTGTTTTTGTTTTCTTGTTCGTTCTTCTACATTTTTATGCTCTGTGTTTATTTACATTACTTTTTTTTTCTGTTCCAATCAAGCATCACTTAGAGGACGGAAGCAGTGCCGTGTCTCCGTTCGTGGGGGGGGGGGGGGGGGGGGGGGGCATGACAAGCGCCGACGGGACAAACTTCTTATAGCTGTGTGTGGAGAAATGACAGTGAGCGGCGTGGGATGTTGCACTGAGATGGAACACAAATTAAGACAAGATGCAAAGTATATAAACGTACTCCAGTTTATCTTGAACACGAGGTGAGACATTCCATAAAGAGGAAAAACTGACAGGCGTTATAGCCGTTAGTAACGGCTATTCTGGTAAACATCCGCCATCATCTGTGGCCCATGATGAACATACCTACAAATTTTCACAAAGATCGGCTAAGTACTTTTCTGAGATATTCCATAGAGAAGAAACCGTTTAGGGGTCGTTATAGCCGTTTAGTAACAGATATAACGGTAAATAAAACATTGGGCATCATCCATGGCCCATAATGAACATACCTACAAATTTTCAGAAAGATCGGCCGAGAAGTTTTGTCTGGAGCGAGTGGAACACATTTTGACCATGGACGGACAGACTGACACACAGACAGACACACGACAGACACACAGACAGCATTTCGTCGTTCCCATTCTAAAGTACTCCCTGTTCTATAAGAACTGGGAGTACAAAACAACAACAACAGCAGCAGCACCAGCAACAAAATATTAAAAACACTATATCATCTTTGTTCAGCCCAGCTTTGGAAAGGAGTTTTCTTCCAATCATGGACAATCAAGCTTGGAACATTCGATGTGGCGGATTACTCCACATCGTACAAAATGAATCTGTATTCACTGCCAGATGGACAGTCAAATGATCGAATCTGACATTGTCTTGGCAGTAGCGGATGGTAGAAGGTGACGGCCGACGATTGCTTGACAGAATAGGTTGTTTGGATTCTGTATACTAAGGGAAAGATGTGTTTAAAATGTAGTGTGGAGTTGGTCTACAATCGGGAAAAATGTGTCAAAAATATCATCTGCAGTTTGTCTACAAATGGAAAGATTGTGTTCAAATGTGATGTGGATTCATCTACAAACGAAAAAAAAATGTGTCAAAATGTCATGCGGAGTTGGTCTACAAACAGAAGGATTGTACTAAAAATGTGATAGTGGAGTTTGCCAATAACGGAAAGATTGTGTTGAAATGTCATGTGGAGTTTGTCAACAAACGGAACGAACGTGTTACAAATTTCATTCGGAGTTTATCGGAATAGCTCAGTTGGTAGACCGCGGACTCGTAATCTTGGTGATCTGGGGTTGCGGATTCGAACCTCCGCGGGGCGGTTTCGGTACAGGGGGATTTTTTCCCTCGGAGTTAACATTTGTTCTGACTCCATTTCCATACAGTCCTTCGAATGAGACTATAAACCGAGGTTCCGTGTGTGAAGCACGCATAACATCTTGCACACACGTAAAATCCATCACCAACTTTCGGAAGAGAAGGCCAGTTTGGCCGTTGGTATGGATGACACGTTACACATAGCATGCACCCTGCGTGGGAAATGGAAAGAATGAAGGAAGTAGGAAGATGAGTGATCGATATTGAACGATGCTGACTGGATGACACGGGAAACGACTGAATGAAGCGCGGCTGGCAGCTCTTCAGTCGGCACTACCCAGGTAGGCAGCCGTTGTGTAAACGAGTGTGGATTGTAAAGCGCTTAGAGGATGGTCTCTAGCTGAGAATAGGCGCTATATAAGTATTCATTATTATTATTATTATTTATCTGTTTTTGAAATGAACGCGTTTGGTGAAGGTTAAAATGTACTATTTCTGTTGACAGAATGAATGGTTAACAAAATTTACAGTGGACTTTGTCCACTATCGGAATAACTGCGTTAAGAAATATGTCATGTGTATGAATTGTTTGAAAGAAATTGATTAACAAAACTTTGTAGACGGTCTACAGATGGAAGGAAGGAACAAAGATAAGAGGTATGTAATCTGTGTCTATCAGAGGCAAGAAACAGGTTTACAAAATTGTTGTGCCGACTACGTTTACTAAAGGAAAAAAGTTTAAAATGTCATATGTCTTCTGTCGAAAAACATATGGATTAACAGAAAATACAACATGTCTGTATCCACTACAGAAAGAACGGGTTAAACAATAAACGTCATGTGGATTGTGTTCTACCGACGGAAAGTTACGAGTCAACAAACACGTCATGTGGATTGTGTCACTGACGGAAAGAAGGGTTAATAAAAACGTCATGTGGATTGTGTCTACTGACAGAAAGAACGAGTTAACGACAAGTATGCAAAGCATATAAACGTACTCCAGTTTATCTGAATACGCGTGAGATATTCCATAAAGAGGTAAAACCGTCTTGGGCTGGTGTAACCGTTCGTAGTGGCTATTCTGGTAAACATCGGCATCATCTGTGACCTATATGAACTTTCTTACAAATTTTCAGAAAGATCGGCCAAGAACTTTCTGAGACATTCCATAAAGAGGAAACCATTATGGGCTTTAGTAACGGCTATAACGGTAAACTAAACATCGGACATCATTCGTGACCCATAATGAACATACTACAAATTTTCAGAAAGATCGGCCACGTACTTTCTGAGATCTCTATTTAAAAAAAAAGAAAAGCCGTTAGTAACGGCTATAACGGTGAACTAAAACGTCGGGCATCATCCGTCGACCATAACGAACATACCTACAAATTTTCAGAAAGATCGGCAAGTGCTTTCTGATATATTCCATAAAGAAGAAAAACGACACAGGCAGTTATAGCCGTTAGTAACGGGAATCATCCGTGACCCATAATGAACATACCTGTAATTTTCACAAAGATCGCCAAAGTACTTTCTGAGATATTTCGTGAAGAAGAAAAACCGTTACAGGCGTTCCAGCCGTTAGTAACGGCTGTTAGTAACGGCTGTAACGGTAACCTAAAACACCGGGCATTATTCGTGGACCCATAATGAACATACCTGCTAATTTTCACAAAGATCGGCCAAGTACCTTTTGAGATATTCATGAAGAAGAAAAACCGTTACAGGCCGTTACAGCGTTAGTAACGGCTATTAACAGGGTAAACTAAAACTCGCGCATCATCCGTGACCCATAATGAACATACCTACAAATTTTCACACAGATCGGCCAAGTACTTTCCATAAAGAAAAAAAACCGTTACAGGCCGTTACTGCCGTTAGTAACGGATATAACGGTAAACTAAGCATCGGGCATCACCGTGACCCATAATGAACATGCTACAATTTCAGAAAGATCGGCTGGTAGTTTTGTCTGGAGCGAGTGGAACACATTTTGACCACGAACGGACGGACACACACACACACACACACACACACACACACACACACACACACACCACACACACACACACACACACACACAGAGAGAGAGAGAGAGAGAGAGAGAGAGAGAGAGAGAGAGAGAGAGAGAGAGAGAGAGAGAGGAGAGGCATT
Source organism: Conus ventricosus (assembly GCA_018398815.1). Taxonomy (NCBI): domain Eukaryota; kingdom Metazoa; phylum Mollusca; class Gastropoda; order Neogastropoda; family Conidae; genus Conus; species Conus ventricosus. The sequence continues at coordinate 19,413,607 of CM031606.1, forward strand.
TCTTCGTTCCCATTCTAAAGTACTCCCGTTCTATAAGAACTGGGAGTACAAAAGCATCATATGGATTGTGTCTACTGACGGAAAGAACGAGTTAACAAACACGTCATGTGGATTGTGTCTACTGACGGAAAGAACGGATTAACAACATGTCATGTGGTTTGTGTCCACTGACGGAAAGAACGGATTAACAAACACGTCATGTGGATTGTGTCTACTGACGGAAAGAACGGATTAACAAACACGTCATGTGGATTGTGTCTACTGACGGAAGAACGGATTAACAAACACGTCATGTGGATTGTGTCTACTGACGGAAAGAACGGATTAACAAACACGTCATGTGGATTGTGTCTACTGACGGAAAGAAGGATTAACAAACACGTCATGTGGATTGTGTCTACTGACGGAAGAACGGATTAAAAACACGTCATGTGGATTGTGTCTACTGACGGAAAGAACGGATTAACAAACACGTCATGTGGTTGTGTCCACTGACGGAAAGAACGGATTACCAAAACAGTCATGTGGATTGTGTCTACTGACGGAAAGAACGGATTAACAAACACGTCATGTGGATTGTGTCTACTGACGGAAAGAACGGATTAACAAACACGTCATGTGGATGTGTCTACTGACGGAAAGAACGGATTAACAAAATGTCATGTGGATTGTGTCTACTGACGGAAAAGAACGAGTTAACAAACACGTCATGTGGATTGTGTCTACTGACGGAAAGAACGAGTTTACAACACGTCATGTGGATTGTGTTACTGACGGAAAAGAACGGATTCACAAAATGACATGTGCATTGTGTTACTGTTGAAAAACTTTTGCTGTTCAAAATGTACAAAATGTCACATGCATTGTCTCTACTGTTGGAAGAATGCTTTTAAAATATCGTGAGCACTTTGCTTACTAAGGGAAAGGATGGGTCGACGAAAATGTCATGTCAATGTACCTATTTAACAGAAAGAATGGTTTGAGAAAATATTCATCTGAACTGTGTTCTAATGGCAAAGAATGGGTAATGTGTGTGGAAAATGTCATGTGCATTGTGTCTACAAAGAGAAAGAAACACGTTTACAAAAAATAAAATGTCACGTGAACATTGTCATAAACGGAACGAATGCGTTAACAAAAATGCGATGTGAATTGTGCCTATAACAGAAAGAATCGGTTAAGAAATATGTCATGTGAATTGTGTCTATAAGCAGAAAGAATCGGTTATGGAAAATGCCATGTGAATTGTGTCTATAAACAGAAAGAATCGGTTAAGAAAAATGTCATGTGAATTGTGTCTACAGACGGAAAGAATGGGTTTTGAAAAATGTTATGTGCAGTGTGTCTGTCTAAAAGGGAAAAAATGGTTCACCAAATATGTCATGCAAACTAAGCCTACCTACGGAAAAGACGGGTTAACAAAAACATCATGTGAACTATGTTTACAGAATGGTCTAGCAAAAATTCCATGTAAAATATCATCTAAAGGGAAGAATACATCCAAAAACGTCATTAAACTGTGTCCACTAGGAGCAAGAATGGATTAACAAAAACTCATATGCGCTGTGTTTTACTAAGGGAAAGAACGATCAACAACAACAAAAAGTCATGTGAACTGTCTCTATTACAAAAAGAACGGGATGGCAAAATTCATGTCTGCTCTGTGTATACTAACGGAAAGAATAGGACAAGTGAACTGTGACTTCTTAAGGAAAGCGTGGCTTAAGAAATATTTCATGTGCACTGTGTCGACGTAAGGGAAGATGGGTTTACGAAATGTCACTTCACTGTGTCTTTTAGTTTAAAGAATGGAAATAGAAGTGTCATGTGAAACTGTGTTTACTGAAGGAAAGAATGGTTTGACAAAATTCCACATGAACTTTGCCACTAAAGGAGAGAATGGGTTAACAACGATGTCATGTTCACTTGGTCTACTTATGGACAATATGCGTTGATAGAAATGTCACGTGAAGTGTGTTACTAATGGAAAGACTAGTCTAAATGACGTGTGTGGCCAACAGAAATGTCTCGTGTACCGTGTCTGCTAGTAGAAAGCATGGATTTTTTTTTAATGTCATGTGCGCCTGCGTCTCTAAAAGAAAAAAATGGGTGGAGAAAAATGTCGTGTGAATGGAAAAAGAAAACCGAAGATGCTGGGGAGGACCAGAGAAGCACTGTCTTCACCTGCCTTTAGAGCAGTCCTGTACCACCCTTGGAGGCCTGCGCTGTGTTGACGATGGGTACAGGCACGCGCAGGACACTCCATTAAGATATCAAGGGACATCACTGCTCCTGAACAGAGGTGAATCAGACTACAGGATGCAACTCATAACAGCCTTAAAGTAGCACCCCATGGGTTGTACCAGCCCGTATGTCATGACTGCAGAACCCACCGGCGAAAAAACACCACCCTCATCTGTCGAGCACACCCCACAGACCCAATCACCCTGCCCACGGACAGTGAAGACAGTGCCACTCCGACACAGCCAAGCTTTCGCCATACGGTCTTATGTGCCCTCAAGAGAGAATCCAAGTTGTAGTCTTTCTCACTGTCAACAGGACTTTCCTGTGGTCAGTGGGTCCTTTCCTCACCGTCACTGGACCTTTCTCCAGGGTCAGCCTAGTTAAGGCAAAGAAGAAAAAGAAACACCCAAAGGTGCTGGGGGAGGACCCAGAGAAGCACTGTCTTCACCTGCCTTTAGAGCAGTCCTGTACCACCCTTGGAGGCCTGCGCTGTGTTGACGATGGGTACAGGCACGCGCAGGACACTCCATTAAGATATCACCGTGTGATGGGTATGATGTACGAACGGGAAAAACATGATCAACAAAAATGGCTGTGTAAACAGTGTCTACGAACAGAAAAAATGAGTCAACAAACATGGCACGTGTATTATGGCAAAAAGTCATGTGCTGTTCGCACCAAAAGAACTAATAGATCGATTAAAAAAAATCATGTGAACTAGGTTTACGAATGGGAAGAATGGTTAACAAAATGTCATGTGATCTGAGAAAGCTAATGGAAACGTCGGCTATCAAAAATGTCATGTGATCTGAGAAAGCTAATGGAAAACGTCGGCTATCAAAAATGTATGTGATCTGAGTAAGGTAATGGAAACGTCGGTTATCAAAATGTCATGAGATCTGAGTAAGCTGATGGAAAACGTCGGTTATCAAAAATGTCATGTGATCTGAGTAAGCTATGGAAAACGTCGGTTATCAAAAATGTATGTGATCTGAGTAAGGTAATGGAAAACGGTCGGTTATCAAAAATGTCATGTGATCTGAGTAAGCTGATGGAAAAACGTCGGTTATCAAAATGTCATGTGATCTGAGTAAGCTGATGGAAAACGTCGGTTATCAAAAATGTCATGTGATCTGAGTAAGGTAATGGAAAACGTCGGTTATCAAAAATGGTCATGTGATCCGAGTAAGCTAATGGAAAACGTCGGTTATCAAAAATGTCATGTGGACTATCTATTAGCAGAAAGAACGGGTGATGAAAATGTCAAGTGAACTATGACATCCAACAGAAAGAACAGGTATCAAAATGTCCTGAGAAATGTGTCAACTGACGGCAAGAAAGTAATATAAAGATGTCATATGGACTGTCGTAACTAGCGGAAAGAAAGGGATATAAACTGTCTGTGGACTGTATGAACTAGCGGAAAGAAAGGGATATAAACTGTCTGTGGACTGTACGAACTAGCGGAAGAAAGGGATATAAACTGTCTGTGGACTGTACGAACTAGTGGAAAGAAAGGGATTAAACTGTCCTGTGGACTGTTGAACTAGCGGAAGAAAGGGATATAAACTGTCCTGGGGACTGTACGAAACTAGCGGAAGAAAGGGATATAAACTGTCTGTGGACTGTACGAACTAGCGGAAAGAAAGGGATATAAACTGTCTGTGGACTGTACGAACTAGCGGAAAGAAAGGGATATAAACTGTCCTGTGGACTGTACGAACTAGCGGAAAGAAAGGGATATAAAATGTCCTGTGGACTGTACGAACTAGCGGAAAGAAAGGGATATAAAACTGTCCTGTGGACTGTACGAACTAGCGGAAAGAAGGGATATAAAACTGTCCTGTGGACTGTACGAACTTGCGGAAAGAAAGGGATATAAACTGTCTGGTGGACTGTATGAACTAGCAGAAAGAATGGGAGAACACGAAATGTCACGTGGACTGTGCAAACCAAAGGAAAGAGTGGGAGACCAAATGATACGTGGAGTGTTAACTAACGGAACGAATAGGATACAAGAATGGCGTGTGCTTACAACAGACAGATACTTCCACAAAAGTCTCTGTCCTGCGCCCTGGGAAGAAACAAAAAGGAAAAAATGTGTGCACCTTGAACTCGCATGAAAAACTCACCTTTACACTGTGCTTGCTCTCCTGGTCGGAATGTTTTTAAATAGTGATTGTGCTCTTGGAAAAAGGGGAAAAAAAAGAGAGATTGCCTGGCACTTTGGCGGAAGCATCGGGCGAGAGAGAGGAGCGGAGAAAGAAAGTAGTAAGGAAAAAAAAAGAAGAGAAAGAAGGTTTGTCTTTTTTTTAAGCAGAGCTTTTGTTGATTCTAGGGAAGCACTTGCATTTGGAATGGGCCCCTTTTCTGCGTCCTCTCCAAGAAGATTTTTATTTTTTTTAAAAAAATTATGATTTTTTTTTAAAATTAAAAAAAAATTTTACAAAGATCGGCAAGTCCTTTGAGATATCATGGAAGAAGGCAAATAGTTAAGGCGTTACTGGTTAGTAACGTCTATTTATACAGGGAAACTAAAACATCGCGCAATTTCCTGTGACCATAATGAATCATACTACAGAGTTTTCACACAGATCGGCAAGTACTTTCCATTAAAGAATAAACGTTACAGGCCGTTACTGCGTTAGTAACGGATAATACGGTAAACTAAAGCTATCGGGCATCACCCGTGACCATAAATGAAACTTGCCTACAAATTTTCAGAAGATCGCCGGGCCTGGTTTTTTGTCTGGGAGCGAGTGGATGGAAACATTGTTGACCACGAACGGACGGACACACAACAACACAACACACACACACAACTCAACACAACACACACACACAACACACACACACACACAGAGTGAGAGAGAGAGATGGAGAGTGAAGAGAGATGACGATGAGGAGAAGTGAAGAGAGAGAGAGAGGAGCATTTTCTCTCGTTCATCTAAAGTACTCCGTTATATAAGAATAAAACTGGGAGTACAAAAAGCATCATATGGATGTGTCTATGACGGAAAGGAAACGAGTTAAAAACACTTATGTGGATTGTGGTCTAACTGCGGAAAGAACGGATTAACAAAATTTTGTCATGTGGGTTTGTGCACTGCGGAAAGAACGGATTAACAAATCACGTCATGTGATTGTTGTTACTGACGGCACAAAGAAACTGATTAACAAACACGTATGTGGATTGTTATGTCTACTGGACGGAAAGAACGGAATTAACAAACACGTCATGGGGATTGGGTGACTGACGGGAAAGAAGATTAACAAAACGTCATGTGGATTGTGTCTACTGACGGACAGAACGGATTAACAAACACGTATGTGGATTGTGTCTATCGACGGAAAGAAAAGGATTAACAAAACCAGTCATGTGATTGGGTTACTGACGGAAAGAACGGATTAACAAAGTCATGTGGTTTGTGTCCCACTGACGGTGACAGAAGGTAATCAAACGTCATGTGGATTGTGTCTACTGACGGAAAAGAAATCGGATTAACAACAGTCATGTGGATTGTGTCTATGCGAGAAGAACGGATAACAAAACAGATGTGGATTGTGTTATACTGTCGGACGACGGGGAATTAACAAACATGTTCATGTGGATTGTGTCTACTGAGGAAAGTACGAGTTAACAAAACGTCATTTGGATTGGTGTTACTGACGCGGAAAAGAACGAGTTTACAAACGTCATGTGGATTGGTGTTTTCTATGACGGAAAGACCGGATTCACAAAAATGGATGGGCATTGTGTCTATGGTTGAAAAACTTTTGCTGTTCAAAAATGTTACAAAGGTCACATGCATTGTTCTAATGTTGGAAGAATGCTTTTTAAACTATTCGTGAGCATTTGCTTATAAGGGATAGGATGGGTCGCGAAATGTCATGTCAAATGTACCTATTTAACAGAAAGAAATGGTTTTTTGAGAAAATATCTTGAACTGTGTTTTAAGGCAAAGGAAATGGGTAATTTGTGTGTGAGAAATGTCATGTGCATTGTGTCTACAAAGAGAAAGAACGTTTCCCCCCACAAATGTCACGTGAACTCTGTCATAAACGGAAACGAATGCGTTAACAAAAATGCGATGGAAATTGTGCCTATAAAGAAAGATTGGTTAAGAAATATGTCAAGTGGAATTGTGTCTTAAGCAGAAGAAATCGGTTATGGAAAATGCCATGTGATTTGTGTCTATAAACAGAAAGATTCGTTTAAGAAAAAGTCATGTGAATTGTTGTCTACAGACGGAAAGAATGGGTTTTGAAAAAATGTTATATGTGCAGTGAGTATGTACCCTGGAAAAAATAAGGTTCAACAAAATATGTCATGCAAACTAAGTACCTACGGAAACGACGGTGTGTTAACAAAAACATCTTGTGAACTATGTTTATAGAATGGTTAGCAAAAATTCCATGTAAATATATCATCTAATGGGAGAACTACATCAAAACGTCATTTAAAACTGTGTCCACTGGAGCAAGATGATTAACAAAAAAATCATATGCGTGTGTTTATAGGGGAAAGAACCGATCAAACAACAAACAAAAAGTCATGTGAACTGTCTTATTTACAAAAAGAAGGGATGCAAAACTATCATGTCTGCTTGTGTTACTACGGAAAGTAGAGGACAACGTGAACTGTGACTTCTTAAGGAACAGCGTGGCTTAAGAAATATTTCCTGATGCTCTGTGTCGAATGTAAGGGAGATGGGTTTACAGAATGTCATCTTCACTGTGTCTTTTAGTTTAAAAGAATGAAATAGAAGTGTCATGTGAATGTGTTAAGAAGGAAAGAATGGTTTGACAAATTAAATGAACTTCTGCCACTAACGGGAGAATGGGTTAACAACGATGTCTGTTCACTTGGTCTACTTATCGGACAATATGCGTTGTAGAAAGTCCCGTGAAGTGTGTTACTAATGGAAAGGACTAGGACTAAAATGTCGTTTTGTGGCCAACTGAAATGTTCGTGTTGTACGGGTCTGCCTTTAGTAGAAAGCATGGATTTTTTTTTAATGTCATGTGCGCTGGTTACTAAAGAAAAAAATGGGTGGAGAAAAATGGTCGTGGTGATATGGAAACGGAAAACCGAAGATGCTGGGTTGGACCAGGAAGACTGTTTCACCTGCCTTTTAGAGCAGTCTGTACACTTGGAGGTGCGCTGAGTTGACGATGGGTAAGGCACGCGCAGGACACTCATTAGATTAAGGGAATCATGCTCCTGAACAAGGTTGAATCAGACTACAGGATGCAATCTAACCAGCCTAAGTGCACCCCCTGGGTTACAGCCCGTATGTATGACTGCAGAACACGGCGAAAAACAACCCTCATTGTTCGGGCAACACAGACCCAATCCCCTGCACGAGACGATGAAGGACTGTGCATTCCAGACACAGCCACGCTTTCGCCATACGGTCTTATGTGCCTAAGAGAGAATCCCAAGTTGTAGTCTTTCTCACTGTATCCGGGACTTTCTGTGGTAGTGTGTTTTCTCACGTATGACTTTCTCAGGGTCGCTCGTACGGCACCGACGAAAAAGATACACCAGGTGTGGGGGAGGCCCCCAGAGAAGCATGTCTTCACCTGCTTTAGAGAGTCCTGTACACCTTGGAAGGCCTGTGCGCTGTGGTTTGACGTGTGTTACAGGACGCGAGGACACTCATTAAGATATCACGTGCAGTGAATGGTATGATGTACGAACGGGGAAACATGAATCAACGAAGGCTGTGTAAACAGGTCTAGAACAGAAAAATTGAGTCACAAACATGGCAGTGTCGTATGGAAACACGGTCATGTGCTGTTCGACCAAAGAATAATAGAATCGATTAACAAAAATCATGTGAATAGGTTAGAAGGGAAGAATGGTTAACAAAAAATGTATTGTGCTCTGAGGAAGTAATGGAAAACGTTCGGTATCAAATGTCATGTGATTGAGAAAGCTCATGGAAAACGTGGCTGTCAAAAATGTCATGTGATTGCGTAAGGTAATGGAAAAAAGTCGGTTATTAAAAATGGCATGAGATTGAGTAGTGATGGCAAACGTCGGTTATCAAAATGTCATGTGATTGAGTAAGCTAATGACAAACGGGCGGTTCTTCAAAAATGTATGTGATGAGTACGGTAATGGAACGTCGGATATCAAAAATGTCATGTGATCTGAGTAAGTGGATGGGCCAACGTGGTTATCAAAAATGTCATGTGATCTGAGTAATTGCAGGCCAAAGTTCGGTTATCAAAATGTATGTGATTGAGTAAGGTAATGGGAACCCCGTGGATCTCAAAATGGTCTTGTGCTCGAGTTAAGCTAATGGAAACGTACGGTTATCAAAAATGTCATGTGGACTTCTAGTAGCAGAAAGAAGGGTGATGGAAAATGTCAAGTGAACTATGACATCAACGAAAGAAACAGGTATCAAAATGTCTGAGAAATGTGTAACTGCGGCAAAGAAAGTAATATAAGATGTCTATGACTGTCTGTCATAGCGGAAAGAAAGGGATATAAACTGTCTGTGGGACAGTATGAATAGGGTACAGAAAAGGGATATAAATGTCTGTGGGATGTACGAATAGCGGAAAGAACGGGTTATAAAACTGTCCTGTGGATGTACGAATAGTGGAAAGAAAGGGATATAAAACTGTCTGTGGACTGTATGAATAGCGGAAGAAAGGGGGATATAAGATTGTCTGTGGAATGTCGAATAGCGGACGAAAGGATCTAAAATGTTGGTGGACTGTAGAACTTAGCGGAAAGAAAGGGATATAAACTGTTTGTGGACTGTACGAACTAGCGGAAGAAAGGGATATAAACTGTCTGGGATGTAGAATAGCGGAAAGAAAGGGAAAAATATACTGTCTGTGGGACTGTAGAATAGCGGAAAAAAGGGATATAAATGTTGTGGATGTACGAACTGCGGAAAGAAAGGGGATATAAACTGTCTCCTGTGGACTGTACGAACTAGCGGAAAGAAAATGGGTTATAAATGATTCTGTGGACTGTATGAACTAGGATAGCATGGGAGTAACGTGAAGTCAGTGGACGTGCAAACAAGGAAAGAGTGGTAGTGGGAGACCAAAATTGATACGTGGTGTGTTAACTATCGGAAAGAATAGGATACCAAGAATGGCGTTGTGCTTTCAACAGACAGCTACTTCCACAAAAGTCTCTGTCCTGCGCCCTGGGAAGAAACAAAAGGAAAAAATGTGTTGCATATTGAACTCGATGAAAAACTCCCTTTCCACTGTGCTTGCTCCTCCTGGTCGGAATGTTTTAAAATAGTGATTTGTGTTTGGAAAAAGTGGGAAAAAAAAAAAAAGAGAGATTGCTGGCACTCTGGGCGGAAGGCATCGGGGCGAGGAGTTGAGAGCGGAAGAAAGTAGTAAGGAAAATAAAGAAGAGAAAGAAGGTGTGTCTTTTTTTTTAAGCAGAGCTTATTGTTGATTTCGGAGCAAGCACTTGCATTTGGAACTGGCGCCATTGGCATGCGTCCTTGCCAAGAGATTTAGATGTTCTTTAAAAATATATATCTGTATTTTTTTTTAAATTAAAACTAAAGAATTGAGGAAGTGAATGGGGGTTTAGGTCTGGTGAACCAAGATTGCGTTGTTTGTGTTAGGGTGGTTCTGCATCTGTTGTGACCCAAAGAAAATAAGTGAAATGTGTTTCATGATGTATGTACTGAAAATAGTGTTGATGTAATTTTTTGCGGAATATTGTTGAATTCGATTTTATAATGGCAACGAAAACAAAGAAAAGAAATTGAAATCCGTGGCAACGAAGAGAATCAAAGATGAGAGAGAGAAAGGAACTTTTTTTTTACCAGGGGAAGCTGTTGTGAATGGTATTCTGGTTTGTTTCTATGGAAAGAAAGGAGTCAGATTTGGGATGGTGAGGGAAGCATGATTGTCTTTGCATGTGGGGTGTATGTAGAGACTGTGTGTGACAGTGTCTGTGGACTTTATCTTTCAAGGAAAGAAAGGATTAAATAAATTGTATATGGACGTTGGGACTGTCTTTGCTGTTGGAAAGAATCGGGTTACACACAAAACACAACCAACAACACAACACCACGCGGCGCGCGCGCGCCGCGGCGAACGCGCGAAGATAAACAGCAGCACATTTGTCTTCAGTAGGCAAGGCAGCATCTGTGAGCTGTCTCAGGGAGCGTAAGGAGACTCTTTCATAAACGTCAATACCATGGGACGACGGGTTAATGACGTCCAAGTTCTGAGCCAGAAATCAGGACGTTCTGTCGGACCGTCCATTCCCTTCCCAACCCCCGCTCTTCTACACTCACCCCTCCCACTCTTCCTCCTGGGAAGCGCATTTGCTTAGTCAGAAACCAGGACGGAGTGAAAACCCAGACTCCCCCCCCTCCTTTCCACTTGGAAGTGGCCGAAGTGTGGAATGCTATGAATACGTTCCTCAAAGGCCCAGGGAGACATTTCAGAACTGGCGAAAATTACGGGCGTAAGCTGATTTTGGAGGATTGTGCGAGCGTGGGCTTGTGTGTTGTGTGTGTTGGGTGGGGGGGGGGGGCGCGGGGGGAGGGGAGGGGCGGTGGTCAAATGGCAATAATGTCGTCAACGGAGCGAAAGTGAAGTGTTCGTCACAGGGGGAGTGCAATGTGTTTCATGATGAATCAGCATGCAGCATTTTTTTTTTTTTCTTTTTCCACTTGCATGTTATATGCAAAATGATAAGACTTTTGCCAACTTGTATGTGGCGGACACAATGCTTTTGTATCGTTTGAACTTTAGATAGCAGTGAATTGTGAAGAACACCATATGTTTCTAAATCAGTTATCGTTGTATGGAAAAATATTCGTAATCATTGAGATTTAAGAAAACTATCTCTGATAACAGGCAAAGGGCATTTTTTCATTGAAATTACTTTCAAAATTCAGCTTTGCGTCTTGTTGAAAAAGCTTTGTGATAATCGGGCTTGGACTTCGTAGAATCATACTTCGATAAATGGTAGTATTATTATTGAAACACTTCTTTGATAATTAAGCTTCGATTTTTAGGAAACGATTTGATTGCTCTAAATTGTTGGGATTTTTATTGCACACGTACCTTGGACAATGTTGACAGGTTTAAGGCAAACACACTGCAAGCTCGCCTGACTTTTTCATTGGACTCGTTTGAATGAATTGGGCTGGAATTTTTTTAACTGAAACATGTTTTGGTTAATCGGTTTCGATTTTCATTTTAAAACTTCTTTTTATAAGTGGCTTGGCATTTTTTCAAAGAGCCACTTGATGACTAAGTTTGACATGTTACTGAAACATACCTGTTGTGAGGTGGATCTCATTTTCTGAATATTGTTGTGAATGAATTTTATTGTACTGAACATACTGTTGTGACATGAATTTTTTATTGGTACTGCGACATACCTGTTGTGAATCGAATTTCCATTTATTGAAAACATGGTGGTTATAATTGCTGACATTTTAATGAAACATGTTTTATAATTGTTTAAGGTTTTACTGAAAATATTTTGATAAATGACTGGCTATAAAAATCGGTCTGGCTTTTCTATTGGAAACATAGATTGATTAGGATTGGTTGGCTATCTTTTCAGACAGTATCTTTTAATATGTTTATATTTTAATTGAAATATGTTGAGAAATTTCCAGCTTCATTTTATTCATCACTCTTTTATAAACAGGCTTTCGCGTTATTGTGGCCCTTTCAAAATGCTGTATTTTCCTGGAACATATCTTTACACCTGCTTGCTGTTCATTGTACATGTTTTCAATAAATCGATTTTGCATTCTCATTGGAAAATAACTTTCGTACGTTTCTTTTCGATGAGAATAATATTTCAGGAAATAATTGTTTCCGTATTACATTTTAGGTAATCCTATTGTTCTGACATTTTAGATCCCAGTCCAGGAAATCCAAATAAATATCATTTTCAAAAAAAAAGTTATATCGAACTTTTGGCAATCCGGTTGCCTTGCGAATAGAAAAGGTGTGTTAGTGATATTTCTCTTCAGAGCTATTGTGTGTTGATCATTACTCAATCATTTGGTCGTGTGTTCTCGTAGGCAGATGAAGGAATAATCTTACCTTTACTTTCTTCTTCTCTCTCTCTCTCTCTCTTCTCTTCTCTCTCTGTGTCGTGTGTGTGTTGTGTGTTGTGTGTGTTGTGTAGGGGGGAGCTTATATGTAACTCGAATTAGCTGGGATTATCAAATTGAATTGATTAGTAAGTGACGCCGAACGTTTCTCAAATGATGATAAAAAGCGTCAGTCAAACGGTGTTGGTAAACCAGTCATCTTTGGTTCAAAGTAGTTCCATTAAGTAAGGCGTTACAGGGCTGCATTCAAACGCACTGACCTGTCTCTTTGGCACCGCGTGGAAGTTGTGTGGAGGACTCATAATGAACAAACAAACAAACAAACAAAAAACAAAATAGGTTTCCATCAAGTAAAGCAACTGTGGAGCTATGGGTCACAGGCACCTCAACATCGACAGCAACGAAGTGGAACGAGGGACCGACAAACTTAGGCTGGTTGCTTACTGACCCTTTTTGTGAGGGAGGCGTGCGCGGGGATTGATGACAAATGGAATAACGATTGGAAAGATTGAAAAGGAGGCAGTGGACGAAGGGAGAAGCGTAATGGAAGAGAGGCGAGGGGTTCCAGGAAGATGGGGGAGGGGGGGGGGGGGGGAGGGGGTGAGTACAGTATGGTGGGTGGGGCAGCTGCTTGGAGGGAAAGCAGGGTAGATGTCCTACTTTACGATGCAGGGAAATAGGGGAACGGAGAAAGAATGGATAGATGTATATCCACGGGTACGCTTGCATCGGTGTGTGACAGGGGCGACGACGGAACATAAGCTCTTCTCTCTCTTTGGGTCTGCTCTGTATCTGTGTTCTGTTCCTGTCTCTGTCTCTCTGTCTTGTCTGTCTGTCTGTTCTCTCTCTCTCTTCTCTCTTTCTCTCTCTCTCTCTCTTGTTCTCTGTCTCTGTTCTCTGTTTGTCTGTTGTCTCTTTTCTTCTCTCTCTCTCTTCTCTCTCTCTTCTCTTCGCTATTCACAACAAAACCACAAAAACACACACACACCACACACACCACACACACGACGCCACACACACCACACACCACCCACACACAACCCCACCAAGAGAGAAGATGAGAGAGGAGAACATGGAAAGCAGACCAAGAGTTCCAAAAAAATCACATTTTGAGGTGGGTGGGGGTGCCTGGGGGGATGGGGGGGGGGAAGGGGGGACACCAAGTTTGCTCCCGTTTAGATCATTAACGCTGTGCTTGCAGTGAGCGGAGTGAGTGCAATCTATCTTCTGCTGTAGCTGCTTTCCCTGGGTGGAGGGCTACGTTGGATTTGAAAAGAAGATCTTCTGTGGGTCGTTCGCTGTTTGTTCCGGTGTCGTGTATTCTCCGTGCAAGTGTTGAGAGCGGACAGCAGGGAAGCGGATTTAGGAGGAGAAGGAGCACTTATTTGATGACCTGACAAGCACAGTCAAAACGTTGTCGAGCGCAATGGGAGCGCGGGGGTATGAGAAAAGTCTGCAATATTTGTCAGTCATTTGTTTCTACGACGAACTCTTTTTTTTGCTGTCCAATCTGCGCCGCTCAGCGGCAGTGCACCCACGGTGTCCGACACCCGTCACCCGCAAGCAGGTCGGTCGCGCAGCCCCGGCTCGGGAATAAGGAGAAGTCAATGTTCAGTCGTCAGAGGGCAACACGAGAGGAGTCATGCATGCTGCGAGTATTCGGTGGTGTCGTGGCGGCTGTTTGATTAAATACGCAGGACACATACTAAGCATTTGACGACACTTAATGTTAGTCGCCGGATCCGGCGTGAGGTGGCTTCCTCTGGGGCGCACCACGTCCGTCCAACGAAGCCCCATTGACTTGCCTATACGATGAGACGGGACCAAACCAAGGCCACAGGACGCGGAGGGGACCGAAATTGAGGTCACAGAGAAAGGGATGAAGGGCCACAGAACTTGAGACTTTTTTTTTGTTTTGATGCTGATCGATAAGAATGAGGTTGTTTAAGATGATGATACAGGTTTTATTTAGGTCTGAGAAACATGACAGGGTGTACTCTCGCTTTCGCTTCATAATATATCCGGCGTTCAAACCAGTGCCCAAGAGAAATCAGGACTGCAGTGTTGGTCAGGAATTTGAGCAAAATAAGCAAGATCATTAGGTGGATGTAACTCGACTTTGTGGTCCCAGTCTTTCCATTGAGTCGCAGCAAACTCAACTTCTGGTAGGGTCGGTGGGGCATAAACAATGATTGATGGAAATCGACCACGACATCCTGGCCGGGAGGTACGCGACGTAACACTTCGCACGGCGGCTGGTACGACGAACGTTTTCTTTGTGTTTGTCGGCTGCTAAGTAGAGTGTTTTTGATAATTCTTTTTTTAATAGGACCGTGCGAAGGGGATGCTGGTGAATTTAAGGGGATGGGAGAGGGGAGGGGGCGTTAGAATCATCATCTTTTGCCTCCCCGATAGGCACTTAAAAGAACACTGAACATCACCACAAAGATGCTGGCCTCTTGTGGTAAGTTGCCAGTGACGATTGCTATGATAGTTCTGTATAAAACATGCTGCCGGAAAGAGTTTTCGTGTTGTTGTGGGGGAGGGTGGTAGGAATGATGGGGTGGGACTAAGTCAATCAAAGGCAGGAAAGGTGTGATGAAAGCTCCAAAAAAGTGTACTGTTGTCTCCTTTATTGTCCAGTAAGAACATGACACATTTCCACCGGATTATCAACAGTCCGTATTTGTTGAATATCCTCGCGTGTTTGCGCCGTCGTCAAGCGATTGAAAGGGCAATTCTTCAACCCTCAGGCACCAAAATGCAACTTCTGTGTCAGATGTCAAGGTCGTGCATTAGGGAAAACCACCAGTCTGTAGTTTGCTTGGCATTTTCGGAGCGTTTTCAACAGGACATCGCTCCTACATGAACCTTTGATGGAAGATTTCCCGGCGCCAATGTTGGGAGTATAAAGTGTCCGTGTCACCAAGGAATCGTCATGCGCGCGGAATGATGTGGTTTGTACACCAACCCATACATGGGGACATGATTCTAGGACTTACAGCTAAGGAAGAGATAAGTTACAGCTAAGCGAGGTGAGGTTTGGGAAGACAGGCTTGTGGACAACACAGCTCAAGAGGAAAGCACACGAGGAGCTAATGTAAGAAACAGGAATGGGTCAATGATTCAACAGCGCGGCTTTGCGTGACAAAATATCTGTTTCAGTTCAGGGGTCCAGTGCAGTGACTTACGATGATAAGGGCGGCCAGTAGTATATGCGTTTTCTACTGTTGGTCTGTGTGTGGCCCTGATAGCCATGTGACGGACAATGAGCTCTATGCCGATTTAGTGTAGGGGGTAATCAGCTGTGCCCGTGACGCCATGTGGAGAAAGGGCAAATGAGACAAGCTATGGCGGTGCACACGTATGTAAGTCTGAGGGGGATGGAGGCGGGCTTAATCAAGCTGAAAATGTTGCACGCAGTAAGAGTACTTTTACTAAAACACAGCGAGCTTTGAAATGTCCCAGTGAATTACAGGGCTGGAACTGTCCAGTGAAAAAGGATGGAATCAATTTGATTCGATCTTTTGCAGACTCGGGTGTTTTTTTATTAAGCCAGAGGAGCGAGAAAAACAATGAACGCCGAAAATTGTTTTTTCCAAACTAGTTGCTTAAGCATCTGTTTGCCGTTTTATTCTAATTGTGTAATAAATTAGGACAGTGCTTTAAGACAATTATGTATTAATGAATAGTGAATAATTCAATATTCCTCATAAGAACAATTTATGTGATCATGGGAAAACGAGAGGGGAAAAGAGTGCAGAAAAAATACAGATCTAGGGAACGGACTCGTCAGCGTACAGAGAAGGGTATGGGACGTTAAGCTG
>CM031606.1:19429862-19432362 GCA_018398815.1 Conus ventricosus
GGGTGTGTGTTTTAGGGGGAACCTGATTTATCTTGTAGAAAAAAGAATATGGTGGCGATCAGAATAAAAGGACGGATTCTAGATTCTTTTGTGTAATTCTATAACGATGTCAGATGGACATCTTTGACATCTTCGTAACTTTCTCAAGAAATACCACATGATCTCAATTTTTTTTAAGGGTCTAACTAGCTTCATTGACACTGCCGAATTTGTAACATCTGGTTAAGGTCTGGATGACAAACTGATGCAGTGAGCAACAAATGATACAGAGAGCCAGGAGGAAGAGGGGAGGGGGCGGAAGTGGGGGTTATTATGAAGTCTTTTTGCGCAGTAACATATGGAGCTGGAAACCTGAAGGTGGAACCACACTATCGTTGAGACAACGAAGATTCAGTCTGAGGCGGATTGGGGGGGGGGGGGAGAGACCTGTTGATAGACAGACGATGGACTACAACAGGGTTTGGTTGAAGTTCAGGAGAATGCTGGACCTAAGCGGAGGTGGGCGTGTGTCCTATGCCCTTCCACCTGCCAGTCAGGTGAGGTTTTCTCCGGCGTCTATCGGTCGGTGGGTCTGTCTATTAGCAGGATGATGCCAACACTGCACACACCAATGGTAAACACACTTGGTAGACAGGTGAATCCTTTGTCCATCCTGCATGACCCTATGTTTCTGTTATTTGTAATGTTCTTATTGAGACCGATTCTGTTACGCAGCTTTCGTACATGTAGCACAACTGTTTCAGATTTCTTGTCACGAAAGACATCTACATCTTTTGTGTTGACCACATCTTTAGTTTTCCCTCTCTACCGAACGTGTCTTTCTCTCAGCCACCTCCCATTCTCTCTTCACCTACAGATCTCAGCCCCCCCCCCCCCCCCCCCCATTCTCTCTTCACCTACAGATCTCAGCCACCTCCCATTCTCTCTTCCCCTACAGATCTCAGCCACCTCCCATTCTCTCTTCACCTACAGATCTCAGCCACCTCCCAATCTCTCTTCACCTACAGATATTGACTTCATTTTTTCCAAACCTCCAATCTTCCCGCCCGCCTCCGTTATCTTTGAAATTCAAACTCTGGTTTATCACACACACACACACACACACACACACACACACACACACACACTCACACACACACACACTCACACTCACACACACACACACATACACACACACACACACACACACACACACACACACACACACACACACACACACACGCAAGTATCTTTTTAAAACGTTACAAAGTATTGACAGTAAAGCTATTAAATTAGGTCTAGTAGTTCCTGTACACACAAATACATATAAGAGCTACAAAGCGGCGAATATCTTACCTTTATCGGAGCAAAGACGTCTAGAAGTAGCTAACTATGTGATTCGAAGCCTGTCAGTAAAAAAAGCAGTTACTGATGATATTTTTGTAAATTCGAATAACGATTTTCCAAGTAGAGCCAAAGGGACATCTCATATATTCAGCCAATAATGAATTATACCGCTGAACTTATGTCTAAGTGTAATGTAGATTTAACATCGATTCCAGAGTTCCCCACGGTTCCAATGATGCCTCCTTGGGAACACTTGAGGGGAAATTTTGATTATGAGTATACAGTCTCAAAGAAAAAAGAAAATATTAACATTCTAGTGAACGATGTGAAAGAACACCTTAAAAATTTTTTATCCTAATCACCTTAAAATCTATACTGAGGGTTCAGTTTATGGACTCACTAAATAGCGGTTCTGGTTTCGTTATTCCAAGTCTGAATATACAAAACCCTTTTCATCTCGGAAAGGGATTTTCAATTTTCACTGCAGAACTATATGCTATACGGATGGCTTTATTTGTGTGCATAGTACTCCAATATCCTTTTTTAGTGTGCTGTTTTGTTTGATTCCAATCTGTTTTGCAAGCACGGGCAAACTTGGGATTGTAAGGCCAGAAAAGATTTACTATATGAAATAAGGACCTGATACACTGTATTGTCTCGGGGTATAATCGAGACTTCTGTTGGCTTCCTTTCCACATTGTGGTCTCAGAGGGAAGAAATAGCAATAATCTACAAAAACTTGGTGCACAAAACTGTTCAGAATGTGTGCTAATTTGCCATTACATCCTTCCAAGTGTAAAATACTATCAACCCGGGAACACTACGTTACAAAACCTTTTTTCTGTGAAAAGCTACACACTGCCTAGCTGGCTCCCGCCATCTTGCTAAAAATTAATCACAAAATTAAGGCTGAACACATGGAAGCCCAAAATTTTTTCCCCCTGAAGTTTTTGGTGTCTGTGGAAAATTCCCATCTCTGCGCATCACCTTCCATTAGATTGTCCAGTTTTAATGAAAGTATAAGGCGAAAGGTATCATCTTGACAAATATGAAAATGAAGTCACGTTTTTGGGCTGACTCATGCATAATTGAGTTTGCCGCCCCTTTAGCCAGTTCGATTTGCTAGACTATTAAAGAGGATCCTTAACTAATATGCTGTTTTCTTTTTTATAAG
>CM031606.1:19437362-19462362 GCA_018398815.1 Conus ventricosus
ACTTTTCTTCGTTAAGACCTGGGATAATGTATGCTGCACCTGCATGTTCACTGATTAATGATCCATCAGTGTATATCTTAAAATTGTTGGAATAGTGATCATGCAAATGCATTTTGATATTGGATAACAACAAATGAGTATTTTCAGCCTTTGTTAAATCTGTATGGTCAATATCAAAATGTGCTCGTATTAGTTTCCATGGGGGGATAGGAGACACAATAGATCGTTTTGCAATAGATGTTAGGTTTATATCTGAGGATTCTAAAATCGAGGAAGTATATGTTCTTAGAGTCGTTTGAGATGATATATTTTTAGCCCTTTTGGGAAAATCAATGTCCGATTTAATATTTATTTCAGGGCCTATATTGTTGTCTATAGTAGAACTTCTTATAACAAATTTGGTGCATGCAAGATTCCTATATTCTTCCAGTGGTAATATCCCAGCAGCACTGTATGCTTTTGTACAAGAGGCATGGACTGGTAGTCCCATGGCTATCTTATATGCTTTGGAATCTATACTTTGAAGTTTTTTCAGTAAGTATTTGGGTGCACTGAAGAACACCTCTTGTGCATACGTTAATTTTGATCTAACCAGTGCAGTAGAAAGGTGCAAAAGAGCAACTGTGTCCTGAGCCCAAGCATGCTTGCTAATAATCTTTAATAGATTTAAACTTTTTCGAGCTTTTGTTAGAATATGCTCTATATGAAAATTCCATGACAACTTTGATGTTACATTTACTCCAAGGAATTTCACTATTTTGGTATATTTGATGGGTATGCTGTTGACTTGAAATGAAGGCATTGTCATGTGACGTAGCCTCACATCAAGGCATGTGACGCTCCATCACATGTAGTTAGTGATTTGAATCATTTCCCCATGCCACAACTAAAGGAAGAATATTCATGTGGCTTGACTAGTGTAGCGGGCGTCCCCAAATAATTGTGAGATATACTCATTAAAGAAAGAAGCGTGGTCATTGGGTGAAAGTGACCACTGAGAGATAGTTTACTAAGGGCTGGTAAGGTAAGGTGCTGGTCATGTGTTTTGAACACTGAGTATGCACTCACTAGGAGGAGGGAGGAAAGAATCAGTTTTAGCCCAGCAGATGGCCTAGAGACTCGAACCTGTCAGGACGTTGGTCCTCTCTGCTGACCAGTCATTACCAGGTGAGCCATAGATAGTTGGGGAAAGCTACAGGGGAGAACCTAAAGAAAAGAGAAAGAAAGAATTCATATGTTGAATTAAGAAGCAGGTTATTTACACGAACCTTATTCATGTTTCAGCCCTTCACCCTTTACCCTTCGCCCTTCACCCTTCACCTTTCACCCCGTGAGGTGGTCAAAGATGGTCATGGTGTGGGGAGCACACCAGTAGTTCAGCCCCAGCAAGTACCAACTCCATGGAGAGGAGTTGGAACTCGTCCGTTCTCAAGGGACAGAAGAAGTCGAGGAAGAGAAGGCGAAACTCATATCTCCAGTGACGAGAGAATCTAAGGGGGCAATCCGATGTCTAAGAGAGACAGGGAATCGGGAAAGTATGGAAGCTTTTACTTGATGCAGGCAGGGCATCAGTGAGTACAGGAGCTATTTATTCTCCTGGTCTGGATTTTTTGGGCTAATGTAATGTGAAGGCCATGGCTTTATAGAAGCTGGACTGGATTATTTTATCTCTCAATGTAAAGAGAGATACATGTGTAAAGATTAATTTATCTCTCAGTGTAAAGAGAGATACATGTGTAAAATCTGTTTATAAGTTGTTGATGTGATTTAGTAAAGTGTTTTTCCCTGAAGGAGAGGGGGAGAAGAAAAAACATTCGGTAGTGCGCCTTTTGGTTGATTGGAAAGATTGCGTGTGCGTATGGAGTAAATGCTGTCATGAATGCGTGTATGCAAAAGTGACAGTGTGACAGGCATATTAACTGGATCAGATCCAGTATTAAATAACATCATGTGTGTTTTTTCTGTTGATATTTGCAAACCATTTTCAGTCATGTAAGCAGAAAAGGTGTTTAATTCTTTTTGATATAACTTTTTAGGTGTGTGTGTGTGTGTGTGTGTGTGTGTGTGTGTGTGTGTGTGTGTGTGTGTGTGTGTGTGTGTGTTGTGGACATCATTAGCAAAGGTGTCTGTGTAACAATTAGACCTGAACAAGTGCTGGTATTTTCTGCTATACGTGCTGGTTCCGTTACTCACAGTATAAGCTGGACCGGTTAATGATGTTTAGTGCTGAGAGGATTTCCGTAGAAAATACGTGTTAAAGTCTTCTTAAACGAGAAACTGTAAGGTTACGTTTCTTACTTTTCAAAATGTTTTCATTTAGTGCTTGCCTGTAACTAAATGGGTAATTTGGAGGTGTATAAAATGATCCAGTTAATACGCTAAGTTCGATTTACTTTTGTTTCCACCCATACCGATTCCAGACCATTGGTTTGAAGATCTGGTGGAGATTTTCAGGGAGACAGTGTTTAACATAAAGGTCAGCTCAACCCATGCGGGTTGTTCCGTCCGTTTTGTCTGACAGGAGGATGAAAGTTAGGGTTTTTTTCTGATTGACTAGAATCCGTTTCAGAAAGCCACACTTCTGATAATGTTATAACATAAAAAATGTTACATTCTGTGGATGGTAAATCGAGTTTGTTTTTCAAGCTTTTAACATTAGCCAGTAAAACACAGAGCCCCATTAGCGGTAGAAGTAGCTCTGGATGTAGCTCTAGTTCTGGATGTGGTTCAATACCACAAGAAAGTAGAATATAAAAGAATCGACATAACAAAGTGTTCTTAAGGAAGTTGCAGTCTCTTCGCGAAAGTGGTTTGAAGTCGTTACATCTCGATTTCTTCTGCTTCTTCTTCTTCTTCTTCTTCTGCGTACGCAGGCTGATACTCCTGCGGACACCCCCTGTATAGGGAGTGGAGTTTTGCATGTATGACTCGTTTCTTATCCCGCCATTAAGCTAGCCATACTCCAACTTCGGGGAAGGTGCATGCTATGCGTAACGTGTCATCCATACCAACGGCCAAACTGGCCTTGTCTTCCGAAAGTTGGTGATGGGAAATTTTAAGTGTGTGCAAGATGTTATGCGTGCGTTCACACACCGAACCTCGTTATAGTCTCAATCGAAGGACTGTTTGGAATGAGTCAGAACCAATGTTTAACACACGAGGGAAAAATCCCCCTGAACCGAAACGGCCCGACGAAGATATTGCGAGCCTGGCGCCTACACACAAGCTATTCCGCCCCTATAACGATTTCAAACTGACAATTGCCTGCAGTGAGATAGGTTCAGAAGAAAATTGAAATCAGTAGAACTAAATATATTCTGGAAGACAGCGTGGTCTGCAATGTCTGGAAATATTTGTTCTGAATTCATTGGTTTGTTCATAAATGTTAAATCATCATCATCATCATCATCATCAACATTATACTGATAAAATTATCCATTTTTGCCCCTTGATGTTGTACACAGTGAGAGTAGGCGAAAAATCACGCGCACGTACACCAAGCCAGTGGGCGAGTCCCTCGAATTGACTTGGTCTTCTCGGCAGAGGCGGAGTATATGGAAACAACTTTTCATGAAACGGGTGTAAAAGTTTCGGATGTTTAAAGGGTTATCTCCCTGAATTAAAACCGTCACATTCGATTTACCCTCTGCGTTTCGACCTTTTTTCTTTCAAGTATGTCAAACGCACGTGCCTCTGTCTCTGTCTGTCTCCTGTCTCTGTATCTTCATCTCTCTCTCTCTCTCTCTCTCTCTCTCACTCTCTCTCTCTCTCTCTCTCTCGCTCTCTCTCTCTCTCTCTGTCCAGACGAGGGAGATCGTGGACAGGTTTTGCTTAAGTGAATGCATAAGTGCAATTTGTAAAAGTCAGGCTTAAACACAGCTCTCATGCACGCATGTGTGCACTCATACACCCACCAAACATTCCTCTCCCTCTCTGTAATGGGGGTTTCACGCAATTCGGCTTGTCTTCCACACGACTGAGAAGAACAAGAAACACAGTTACAGCTCGGTTTTGTAAATATTAACATACAAACCAATTATCAAAATGCGCCCACACAAAATTGAATACAATCAAAAACACAATTGATCAACGCCCCTAATCCCATGTTACGTGCCTGTCATAAGCTTTTTTATCCCTGGCCAGGTTCACGCGCGCGCGCGCACACACACACACACACACAACACACACACATACACCACGCGCGCGCGCACGCACGCACGCACCAACACACACACACACCACACACACTAAGCAACACGAAAAACACACACACACACACACGCACACACCAACACAAACACACACACACACAACACCACACACACACACACACACACACATACTGACACACACACATAACACACACACACACACTACACATCACACACACACACACTCACACACCACACACTCACACACACACACAACACACAGCGCGTGCACACACACACCCACACACCGCGTGGCTCACACACACACACACACACCACACACACACACCACACACACACACTAAAACACACACACACAAACTCACACACACACAACACACACAGTACACACACACACACACACACACACACACACACACACACATCACACACACACCCCACCCCCACATTTCTCAGGCAGTCAGAACAGAATGCCTCAGCAGCGAGTGATGACAACGCCTTGGATTGTCAGCCACCATGTTCCAGGACTGGGGTTTCCGTTGGTCGTGTCGTCTGGAGGGGAGTAAGATGTGGAGGGGGGGGGGTCCTTCTTCTTTGAAGAAGTTTCGATTTACTTTTTCTCATCCACCATCTCTGGGTTTTTGAACTGTTTCAACAGTCCGTCTTTAAACGCCTTTGTTTCCTTCGTCAAAGATCAAACAGTCGCTTCAGCCGCCCAGACCACTTCTCCTCAAACATTCCTGCTCAATCTTTCTAACCCACTTGTGCCGTGCTGTTAGATCCTCTCTCTCTCTCTCGTTCTCTCTCACAATAAATCTCTCTCCTCTCTCTCCTTCTCTCGCTCCTCTCTCCTCATCAATCTCCCTCTCTCCACTCTCTTCTCTCTCAACTCTCTCTCTCTATGGGGCTGCTAAATCCAACGAATGTAAAACAACACAATCCAACACCACATGAAACAGGGACCACAGAAGAACACACAACTAGTTCCCAAAGGTAGAATGCAGCTATTGGTTTAAAATACAGACCAATTCGGGGTTATCCTTGAAGGGGGCACGGTAAGGCGCATTGCGTAAACGTAGTGGACCAAAAGATGCTTCAAATAGCACGGCTTGCCGGAGAAATGATAACGACGCAGATGTAGTAAATAATAAGGTCTCCACTGTATACAAAACGACATACGATGAGAAATGAAATAGATAACCTGTGTTTTCATGCTATACCAACAGCATTCCATATCCTGAGTTTTGAAATAATAACTAATATATATAAACCTATATTATGTTTATAAGCAAGAACGTCACTAAGATGCATTTATGTATAATTCAAATAAGAATTTTGCATGTACATACTGTCATGGAAGAATGTTTTGTTGCAGTCATGTAAATTTTTGTTCTAACTAAAAAAATTGATCTATTGCAAAGCGAGACGCTGCAGGCGGAAGATCTAAACAAATCTTAAATAAATGTTAGGCGAACCGCCCGAGAACGTGGACACTCGAGTCACAAGACAAAACACAACGCGTCGACCTCTTAGGTCTTATTCCTCAGGTGAACATAAACGAATAAAACAAACGAAAATTTCACTATCTTGAATCGCTTCAGATCGCTTAGTGATCAGCGCAAGAAAAGGCGTTGATTAGTAAGGTCTCCCACTGTAACAAACGAACCCTAAGCGATTCTGAAGCGATCAAAGGATAAGTGAATTTTTCGGTTGTTTTAATTCGTTTATTGTACTCACCTGAGGAAGACCGAAGATGTCGAAACGCGTTGTGTTGTCTATGACTCGTTTGTCCACGTTCTCTGGGCGGTTTGCTAACAGTTATTTAAGATTTATATAAAATTGATTTTTTTTTCTTGTTGCGTACTCTGTGAATAGCTGATGGCCTCACATTAAAGTCACGAGTCTCTCTTCCTTCCATCATCCCCGTTTATATAGGGATGTTAACAAAGAAACTCCCTGTACATGCCTCTCGTCCCACGGTGGCGCCTAGGTCTACGCATCATGGCCACATCCACAATGGAAGCTCTCGAAACGCCTACTTCCACACACACCAGCATTCACACACAGTTCACTACACGGAGCTAACAAACAACCACCCTTCGCCAATTTGGCAATCGGAATCTTTGGTCCGTTCACGAAGTAATCATCCTCTAGAATCATACGACCACTCCGTCCACACGCATTCAAACCCTTGTCGACAGCATGGGCACAGTGCCTTACGCTGTATCACTCGAACAAGCAAAAGAATCTTACTCTATAAGGTGAATAAACAAACAAAAGACCACCTACCCGTGCAGTGAATTAACAAGCAAAAGACCTCCTACTCTTCAGTGAATTAACAAACAAAAACATTCCTACTCTTAAGGTGATTAACAAGCAAAAGAACTCCTACTCATAAAGTTGAAATTAACAAACAAAAGACGCTACCCTGTATAGTTGAATTAACAAGCAAAAGACTCCTACTCTTAAAGTTGAAATTAACAAGCAAAAGACTCCTACTCTAAAGTTGAATTATAAACAATCAACAGACTCCTACTCATAAAGTTGAATAAACAAGCAAAAGACCCCTACTCTTAGGGGAATTAACAAGCAAAGGCACCTACTCTTCATGTGAATTAACAAGCAAAGGAGCTCCTACCCTCATGGTGATAACAAGCAAAAGACTCCTACTCTTCAGGTGAAATAACAAAGCAAAAGACTCCTACTCTTCAGTGAATTAACAAGCAAAAGACTCCTACCCTTCAGTGAAGTAAACAAGCAAAAGACTCCCAACACTTCATGTGATTAACAAGCACAAGGACTCCTACACTCAGGTGAGGTTAACAATCAAAAGACTCCTACTCTCATGTTAATTAACAATCAAAAGACTCCTACCCTTCAGTGAATTAACAAGCAAAAGACCTCCTATCTTCGTGAGAATTAACAAGCAAAAGACTCCTACTCTTCAAGGCGAATGTCATGGGTTCGATCTGTTTTCCGCTTCACTGAACCAACATTACTAAGCCCTGAACACCACGCTTGAATGCACCGAGTCTGAGTGGTAATGGTCTCTCCCCTAAGACCATTCAGATCGGAACTCAAGAAATCCTCACACGCCTTCGATGGTCACCACCATGGTCAACCCGTCAACGTGACCTCTTCCACGAAGTTCCCAAGAGTTGCGCTGTTTTGAAGCCCTGATGGCTTCCCACGTGGCTGAAAAATTTAAATTCTTTTCTCTGTGACACTCTACCTCGTTGTTTAATTAAAGCGCATAAACCCTTTTAATGAGATCGTTTTGTTCCTCTCTCTACTCTCTCTCCATCTCTCTTCTCATCACGTCTCTCTCTCTCTCTCCTCTCTTCTCTCTCTCTTCTCTCTCTCTCTCTCTCTCTCGTCTCTCTCTCTGGTTGCTTTTTGTTCAACCTACCCACCATGTCATTTTACATTTATAAATAGTCAGTTTTCCATTTTATATACTGTCAGTATCAGTTTTAATAGGTTTTGTTATGCTGAATTGTGCATATAATTATATGTATTGAAATGAATGTATGCAGACAAAGACAGATAGTAAAACAAGACCTCGGCCTAAAACTCTTCATTCTTGAGGTAAAAGAAAAAGCAAGCTATCGGAGTCAATAAATTTATTTAATAACCCCCTCTCTCTCCTCTCTCTCTCTCCCTCTCTCACTCCTCTCTCTCTTCTCTCTCCTCTCTCTCTCTCTCTCTGTCTGGCTGTCTTCAACTTCTTTATTTAACTTAGTTGTTTTGTTGCTGACTTTAAATATCATTTGGACCATCATTTTATTTTCATGAACGTGGTCAAAAAACGATAGTATATTTCTACTTATAAGCTACTCCTTCAAGGATCTGTAATTCAACAGTATTTTAATCGTGTACACTACAACCTTGCGTTTGTTTTTTTGGTTGTTTTTGTATTTTGAGAGTCCAGACATTCACGTATTGTTCCCTTGCAATTATGTCATCTGTTCAGCCTGCAGCAACATTCTAAAAGACTCATGTTGCTAGTCTGTTGGTAAAAAGTTAACCGTCATAAAACGTTAACAATGTAAAATTTAAAAATAGATCAATTTAAACATTTAGGACAGTACAAACAAAGAGCGAAGATTGACCTCATCTGTTACCATGTGGTATTGAGAAATAGCCGACCAGCGGAAGTGGACAGAGGGAATTATGGGAGAGGAAAATGAGGGGGGGGAAGGGGGGGTACGATAGCGTTGTGTGTGTAGTTTAGTGGGGTGGTGTGATATATTTGTGAAGGTAGTGTAATGGTGGATTGATGATAATGATAAGTGGGGGGGGGGGGGGGGGATTTGGCCGAAAAAAAAAATATAAATATACAACAATATTAGAAGGGATAAATAAGTAATGAATAGAATGAAAGAAACTGTAATTTAAAAAATAACGGTTAGGTGAATAAAATAAATGATTTCGCGGGTGATGAAAGAGGTGGCAGTAGTTATGCGTGGGTAGTTTGTGAAAGTGGTGGGGTGATGTTAATAAGGGAGGGAAGAGGTGAAAGATAATAAGGGTGATAAGGTATAATTTGGGGGGGGAGTTTTAGGAAAAAATGAGGGGGTAGGGTGGTGGGAGGAGGGTAATGAGTGTGTGGGGGGGGGGGAAGGGGCAAGAGAAGGAGAGCTCATATCGTCTCATCCACTATATGGGTGGGGTGGGTGTCGGAGGTTGGGAGTTGTTATATAAATAGTGTGTTGAAAAAGTAAACAAATGCTGTGGGATGATGTTCATTGTAACAGGTGAAATAATGTGTTGGCTTCATATGCCTGAAGTTGTTAGAGAAATGGCAGTGATCAATGAAAAACAGGGTATCATGTGTTCACACACACACACACACACA
The DNA here is from genome assembly GCA_018398815.1 of Conus ventricosus. Taxonomy (NCBI): domain Eukaryota; kingdom Metazoa; phylum Mollusca; class Gastropoda; order Neogastropoda; family Conidae; genus Conus; species Conus ventricosus. Next base: position 19,446,393 of record CM031606.1, read on the forward strand.
ACCCACACACACACACACACACACACCCACACACACAACACACACACACACACACACACACACACACACACACATAAAAGGGGGTGGTTGTGGGGACCACATGTAAGCAATGTTTCTCGTGGTTATATCATATGATCATAATGAGACTGTGGAAAGTGTTCACACATATTCACACCAGCACACATACATACAAACATACATACATACAAACAATAACATACCATACATGCATACATACATACATGACATCACACACACACACACACACACACCACACACGTCATGTGACGTACCTCACTTCAGGCATGTGACCCTCCATCACAGGTAGTTAGTAATAAAATCATTTCTCCCCATGCCACTACTAACAGAAAGAAAATTCATGTGGCTGGGGGGGGGGGGTTTGACTAGTGTAGGCGGCGTCCCCCAAATAATTGTGAGTATGACCAGTAAAGAAAGAAGGGGGCGGTCATTGGTGAAAGTGACCACTGAGTGATAGTTTAACAAGGGCTGGTAAGGTTTCTGGTCATTGTTTTGAACCCTGAGTATGCACTCACAAGAGGAGGAAGAAAAGAATCATTTAAACACAGCAGATGGCCAGAGACTCGAACCTGTCAGGACGTTTGTCCCTCTCTGCAGACGCAGTTCATTACCAGATAGCGATAGATAGTAGGGAAAGCTACAGGGGAAAACTTAAGAAAGAGAAAGAAAGAATTCATATGTTGAATTAAGAAGGTTACTTACACAAACCTTATTCGTGTTTCAGAGCCCTTCACTCTCTTTAAACACCCTTCGCCCTTCACCCTTCACCTTTCACCCCGTGAGGTGGTTTAAGATGGCATGGTGTGAGGAACACACCGGTAGGCAGCCCAGAATTTAAAGGACTCCAGGGAGAGGAGTCGGGAGCTCGTACATCTCTCCAGGGACAGGAGAAGACGAGGGAGAGGAGTTGGAAACAATCATGCTCCCCAGTGACAAAGATAAGTCGAGGGAGAGGAGTCGGAAGTCATATCTCCAGGACGGAGAAAATCGAGGGCCGAGAGTATGTCTGAGAGAGACAGTGAATCCTGAAAGGATAGGCGAGGTCGTAAATTCGGAAGCAGGAATAGCTCCAGGAGTGAGAGAATCATTTGTTTTTCTGGTCAGGATTTGTGGGCCAATGTTGTGTGAAGGCCGTACTTTATGGAGTCTTGAGTGAGTTAGTTTGCCTCTCAATTGGAAAAGTGCCTACATGTATAGAAATTTGTTATAACGTGTTTGATGTGATTTAGTAAAGTGTTTTACCCGAAGAGAGGGGATAAAAAAACATTCGTAGTGCCCTTTAGGTTGATTGGAAAGATTGCGTGTGCGTATGAGTAAATGCAGTCATGAATGCGTGCGGGCAAAAGTGACAGTGTGACAGTGGTGACCCCAACTCCAGTTTCCACCAACGTTGCGGCCGTTTTGTTTCCCTAGAAAAAAAGAAGAAAGATTTCTATTTGTACCTTCAGAGGAAGATTTTCTATTTGTGCCCTTGGGCCTATGAGAAAAAAAATTTTTGATTTGGTACCCTCAATGGGTTTTGAGGGAAGAAAAAAAAAGATAAAAAAGATTTTGATTTGTACCCTCCAAGGTTTGAGGGAAGAAAAAAGAAAAGAAATTAGTTGATTATTTATTGTGTATAATATTTGCATTTGTTGTTGTTTTTTTTCTATTTCTATATGTGTTTAGGGTTGGTTGATAGCATGCTTGAGAGATGAGAGAGTCGACGAGCGCCGTTAAGGTTTTTTTTTTGGTAGGATTTCTTTTTGTCCCTTCCCCACCTCAGACCGATAGGCTCAACTCCTCATGCTCTTACCTGGCAGCAAGGGGAAGGCGTGAGGAATCGCTGTCCTTCCCATATATTAATTAGAATTTTTGTCCCCTTCCCCAGGACTGATAGCTCCGCACACCTCTTCCTGCGTTTTAGCAGGGGGGCATGCGTTGGGTGTCAATAGTCCTCCCTTCTCATAAATATCTATTTCTTTCCCCTTTCCTATTGTTTCATTTTGATTTTTCCCCTTGCCCCTCAGAGTGTGGGATCACTTTCATCACTCCGTCACGCTAATAGTGTAGGTGGTGGAGTGATTACCGCTCAGCCCAAATAAACATCCTTTATCTTTTGATTATTTTTTCTGTGTGTGGGTCGAGATTTTCTTTGAGTTGGGTGAATTGGCATTTTATTGATTGATTGTTTAGAATTTTGTTTAATTATGTAGTGGTGTGTGTATATTGTGCAGGATTTGTTTTTTTCCGTCTCACAGTTTCACGGAAGACAGTAACCACTAGGGTGCTGACTGAGGGTTTCTTTTGCGTTCTTGATTTCTTCTCCTGTTCCGGTCCTGTTATCTTTCATTTCCTTTCACCCTTTTTCAAAACCTCTTAACCTTCTACCTCAAAAGCTCCTATCTAGTTTATCCTTTCTACATTTTTCATCTTTTAGGTAGGATTTCTGCTAGTTTGTGGTTTCTTCCCCCCCCTCTTTTTAATTATTTTGCTTCCATTTGGATAATTTGTAAATTTAAATTCACTTAGCGTATAGAGGCGATACATATTTGTATTTGTAAATTCATTTGACATTAAGTAAGAAAGAAAGACTGACAACACAGACATTAATAACAAAAACTTTATAAAGAATTTAATTCAGAAAACTTTATATTGTGTATTTCCTTTCTTAGGAAAAACAGTTTTTGCATTAAACTTCCATTTTTGTTTTGTAAATTCCAAATTGAAAGCAGTTTGCAAAATATTTTTGGAAAAATACATTCCTTGGATTTCATATCTAACCTGTTTAAGTAAGCTGTTTCTGTTTAACAACCGAAATTGAATTCTTTATTTGTATATATTATAATATACATTTGTGAAACATATAGCATCAGCAAAAAAATAGATCGCCTTATTTTTATTCCAAACTTTAGAGTTGTTTTGTGTTTATTCTGTTGAACGGTTCTTTATGGATGCTTTTGATAAATATTTATTAAACAAGCCGGAACGCTGGGTTATGATGGAGAAAAACTTACCAACTATGAGCAACATGCAGAGATAGGGGTCATACATGCTAAGACAGAGGAAGCTGAAGAAAATAAACTACAGAGGGAAGCTGAAGAAAATAAACTACAGATGGAATGCTGAATTGAAGAAAAAAGATTACAAGGAAGCTGAAGCTGAAAGAACGTACAATTTAAGTTGAGCAGTTATAACTAGAGACAGATGCTGAAATAAAAGAATCCAGGCATCGAGAGAACCTCCACCATCGGTTCGCAAGCGCACCTCAAACAAAAGCGGCATATATGCCAATTTACCGCCTTTTGAGGTAAAAGACTGATGACATTTGATAGTTTTTCTTTCCGATTTGAAAGTCACGCAACGTCTTGTGGTTGGCCAACAGAAAAGTGGACATTGCTATATTGCGTCCGTTGTTTAAGGTAGCGCTTTGACACCGTAGCCACTCACTTGGCAGCGAAACAAAAATTATCTTGGGATCAGTTGAAAGAAGAACACCTCAAGAATTTCAATGTTCTCTGATCGTTTTCCGCGAACGTTTTCGTCTGTGCGCCCTGACAAAGGAGAAATCGTTTCCGTCGTTTCCTGATCCGTATGAGTCATTGTTTGGATCGATGGATCGATTTATCTAAAACGAACAAAACTTTTCAATCACTGCGAGATCACCCTTCTTAGAGAACAACATTCCAGAGCGTGAGCAAAAATCTGGCCACTTTCCTTAAAGAATGGCAATTTTGAAATCGTTGAGGAAATGTGTCAGTGGTTGATCATTATTGTATCGCTCAGCCAGAAAAGGGCGTGCTATTAAAGGAGAAATTTTCAATCTTTGAGTCTCATGCTCATGTACTAGCCCATCAGGACAGGAATTACAGGAAAGGAAATCGTGGGTCATTTCTGAGTCCTCAGGATATAACAATCCTAGAAACGGACAGGGATCTTTCCGCGGGTTCGAGTGACTTCGTCAGTACCAGTACTCGCCGCCGAAGACCTGTTGCTCCCCCTCAGCAAACGTTCGAGTCGTGGACAACGACCACCGCGTAGACCCTTTTGGGCCAGTTCGTGACAGAACCGAAGTTTCACAAAATCAGTCCAGCAGCCGATCAGACAATGCGATGTTTCTATTGCGATTGCAAGTTTTCCATATGTAAAGGATTGCCCTTTCAACCAAAGATTCAAAATCCGCATTAGACTCCACTGATAGTGAAGAAGGCCTTGTTTTGGCACAAGAACAATCGTGATGACTCGTGTTAGAAACGGAGCCATCATGATTGCAGGCTTCGGTTTGCGAGACACGGGTGGCACCACTGCTGGTGTACGGAAAATCTTTCGTGCCTTCAAAACCAGTATCTCAACACTGTCCAAAAGTGTAGGAAGTTTGGAGGCAAAGATTGAAACTTCCCGCTGGCGAAAATTTCAGTCGATACCCGAACTACTCCGTTTTCTTACCGCCTTTTCATTGATTACCCAGTCTGCGACTTGAGCTTGGCAATTTGCCAGGTGTCGCCTACAGTACAAGGAGTGCTGGAGGATCGTTTATGTTCCTTGTCTTGTGAGTACCAGATCAGACCAAATCGTAGAGCAGGGAAAGGCAACAAAGCCGCAAAAAAGTCTCAAAACTAGGATGAACCCAGATACCCCAGATGATTACAAAGAAATGCAGGAAAAGACGAGACGCTGAGACCAATACTATCTGCTGCACATAACAGACTGTCTACTGACGTACCAACGGACAAAGCCAACGTACATACTAGGACTCTGACCATTCTCTACAGGTGGTGGTACCAGGACAGACAACAAACAAGTTGACGTTCCAAGGCCACATAGAGAGACAGTACTACCACGACGGCTCCATGATGCATTGGTCGCTGTCACGAGTGGAATCAAAAGAACATTAAAGAGAGTTCTTGATTCATTTTTTATGGCCAGGTGTCACAAAGAAGTTACGGAATACAGCCGCTCATGTGACTATCTGCCAAAAGACATCTCAGAAAGTCGCGTCCCCATGTCACCTTTGCACAAAATGCCTCTCATTTCCGTTCCATTTCGGAAGGTAGCTATTGATCTTGATTGGGCCTTTACCACTGTCTCGTTCCGGACATCGCTTATATCTTAAACTTTGGTGATACAGCGACACGGTATCGCAGAGGCCGATCCACTGGAAGAAAATTGATACAAGTGGCTGTCGCTGAAGCTTTACTTGCGATTTTTCCAGAGTGGGTCTTCCAGACGAATTCTCTCGGATAGAGAACCAATTCATTTCTGATCTCATGAGAAGAGAATTTACAGACTGTTGTCAATCTCTTCCATTTCACCACGCCATAACAATCCCCAATCGAATGGCATGTTGAACGTTTCAATGCAACGTTGAAGTCCATGTTGAGAAGGTTTTGCAAGACAAGAACCCCGCCATGAATGGATCGTTTTCATACCGGCTTTGCTTTTTGCATACATGGAAATGCCGAACGAAAACGGGCTGGGATTCCACCATTTGAGCTCCTTTTCGGACACTCACCAGGGTCCTTTGGATCTATTGAGACACAATGGACCGGAAAAGACGACATATCCTGACAGTAAACTGTTACCAATGACGTATTAAGAACTGCATAATCGTTTGAAGGATGCAAGTGTGCTTGCTCAACAGTCCGCTGATAGAAAAACAGATGTGTACAAGTCTAATGGCAGACAGAAAAGCAAAGGCACAGTTCCTTCAGTGAAGGGGATACAGTCCTTGTATTACTCACTGATGAACATAACAAGCATCGAGTTATGTGGAAGGGTCCTTTTCAGGTGGTCGAAAAACTATCAGCAGTTATTAAAAGATCAAAATGGCAAACACAGAGAAGTATTCCATGTGAACATGTTGAAGAAGTATGTTGAACGTACAAATGTTGCCATCAACCAGTCAGTTGAGTGGATATAGTCCTGTGTTCAGAAACTGGTGTCAACATGACATACAATATCAGTGAATGAATTGTACCAATGTGAACGTACAGGGACAGATCAAAGGTTGATGAAAACAGCAAATGAAGGAGGGTTAACATCTACCAGTGCAGATGATGTTGTACCCCTTCCTATTCTGTCTAGCAAAGGTTAAACCTATGAGGATGAGTTACTGTCGAATGATTTGTCTTCAAGTCAAACAGAACATGCTCAACGAAATTTTGAAGACATTCAGGATTTGTTTGACGAGTATACCCCAGGTACAGTTACGGGTATTGAACCCAAAGTAATTCAGTTACTACTGAAATACCAGTGCCGAACCAGACCATACCCACTCCCATTTGCAAAAAAAATAGGTTGTCGAAGAGAAATCAAATAATGCTGGATTTTAAAGGTGATAGGAAACCTTCCACGTCTCCGTACAGCTCACCAGTTTTATTGGTGGATCAAGACCGATGATCGTGCGTTTCTGCATCGATTACAGAAAATAAATAAGATCACTGTGTTCGATGCCGACCGATCCCAGGACAATTGAAGACTCCTGTGTCAGCTCTCAGAGGGAAATTATTTTTGTGAAGTATACTTGACTAAAGGAATTCCAATTTACATTGAACCAGTGCCTGTAACACAAAATTTCATGGCAGATTATTGTCACGTTGTATGAATATTCATGGACAAATGTAACGTCTTCAAGGGAAAGACTTATTCCTGTATTTTGTCTTTCTTAATGATTACGTGTGATCACATTTGACAGTGCATTGTATGCAAATGACATTTAAAGCAAGTGGTATTTCTGCTTAATTTGCTTCTGTTGAAGTGACTATATGTTTTACAAGCAAAAACTACTTGATGTTGAATGTATTCATAACTAACTTTGCTTTATTCCGTTTCGTAAACAATGAAAAACATCATGTACTATTATGTCAACTGCTTGTGAAGATGAATATTATGTATGTGTGATGAGCAAATAACTCTTTAGAAATGTATTATACACCTGTTTTGATTGTGCAATGAGACAAACCAATTTGTTTTCTTTGTCACTGACAACAATTGGAAAGCATGTGACTCTTCAATGGACTAAAACATTACATGTGGGAAAAAAACTATGTTTAAACTGTTTATATTTTTGTTTTTACATGTCTATTGAGAAACATTTACACATTGAAATATTCTCAATTTCCATGAGGGTTTTGGAACATATGATGTGAGAACAAAGATCAAGGGAAAATATGTGCTTCACATCTTAATGTATGAACCCCATTTGTACTTTGAATGTTTAAAAACCTTAATTGATTTATCCAGGATAAGTTGTGCAATGTATTTTGTGAAGTAAGGTATCAATTATGAATTTATTTTTTAGAAAAGACGGAAAGTTTAAATATGCTATTTATGGAGGTTCATGATGATTGATTCTATCCGTTGAATTATAATTTGGTGAATCATGTGTATGGATACACATTTTTGAGATTCATGGCTGAAGAGTTTTAAGAAAGTTGTAATATCTTTTAAAAAAAATTTCTGGAGAAAATTTTTTCATCCCAGGATGTGGGGTGTCATGTGACGTAGCCTCACATCAATGCATGTGACGCTCCATCACAGGTAAGTTTAGTACTATAATTCATTTCCCCATGCCATACTAGAAAGGAAATATTTCATGTGGCTTGACTAGTGTAGGCGGGCGTCCCCCACAATAATTGTGAGTAGACTCAGTAAAGAAAGAAGGGTGTCATTGGTGAAAGTGGACCACTGAGGGGGATATTTTAACAAGGTCTGGTAAGGTACTGGCATGTGTTTTTGACACTGAGAATGCACTCACTAGGAGGAGGAAGGAAAGAATCAGTTTTAACTTCCCCAGCAGATGGCCTAGAGACTCGAACCTGTCAGGACGTTGGTCCCTCTCTGCAGGACCAGTCATTACCAGGTTGATCGATAGATAGTTGGAAAGCTACAGGGGAAAAACTTAAGGAAAAGAGAAAGAAAAAGACTTCATATGATGAATTAAGAAGGTACTTACGACGAACCTTATTCGTGTTTCAAAGCCCTTCACTCCTATTACCCTCGCCCTGTTCACCCTTCACCTTCACCCCGGAGGAGGTTGAAGAAGGCCAGTGTGAGGAACACACCGGTAAGGCAGCCCCAGGAATTAAGGACTCCAGGAGCGGAGTTTCGGGAGCTCGTCATCTCTCCAGGGACCAGAAAGACGAGGGAGATGAGTTGAACACATCTCCCCAGTGACAAGAAGAGTCGAGGGAGAGGAGTTCGAAGTCATATCACCATGACGGGAGAAATCGATGGGGCGAGAGGATGTCTAGAGAGACAGGGAATGCTGAAAAGGTATGAGGCGAGTCGTAAATCGGATCAGGATAATAGCATCAAGGCAGTGAGAGAATCATTTATTTTCCTGGTCTGGAGTTGTGGGCCAAAGTTGTGTGACGGCCGTACCTTTATGGAGTCTTGGAGTGAGTTAGTTTGCCTCACAGTGGAAGAGTGCTACATGTTATAAAATTTGTTTATAACGTTTTTGATGTGATTAGTAACGTAGGGGAAACACAAGGAGAGGGGGAGAAGAAAAACATTCGGTAGTGCGCCTTTTGGTTTGATTGGAAAGATTTTGCGTGTGCGTATGGAGTAAATGCTGTCATGAATGCGTGCGGGCAAAAGTGACAGTGTGACACACACACCAACACACACACACACACACACCACACACAAATTATTATCATCAATCAGTCACTGATGGGTGAAGATCATTGAGAGAACAACGGAGTTAAGGAAGATTCATCCCTCCGTTCCCTAGGCAGGAATGGTGGAGGTACTGGCAAGGGGCTTTCTGTAATGTGAAGGCTCTCCAGTGTCAATAAAGTTTTGCACTCATCAGGGTGTTGGCAGGCCAGGTTTCTACTTTTTGGTGTTGTTGGGACTGTTCCGCCTCATTGGGGCAGCACTGCAAAGATAATTTGGAAAGACTCACAGTGTGGAGTAATAGTGACCTGTGATGTTAAGTCTGGAGAGCCCTAACCTCAGTCCTCACATTGTACACTTGGTCTGGGTCTGGCATCCGTATAGGCATCCCTCTTGTTGAATGACTGGGTGCGGCTCAATAGGGTGCATCTAGCCTATTTGACTCCTGTCGAAATAATTTGTGAATTATTCCAGGAGGCTACCTTTTACAGTTGTGGGCGAAAAGAAATAAGATGAAATAAATGGAGGGTGGCTGCAACGTTTTATGTTAGGTGGTAGTGGGGATATGGTGGTGTGTGTATGTATATGTAATATGTATGTGCGTGTGTTGCTGGAAGCTATAGCGACTGGTGTAGAAGTATGTGGTATGCATATCTGTGTTACTGTTGGATTGTAGAAGCCATGGGGGCCTGGACGTTACCGATGAGACAGCTCACTTGAGTGTGGCGTTTCAAAGTTGTCACTCTGAGACTGCCAGATAGCCAAGACTTTCACATGGTTGGTTTGTATTGGGAGTGGTGAAATGTAGGGCAACGGGTTTGGGGTCGGTGGTGGTCGGATGTCAGCCATGTGTCGGAGATGCGAGTCACCAGTGAGCGGGGTGTTACACTATCTTGCCACACCGCTTGCTGTGGATGGTGTATAGTCCTACAATGTTGCGGCTCGCCAAGGAGAATGTGCGTTAAATAGTGAAAAAGGGTCCTTGGGGCCGCTGTACATTGTGTCTGGTTTGGTGAAGGGGGAGATTTTGCTATTAGGTTTTTGAGCATGGGGGGGGGGGGGGGTTGCCTGGTGGTGTTGGTGTGGAGATTCTTTCAATTTTGGACCGCCTGATGAGATCTTTTAGTTTTTTTATCACGTTCGAATGTATCATGGGTCTGGTATGGAAGGCGGGATTTGTGGTGTTGTACAATGTACCAACTGGATTTGAGAATCCTGCCAGATGGGTGATGGTGTGTGGGTGGAAGAGGAAGGGCAGGCGGTGGGTCTGTCTGTCTCCTTTGAATGCTGAGTTTTTCCAGAGCAGAGTCTGGATATGGCTAGGGTGCGCTGGAGAGCATCAGTGAGGATGGAACAGGGTATCCCGGTTTTTGTGAAAAATTCCTGAAATTTAGGCTGCTTGTACAGTGAAGTCTTCTTACGCTGAGCGAAGTACCTTGCGAAGCACCTGTCATTGTTGTTACTCTTACAGTTATTATTACCACGTATCATTACAATTATAGATTGCTGTTGTCATATCACTAGTACTACTACTACTACTACTACTACTACACTACTGACAACTACTACTACTACTACTACCACTGTTAATTTTTCATTAGAATTCGCATTAGCATTCTCAGTTTTTAGAAATGTATATACACCTTTTTTTGATTGGCAAGAGCCCCCCAAATTTTTTTTCATTTGTCATGTCAACAATGGAAGCTGTGATTTTTCAAGGGGATTTAACATTACAGGGGGAAAAAACATGTTTAAACTGTTTATTTTGTTTACATGTCTATTGGGAAACATTTACACGGGGAAATATCTCTTTTTTTGAGGTTTTGGAACATAGTTAGACAAAGTAAAGGGGAAAAATAGTGCTTCACATTTAAGTAGACCCAATTTGTACTTTGAATTGTTAAATCCCAAATTGTTTTACCCCGGAATTTTGGGAAAATGAAATTTTTTGAAGTATGGTGATCATTAGAATTTTTTTTTTAGAAAGACTAAAAATTTTAAATTTTCTATTTATGGGTTCTGATGATTGATTCTAACTTTGATTTTAATTTGGGTCAGTTGATGGATAACTTTTTGAGATCATGGCTAAAGTTTTAAGTAAATTTTATATTTTTTAAAAAAACTGGAAAATTTTTTCACCCCGGAGGGGGGTGTCAGTGACGTGCCTCACATCAAGGCATTGACCTCCACCAGATTATAAATGAATCTTTCCCCAGCCTACTGAAAGGAAAGAATATCATGGGCTTGACGGAGCGGGCGCCCCCAAAAATTGGGTATAAACCATAAGAAAGAAGGGTGGTCAGGGGTGAAAGTGACCCTGGTGTAGTTTAACAAGGGCTGGAAAGGGGTGCTGGTCAGTTTTTTTAACACTGAGAATGCACCACTAGGGAGGAAGAAAAAATCAGTTTTAACCCAGCAGATGCCTAGAGACCCGAACCGGGGGCGGGGTCCTCTCTGCTGCCCAGTCATTCCCTGGAGATAGATATTTGGGGGGAAAAGCAACGGGGGAAAACTAAGGAAAAGAAAAGAAAAATTATATGTTGAATTAAAAGGGTTTTACACGCCTTATTCTTTTTTCAGCCTTCACCCTTTTACCCTTGCCCTTCACCCTTCCCTTCACCCCGTGAGGTGGTTAAAGAGGGCCCAGGGTGGGGAACACACCGGTAGGCCCCCGGGTTTTTAAGGCTCCGGGGGAGGGGGCGGAGCCGTCACTCCCGGGGGACAGGAAGACGAGGGATGATTTGGGAAACCATCCCCCCAGTGACAAAAAGCGGGGGAAGGAGTGGGAAGCCAATCCCGGGGCGGGAAAAATCGGGGGGGCAAAGGGGATGTCTGAGAAACGGGGAACCCTGAAAGGATAGGCGGTCTAATGGGATGCAGGTATAGCATCAAGGATGAAAAACATTTTTTTTCCTGGTCGGGGTTTTGGGGGCCAATGTTGGTGAAGGCCCGTACTTTAGGGTTCTTGATGAGTTAGTTTGCCTTCATGGAAAGGTGCTACATGTAAAAAAATTTGTTTTTACTTTTTGATGTGATTTAGTAAGTTTTTTCCCAAAGGGAAGGGGGGGGAGAAGAAAAAACATGGGTAGTGCCCCTTTTTTGGGTTGATTGGAAAGATTGCGTGGCGTTGGATAAAAGCTGTCATGAATGCGTGCGGGCAAAATGACAGTGTGACACACAAACCCCACACACACACACACACACACAAAATTATTTCATCAATCTCACTGATGGGTGATACATGTAGATCAACGGGATGTAAAGATTTTTCTCCGTTCCCTTTGGCAGGAAAAGGTGGAGGTCGGGAAGGTTTTTTGGGGGGTCTCCAGTGGGCAAAAAATTTTGCACTCATCGGTGTTGGCAGGCCAGGGTTTTTACTTTTTTGGGGTTTTTGGGGCTGTTCCGCCGTCATTGGGGGTGCACTGCATTGATAATTTGGGAAAACTCAAGGTGTGGAGTATGTGGACCGTGATTTTTAAATCTGGGAGCCCAACCCCATTTTCACAATTTCACTTGGTTGGTTGGGGATCCGGGAGTAGCATCCCCCCTTGTTAAGTTGGGGGCTGCTCAAAATCATCTTCCTATTTTTCCCCAAATATTTTTTTATTTATTCCCCAGGAGTACCCTTTTTCAGTTGGGCTGAAAGAAATAAAAGAAATAAATGGAGGTGGCTGCAACGTTTTTGTGAGGGGTATGGGGGGTATGGGGTGGTGTGTATTATATGTATTTTTTAGTGGTGTGTTGTGGGAAAATATACCATGGGGTTTTTAAATATGGGATGCATTTCTGTGTTACTGTTTTATGTTTTGGGGCCCTTGGGGGGCGACCCCCAATAACTTCTTGAGTAGTGGTTTAAAGTTTCACTCTGTGGGCCCGAATACCAAACTTCACTGGTTGGGGTTGTATTGGGGGTGGTTGAAATGTGGGGAACGGGTTTTTGGGCGGTGGTGGGGATGTCAGCCAGGTGTTCGGAGATGGGCTCCAGTGTGCGGGGGGTTTCACTATCTGCCCCACAGCTGGGGTGAATGTTATAGGCCCCAAAGTTCGGCTCTGACAGGGGAAGTGCGTTTTAAAAGTGAAGGGTCCTTGGGGCCCTTACATTGGGGTTGGTTTGGGAAGGGGGGGTTTTGCTTAGGTTTTTGAGCAGGGGGGGGGGGGGGGGGTGCCTGTGGTGTTGGTGTGGGATTCTTTTAATTTGGACCGCATGAGGAGACTTTTAGGTTTTTATCACGTTCGAAGTAATCATGGGGCTGGGAAAGGGAAGGGGGATTTTTGTGTTTTAAATGTTCCAAAGGATTTGAGAATCCCGCAGATGGGGGGGTTTGGGGTGGAAGAGGGGGCAGGCGGGGGTCGTCTGTTCCTTTGAATCTGATTTCCAGACAGATGTTTTGGATATGGCTGTGGGCGGGTGGGGCTTCGTGAGGAGGAACTGGGGGATCCACGGTTGTGAAAAAAAACTGACATTTTGGGTGCTTGTCAGTGAATCTTTTTCGCTGGAGCGAATTTCGCGAAGACCTGTCATTGGGTTACCTTACTGTTATTTTTACCACTACATTAAAATAATTGCTGTTGTCTTATCACTAGTACTACTACTACTACTACTACTACTACTACTACTACTACTACTACTACTACTACTACCACTGTTAATTTTTTCATTAGTATTCGTATTAGCATTCTCAGTTTTAAAACTACTGTTGTTGTCATTATTATTATCATTACTACTACTACTGGTAGTAGTAGTAGCAGTAGTAGTAGTAGTAGTAGTAGTAGTAGTAGTAGTAGTAGTAGTCGTCGTCTCCATCTACTACTACCAATAGTAGTCTCCATCTAGTAGTGGTAGTAGTAGTAGTAGTAGTAGTAGTAGTATAGTAGTAGTAGTAGTAGTAGTACTTTTACTATTTATTGTTGTTAGCATCATAACTGTTACAACTATTATTGTCGTTACTATTATTATTATTATTATCATCATCATCATTTCAGTAGTAGTAGTAGTAGTAGTAGTAGTAGTAGTAGTAGTAGTAGTAGTACATGTAGTAGTACATTTCTTAAATGTCTTGAATTTCAACCTACTATCTTTTCAGTTTCTTGTATCATTACTATCATTATTTTATGATTCTGATCATGATAATCATCATAGCCATCAGTATATTTCTTAGATTCTATCTTTCCCATGATCTATATTCTCGTTCTTCACCTCTTTCATCTTCTTCTCCCCCCCCCCCCCCCCCCCCTCCTCCTCTTCCTCCTTGTTCCTCTCTTTCTTATTGTTATCGTCATAATTACTAATATTATTATCATAATCAATTTCATCATTATCATTACCATCATTATCATCATCGTTATTCATGTTATTGCTTCTATAACCATAATTATTATTTAACTATTCTCCAATCCCTCTCCTTTCCTTTCTCCCATTCTGTCAGCATAGTTACTATTATTACTCCAATTACTGCTATCGTTTTTGTCATTATTACTATATGATTATACTAACAGTTCTTAATATGACAAGAGTGTTAGTACTCTCTTTTATTTTCTGTCACTATTATTATTGTCTGCCCTCCCAGTTAGCCTCGTTTCCATACCACATCCGCTTTGCGCCCAATTTGAGGAGATAAGTGATTGTTCGTTCTTCGTTTTCATCGTCTTCAATGTTGTTTGTCCGGCCTGAAGACGACCCAAGGGGTCGAAACGCGCTGTTTTGTCTTGTAATTTGTTTCTTCTTTCGGTTGACGGTAACGTAATTTTTCTTTTAATATTGTTCCGAGAAAAACCAGTATGATCACGAGAAAAAACATCTTTCATGGGGAAAGCAGCACTCTGACAGTTTACCGTGACAAGGAAACGGAGTGGGCAAAATAAGGAAAATAAGTTGTGATCACGAAGATCATGTGTTTTCTTTATTTTTGTCGCTTTCCTTCAGTAGCAGGATTGTTTTCCTGGCGAAAATATGGAAAACAGTTGTGATGCTTAGGGATAACATCGATTATTATTGTTTTCCCAGGGAAACTACGGAAAACACTTATTTATGATCCTTTGGAGAACAGCTGTTACAAGGAAAGCAGTCTTGATACTCGAGAAAAGGAACTTAACCACGTTTTTCTTTTAAAGGATGATAGGCTTTTTTCCCCGGGAGAAAAGCCATTATCAGCTTATGAAGCTGATATGCTCCCATACATGATGATGACGACAATATGATGATGATGAAATATCCTAAGGATATAAATAACCAAGTATGTGCTTTTATTTTATTTTTTTAACTTAGCTCCAGCCCCTGAAAAGGGGATCACATTTTACAAGTAGGCCTAAGCTAAAACTAGGAACATCCATCAGAATTAAGTTGAGAGAGAGAGAGAGAGAGAAGAGAGAGAGAGAGAGAGAGAGAGAGAGAGAGAGAAGAGAGAGAGAGGACAAGACAAGACAAGACAAGACAAGACAAAATTCTTTATTTACGAGGATGATAGATAAGCACTGATGTGCTTTTTTACATCCAGTCCTCGCCCTGAGTAGGGTCAACAATATAAAATAAAAGGTAACAAAGGAAGCATGCAAAAGTGACTAGAACTACAATACAATACGGGATCAAAATTTAAAAAAACAGAGAGAGAGAGAACGAACGAACGAACGAACGAAATGTTGTTTAACGAGGGAAAAGAATAAGCACCAGTCAGTGGCTTTTTTCCATCCAGCCCTCAAACAATAAATACATGGTAGAAATCATTGCATCGAACTGCATAAACTCATAAACAAGAGAGAGAGAGAGAGAGAGAGAAAAGAGAGAGAGAGAGAGAGGAGAGAGAGAGAGAGAGAGAGAGAGAGAGAGAACGAACGAACGAACGAACGAAATGTTGTTTAACGAGGGAAAAGAATAAGCACCAGTCAGTGGCTTTTTTCCATCCAGCCCTCAAACAATAAATACATGGTAGAAATCATTGCATCGAACTGCATATAAACTCATAAACAAGAGAGAGAGAGAGAGAGAGAGAGAGAAGAGAGAGAGAGAGAGAGAGAGAGACGCAGGAGCGAAGGGAGTGCGGGGTAAGTCTGCAGAGAGAGAGAAAGAGGGGGGGGGAGAAAGAGGCGAGAATGGGTGCGTAAGAGAGAGAGAGAGAGGAGAGAGAGAGAGAGAGAGAGAGGGGGGGGAAACACTGTGCATATGCCACCTCATGCCTTCGAATAAAGTACGGTTGAGACTACCCATCCTTATCCCCTGCCTCCCCACCCCCCTTCGTCCTCTTCCCCTACTCCCCTGCTGTTCCTCCTTTGCTGTTCTGTTCAGTCGTTTGCCGCGTGTGTCGGGGCAGCACTAAACAACAAACACTCCAGCCTC
>CM031606.1:19467362-19477362 GCA_018398815.1 Conus ventricosus
ACACACGCTGTCCGGTTTGCCTAGAAGTTTAAGCGTATGGTTCGGTTAAAGTTAAGATTCTGTCAACGGATGTTCAGGATGAAAAACATGGGTTCGTGACTCTAACTGACATATTTGAAAATCATAGGATACACTATAGAGCTGTTGAGAAGGGTGGTGCTTAACCAGTTGGTCATCATTTAAAAGATACCTTTATAGCTAAACTCAGTTTCAAAACAAACACCATTATACAGAGGCAAGAGATACAATATTTGTTAAGTATGAACGTTTAAAATTCGTAAAGGATTCGTTTTTCTATAGAGTCAAAATTCAGCGTTAGCGCATGAGTCATGTTCTATAGGAGGAGGCGAAATTCTGCGTAGAAAACTGAAACAAATCCTGTAAAGCACGGTGGGGGTTTTTGGGTTTGTTTTTTTCCCGAAGAAAACTGAAGCATGGCAATTTTTTTTAATCCTACGGACCCCGTGGTGACGGCACAGTGGACGAGGCGGAGTCCAGTGCTGTACCACGTGCCGCAGAACGCCACGCGCGGTCCAGTGTACTACATGTTGATGATCGTGAGTGCGGCTGGTGAACGCATTCTCTGTCACACACAACACACAGGGCGCGCATGATTCGTGTGTCGCTTGGTTTTGCTGTTGCTGTTGCTGTTGTTGTTGTTGTTGTTGTTGTGCGCTTCTTTTCCGATTGCGCGATCTTTGCGTTTAAAAAAAAAAATTGACGTAGTCGTCGTGGTGATGTGAGAGACAACTTCCATGTAAGGCTGAAGAATATAGCAGCTGATTGGGGTGAGTACGGTATCTTATACTTTGTGTTTCTTAACGTTAACTCTTTGACTTCTTTCTTCGTTTGACGTTTTCATTCATTCACCCTTGCTTTCTTTTTTTTTTTCTCCATTTTTTCCTTTTCTTTTATCTGCAACGTTTCACGCCGTCATTTTCTTTATTATTATGAGAGTCATGTGTGTTGTGTTTGGGATGTTTTGGGTCTTTTCCTGCTTCTGCAAAAAAATGGTCAGCACACTGACATTTTACTGATTACATGGTAAACTATATACAGGCCTTCATTCATTGATTCCTTGGTATGTTCATTGATTCCTTGGTATGTTCATTGATTCCTTGGTATGTTCATTGATGGACTTTCTCCCACACTCATTCACTTCATTTTTTTTAATTCTCTTTCATTTTCTTACTCAAGAGGTCTTGTTTTTGATCATGAACAAAAGATTTCTAAATTTCGACTGAATGAACTATTGTACTCTCTCTCTCTCTCTCTCTCTCTCTCTCTTCTCTCTCTCTCTCTCTTCTCTCTCTCTCTCTCTCTCTCTCTCTCTCTCTCTTCTCTCTCTCTCCGGAAGTCGTAGAATGTATTTTGCCTGTTTCTAATGTTAAGTTACTTTGGGATCAGTTTAATCTTTTCAACCTTTCAATAATTAGATTAGCTAGTTATTGGATATGTTGTCCTATTGCACGTTTCTTGTATCTCTCTCTCTCTCTCTCTCTCTCTCTCTCTCTCTCTCTCTCTCTCTCTCTCTCTCTCTCTCTCTGTCACTCACACACACACACACACACACACACACACACACACACACACACACACACCCCACACACACACACACACCACACACACACACACACACACACACACACCACACACACACACACGCACACGTACACACACACACTGAAGACTGAAGGACTATAGGCACACACGCGCACACACACACACACACACACACACACACACACACACACACACACACACACACACACACACACACACTCACACACACACTCACAACACACACACACACACACACACACACACACACACACACACACACACACACACACACACACACACACACACACACACACACACACACACTGAAGGACTATAGGACTGAACACCTTCCTCTCATGCTTCAGAAACTTCCATCCTCTGATGAAAAGCCAGCTGACGCAGTGGTCATCCATTGCGGACTAAATGACATTCAGAGGAAGGATCCCAAACTTGTCAGCAAAATGATCCCAACATGTGTCAGGGACTTCGCCACTGCCCACCCTGAAGCTAAGGGAATTGTGAGCAAACTAGCATCGGTCAAAGATTCCGAAATCAATATGAAACGAGAGCTTTTTAATGCGTTGACAACCACAGAGCTCTTCAGCCTCAAAAACATACCATTTGTCTCACATTCCAACCTGCAACCTAGCAACCAGACACACAGAGACGGCTTCCACCCAACCCCTAGGGGTCAAGTATCATGGCAGCAAACGTGGGAGCTGTTTTGCCAGACTGCTGAGCCAGAGGCACCCGAGAAACTATCAAGACTTCGGAGGTCACCAGCCCTTCACTGGAACCAGAGGTCCTTGATAGAACATGTTTGATGTCCTTTGCCCAGAATGGTTCTAAATCAACAACTGAGAGACCCTCAGTGCAGGTTCTGTGGAAATTTCGGTTATGAACTCTGTTCCTTCCACCTTGAGCGATATTATCTTGTTATTCTTTCCTTTATCCAAGTCTTTTCACAACAAACATAAAGCAACAGTTTGCAAGAAGAAAAAAAACGTTATTGCAGCGTTCTTTGGCATCAAAAAAGCCTATGACCAAGTCTGGCATGCCAATCTTTTTTATAAACTAAAACAGATTGGTTTATCGGGACATTTATATCATTATGAGAAATGCTTTTTGAGTAAAAGAAGTATACATGTTCGAGTAGGGAATTCATACTCAAATTTTAGATCTCTTCACGTGGGCTTGCCGCAAGGTTCCGTAATTGCGCCTCTGTTATTTAAAATCTTGATGAACGATTTGCCATCACATTTATCAAAACATGAAGTATTAGTACAATATGCAGATGATATCTGTATATGGATGAATATTATACTGAAAAGAAATACATCTGAAAGGGCATTAACTATATCAATAAGCTATATCAAAAAGAACTTGATAAAATAAACAATTATACAGTCAAAAGTGATCGTACATTATCTACAGAAAAAACTCATATGATGCTTTTCAATAATGATAATAATCCTGCTGAGCTACCATTGTTTAAAACTGAAAACGACACAATTCAGTGCAAGGATATGGTAAAATGTTTGGGTTTGTTTCTTACAACAAAACTAACGTGGAACGCTCATATCAACCACATTATTACTAACGCAAGAAAATGCTGTAAAAAGGTTTAAGTAAACGATACTGGGGACAAGAAAGCAACATTTTGAAACATCTTAGCACGTCACTAATTCGATCAAAATTGTCTTATGGACAAGAAATATATTTTGCTGCTACAAATGATTTACTTAAGGAACTTCAAAGTATCGATTGCAAAGGATGCACATTTGCCCTAGGTGTACCCTTTCACGCATCAACCCTCGGAACTTATAAAGAAGTTGGAGAATTGTCCTTGGATGAACATCAGTTTCAGTTTCAGTTTCATCAAGGAGGCGTCACTGCGTGCAGACTAGCCCATATGCGCTACACCACATCCGCTAAGTTTTGAGACCACACCACGCATGATTTTAAGCTGATGGATAAATGAATTAACATCTAAGATGAGACAATTGAAGAAGAGGGTCTCGTGGCTACTACTTAGCAGATGTCTGACCTACGCATTAGCCCAATGTGCTGGTCAGACCTTGAGTGCCTATCAATATGAATACCGAAATCTTGTATGTGCAAAGTACGTTCTTAGAACCTCAACAACTGACAACTTTGTCTTGGAAGAAGTACAAATAAAATCAGAAACGGGCGAGACAGATATCTATCTACATTAAGGCCAATTGGTTCATATGCATCAGACTTATTTAAAGAGTCGGAAATAAATTCACGTAATATCGATGCACAGCAAGACGTTTCTCCTTACTGTACCTGGGAGATGAATAAACCACATTTTTACATCGATTACACTGATGTGAAGAAGAATGAGAATCCAAATGTTATGCAAAGTGAAGTCCGACTGCACCTACCCAAATCATTTAAAGGTATATACAGATGGCTCACTCTTAGATGATCGCCGTGCTGGTTCAGGCTTTGTAATACCAGCTTTAGAAAAAGAAAAGCATACTTCATAGGTAAAAATCAATAAATATTTACCGCCGAACTCATTGCTAATACTTCTGGCTCTTAATTACATAGTTGATCTTCCTTTGAGCATTTTTCAGATTTTATTCTGCGTCGATTCTCAGTCCGTACTGTATGCTTTATGTTCATTTGATTGCAAGAAAAAAATCCAAAATTATCATAGAAATCAATCAAATGATTAACATTTTAAGTTTAAAGGGGACCGGTATTGCCTTTTGCTTGGATCCTTCACATATTGGATGTACTCAAATGACTGTGCTGATAGAGCCGCAAGAAAAGGCGCAAGGCAAGACTATAGAAATAAACATCCCATTATCCGTTACAGAAGGGTATCTTTTACTGGACCAAGCATCGTGGAACAAAGTTTCAAAATTTCTCCATAGGAAGGAGAAATTCTCCAGTATCTTAATGAATTCCGATGATTTGGCAAACAAAAAATAGCTGTGGATTACCGTAATATTTTCAAATTCACACACATTACTTCGCTGTCTTTTAGGATAAACCTCAGTGCCTTCAAAACAAAATTCAGCAAGAATGTTAAATGTTTGTGTGGTGAACAAATTGTAAACCAACACATTCTTCTGGAATGCCAGAGATTGAGACTTATTTTACATGCTATTTCTGAAAGTTCTCTTGAAAGTGTCCTTGAGAACTTTACTTTCTTGTTTGATTTACTGAATTGTTTACTCCGCAGTCCTATGGGATATTTGTTATAATTTGTGTTATGATCCACAATAGTTATCTAACGTTGGTTTTCTCGTATTTTTTGTGGTAAAGATTGTAACAAGGCCTTGTTCATAACTGCAAGATATTCCTGAAATAACTTTATCGCTATAAGGATTTCCAGGCGTTGTTCTGTGACATTATTATTTGAAATTATTCCAAATTGTATTAAGATTGTCCACGTGTTTATTTTCAAGATAGTCTGACAATAACATAACCGTTCAACATAATAAACTATTTTCAGTCAGTGTGTATGTGCATGTTTTTGGTGGTGTTATCTTCGTCGTCGTCGTCATCAATGTTTTAACATTAAACGTCCGTCTACATTAATATATATTAAATGGAATGGGGGCAGGGTGGGGGGGAAGTAAAAAGGTGAAACAAGGGCACGATAAAGACACTGACTGCAGCAGTATGATGGCGGAAATAACAATCTCACTGCACAAATAACAAAAAGCAACTAACAGCGACGATCGGATGACACTTCCTGTTGACAAGACAACGATGGCAGGGCTTTGAAGTCATGAAACCGCTATTTTAGTCATGTGATACGTTTGTTGAAAGCTTTTCAAGAGATTAAACAGCCAGTACAGACAAAAACGGTGTCAACTGCTTACGGTTAAAATAAAAAAAACATAAAGAAGAAGAATGTGTGTGCGTGTATATTCCTTACACGGGGGGGAAAAAAACAACGACCACTGTAGTACGGAGCAGGATAACGCATCACGTACCCACAAGAGTCAACCAGCTTGTGGGTGTGAGCGTGTTGAGAGAGTCAACCAGCTTGTGGGTGTGAGCGTGTTGAGGAGAAGAGGAACGAACAGAAAAGGGACTGACAAAAAACCTTGCTGCACGTGCAAATTAGACACCCATTGCACTGACATGATATGTTTAGAATGAGATTTTATACGTTTACAGAATAAAAGCTCTTGAGGAGGGAGGTGTGTGTGTGGGGGGGGGGGGGGGGGGGGCGGGGGGCGGGATATCTTCCGAGTCGGTGAGATTTCATGACATAAACATCCTCAGTGCCATGGGATTGAATACGCTAGACATTGTCGGTGGAATATTAGAAGACTGTATGTGGCGATATAAAATGGATGTTTATGTGTACTTACATATGTTGACTCATAGTGTGTGTGTGTGTGGTGTGTGTGTGTGTGTGTGTGTGTGTGTGTGTGTGTGTGTGTGTGTGTGTGTGTGTGTGTGTGTGTGTGTGTGTGTGTGTGTGTGTGTGTGACGTCGAATTAATTTTGTTAAACAGCTTCAAAATGTATACTGCCTGTCCCATTATCTATTGCTGGGGGAGAGAGAGAGAGAGAGAGAGAGAGAGAGAGAGAGAGAGAGAGAGAGAGAGAGAGAGAGAGAGAGAGAGAGAGAGGAGACGCTTCAGACGCTTCAGAATCGTTTTTATTGACAATGACAAAATACAGTCTTCATGTCAAGGGGGCTATCATTAATGCAGCGTCAAGAATTTATGAAACGAAAAATGTATAGTACATTACAAACATGATTCCCGGTATTGATCTCTCTGGGAATAATAAAGTTAACGTCAAACAAAAGATCACCAAACGTGGGCCTAAATGACCAGCTATGACATATGAAGAACCAAAGCACTGTCTCACAGGGAAACAGCAACAGACATTTTTTTCTCTCTGATATCATAACATTCAGCAATATATTTAGCAAACAGACGAAGAATATTTCCATCATCAGAAGATAATAGTTCAATCAAATTATAAAATGATCTTTCCGGCATCAAATTAAACAGTTTTGATTTTTTCCTTTTATCTTCATATGCCTTACATTGAAATAAAAAGTACTCTTCATCTTCCTGACTGTTATCTGGACACAACACACAAACATCATCAACAGAAACTTCATTGCAAAACCATTTCTTATTTGCTTTGAAACCAAGGGTCCGACTTCTAAATCTGGCCAATATGCTTCTATGCCATTTATTAGTAACAGATTTCAAAAACATTTCCGGCTGAAGAATGCTTTTAAAGGAATAAAACCATGAATACTTGTCATTTTCTTCCATTTTCGAATGCCAATTCTGTTTGTAGCAGGCTATCAAGCGATCCTTAAATTCTGACATAAATGTCCTTTCGTTCCCTACCTCTTTGCTAAGCCACACAATACCAAACCCATTAATAGTTAACACATGTTTTACTTTACTAACCCAGTTGCAGTGTCCACTTTCCATTTGTAAATATAGCATATCATATGCTTGTCTACATAGCCTTGACGTTGGAAGTTGTGTCAATTTTAACCAATACTTAATAGATTTTGAAAACATTTGAATAAATAAAGGATATCTTCCAGAATCACCATAAGCCATTGTGTTTGATGAATGCAGTGGAATGTTCATGAATCTTTTAATAGCCATAGTATGTACCTTCTCCATTTCCAAATTTTCTTCTAATCCCCAAACTTCTGCAGCATAAGTCAGCATAGGCGCTATTTGTGAGTTGAGAGAGAGAGAGAGAGAGAGAGAGAGAGAGAGAGAGAGAGAGAGAGAGAGAGAGAGAGAGAGAGAGAGAGAGAGAGAGAGAGATGGGGGTGCAGATATTTACGTAAAGGGGAAGATCTCATTGGTATGACGTTCCACAAAAAGTGAAGTTGCATAAATAAAATTTAAAAAAATATAGACCTGTTCCGGATTTTTTTTTTAAATCATGAGAAGATAATGCATGCTTTTTCCATTGCAAGTTGTCTTTCCCCAGTTCATGGGTCAAACAAAAAGACCAAGGGAGTCAACTATTTGATTCAAAGCATACGCGAGATTAACGATCGGGATATATAGACTGCCTGTAGTACAGGCACACCGTTTCACACCCATGTTTGGCTGCCTCCCTGATTGAACTGTTCAGCTGGCTAATTGGGTGAAATTGCTTTGGGCGTGCCCAGCAGCGACATCTGTCCCACAAAAAATGGCGCAGTCACTCTCGCTGAACGCGAGCTCTAACACAGATTGACTCCCTTGCAGATGTCCTAATATCATCTCTTGCTTCTGTTTGTGTTGTTAATAAAGTGGAGGTCGTGTCAGGCGGCTTTCATTACATTCGAGTCGCCAGTGAAGCTATCGACGGGCACCGGAAACGACTACAATCAGAGTGCAAAACAGCCAGCATGACGCATGGGTCAGAGTGCAAAACAGCCAGCACGACGTATGGATCACAGTGCAAAACAGCCAGCATGACGCATGGATCACAGTGCAAAACAGCCAGCATGACGCATAGGGTCAGAGTGCAAAACAGCCAGCATGACGCATAGGGTCAGAGTGCAAGACAGCCAGCATGACGCATAGGGTCAGAGTGCAAAACAGCCAGCACGACGCATGAATCAGAGTGCAAAACACTACGGTATCTCATTGCTCCTACTATTAATACCACGTTGAAGTGCAGCTGCTACTGTTACTACTACGCTATCTCATTGCTCCTACTGTTAATACCACGTTGAAGTAAAGCTGCTACTGTTACTACTACGCTATCTCATTGCTCCTACTGTTAATACCACGTTGAAGTAAAGCTGCTACTGTTACTACTACGTGATCTTATTGCTGCTGCTGCTGTTACTACTACGCTATCTCATTGCTCCTACTGTTAATACCACGTTGAAGTAAAGCTGCTACTGTTACTACTACTTGATCTTATTGCTGCTGCTGTTAATACCACGTTGAAGTACAGCTGCTATTGTTACTACTACGTTATCTCATTGCTCCAACTGTTAATACCACGTTGAAGTGCAGCTGCTACTGTTACTACTACGTGATCTTATTGCTGCTGCTGTTAATACCACGTTGAAGTACAGCTGCTACTGTTTCTACTATGCTGCTCTATCGCTGATGATGATGACGCTGCGTTGCCCTGTTGCCGCAGCTGTTACTTCTTCGCCACCCTTTGCTGCTGCTGCTGCTGCTGTGCTGCTGCTGCTATCATTATTACTGTTACCACTAGTGATGTTGCTGCTGCTGCTGCTGCTGCTATCATTACTACTGTTACCACTAGTGATGTTGCTGCTGCTGCTATCATTATTACTGTTACCACTAGTGATGTTGCTGCTGCTGCTGCTGCTATCATTATTACTGTTACCACTAGTGATATTGCTGCTGTTGCTGCTGCTATCATTATTACTGTTACCACTAGTGATGTTGCTGCTGTTGCTGCTGCTATCATTATTACTGTTGCCACTGGTGATGCTGCTGCTGTTGCTACTATCGTTATTACCATTACTACTGGTGATGTTGCTGCTGCTGTTGCTACTATCGTTATTACCATTACTACTGGCGATGTTACTGCTGCTGTTGCTACTATCGTTATTACCATTACTACTGGCGATGTTACTGCTGCTGCTGCTACTATCAAAAAGAAAAAATGAAGACCGCAGGATCGACGTAACAGTGAAGAGAAAACAAAGGTAAAAAAAACGTTTTCACCTCAGGGTAAAAATTCGTCGATTAAGAAGACAAAGATGATAAAACGGTACGTTTCAGGTCATGGACCCTTTCTCAACTGCACAGGGAAGGGGGCAAGAAGTAAGAATGAAAGGCTGACTGCTACTCACAGAAAAAGAAAGCAATCTGTGGTAGGAGTGAGTAGAGTTAAACAGTGAAAGGAAAACTTAAAGTCGGGAGGGGGGGGGGGGGTTAAGGAAAAAGGGGAAGGTGTATGTGTGTGTGTATGAGCGCCCACGGAAGCATGTGCACATGTCCGCCCGTATGTGCGTGAGCGTGTGCGCGCGTGGGGTCGCGTGCATGCGTGCGCCTGTCTGTCTGTGTGCTCGCATGGTTGTAAGAAGGGGGAGGGAAAGTGTGGAAGGGAGGAGGGAAATTGGAATGGGGATGGAACGGTTCAGCGAGCACCTGCGTGCCATGCGGCTTGATGATGACAACCCTGTGGGCTTCCGCTTCAGCCTGCAGCGGCACCACTGCGTTGTCTCTCTCACTCTTGTTTGTTTGTTTGTTTTGTTTTTATCTGTTTCGTATCGTTTTGTGCTGTTTTTGTTACCGTCGAATTTTCCCTTCCATAAGGCGATTTAAGCAACCCAATTTAAAACGTGTCTGATCTTCCAGGGTTTTAAGTTCTCAAAATTAGAGAAAGTGATCAAATGGTTTTGCACCTGAGCAGCCAGGTCAAGCACACGAAATGGGTATTCTGGAACCACGGGGCTGTCTGTTAATCCTGTGATG
>CM031606.1:19494862-19522362 GCA_018398815.1 Conus ventricosus
CATAAACAACACGACTTGACATAACCCATCAGCACGTGTGTCTGGTGTGTTTGTGTGTGTGTGTGTGTGTGTGAGGCTGCCGTCAGCTTTGATGGTAATGCATGGTTGACTAAACAACGAAGCCGGCCATTCTCTTAATACCTTTGGACTTCTCTCATATACTTTGATCGACTCTGAACCATGGGCTGAACGAGTTCCTCTTATATTAACCACACTTTACTTCTGAATCCTTTCAGTGCAACTGGCATGCTGACAGGGTTTTCTTTCCACGTCCTTTGTCTGCCCTTCGCTGGCTGCTTTGTCAGACCTTTCCCCTGTACGTCCTTGATGGCGAGAATACCACAGAATTATATGTGGTGTATCTCCATTTGATCGCAAGGGAGGACCGCACAATTACACGCTAATGAGTCCTGGTGATGGAACGAAGGTCGAATCCCCACTGATCATGCACATGGTTTTACTTTCAACACAGACTTGCAAGGTACCCAATGCTCCTTATTAGGGGCTTAAACAATTAAAGTATCCACTAATCGTTAGAACCTTCCAAAACTCCGTTAACCATTCCAAATGTATGAGAAAGAAGTACAGCTAAGCTCAAACCTTTAGGAACAGCTCTTGTTCCAAATTTTACCACATGACCACCGCTCAATCCTTTGTCCATTCTTCTTTACACTCATACATACATACATGCGCGCGCGCGCGTACACACACAAACACGCTCGCGCGCGCGCTCATGATAATTGCGATGGCGCATATTCCACTAATACTTGCGAACGTCTTGGTTTGTTGGTTTGGTATTGAAAACCAAAGGCTAAAAACTACAAGGCAAAAAAACAACAGATATTTACATTCCTTGTAAATGAGTACCTTCCAGAATTACAACAGTAATGAGAATCAGTTTCATTCAATGCATACTAACACCATGTGCAACAACTACAGTACTATAAGAAAAGAATCAGTTTCATTCAATGCGTACTAACACCATGGGCAATAACTACAGTACTTTAAGAAAAGAATCAGTTTCATTCAATGCATACTAACACCATGGGCAATAACTACAGCACTATAAGAAAAGGAAGAGAATGGGAGAAAGAGAAGGTAAAAGAATGTAATTCTTTTCCATCCTTTCGATAAATTGGTTTAAATTTCCATTTGTTTCCCTAAAATAACGAATGGAATGTCAGTAGACACTGACAACAATAATTATATTATACCAATAAAACGTCTTTAATAAATTAACAAATGGTTACTTTTTAAGTTCTGTTCTATATCAATGAAATGTCAGTTCATACTATCAACAATAATTAAATTACACCAATAAAACATCTGTATTAAATCAACCAAGCTTACTTTCTTGTTCTGTTTCATATCTTTCTTTCATTTTTCATTCATCACCGCCTATATTGGAGTACATAATAATGTTATATATACGATGTAACGAAAAATCATCATTGAGTGAAGCATATAGGAGACTTGATGGAGGGAGTTAGAGAACTGGCGAGAGAGAGAGAGAGAGAGAGAGAGAGAGAGAGAGAGAGAGAGAGAGAGAGAGAGAGAGAGAGAGAGGTGGGGCATAGCAAGAGAAGGAAGCAAGACGTGAAGGGAGAGGGGGGAGGAAGAGAAGATGGAGAGGAAGGGGGTAAACAAACGAGGGAAAGATCATTGTTTCCCATCTTTCTATGAGCTGGCTTTCCTCAGAATAACGAATAAAACGTGAACTTCTAAAAACAGCAACAATAAAAGCATATAAATAAAAATAAAAAGGAGGGGAACAACAATAAGAGGAAGAAATTACAAAGTGATTCTTTCCCATCATTTTTCTCCCACATCTTTCCCTAACATAACAAATCAAACATTCATTGGAGCAAACAGCAACCATTACAGCATCCTTATGATGTAACTTCATAATATCAATCCGTCTACTAGTTTTTGTTGTATGAAATTGTTTACTAGTTTTAGTTCTATTCATATTCTTTTGTTTTCATTCATCATCACACTTGCTAATATTGCTTGATATTACTACTTATTGTGTGATGCAAATTTATTGTTATTGAGTCAAGTAGTGATGGGAAAGGTAGTTTTGATAGGAAGCATCAGGAATTGAATAGGAAATGGGGTGAGAGAGAGAGAGAGAGAGAGAGAGAGAGAGAGAGAGAGAGAGAGAGAGAGAGAGAGAGAGAGAGAGAGAGAGGGTTGGAAAAGATGAGGGGGGGGGCGGGGTAAGAAGAGCTAAATGTTAGAATGGAGAAGAGGCAGTGGATGGACAAATGAGGGGAGAGAATTTTTTTCTCTCTGTCTGCGTACTCAGGCTGATACTCCTGCGGACACTGCATGTATAGGGGAGAGAATGCAGTTCTTTTTCATCATTTTTTATGAAAGTCTTACATTTTCATTTGTTTCCTTATAAAGAAGAAATGAAACATAGATAGGAACCAGAGCGGCATAAGAATTATGCCCCTTGAGACAGCATGGACGATACACCCCCCACAGACCAGGGATCAGTCAGCTATGTGCATCAAACAGCCCCTCACCCCCACAGACCAGGGGTCATGTGCATCAAACAGCCCCTCACCCCCACAGACCAGGGGTCAGTCGGCTATGTGCATCAAACAGCCCCTTACCCCCACAGACCAGGGGTCAGTCGGCTATGTGCATCAAACAGCCCCTCACCCCCACAGACCAGGGGTCATGTGCATCAAACAGCCCCTCACCCCCACAGACCAGGGGTCATGTGCATCAAACAGCCCCTCACCCCCACAGACCAGGGGTCATGTGCATCAAACAGCCCTCACGCCCACAGACCAGGGGTCAGTCAGCTATGTGCATCAAACAGCCCCTCACCCCCACAGACCAGGGGTCATGTGCATCAAACAGCCCCTCACCCCCACAGACCAGGGGTCATGTGCATCAAACAGCCCCTCACCCCCACAGACCAGGGGTCATGTGCATCAAACAGCCCCTCACCCCCACAGACCAGGGTCATGTGCATCAAACAGCCCCTCACCCCCACAGACCAGGGTCATGTGCATCAAACAGCCCCACCCCCCACAGACCAGGGGTCATGTGCATCAAACAGCCCCTCACCCCCACAGACCAGGGGTCATGTGCATCCTACAGCCCCTCACCCTCACAGACCAGGGGTCATGTGCATCCCACAGCCCCTCACCCTCACAGACCAGGGTCATGTGCATCCCACAGCCCCTCACCCCCACAGACCAGGGGTCATGTGCATCCCACAGCCCCTCACCCCCACAGACCAGGGGTCATGTGCATCCCACAGCCCCTCACCCTCACAGACCAGGGGTCATGTGCATCCCACAGCCCCTCACCCCCACAGACCAGGGGTCATGTGCATCCCACAGCCCCTCACCCCCACAGACCAGGGGTCATGTGCATCCCACAGCCCCTCACCCTCACAGACCAGGGTCATGTGCATCCCACAGCCCCTCACCCCCACAGACCAGGGGTCATGTGCATCCCACAGCCCCTCACCCCCACAGACCAGGGGTCATGTGCATCCCACAGCCCCTCACCCCCACAGACCAGGGGTCATGTGCATCAAACAGCCCCTCACCCCCACAGACCAGGGGTCATGTGCATCAAACAGCCCATCACCCCCACAGACCAGGGGTCATGTGCATCCCACAGCCCCTCACCCCCACAGACCAGGGGTCATGTGCATCCCACAGCCCCTCACCCCAACAGACCAGGGGTCATGTGCATCAAACAGCCCCTCACCCCCACAGACCAGGGGTCATGTGCATCCCACAGCCCCTCGCCCCCACAGACCAGGGTCATGTGCATCAAACAGCCCCTCACCCCCACAGACCAGGGTCATGTGCATCAAACAGCCCCTCACCCTCGACATCACACTCCCCTCCTTCACCGCACCCGATATAATCACATGCATCTAGAGGAGTGATCATGTTTTAGGTATGATTTGTTAAATGTTTTGAAATTCTGTGCAATGCACATTACACAAGCAATATGGATGAGTGTAGGATACTAGGTGTGAAATGTTATGAATACCCATTTGTCCCCTTTTAAATCATGAGAGAGAGAGAGAGAGAGAGAGAGAGAGAGAGAGAGAGAGGAGAGAGAGGGAGCATTTTATTTTCTAACCGAGGAGACGACACAGAGAGAGAGAGAGAGAGAGAGAGAGAGAGAGAGAGAGAGAGAGAGAGAGAGAATGATGATGATGATCGTTATTTCCAAGGGTAACAGATAAGCAAACACATGCTTGTTTGTCTTACCGCCCTTGCCCCGCTATGGGACTAAGAAGCATGGCTAGCGACTAAAACTTACAAAACTTTTAACAAACACACATATCTTCACAAATACATGATGTCACGGTCGCTAAGCCGGACGGCCCTACCACCCCTACCCACGCCTATTACACACTAGAGCAGACAACACGGCACACTAACACAGCTTTACCATCATGCGCACTTCTTTATTTCACACACACACACTATGGCGCCACCACTCACGTCCATCCACAACCACACACCGGTATCCCACTTCTTCACTGACCCACACTACCCTGCTACGACCCTGAGAACCTTAACCTATGCTAAAGCACCAGTTGCGGTATATCACTGCGACCTAGGACGCAGAGATAGCCCGCACACGTGGTGGCTAAATACTAGGGACAAGGACTAACCCAAGGGACTCTAATCTCTAAACTACTACTACCCCCACCCCTTTCCCCAGGACTCGCCCCTCTCTTTGACCCGGATCACTACCAAACTGGTCGCTGCGTCCCTAAAGGAGGCAACGACAAGTACCCTTCACTGCGCTGGCCACTGCGTCCTAAAAGGAGGCAGTAGCTAACACCCCTAACCCTACTGCCTAACGCTACACCCCTTCTACCACAACCATGGGACAACCCATCCCGGCCCGGAAAGCTCCAGTCCTCGGCGCTGTACGTGGCCCCTCGCAGGCTGACACCTCCCTGGAAGACTCTGCACCCCGGCGCTGACCGTGGCCTCCCGCAGTCCGACCTCTCCCTGCGATGAGCGCGACACCCAACGCACACACACACCAGACGCCCTCTCGACGGATCCGGGGCTCGACGCCTCCTCCTCTGAAGGCCCCGCCGGACACCAAGGATGAGGGAAGGTCTGGTGCAGCGCCCTCTCACCGGACGCCTGACCAGGGAAAAGTAAACAGGTGCCGGAGAACTCCCAGAGAGCCCCGGTAGCAGGAGGAGAGCTGCCTCACAAACGGAAGACGGCCTGGGTAGTCTCCCTCTCCCGGGAAAAACAGCGGGTACAGAAAGCCGCCGCTCACCTGCCGGCACGCGGCAGTAGACTGCAGTGGTCTGGCCCCAGTCTCAGGAAGGAACAGGATACCTGCTGACACAACTGTAGGCCACTACTGTAATGTTGCTACTACCCGAGTCATCACGGCTCATAGGCTACTTGGTAAAGCTTTAATCCTCCATCTCCCTTGCCTACTTCCCACTCGGGCATGAGAGTGACCCCTTGACTTTCGAGTACACCCCCCCCCCCCCCCCCCCCCCAAACCCGTTACTTTGGGGTTATCAGATCCATTCCCTGCCACCCCTTACAACAGCAGTAAAACAATATTCTCTCTGAGCCAATCTACGCTATTACATATGAAATTATGAATCACACCCAATTCTTGGAGAAATAAAACAAATCTAAGCAATCCAACACAGACTCCATGGGCTTCCTTGGGAAATACTAAATAAACTAGGAAATGGGCAATTTCACAAGGAAATGTTTCCACATAGTAATCAGTAGTAATACACATCTCAAAAAACAACGACAACAAAAGAACAAAAAAAAAACTTATCAATTTTTAACGGTTCACAGTTCTAGCATATTCATACAAGAGAATCGACTCGCAGCCACAATCCTTCACATTCTTACCCCTCTTTGCACTGTCAATTATAATCATATATCAACACAACATGATTTGTTCGCCAAAATTTCCATCCAGCACCCTACTCTCATGTCATCTCTTGTCACATGTTGTTGTTGTTGTTGTCGTACCCTGGCTAAACGACTCCAGGGATCATCCGAACAGCCGAAGTATTTGAACACTATGGCACAGATGCATCAGCTGGGGATGAGAACATTACGTGTGTGACCGTTTTTTTATTACCCCGCCACATGGGCAGCCACACTCCGACTTCGGGGATTTGGGAGACTGATAATGTTATGCTAGGAGCTTGTCACGACTGAAGACAATCCCCACATAACTATGCAGAGCATAACAACATTTGATGTAGCCTTGGTGTTCTGGCCTAAAGTCAATTGGTCTGACACAGCCTTAAGCCAAGGCGTGCCCAGTGGTTAATTCTTGTTCTGCCAACACAACCATACTTCATACAATATTACATACTGCACATCCTCCGTTTTTACCCTATCAACTGCTGAGCTACCCGCCTTAAACTTTACCTCACCCTTCTTTCCGACTACTAAAATTCATAATGGGACTGTTTCCCTACAACCTAAGATACCTTTCTCCAACCCTATTCTGTCACAAACACGTACATCCCTGCATGTGTGACGACTGTCATTTACTTTTAAAAAAAATAAAAAAATAAAAATAAATAAACCTCTAACCCTATGGACTCACTGTCCTGTACCAAATACGTACGTCATAGATACAGTCCGCACGCGCACGACACCCGCGTCGAGAACCAAGACTCGTAACTAAAGTGAAAAGACACCAATATAAGTTGAATGATCACGACCGTACTCCAGTATAAACCACTCGACCACAAATCGGCCTTGGCCCTACTGCACAGTTAACCGATTCCAATGCTGTGCAGGTCAACTCCGAAATCGTTAATCAATTTCAACGAACTACTACTATTTACAACCGAAATTGAGCACAATCCCTTTACGATTCACGCAGACACATCTGCACCTGACTCATACTATGATCCTCAACAAAATGCAACCTCGTATTACCTTCTTACTGACCCCCCCTGAAATTAACATGAACTAATCACAACCAATATCTACATCACCGTCCATCAACGGTTATTATATCGAACCCACATTGTCTAGCCAAACTGTCACATGACAATCGAACTCAGGAACCACTATGTACACTACTTACAGAATATACAGAAAAGAGGTAACACAAACCGGCTGACAAGAAGTTGCAATCACAGAACCAAGACGACATCATACCAGACAACCAGTATACGCAACAAACATAATACAACTAAACATAACATGAGACAACTACACTACAACTCGCCATAATACAAGACAACACGACGAACATCACCACCATGAACCTAACAAATCACCAACCTGGACAAACAGACGTTCAACCACACCAGTTCTGCAACTGGCTGAAGTGGCTGCCAACAAAGACGACACCGACTCGGCACAGGCCAAGGGCACCCAAACCCGACGAGGACCTGGCACTAACTATGACTCGAAGTCACTCAAAAACAAACGGCGCTGCCGCCGCACCTACAAGGAGTACGTCCACTCCGACGAACACCAGGGACCGAAGTGAAGCTACCCCAACGCATTCCGCCCTGGTCGGAATCAAGCGAACTCTACTCACAACACAAAACAGCGATTGGTCAGAGCAGCGTATCCCTCCGCAGAGCTGACACGCCCGACCAACGGACTAGTTGTTGCTCGTGCAACAACACGACAATTTACCACAACAACTCACAGACTTGACAACACCAACAACAGCCGATATCCTGCCCCGCCTTCTCTGGTGTAGAACCAAAGTAACAAAAGGGTAACAATCGGGAACGAAACCAACCTCCCGCTTCCATCCCCTCAACAAGTGAAGATTGGAATTCAAGAATTTTGTATGTCTTATTTCCCCAGCCCCCTACCTAGCCTAACCTTCCACCTTAACCAAAACCCCAATCTTACACACGCACTCTCGCACACACACATATACACATATGCACACGCACACGCTCTCTATTTCTGAATTACCATTACTCCAAACACATGGACGGCTGATTTAGTACCGCCGATCGGTGACACATGAAAAAGTTTGATGAGTTGTACCTCCATTAACATTGAGGCGTAGATGAATTTAAAGTAAAAAATAAATAAATAAATAATAAAAAAAGAACGATTGAAACAACAAACAAGAATATAGAAATCGATTACAAAGAAGAAGAACAACTCAGCACACACAGACAGAATAAGCGATCCCTTTGTTGTTAGAGAGAGAGAGAGAGAGAGAAGAGAGAGAGAGAGAGAGAGAGAGAGAGAGAGAGAGAGAGAGAGAGAGAGTTATATTCCTTTTGTAAAATATTTTAACATTTAAAGAGAGAGAGAGACGGGAGGGGGGTAGCGGGGGCGGGGGATGGAGGAACAAACATCATTTTTCCAGCCGAGGTAAACTGCAGTCCCTTAGCTGACCTGTTGCAGCCCTCATCTGGCGTAAGAGGACAGTTAGAGTCTGAATGCAGAGAGAGAGAGAGAGAGAGAGAGAGAGAGAGAAAGGAAGAGGAGGGACAGAGGGCGCGGGGTTGGGGAGAGGGAGGGAGGGGAGGGGGGGCCTGGAACTCTCTTTCATGACTTCAAGCAAACCGATCCCTTGCTGTGACGACGCTGACATTATCCACCACTACCCCGAACACTCCCCCCCCCCCTCTCCGTCCCTTATCATCCCCACCACCACCTGCTGTCATCCCTGCCCGCATAGCCTCGGCACTGTCTGTTGACGTCAGCAGATCACGTGACACCGCAGTCGTCGGATGTCGAAGAAGTGTCCAAACGAAAGTTGACCAGGCAACTAGTTGACTGACTGACTGCCGACTAATCCTTCTACTTTTTTCTTCTACCGTACGGACAGACTGACTGATTGACTTACCGACAAAATAGCTGACGAAGCTGCAAACTTTCCGATTCACTGACTGGTTGACTCATGAGCTAAGGAAAGAACTAATTGGCTGACTTACTGATTAACTGACAAACTACATTATTTACTCATTGACTGATGGACTGTCTAACTGACGTACTGTGTGCCAAATCAACTGACTGACAAGTTCTATAACTCCTTTAAATGGCTGATTGAAATATCGACTAATTGACTGTTAAACTGAATGACTGAACAGGAGAATGGCTGAATAGGATAATGTGAATGACTGAAACGGATAAACTAAATGAACTGGATACACTGAATGACTGAAAAAATGGATTGACTGACATGAAATTCTTGGTAGTTCAACAGATCCCATCCACTAACTGACCCAGTGACAAACTGAACAACTAAATGACTAATAACACATTGAACAACTTAAGAGTAGCTAGCCAATTGACTAGCTGGCTGATCGACAAAATGAATTGGAAGGAAATCAAAATCCTATAAACTGAATTTGTTTCGGGTTTTTTTTTTTTTTTTTTTTGGGGGGGGGGGGTGGGGGTGGGGGGGGGTGTTGTTGTTGTTTTTTTGTTTGTTTGTTTTTTGACCGAACGACTTACATTGGGAGCCGGAATAGCTCAGTTGGTAGAGCGCCGGACTCGTAATCTAAGTGATCCTGGGGTTGCGGGTTCGAATTTCAGCCGGGCCGTTTCGGTACAGGGGGATTTTTCCCTCGGAGTTAACATTGGTTCTGACTCCATTCCCCATACAGTCCTTCGAATGAGACTATAAACCGAGGTTCCGTGTGTGAACGCACGCATAACATCTTGCACACACGTAAAATCCCATCACCAACTTTCGGAAGAGTAGGCCAGTTTGGCCGTTGGTATGGATGACACGTTACACATAGCATACACCCTGCGTGAGAAATGGAAAGAATGAAGGAAGTAAGGAAATTGAGTGAACAATATGGAACGATTTTGGACTGGATGACACGGAAACGACTGAATGAAGCGCCAGCTGGCAGCTCTTCAGTCGGCACTACCCAGGTAGGCAGCCCGTTGTGTAAAACGAGTGTGGGTTGTAAAGCGCTTAGAGCTTGGTGTCTAGCAGAGAATAGGCGCTATATGGGTATTCATTATTATTATTATTATTATTATTACATAGAAATGAGACCAGTTGCTGACTGATTGACGAACTGGATAACGTACCGACTGATTTGCAGTCTCTTTTTAAAATGTCTTCCCCCTGTTGGCATCTTCCACAGTAATGACATCTTGTCCTCCTTGGTTTACAACACGGCACATTCACTAATACACTGTTGGATGTGATCTTGTGGATGGCTCATCTTCGTGTGTACAGATGCGGAATTTTAGAAAAGAGATGTTCCTATCTTTCGAGGATTTCTATATGTTTCAAAACAACGATATTCAACTGAAAAAGATACGACCTGTATGCATAGTGATCTGTCCCAATGCATGGCGGAGTGGGTCGTTGACGTACACCTTGTTAAAGGTTTTGTGGCAATACCTTTGTATATATACATACATATGTATAGTAGAAAGAAACTCGTGGAGAGCGTGGCAGCAGAGAGTCCTCAGAAGAGAAGCCCCTTCAAGCAAGTGTTTCGGCCCTTATCTCCTGACACTCTAGGGGGGGTTGGGCCACACCCGGTTCATGACTCCGGATGTCCCTCTGCTGCCCCCCCTTTTTTTCCCCCATCTTGGGACGAGCCATGGCTGGGATTCGAACCCATGACCCTCTGGACATGCTCATTTTCTACTTAATGACTCGCGCTTTAACCACTGAGCCACAGGGACACCTGATATTTGTAGGGAAATTAAGCCTTATGAAGTTCACTTTTGTTCCTCCTTGACCAGATCCAGCTTGAACATCTCTCTGCCGCTTCTGCCATTGCTTTCAGGGCTCTGGTTTTTTCCTTCCCTGCAACTGAGAGCTGTTTCATGAGGCTGTATGCAGACGTTCCTACAAATCCCCTAGCTCCAATTTCTGCAGTGAGGACTTTGACCTGATAGCCTTCTCTCCTCAGGCTGTTTGCCAGATCAGCATACTTTTCAGTCTTGTTGATTTGAGCTGCCTCCATTCTGTTCTCATATGGCACCGTGAGCTCGATCATGATCAGCTGCTTGGTTGACTTAGAGTGGACTACTATGTCTGGTCTCATGCCACTCTTGCTGATGATCTCTGGGTGACTCTTCCATTCTGGGAGGTCTGCAGTGCACTCCCAGTCATCTGCCCCATCCAGCAGACTCTGCCTGCATGTTTCGAGTGGCACTGTTGTTCTTGGCCATGATTTGCTGCCTCCTGCCGTGAAGAATGTTGCGGGTGCTTTTGGAGTCCTGATTCTCCCTTTTGTGGTGTTGGTACTAGCCCAGACTACTTGTACAATCTCTTTGAGCACTTGGTTGTGCCTCCATGTGTACCTTCCTTGAGCCAGGGCTACTTTACATGAGCTTAGAACATGCTCCACTGTTTGTTTTTCATGGCAGAGGGGGCATGCAGGATCGTCTGTTTTCCCCCACTTCACCAGGTTTGCATTTGAGGGCAGAAGGTCATATGCAGATCTGAGAATGAAGCTGATCCTGAGAGGGGCCATGTGCCAAATGTCATTCCAAGTTAGACTTCTTTGGAGTGCATTCTCCCACGTTGTCCATTGCCCTTGCTGGCTCTGCTGTACTGCTTTTTGGAGTCTTTTTTGGTCTTCTTCTTTCTCATCTCCTGAATCATCATGTCTCTTTTGGCTTTTCCTTTGGCCTTTGACCACCATTCAGTTTTGGTCACCCCCAGTCCTTGTCTGTTGGTCTGTGTGTGTCCTGTTATTTCTCTGATCTTGAGACTTTCTTTTGCATAATCCATCGCCTCTTGAACTTTCCATTTTCTGCCTGTCTTCAGCTGGGGCTTGATTGCTTCTACCACCTTGTCTCCTGAGTCCTTCAGCATGCTTTGAAGTCTGATCTTCCTGCTTTGTATTCCTCCAGGATGGATTTCAGTGGTAGTTTGAGCTTTGCTTGGCGACAGTACAGCGCGATGTCAGTCAGACAGGGTGGGACACCAAGCCATTTCCTTGTGAACTTGTTGATTTTGGCTTCCATTGCCTCCACTGTGCTGGTGCAGATGTCGTATATCATCAGCGGCCATAGGAGCTTTGGTATCAGCATGAACTGCAGACACCAGACCTTGTATTTGCCAGGGAGCCCACACTGGTCAATGGTCTCCAAGCCTTCTTCCACCATCTGCTTGGTTTCTTTGCTCTTTGTGTGTCTTTCAGCGTATCATCATACCATCTTCCAAGGCTCTTGACTGGTTCTTCTGTGACTGTTGGAATGGCCTGGTTGGCAACACTGAAGACCACAGATTCGGCCACTTTTCCTTTCCTCAGTGAGAGACTCCGTGATTTCTTTGGCTTGAACTTCATTCTGGATGAGGCAACTATGTCGTCCAGCCTCTCCAGCACATGACGTGTCTCGTCTTCTCTGGAAAAATCACTGTAGTGTCATCCATGAAGGCCTTGAGAAGAGGCATCTTGTATCCATCGCCAAGGTCTGTTTGTCCGCGTTGTTTGTTGCTGCTTTCAAGATGAGTTCCATTGCCAGCACGAACAGTATCGGGGAAATTGCCCCAGCCCATTGCAATGCCCACTTCCAAGTTGATCCAATCAGTTGTGTACTCCTTGTAGAGAACCGCATTGAGAAGCCATTGAAGTACTTCTTGAGCATGTCGCGGATATTCTTTGGCACATGGTACATCTCAAGAGCCAACTGTATCATCTCATGGGGCACAGATCCATATGCGTTTGCCAGATCAAGTCACACTACGTCCAGGTCTCTCTTTTCTGTTTTTGCTTTTTGGATTGCGTCCCAGATCATTGTGGCGTGTTCTACACAGCCAGCCACGCCTGGGATGCCACCTTTCTGGACTGACACATCCAAGTACTTGTTTTCCATCAGGTACTTGGTCAGCCTTGCTGCCATGACAGAGAAGAAGATTTTCCTTCGACGTTCATATATATATGACACCTGCGGAGTGAGAAGTGCTGAGCACTCGCTCCGATCACACTGACTGCGACGGCATGCCGACATACAATGGTGGAAGTCTGTCAGTTTGGTTCGCAAGAAAACTGTTAACATTTTTGATAATGTCAATACGCAAAACAGCTATATACTTTTAACAGAAATGTGGTATTAAGTTCTTTGAAAACGAACTTTTTGCTTGTCCGCCATGTGCTGCTTAGTGAAGGGTTCATAGTTACATTCTAACGCCCTTTATCATTGTTCTCTTTTTTTTTCTCACCCCCCCCCCTTCCCTCCCCCATTCATCCCCCCACCCCCACCCTCTGCCACACTCGTACTCTTTCACGGACGTCCTCCGGAGTGTTCCCGCATTCAATGGTACAACCGTGTGTCAGTAAGAAAAAACTCTAGGGAGAGCTTAACAGCAGAAGGTCTTCTTACGTGTGTGTGTGTGTGTGTGTGTGTGTGTGTGTGTGTGTGTGTGTGTGTGTGTGTGTGTGTGTGTGTGGTCATTAAAATAGCTGTGACTTGGATGTTGAGTGGATAGCTTGATGGAGTTCACATTTCACATACACGAAGGCTGCAACCATGAACAAATATATGCTGTAAATTTTGTAATGGGAATTGTCTGTTCGACTATCTGCCTTCCAACCTATCTGCCTCCCTCCCCCCACCCTCCCCCATTTTACGCCTCCTCCGCCCCACCTCTCTCTCTCTCTCTCTCTCTCTCTCTCTCTCTCTCTCTCTCTCTCTCTCTCTCTCTCTCTTCTCTCTCTCAAATTGTTTGGACTATCTGCCTGCCTACCTATCTCTTTGTCTGCCTCCATTCCCCCCCCTCTCTCTCTCTCTCTCTCTCTCTCTCTCTCTCTCTCTCTCTCTCTCTCTCTCTCTGTCCTAG
This sequence comes from Conus ventricosus, assembly GCA_018398815.1. Classification (NCBI taxonomy): domain Eukaryota; kingdom Metazoa; phylum Mollusca; class Gastropoda; order Neogastropoda; family Conidae; genus Conus; species Conus ventricosus. The sequence continues at coordinate 19,508,624 of CM031606.1, forward strand.
ACTTACCATATAAACTTGTGGTTATTCGTTTCTACACTGTTTCCTCAGTTTATCCTCTTTGATTTTTAGTATTACAGCCAGCCGAGTTGCCCCCACCCCCCACCCCCTACTTTTTTTTTTCAATTTGGCCCACGAATGTATAGTCAGCTAAAGTTCAGTTCCTGTAATTTCTGAAACAGCAGTTTGGTCAGATTATTTGCTACAATTTGTCTCCACGCGTTAGTGGTGTTTTCCTTTCAAAATATGTCTGTCAAAATTAATAACAGTTATTCCTTTTTTCATTTGAAATGAAGTGGCAGTAAGTTTTTGTCTTGATTTTGTAACGTTTGTGTTCCTTCTTCCTCCTTTTCCTTCCCCTCTTCCCACCCTCCCTTTACCTCCCTACACTTTTGTTTTCCCTTCTTGGAATCTCTCTCTCTCTCTCTCTCGCTCTCTCTCTCTCTCTCTCTCTTCTCTCTCTCTCTCTCTCTCTCTCTCTCTCTCTCTCTCTCTCTCTCTCTCTCTTTCCCCTTTGCGTATTCTGTTGGCTTCTTTCTTCTTTCCCACTTAATATTTTGCTTGGTTCAGTTCGTGTACCTTTGCTTTCGTCTGCCTGTCTCTTTCTCTCTTTCTGTCTTTCTTTATTTCGCCCCTTTGACGGCTCTTTAGACTAGATAGTTTCATTATTAAGGTTGGAAAGAAAACGATAGGTTGATTGTTTTCTCCACAATTTTGGTTTCGTTTCATTCCCCCGTATGTGGCCCCTCCACGTCCACTGTCCCTGGCTCCACTGATGATTGGTCCCCCCCCCCCCTACCACCACCACCTCTCTCTCTCTCTCTCTCTCTCTCTCTCTCTCTCTCTCTCTCTCTCTCTCTTCTTCTTCTTCTTCTTCTTCTTCTTCTTCTTCTTCTTCCTCTGTGTGTGTGTGTGTGTGTGTGTGTGTGTGTGTGTGTGTGTGTGTGTGTGTGTGCGTGCGTGCGTGCGTGCGCGCGCGCGTGTGTGTGTGTGTGTGTGTGTGTGTGTGTGTGTGTGTGTGTGTGTGTGTGTGTGTGTGTGTGTGTTTTGATCGAAGATCCGAGGGAAGGGGAGATCAGCATCACTTGACTAGAAATACTGCAAGAGAATAATGTGTGCGTGCGTGCGTGCGTGCGTGCGCGCGCGCGCGCGCGCGCGCGTGTGTGTGTGTGTGTGTGTGTGTGTGTGTGTGTGTGTGTGTGTGTGTGTGTGTGTGTGTGTGTGTGTTGTTTTTTTGTTTCAGACAATCAGAGCCGACAAAGAAATGTTGACGAGGACTTGATTTGCAGCGTAAGACGAAGCATCACCTAAGCTGACGTACAGTAAGGTCCAGACGCCATCCTCTTCACCCGCACATTCCTTTCACCCACACTGCCTGCTTGCCAACGAGCATCACGTGAAAAAGACATCCTTGAGGGGTAGAAAAGCCAACCGGCGAACGATGAGACTGGCATCGTGCAATCAGTACTGTGCCTTAAGAAGAAAGTCTGCGTTCGTGTATTCTCTGGCATTGTGTACCGTGTTCACATCTCTCCTCCTCCTCAAGCGGCATGGAACCCATTTCTCTGTTACCAGCTGCGTGCAGTTCCTCAGGTCAAGGTTACGCCTCGGTGACCTCGGTGGCACCGGGAGCGTTCCTCCGGACCCCTTCGATGCGGAAACGTGTTTCCGGACATGCTTCACGGGCGATGGGTTCCGAAGAGCAACGTGAGCGAAAGGAGGAGGCAAGACATGGAGGAGTACCTGCATCAGCTGAGAGGGGAGTACCGGATCCCTCGGACCCTGCAGAGAGCGGACGGCCGGTGCGGGAACCTGCCGTATGACGGCGTCCCCCTGTTCAGGCACATGTGGTTCCGTGCGCTCTGCAACCCTAAAGGGCCGACACCCTGCTGCCACAACTTCCGCTGCACGCAGCGCAGCAGACGGGACTGCCGATGTCCTTCCTGTCTCGATTCCAGAAGCCCCGTGCACGCGGAGCTCAGCGATTGGATGCCCGCGCGACCCGAGTGCCGCCCTCGTGAGTTCTCGGCCAACGAGGCGTGCCAGATGCTGAGAGGAACCAGTCTTGTGCTGGCAGGGGATTCCTTCGTGCGTCACGTGTTCGTTGCCTTGGTGATGTTGCTGACCGATAATTTTCAGGATGGAGCTCTTCGAAAAGATGCTCATCCCGGTAAGATCTCTCTCTCTCTCTCTCTCTCTCTCTCTCTCTCTCTCTCTCTCTCTCTCTCTCTCTCTCTCTCTCTCTCTCATGTGATTGGACGATTTTGTGTGCCTTGTACCCATAATGTGTTGTTTCACACGTAGTGGCGAGATTTTGCACATTGCCGTACAACATAAAATCTTTCACGGACATGTTCTAGACATTGATATACACAGCATAAAACCATTCATTGGCAAGAGAATGAAACTAGTTACCCGACTGTCAAATGAATGGAACAGACAAAACGCGCGTTTAGACTGACTGGTTTTCTCCGGGTTTGGACAAACAGAAAACAAACATATATGGTTGCGAGACATGGACACTGATGGCCGAAACAGAAAGACGAATCCAGGCGTTTGAGACCAGGTGCCTGAGGAAACTACTCCGCATCTCCTACAAAGAACACAAGATCAATGATTATGTGCGGAACCTGGTCACCAACCTAGTTAGGCCCCACGAACCACTTCTGGCAACCGTCAAACGATGGAAGATGGCATGGTTTGGCCACGTCATTCGTCACAATACCCTCTCCAAAACCATCCTTCAAGGTACCGTTGAAGGAAGGCGCAGACGAGGACGGCAGAGAAAGAGCCGGTCCGACAATATAAAGGACTGGACCAAAATGACCATGCCAGATCTCCTCACGACAGCCACCAACAGAAGAGCCTGGAGAGAAATGGCGGCTGCCTCATCACGTCCACCCAACGACCCCAGCGGTCAGGGGAATGACTGACTGACTGAAAACAAACACAAATCGAAACCATAAAAGGGAAATGGGGCAGAAAAATCACAAAGCTGAAACTTGCAATCATCAATGAAATTTGGAGACTGATATATGACATAAAACCATTTATTTTCAGATTTTGCTCTCTAATCTGTGACAAAAGACCTCTAGTCAGAAAGTTTCACCCCAATATGTCATATAAAACGATGTTATCATCTTCATCGTCATTGTTATCATTATTGTCATCATTATTGTTGTTGTTGTTGTTGTTACATTATCATCATCATCATTGTGATTATATGGATGATGATGATGATGATGATGATGATGATGATGATGATGATGATCATCATCATCATCATTATTATTGTCACTATCGTGATCATCACCATTAACATTACCATTACTATCATCATCATCATCATCATCATAGTCATCCTCATCATATCATTGCAAATGAAGATGACAGAAACATTCACCTACAGATGTTATATAAGACAGCCATTCACTACACTTAGTTATGTCATACAACCAGTCACCGACAAGTTTTCTACGCTCGGTTATGCAACAGTTCACCAGTAGGATGGAATGGTTGAGGTTTACGTCCCCACAGCGAAAGCTTTTAGGGACAAGTCTGTCGCCGCAGCAAGCTGCAACATGGAGTCGTTTGTCTTGGCAGACTGTGTAGGCTGGACGTTGGGTCGGAGTTGGTATCTGTGGTCGGGTGGATGAACCCGGGGTAGACGGCGTTGTCAGGCAGGAGCCTGGGTGAAGTTCTTCTTTCGCAGATGATGGGTGTTTTCCTTCTATCATGGGAGGTCGTGATGATGAGTTGTTTAGGACCGCTGGACGGTCGTCTCTCCGACAGGCTTCTGTACACGTGTTTACATTGATGATAAGTTGTTTAGGACCGCTGGGCGGTCGTCTCTCCGACAGGCTTCTGTACACGTGTTTACATTGATGATAAGTTGTTTAGGACCGCTGGACGGTCGTCTCTCCGACAGGCTTCTGTACACGTGTTTACATTGATGATGAGTTGTTTAGGACCGCTGGACGGTCGTCTCTCCGACAGGCTTCTGTACACGTGTTTACATTGATGATAAGTTGTTTAGGACCGCTGGACGGTCGTCTCTCCGACAGGCTTCTGTACACGTGTTTACATTGATGATAAGTTGTTTAGGACCGCTGGGCGGTCGTCTCTCCGACAGGCTTCTGTACACGTGTTTACATTGATGATGAGTTGTTTAGGACCGCTGGGCGGTCGTCTCTCCGACAGGCTTCTGTACACGTGTTTACATTGATGATAAGTTGTTTAGGACCGCTGGACGGTCGTCTCTCCGACAGGCTTCTGTACACGTGTTTACATTGATGATGAGTTGTTTAGGACCGCTGGACGGTCGTCTCTCCGACAGGCTTCTGTACACGTGTTTACATTGATGATGAGTTGTTTAGGACCGCTGGGCGGTCGTCTCTCCGACAGGCTTCTGTACACGTGTTTACATTGATGATAAGTTGTTTAGGACCACTGGGCGGTCGTCTCTCCGACAGGCTTCTGTACACGTGTTTACATTGATGATGAGTTGTTTAGGACCGCTGGACGGTCGTCTCTCCGACAGGCTTCTGTACACGTGTTTACATTGATGATGAGTTGTTTAGGACCGCTGGGCGGTCGTCTCTCCGACAGGCTTCTGTACACGTGTTTACATTGATGATGAGTTGTTTAGGACCGCTGGGCGGTCGTCTCTCCGACAGGCTTCTGTACACGTGTTTTACATTGATGATGAGTTGTTTAGGACCGCTGGGCGGTCGTCTCTCCGACAGGCTTCTGTACACGTGTTTACATTGATGATGAGTTGTTTAGGACCGCTGGGCGGTCGTCTCTCCGACAGGCTTCTGTACACGTGTTTACATTGATGATAAGTTGTTTAGGACCGCTGGGCGGTCGTCTCTCCGACAGGCTTCTGTACACGTGTTTACATTGATGATAAGTTGTTTAGGACCGCTGGGCGGTCGTCTCTCCGACAGGCTTCTGTACACGTGTTTACATTGATGATAAGTTGTTAAGGACCGCTGGGCGGTCGTCTCTCCGACAGGCTTCTGTACACGTGTTTACATTGATGATAAGTTGTTTAGGACCGCTGGGCGGTCGTCTCTCCGACAGGCTTCTGTACACGTGTTTACATTGATGATGAGTTGTTTAGGACCACTGGGCGGTCGTCTCTCCGACAGGCTTCTGTACACATGTTTACATTGATGATGAGTTGTTTAGGACCGCTGGGCGGTCGTCTCTCCAACAGGCTTCTGTACACGTGTTTACATTGATGATAAGTTGTTTAGGACCGCTGGGCGGTCGTCTCTCCGACAGGCTTCTGTACACGTGTTTACATTGATGATAAGTTGTTTAGGACCGCTGGACGGTCGTCTCTCCGACAGGCTTCTGTACACGTGTTTACATTGATGATAAGTTGTTTAGGACCGCTGGACGGTCGTCTCTCCGACAGCTTCTGTACACGTGTTTACATTGATGATAAGTTGTTTAGGACCGCTGGGCGGTCGTCTCTCCGACAGGCTTCTGTACACGTGTTTACATTGATGATAAGTTGTTTAGGACCGCTGGGCGGTCGTCTCTCCGACAGGCTTCTGTACACGTGTTTACATTGATGATAAGTTGTTTAGGACCGCTGGGCGGTCGTCTCTCCGACAGGCTTCTGTACACGTGTTTACATTGATGATAAGTTGTTTAGGACCGCTGGGCGGTCGTCTCTCCGACAGGCTTCTGTACACGTGTTTACATTGATGATAAGTTGTTTAGGACCGCTGGGCGGTCGTCTCTCCGACAGGCTTCTGTACACGTGTTTACATTGATGATGAGTTGTTTAGGACCGCTGGGCGGTCGTCTCTCCGACAGGCTTCTGTACACGTGTTTACATTGATGATAAGTTGTTTAGGACCGCTGGGCGGTCGTCTCTCCGACAGGCTTCTGTACACGTGTTTACATTGATGATGAGTTGTTTAGGACCGCTGGGCGGTCGTCTCTCCGACAGGCTTCTGTACACGTGTTTACATTGATGATGAGTTGTTTAGGACCGCTGGGCGGTCGTCTCTCCGACAGGCTTCTGTACACGTGTTTACATTGATGATGAGTTGTTTAGGACCGCTGGGCGGTCGTCTCTCCGACAGGCTTCTGTACACGTGTTTACATTGATGATGAGTTGTTTAGGACCGCTGGGCGGTCGTCTCTCCGACAGGCTTCTGTACACGTGTTTACATTGTAAACCATTGGAGGTCGTGATGATAAGTTGTTTAGGACCGCTGGGCGGTCGTCTCTCCGACAGGCTTCTGTACACGTGTTTACATTGATGATGAGTTGTTTAGGACCGCTGGGCGGTCGTCTCTCCGACAGGCTTCTGTACACGTGTTTACATTGATGATAAGTTGTTTAGGACCGCTGGGCGGTCGTCTCTCCGACAGGCTTCTGTACACGTGTTTACACTGATGATAAGTTGTTTAGGACCGCTGGGCGGTCGTCTCTCCGACAGGCTTCTGTACACGTGTTTACATTGATGATAAGTTGTTTAGGACCGCTGGGCGGTCGTCTCTCCGACAGGCTTCTGTACACGTGTTTACATTGATGATAAGTTGTTTAGGACCGCTGGGCGGTCGTCTCTCCGACAGGCTTCTGTACACGTGTTTACATTGATGATAAGTTGTTTAGGACCGCTGGGCGGTCGTCTCTCCGACAGGCTTCTGTACACGTGTTTACATTGATGATAAGTTGTTTAGGACCGCTGGGCGGTCGTCTCTCCGACAGGCTTCTGTACACGTGTTTACATTGATGATAAGTTGTTTAGGACCGCTGGGCGGTCGTCTCTCCGACAGGCTTCTGTACACGTGTTTACATTGATGATAAGTTGTTTAGGACCGCTGGGCGGTCGTCTCTTCGACAGGCTTCTGTACACGTGTTTACATTGTAAACCATTCATCGACATACTTTGCACACTTATCTATGAAGCAATCACCAACAGGCTCTGGGGTTTTGTGTGTGTGTGTGTGTGTGTGTGTGTGTGTGTGTGTGTGTGTGTTTTAACCGTTGCTTGCGTTATATAAAAAAGATACCGCATAAACCGGCAAATTCTTCACAGTTATTTATAAAACTGTTCATCTACAGTTTTTGTACATTTCTTTAGAACCATTGTCGACATGTTTTTCACATTCACTTTTCAAAACACTTTTATTTGCTTTTGTTATTGTTTTAAAGAAAATGAGGAACAAAAGCAACAACAACAATAACCGGAAATCAGTTATAAAACAAGCAAACGGAATAATTAAACAGGAAAGAGGAGAGGACCTCAACCTAACATCGTACAGGTATATAAAGCATAGTCACTTGATGAGACACATAACACAGTACTTTGTATCATAGTTTATATATATATATATATATATATATATATATATATATATATATATATATATATATGCACGCTTTAGTAAAAAAAAAAAAACAATAAATAAATAAAAAAAGAAAGTGAAGGATAGGTAGATGCAGATGCGTAGATCAAAAAGGACACACCTAGTAGTAGGAGAGAAGATAGATGGACAGACAGATGGACAGACAGACGGACAAACAGACAAGCAGGCAAACAGGCAGAATGGATTGGATTACAACTTATCAAGATATGTCATTGCCAGAGAGTGCATTGTCTTGCAATTACAGATATACCAAAAGAAGAAGAAGAAGAAGACGAACAGCAAAGACAGAGATACTGCGCTGCGAAACGAAACAACAAATCACAAAACAAACATAGCGCGTTTTGATCTATTTGGTCTTTTTCAGGCAATACAAATAACAGTCAACACAATTCCTCTCTTTTTTTCCCCCGCACACGCAGGCTGATACTCCTGCGGACATTCCCTGTGTAGACAGACTAGGATCAATCTCATCTATACCCAGCAAAGGGAGTGGAGTTTTGTGTGTATGACCGTTTTATTTTTACCCCGCCATTAAGGCATCCGTACTCCAACTTCGGGAAAGGTGCATGCTATGTGCAACGTGTCATCCATACCAACAGCCAAACTGGCCTTCTCTTCCGAGAGTTGGTGATGGGATTTTACGTGTGTGTGCAAGATATGCGTGTGTTCACACACGGAACCTCGGTTTATAGCCTCATTCGAAGGACTGTATGGGAAATGGAGTCAGAACCAATGTTAACTCCGAGGGGAAATCCCCCTGTACCGAAACGGCCCGGCTGAGATTCGAACCCGCAACCCCAGGATCACCAAGATTACGAGTCCGGAGCTCTACCGCTGAGCTGTTCCGGCCCCAGTGAAGACAATGAAAAGGAAGGACGAACAGTCACGTCGCTCTTCGAACTGGACGTAAAAACGGCAAGAGGATGAAGGCGAGGCTGAAAGGAAGACAACACAGGTTATCATAATAATGATAATGAAATAAAGGCACTGCTACTACTACTACTACTAATAATAATAATAATAATAATGATAATGACAATTATCATAGAGGTAGCATAATCACAGCGTCATAATTATATTGACAATGATGAACACAATAATTGTAGTAGTAAAAACAACGAGGCAACCAGAAGAAGAGGAAGGAAATGAGTTTGATGATAGTTATGATAATATTGTTGTAGTAATGATGATGATGATGATGATGATGATGATGGCGATGATGATGTCAGAGTGTGGTGTTTGTTGACATATGTGCTGTCTGTTGACCTGTCAAAGAATTGTCTTTCTTGCCTTTCAAGTGTGGTCTTTGTTGATCTGTTGAAGTGTGGTATTTATTGTCCCACTAAAGTATGGTGTGTTTGTTTAATCTGTCAAACTGTACTGTTTGTTCTCCTTATATCAAAGTGTGGTCTTTGTTAATTCATCAAAGTATTGTGTTAGTGACCACACCTTAATGAACAAGTATTGTGTTTGTTGTTCATCAAAGTGTGGTCTTTCTTGCCTATCAAAGTAGAGTCTTTGTTGACCTATCACACGCATTCCTGTTTATTGAAAAAGAAATATGGTCTTTTGATTACTTAGCAAAGTATCGTCCTTGCTAACTTGTCAGAGCATGATCTTTTTATCCCTCAAGAAACATAAACGGGGTTTATTTCCTTAGAAATTTGCAAAGAACAACAACTGTTTTGTTGCGCGCTGAATATCTGACGCGTGCACGCGCGCACTGCTCACCGGACTCCGATTCATTTCTTGCCCTGAAACACTGTACCTTTACATCCAGTAGAGACAGAAGGGAGAGGCCGCTTTATGAGTATCTCTAACTGTGGACCTAGCTTTGCCTGAATCCTCGGTGATCGCACGATCTGTAGGGCCGCCATTGTCCCAGTGCAAGGGAGAGAATTATGACGTGAATCAGTCGTCTCCTGCTCACCTCAGCCGCGTGTGTAGGGTACTTTCGCAGAGAAGCGCGATTTTGTGGATTGATGGTTCCGTCATTGCCAAGCTGATGAGATCAGTCAGAATCCCTGGATACGTTTGTCCGTTTCAGTTTCAAGAAGGCGTCACTGCATGTGTACTACTGGTCCACACAGCACACGCTGCAACCTGTCTGCTGAGCCGTGAGACCACAATTCGTAGAAGTTACAGAGCAGGACGTGATGCAATGAAGAAAATATCAGGAAATAGTCGGGAAGAGAATCACATGGAACCAGATGTTGTAGATATCCGATCTACGCATTAAACCAACGCGCTGGACGGGTATTCAGTGCTTACGCCACTGCTATTGGCGTGTGTGTGTGTGTGTGTGTGTGTGTGTGTGTGTTTGTGTGTGTCACTGTGTGTGTGTGTGTGTGTGTGTGTGTGTGTGTGATATGCACACACTTTATAGACACGTTCCTGCTTTTTTAACCAGCTTTTTGAAAAAGTATAAACAGGTGAAACAAAATTTCTACTTTATAAAGTAAGAAGTAGATAGAAGAAATACAAATGATGAAAGTTTTTTTTATTCAAAAGGGAAAATGGAGGTGAGCGGAGGATGGAGGGGAAGCATGTGAAGACAGAGGATTAAATAAACTAACTTGATTTCATTCGCTGCATATCGCATGCGCTGACTGAAAGAGAAACCAAATAAAGGGACATAATCATCCTTCCTGCCTTTTAGTCACTGACTGAATGTTTTTTTGTGCAGGCACGCGCAGCCATTGCCAAGGCATGTACCAGATCAACGGAGTCCGGTGTCGCTCCATTCTGGACGAGAACCGCAGGCTGTGCAACGGCACCGTTCAGGCGACCTACCTGGAGATCTTCCAGGTGAACAAGGGGAGATTCCTCCTGCCATACCTCCAGAGGCAGGCCTCAAAGAACCGGAAGATTCTGCTACTGCTGGGGGTGGGCATCCATGATGACTTCAGAGCCGACCTCATCTGGCCGCTCTTCCTGCAGCCTCTCGTGGAGTATGTCACCAACACGTCCATTCCGTCGGCCAACATAACCTCCCCTTTCGTCGACGTCGCCAAATATTTGACATATCCAACTCTACCTCACACAAACCCGCTTCTGCTTCACCACAACGTTGTTGCCACCTTCACCAACGACACTCCGAACCGGAAGTTTGCCAGTCACGTTCCATTTCAGCGGAAATGGCCACGAATGATCTGGTTGAATACGCATGCGCCGGGGTTGCTCAAATCACCTTTGTTTGCGGCGCAGTCTTTTCAAGGTGTGCGTTATTACAACGCGGTGATAGCTCGTCTGTTGGAGCCGTACAGAATTCCGGTGTTGGACACGTTCAATATGACTGCCCCTCTGCACGCGGTGGACGGGACTCACTATGGGTACGGTGCGAACCATCTCAAGGTGCAATTCCTACTCAACTGGGTGAAGGAGAGGCAGGACAGTCGAAAATGGTGACCGTCGATAAAGGCCAGAATCTCCAGGAATCTATACAGCAGTCTCTAGCAGCAGTTGTGCTCAGCCTTCCCTATAATCTATATATATTACGCGTAACTCCTGTTCCTGCGCAGTCCACCTCCTGTGTAAGATTTTGCGTATTGAGTGAGCTTGGAAACGCCGTGTGTAATGTAGGAAAAACCCTGATCTCCCCCTTTATATTCTACTGCATCTTCAATTCAAACCAGACGAATGTTATCTTTACTGCTAGAAGTCAGACGTTGTGTGGGTTTGTTTGTCCGTTTGTTTGTTTGGTCTAAAAGCATCGCTTTTTTTTTTCCAGTTACACCCAAACGGGTTGGTAATATAGATCATCTGGATGGTGGACGCTTTACACGGAAGTTTCACGTTATTGATGCTGACGTCTTATTCAGTTCTTTCTCTCTATTTGACGGTCGTGATAACTGCATGACGTAAATACCTTGTTTTCATCGAACACGATGTGGATTACAAATTGTTAAAAAGCCGATTCAGAGGTTATTTTTGCTTTAATTTACACATTAGACGACTCGCTGCCAAGTTCACGTACTACGCAAAATTTTGTGGGGTATCTGAACCGCTTTCCAACACGGATTACTCGTAACATTTACGACAGTCTGTTGTAGTGATTATGCTCAGCCTACTGTTTTATCTATGCAACAATGTGTAGTAGTGATCAAGCTCAGCCCACTGTATAATCTATACAACAATATGTAGTAGTGATCAAGCTCAGCCCACTGTATAATCTATACAACAATATGTAGTAGTGATCAAGCTCAGCCCACTGTATAATCTATACAACAATATGTAGTAGTGATCAAGCTCAGCCCACTGTATAATCTATACAACAATATGTAGTAGTGATCAAGCTCAGCCCGCTGTATATATGTGCAACAGTCATGAGTAGTGATTATGCTCAGCCTACTGTATAATCTATACAACAATATGTCGCAGTGATTATACTCAGCCGACTGTATAATCTATACAACAATAACAAAAGCAATAGTCCTTCAAAGGGAAGAAAACAGTACACAAATTCACAATTCCACTCTTCATATTTCAAATTTCATATTGAAAATTTGAAATATGAAGAGTGGAATTGTGAATTTGTATACAACAATATGTAGTGGTGATTATTCTCAGCTTCCCGTGTAATTTATGGAAACAAAAATGTGGAGTAATATGGACGCTCAGCTTTGAGGAAGTCCGAGGTCTAGAGCTTACAGTAGACTGATGATGATCACTACCACAGAGTGTTGCATGGATTAATGCTGCAGACTGATCCTAATTACTACTACAGACTGTAGCATCGATTATACCGTAGACTGATCCTAATTACTACTACAGACTGTTGCATGGATTGTACTGAGGTTGATCGTAATCATGAATGCTTACTGTTGTACAGACAATCCTGAAGACTGAACCAAATCGTGTTCCTCTCTACCTGACATGTCCTTTCCTCTTTCACCCTGAACGTTTCAGCGTGTGAACAGATTAATTATCTTTATGGAGATCTTTTCACCACGTCAGAAATCAAGGTTTTTGATTCTGTGTAGGTTTAACCATTTAATGTAAATGCGGTGTCAGTGTCTGGGATGCTCTTTGTAGCTGGCTGCGTGCTATGCACACAGAGAATCAGAGATATGTGAACTTCTAGGATCTCAGGTGGGAGGAGAGGAGGCACGTGCTTTGAAATGAACGTGGGACACGTGTCTGCTGAAAGATGGTGTCCCAAACTGGCAGGGTGGACACCTTGTGTGGGTTCCATGGTTCCTATCGGTAAAGCTTCTTCAAATCACACCGTTCATAGCCAAAGGTGTACTCTTTGTTTCACTCCATTTTTGTGATCGAATTTTACCTTGAAAAATCCAGTGTTCCTGAGATCGGTCTGGCGGTAAAGTGGGTCACCGACTACATGCCTTCTTTTCATGCAGCCTTCGAGCATGTATGTGTTGTTGTTGTTGTTGTTGTTTTTTTTTTTTTTTTTTTTTTTTTTTTTTATAAATACTGAAATGACGTGACGGGATTCTGTGCAGACGCTAATCTTCCACAAACTACAGACCGCATAAACCCTTGGTAAATAGAATTTTCAACAGATATCAACGCGATGTTCGTCTTGATTAATTGATTCATGTCTTCATTTTTCTTCATCTTGTCTGGGTGAGTGTACCGAGAACGCTCATACGTTAATGGCCGTTTTTTTTCTACCTCCAGACTCTTAAACAATCTGCCCTGTTGTCCATTAAATAGAGTATGCAGCACAGCGCACCCACACTGCTTTTGATCAGGTGCTCCATGCAGCAGAAAGCTCTGACATGCTGGAGATTATAAATAACATAGAGCGCCCACACTGCGATTAGTCAATTACTGTCGTCATTATCATGATTACGTTTGTCACTTCTGTCGATATCTTGAAAAAGATACCGAATGTCTTTGTTCTGGGATAAAAAAATTTTAAACATTTATATTCACTGTTATAGATTATAAACGTAGATTATCAAATTAAACGCGAGCATCAAGGATCGTGATAGCAGCGAGATAGTAAAAGGGAAAGAAATCTTCTTTTCGTTTTCTTATCTCCCCTGAAAGCCGTGTCGCGACACTGAGGCGTCACAGTGAAGAGCAATTCACCCGTGTCATCCATCTCTGCCAATTGCGTGTCAAGCAATGGATCTCTGTGAACAGCTTCCGTGTCCATTTTGCATTGTTCCATCGTTGTGTGTGAGTGAGTGAGTAACTGTGTGTGTGTGTGTGCGTGTGCGTGTGTGTGTGTGTGTGTGTGTGTGTGTGTGTGTGCGCGCGTGCGTGTGCGTGCGCGCCTGCGTATGTGTGTGTGTGTGTGTGTGTGTGTGTGTGCGCGTGCATGTGTGAGCGCGCGCGCGCGCGCGCGCGCGCGCGTGTGTGTGTGTGTGTGTGTGT
>CM031606.1:19527362-19542362 GCA_018398815.1 Conus ventricosus
GAAAATCTGCGGTGTGTCCCCTGAATACAGATGATGTTCGCTCCTCTCTTTTGGGGAATCTTGCAGTCAGGTTTCTTCTTCCCAAAGGCCCTGTTTTCCATGTGTATAGGGTGGGTTATGGTGTTTCGGTGATCGTTTGGGGTGATTGTTTTCCCCATTCTGTTTTCTCCGTTTCGCTTCTCAGTCGCTGTGGGGGGGCCCCTTTGGGGGGAGGCCCGACGTGTCACGCTTTGAATGGGACAAGCCCCATCTTTTCGAATATCGTCTGCGGCCCAAAAGGGGATGAGGGGTCTAGTGTGGGTCTTTATGTGCTTGTGTGACTCTGAGGGGTTCCCCGGCGGGCCCTCACCGACCATTCCGATTTCCCAGAGCAGCTCGGGTTTGTCTGGTTATTGTTAATACGAGGGGGGGGAGGGGGAGGGGGGGGTGGGGGGGGGGGGGCTAACGTACACCAGACAGTGGGGTTTGACTCCTTTTGAGGAGAGAGAGAGAGAGAGAGAGGAGAGAGAGGAGGAGAAAGAGGACAGACGACGACGACGGACAGACAGAGACGAAAAACCAGAGAGAGACAGAGAGGGGTGGATGGGGACCAAGGGAGGAGGAGGGAGAGGGGAGGAGAGAGAGAGAGATTGATTGATTGATTGATTGTTTGATTTTTTTTTAAAGGGGATGGGTTTTTAGGCCAACCTTTTTTGATAACGGGAGAGAGGAGGGAGGGGGAGGGGGGAGAAGAGAGAGGGGAAGGGAGAGGGGGAAAAGGAGAGATTGTTGATTGATTGTTTTAATACCCAAGGTGAAGATTTTAGGCCAAGCTATCTTTCAATCTGCCCTTGTCAGGCATAATTATTTCAGCACATATATTCTTAAGAAATTCAACTGAACTATAAGTATTTAAATGTAAGCAAACTGCTCTTTAAAAGCAAAATGAGTGGGGGATGGTAAAAAAAAAGGGAAAAATTTACAAGCAAACAAACAAACAAAAAACTACAGAGAGGAGAGGTAGAGGAGGGGGGGGAAAGAGGGGTAGGTGGGGGAGGGAAAGGGTGGTTTGACAGAGGGGGGGGGGTGGCGTTTTTAAGGAGTGGGTTTTATTTTGAGCGATTTACCCAAAGTATGGTTCACAGAAGACGTGCGTTTGGACATATTTTGAAATCGAAAATTTAACTATGAGACATAAAATGTTTATGCAAATGTTCTTGAAGGTTTTAAAGTATCATTTTTTGGGAGATTCGGGGGAAAAGTGAGTTCCAGACATTGGTCCAGGTAAGTAGGTTGTTTTGAAAAGTAAATGCGTGGGTGGGGAAGGGATTTCGTGAGGGAAAAGCTGTTGATCTTTAAAAAGGGCATTGATAAAACTGGCTAGTATTGTCAAGTTGTAAACAAAAATGATGCCTTGTTGAATTCAATTGCCTTTCAGGGAAATTGTTCAGCGCTTTTGTTTTTGTTGTTTTTTAGAGTACAGTGGTGGGTAGCTTTGCTGCAGTCTTGGAGGAATTCGCCTTTTTTTGTGGGTCATACGCCGCCCACACTGTTGGGCGTTTTTTACGTGACATTATGTGCGCTTAAAGAAAAGTTTAGCAATTACTGTTGAGTGCGCTTTATTGGAAAAACGGAAAAGGTGTTTTGAGACTACTTGCTACTTTTATTTAGATGGTTGCCTTTTCATTTTTAAATTATCTTTTCCCCCTTAAAACCGATGTCATTCCTGCCCCCGTAGATTTGCCATTCAACTGGTTTTAGGCAAGGGAGTCAACTGGTTTTTTTGGGGGTAGCTATAATCATAGATTTTTTTTTTGGCTGGGGTATGACCTTGAGTTTAATGACACCATTCTGACCGTCGTTTGACTTTCCTGGAGAGAAGTTTCATTGTCTGTAGTCATACCTTTTCGTTTGGGCGACGAGTCACGAAATAATCTGTCGTGCCCTTTTTTTGATAGGGGCAAGGTAATCTTGTGGATGCAAAATTGTAGGGGGCCTAGTCGGCCCCTGGGGGGGACCCCAGTTGACAAAGTCTGAAGTGGAGGTTTTTCCCCATTAAGCCCCACATACTGAGTTTATCTTTAAAAGTATGTTGGGAATTGAGATTGTGGGTTGGTTAAGTAGAAGTAGTTTTTTTTGAAGATGGAAGATAAAAGATCAAACGCCTTTTTGGGTTCAAAAAAAGAAAAACCCCTGTCATTTGTGATTGGTTCATTTTGAAGCCATGAGTCAACATTGTGATATGTGTGTGGCAGGAATGATTGATCGGTCCAGTTTGGGTGGGTAAAATAGTTGTTTTTCTCCTGAATGAGATAGTGTGTGTGTATGTGTCTTTAAAGGGGGTTTTTGGGTTTAAAAATCGATAGAAAGGATATAGGTCAAATTTTTTGGATCCGACAATCATTTGATTTTGGAAGGGGGATTATTTTGGGGCTTTTTGAACGCCTGAGGGAAAACATTAGTTTCAATGGATAGTTTTTTTGTAGTAATAGACTAACATGAGGTTTGAGGGTTTGAGGAAAATTGGGTATGTTATGGGGGACCCATGGTTTTTTTTTATTCTTTAAAATTGCGTATGTGCATACTATTTTGTACGAAAAAGGGAAAAATTTTAATTGAGTTATGGACCCAATTTTTTGTTTGAAAAAAAGATTTTAGGGAAGTGGGGGATGTTATTCATTTGGTGTCTTATAGTCTGTGAAGTTTGAGAAAGGGTATCTGTAATGACAAAAAAGTGGGTTTAATTTGTCCGGGGGTGTGTTGGTGCTTGAATTTTGTAAATTTGTACCTTGTTGCGTACAATAGTGTTTATTGCCCTCCAATTGGCGTGGGGTTTTTGCATCGTTTTTTGACTGAGTGTCTGTTTGGCTTTTTCACTTCGTTTGAAACAAATTTTTCCTCCCTCTTGTATTCGCAAAAAAATTTGCTCCCTTGGTTGGTACTTTGTACCATTTTTTGCAGAAAATTTCTGGGTTAACCCGGGTTCTTGGGTGCCTAACTCTTTTTTGTGTAACGGGGTTTTTTTTATGATGGTGGGAAATGTTTGGTCCAAAAGGACAGTGCATATCACGCTGGAAATTTTTTAAGTTAAGTGAAATGGGGAAAGTTTAAGTTTGGGTATGCTGCTTCTTTAAAATTTTTTGAAAGAGCGGTTTGGTGGTGTTGCCCTTTGGGTGGTGGTTTTGGGGTTTTAAAGGGACCACGTGCAAAAGCGGACAGTGATACTATACCAGATGTACCACTGAAACATTAGTATTGGGATTTGTTGTTGTGTTACTGTCAATAATTTGCGCATTGTTTTAGTTATTTCTTTTGGGGTTGTCTAATGATGGGTGATGAAGTGATGTGTATTGTAAGGGGTTTGTTTTTTTAACATATCAATTTTGAAAGTCCCCAAACGTGTATTTTGTTTGTTGTGCAGTTCCATCTTTGTACAAAGTTGTCATACCTTTGTTGTGGAAGGGGGGTTTGTCTATTTAAATGTCCGTTAAAAATGGCGGTGTTTGGAGTTTTTTATTTCAATCCGTACTTTCGAATTTTTGTTTAAAGATCAGTTCTGGTCGGGTAATTTTGGAAATTGTTGATGTTGTTACGAAGGCCCAGTATGTTGGGGTTGTCACTGTCGCGTCGTTCTTTGTTGTTTTAGGAATGTTAAAGGTTATCTGTTATGCGAGGTCAACCCTTGTTTCACTTATGCCAAAATTGTATGGTGGGGTGACTGTTTTAAAGTGTGAGATTTCATGGACCTTAAAAATAAATGATAGAATTGAGATGCCCAATTGAAGTCGGGGACAGTGGGATTATGGAAGGCGGGTTGAAGGGGAAAACAGGGCAAAAATCGACGAGGAAGACAGTTTTCACAAAAAAGACACAGGAATTATGGGTTTTTAAAAAAAAACAAAACAACAAAAACAACCGAATACAGGTGAGAAAGTAACGTTTGTGGTCCCCAAAAGATGAAAGCGCCACAAAGAATTTTAAAAGGGTTTAAAAATATTTTGCTAAAACAGAAAACGGATGTATTTGGGAAAATTAATTATTGTAAAACAACAAACAAAAAAAAGAAAAATGGTGGCAACAATGTCGAAAAAATAGAAAGAAAAGAAAAAAAAGTATCAGGCAAAAGAATGAATGACGATAAACACACCCCACAAAAAAAAAAAGAAAAGAAAAAGTTTCGCGGTGAAATAAAGAGGATGCGTTTGCTATGAGCACAACCCACTTTAGGCAGGTTTAAAGAGTGTAGGAAGAAAAGGAAAACAAAGCACCAAAAAAGCAAAAAAAAAACAAACAATTAAAACAAAAAAAAACAACAACAACAACAAGCCAAAAAAAAAAGAAGAAAAAAAAAAAAAAAAAAAAAAAAAGGGTTTTTTTTTTTATCTGTGATTCACGAAGAGTTTTTGGCGGTGGAAAAGTATCCCTGGCCCCAAAGGGAGGGGGCGGGTTTTTAAAAGTTTTTTTCAGCCCCACAAAAACGGAGATCGGAAGGTAGCAAAAATAAAAAACAACGTGTTTGAGCAAAACAGAAGCAGAAAAAAAGGAGTGTTCAACACCCTGTGCCCCATGAGTAGCCTTGATTATTTTTCGGGAAAAAAAAACCAAAAAAAAAAAAAAAAAACAAAAAAAAAAAAAACCAATAAAAAAGGAAAGGTAAAGGGGGGGGGGGGGGGTGTTGGAGTGGTGGGGGTTTTATGGGATTTAAATTGTAAATTGTATTAACTAGTGGAGTTTGTATAAAAATTTGCGCTTCCGAATGCGCGGACGCGCGCTTGTTTTCTGGCGCGCGCCACCACTATCGCCCAAACCTTTTTCCCCGCACACACGCTCACACAACCAACAAACACACACACACACCCCACACACACACACACACAAACACACCAGCAACAAGCACACACGCCACACGCCGCTCGCATTACACACACACACCACACAACACCAACACCCCACACACCCCACACCACACACCCACACCACACACACGCACGCGGCTCTCGATCACCCACGCCACCACGCACGCACGCCACGCACCACCCCACACCACACACACACACACACACACAAAAAAAACACACACACACACACCCCACTGGGTAGTCTACACTTGAGTCTCGAGAAACACACACATGCGGGCGGAGGTAGAATATGGAGTTGAAAATGGGTGCCGGAGGTGGAAGTAAGGTGGATGTGGGTCGCCGGGATGGGATGGGTAGTGGCCCCGGGGTTGTCTGGATGAGACAGGGGTAGCTGGATGCGGGTCGCAGGGGTGGAGGGGGGAAACAGAACCACCTGTTGCCCAGGATTATAGGGGTGGAAAGGGGGGACAGGATGGGGTTGAGGGTGCGTGGTAATGAACCCCAAGGAGCAGTGTTCTTTGGTGTTATACGTAGTGGGGGGCCGGGGGGGCGGGACTGCACCCGCTCTCGAATGGTCTTTAATGGGGTCTCAGCAGAGGTTGTTGCTTTTTTTGGGCGGCGTTTTTTGGGTGTACGCCAACTGTCTGTGCCTTTTGGGGCGGGGTGGAGGGGATCGGTGTAATGTCCTTGGTGGAGCTCGTTTTGGTGGAAAAGGGGTGTGGTCGGATATACAATTTTTTTCTCTGGCCCCAAACTGTAGTTAGGGTCAGTTGGAGAGGTGGAGGGTCTTTTTGAGAGGGTCTGTCCCTTTGGGGGGATGTGGAAAAAACCAATAGTCTACCCTGAGGGAAAACATGTTGTTTTTTTGATCAGCTGTCCCCAGTGTTTTCCGGTTTGTGTTGTTTGACGTGTTTATTCCAATGTGTCTTGTTTTGCTGTGTGTGTTTTTTGCGGGGAAATGTGTTTACCCAAATGAAAAAGATCATCGCAGTGAGCCCGGGAAAACCCTGATGATTTGGTCTTACCTTTGTAAAAAAAGAGGTTGGGGTATGTTAGTAGGCTGGTCTCCATAATGCATTTGGTATCTTGTCACCCGTATTTGTGCAAAAAAGCTGCGAGGTGTAATGTGTTGTGTGCTAGTTGCCCTGATGTTTTGGTTGCTTCTTTAACCACTATCTTTGACGTGTGTTTTTTGTTTTTCCCGTGGTGGTGGTTTTGTTGTGGAATGTTTTCCGCCCGTTGGTCGTGGTTGAGCGCAGTGTCTTTATCTGAGTGATTTTTCTGGGTTTGTTTGGGGAGGGGGGATTTTGTGTGGTAGTGTGTCTGCCGGGCTTGTAGAGTGTGGGGTTGTTCTGAGTCGCTGAACCTCATGTCCCCCTTTCTTTTAAAGTGGGCGATGGAGAAATTTTTGGGGGTGGGGAAGGCGGACGAGGAAACGTTGGCTGCCGTGGGGTGGTTTTGGGTTTTTGGGTTTGGGGGAGGTATAATGAGTTTGTTTGGGTGTTTGGTTCAGATTTAGGTGGTTGTTTTTGTTCTAACGGCGGAAAACTTGTGGTGTGAGAGTGCAAGTTTTTAACCTTTTACAAAAGTTTTGACCCGAGTGTTGACCTTTTGTTTTAGATTTTGTATGCTGGGTTTAATTTGTAGGGTGGGGCCCTGGTGGTTTGCTTGTTTTTTGAGGAGCAAGTGCGTGCGCTTTTGTGTTGCTTGTAGAGGGGTGGGGTGGGTGTTTTCACATCGGGGGGGCGGTGGTTGGTTTTGTTTTGTTTGGGTGTTTGCATGTCTGTTTTTTAATGAGAAAAAGCCCTTTTTGCTTTTTTTTGGAAAATGTGGGTATTTGTGGGGGTGCTGGGGTGAAATGTGTGTGCAGTTTCCCCCGGGCGACTTTGGCGGGCCGTAGGGGGTGTGGATAAAAATTTTTGGGGGTTTAATTCCCTTTCAATTAACCAAAAAAAAAATTTTAAGTGATTGAAAAATTCAATCTTTCCTGAAAACCCCAGCCTTTTTAACCAAGTTTACGTGCGGAAAAAGGTTTTAATTCACTTGAAAATAGTGGGTGGGGGAAAATTTTTGGGCGCGGGCAGCATGCTGCGGTCGTTAAGAGCCAAAACCATCTCACTCACTAACAAGTATTCGGTTTTTGGGGTTTTGGCTCTGATTCAGCGCCGCTTTAGCAAAACCTAAAGCTTATTTCTCAACTGACAAAATGATGTTTCGAAAAATTTGAAATAGCAAAACAGAATTAAAAAAGTATTTTCTCCTGTAAGCTGAAAAAAGGGGTGGGGTTGGGGGGGCACAGAAAAAAATATTGGGGGGGGGGGGGGGGGGGGGGGGTGAGGCACATTTGAGTGAGGTAGTGGTGAGCATCGTCTAGGGAAAATGTTGACCGCTATTTTTGTTAAAAACCTTAAGCTTATATTTTCGATGACCATTTAGAAGATAAACCCAGAAAAGGTCTAAAGTAACAAAACAATTGGTTGTAAAAGTGTACAGCATTTACAATGAAACAAAGGGGGAATTTACATACTATTTTTAGTAATTATTTCACTCAAACAATTTTTAACTCCGTCTAATTTTTTTTTATGATAACACCCCAAAAATAACAATTATGAATAGTAAACTTCTCTCTCTTCTCTCTCTCTCTCTCTCTTCCCTCCCTCTTCTCTCTCCTCTTCTCTCCCACACACACACACCACAAACCAAAAACACACCACACACACACACAACACACCACTCCCCCACCCCTGTCACATACAAACCCAAAACCCCTTGGGAAAAAAGCAATAGGAATAAAAAAATATTATAACCGAAATTTTTGCAAATAGAAAGCAAAAGGGCAAACAAAGAACATGTGTTTGAACATTGTAAATTCTAAACTTATAATGAAAAAAGCTTTCAAATGTTCAGGATAAGAGTAAAAAAACAAATAGCAATGTGCTTGCTGTGTTTAATAAAATTAAGAATATTCAGTTTACACAACAAGCAAAAGTATTAGACAGCAAGTATACTATATTATGGGAGATTAGGGTTATATCTTTCCCCCCGAAAATTTAGTACAAGGCAACAGCAAAAAAAAAAAAAATAAATAAATTAAATGAAATAAAATAAAATTTAAAAAAATCAAATAAAAGAAAAAAAAATCAAAAAAAGTGAAATAAAATCAAATTTTCAAATAAAATAAAATAAAAAAAAAAATAAATCCCTGTTGATTTACTCAAAAAAATTCAAAAAAACCATACAAGTATGTACACTCAAGCAAAGATTTTAAAAAAATAAACCGTTGCAAAAAATCAAAATTTCTTTGGGGGTTGTTTTCCTTTGTTACAGAATTTTTTTGAAATTTTGGAAACCCTCCCTTGTTTTTCAACTAAAATCATATTTTTTAAAGAAAAAAAGAGATATTATGCATTTAAATTCCCCCTTCCCCCCCCCCCCCCCTCTCTCTTCTCTCTTTTCTTCTCTCACACAACAACCCCACACAACACCCGCGCGAGCGGCGGTACGAAAAGGGAAAAAGTCAGAATTTTTTTTTCTTCTCATCTGACATTGGTCACAGTCGTGAAAATTTTAAAAGGGTTTGCGCAGTTCATTCCCCGCATGTCCCAAGCAGTTGTACGACCCAACCATGTTTTCGACAGGTGCATCTGGCGGTTTGCAAAGCTTTCGTTTCATTTGCGATGTGGAGAAGGGCCTGGGGAAACGATGTCAGTAAGGAGGGACCATAAAGCCTTGCCTTAAATGCCATCCCAATCGGTGGATCCAAATTAAAATATCCTGTCAAAAGAAGCCCTCTTGGACCTGGAAGTATGTCCTCTACGTGAAAACCTTGCTGCGTGTTGCGGGGGCAGTTGTTGGATTTGGAAACACTGACGATGCCCCTTTTTGTCTGATCTGCATAGCGGAGGTTGTCTATGGAAACAGAAACCTTTCTCCATACAGGGGAAACACCAGAGATTTTCTCCAGCGGCGGGACCTCCTCTCGGGTGTGTTGGTGACGGAAAACCAAGCTTGCAACGGAAGGGTCTGGTCGGTAGTTTTTTCATGGTGGATTTTCCGACCGAAACAAAATGCTTGTTGTGTCGCCCGCCTATGGATGACAAAAATATGGAACTGTGAACGTTTTCTCCAAGCGATTTCCCGGTTTTTGATGTCCCAACCTTTTGATAGCTGGGGGGAAATCGGCTTAAAAAACAATTTGATGTTTTCCTGAAGTGAGCGAAGTAACCCCAGTAAAATCGTTTCTTCACGGACAAAACACATGACTTTTGTTTATTTGTATAAAGTTGCTGCGCTCTGAAAATCGATTTTTTCAGTTTGATTTTTTTCCTTTTTTTCTTTGTAAAAAGTTAAAGTCTTGTTTCTGATGTCTTTAGAGATATTTGTCCCCTACGTTGCCGAATGTGAAAAAAATTTTCAGTGCCGAAAGGTCTTTAAGTTTGTTTTATGGCTGAACTGTATGTTTTTGTTCCCCTGTCATCAGCAGGGTTTCATGCTGAACAAGCGTTTGTGGTGATTTGTTCCGTCAAGGACTCGAAATTGGCAGTGTCGCGCCTGAGGGGGCCCTTGTTTTGGGGCGGCAGGGGTGGACAGTTTTTTTCTTCCTCGGGTGTCATGAACTCCTTGGGAGCTGTTTTCCGATGAAGTTGGAATGCAACAACTGATCTTGTGTCATGGGTAACCGTCTTGCACATTTCTATGTTTGGAGACTTTTCTTCCCAAAAATCGTTTTGGTATGCGCTTTTTTCCGCAACTTGTTTGAAAAGTGGAGTCCTCCGGGGATCAGCTTCCAACGATGTTTTTATTTTCAATGTTTGTTGTTTTTCGCCTTTTCCCGAAAAACAAGGGGAGGATCTGGGTTTTCGCCCCCTCGGTTTTTCCTTTTTTCCGGGGTGTGGTTTTGTTTTCCTTTGTTTATTTTGCCCATTAAGTTTTTGTTTGTGTAGTATGCGCGAATTTTGTGTGCCAGAATCACCTTTTTTGGGAAAAACGTGTCTTTTCGGTTGGGGCTTCTCGTTGTGGTGTCACATCCTTTCTGCGTCAAGGCCGAGGTCTCCGTTCCAATGGCTTTTTTCATATGAGCAAAACGGTTTAAAGGGTTGTGGCAAAGATCAATACCTCTTTAGACTCCTTCTCTCTCCCTCTCTTCTCTCCTCTTTCTCTCCTCTTCTCTCTTTTCCTACGACGAACGCAACAACCCCCACCACCAACACAAACACCACCGTTCCCCCCCTTTTTTTGTTCTATTACCCTGACAACATTTTTGTGCTTCGTTAATATTTAGGTGCCACATGCCAAAAATATTTTTGAACTGGGGAAAAACTGAATAATCGTACACAAGACGAAACAAAAACCAGTCTGGTTTAAAAACTGGTTTCACGAAAATTTTACAGTGTCTTGGTGCTTTATTGCAGGCGCTTTTTTTCGGCTGTACCGTGTGCGGTAGCGCTAAGGGCCTTTTCAGAGACTTTGATAACTTGTGTCTGCAGACATTTATATAGACTGCGCGGACTGCTGGTTTAACAGTTTTCACAATAAAAGAAGCATAAACCTCATTGTTTTTTCTTTCAAAATATAAAAAATTCTTCAAAATTAACAAAAATGGTCGCGTTTGGGTTTGGAATTTCTTCCCGGCGGGGGGCAGACGACTCCTGTTGCGCGATGCGTCTGGATTTCCCGGCTTTGGAACCTTCCCCCCTCAGGCGCAAGGAAAATTGAAGCTTTTCTTTAGGGTTTTTCGTAATTAAAAAAATCGTTTTTTTAATATTTCGCATTTTACCCCCGGTTAAATGCTGATTTTATTTTTATTCAAAATAAAAAATTTTGACAAAATAAATTTTTAGGAATTTTTTTTAGCAGGGTTTTTTGGGATTTACCCGCTAGGGAGGCTTTGGCGAGGATGTGGATTGGGAGGGTGGTTCAGATGGCTGGAGGTGGGGTTGGGCTTGTCGCAAAAGCAATTGGGGGGATAAGGAGGTCCATGGGGAGGCGGGGGTGTCCTGTGCGAGAGGGACCCGAAAGGGACGTTTCAGGGAGGGGGGGAGATCGAAGGGTTTTCGCTCAGCCCTTTTTGAGGTTGGGTGGGAATTTTGGGGGTCAAGAGAAAATTGTTCGAACATGGATTGTGATTCGAATCATCCCCAAACCCTTTCTTGCAAGTTTCCGTAAGAACAGTACCTTCGGTAAAGACAGTGATGGGATGAGTTTTAGGGTGGTAAGTTTCTTGACCTTGGTCGGTAGGCCTAAAAATCTCACTGGGGAGGCTGGGGGGATGAGGAAAATCGGCATTTTGCGGGCAGAGGGCCCATTAGGTTTGGCGTAGTCGGCCATTGTCGCTGAAAATTTGGGTTTTTGTTTAAAGTCAGACATAAAAGTTTGTAAAATATTTGTCTTGCGATTGGGGGAGGTGTTTGGAAAATTTTAAAAGTGAGTTTCTTGGGGTCATTTTAATGTATATTGGGGAACCCAGTCAAAAGGCGTACTGTTTTCGTGACCAGACTGGTGCCGGGAAACATGGGAGGGTGAAGAGAAGGGTGATGTGGGAGGGAGGGGGATGGGGGGGTGAGGGGGGGGGGAAGGGGGTTTTGGGGAGTGGGGAGGGGGGTGGGGGAAAATTCACGGTAATCAGGTCAGAGATGGGTTAATACATGGTGCCGTAAAAGCCTTTCCCCCCTTTGCTTTAACAGTGCACTGGAGCTAAGGGATGGATAGGGGTTAGGTAATGGAGGGAAGAAAAAAAGGGGGGGGGGGGGATTGGGGGGAGTAGGGGTTGGGGGTAGAAGGCGGCGCTGCAAAATAAATGCCAACAAAATCAAATCTAAGCTCCCACTGTGGTCCCCCTTTAAAAGGGGGATAAACAAAGTGTTTGTTTGGTGAGGGTTTTGGGGGGAGAACACCGTGAGACAAGAGGGGGGAAAGCAAACGGGCTGAGGGATGATAATGTGATTAACCGCTTTCCCGCGGCCCGGGCACACATGGACAGGACCACGAAGTTTCAGGGGACTTAGATTTTTATTGTCCATAGGCGAGGAAGGGGTGATCCCCTTTCGCCCTTTTTCTTTTGCCCTTTCCCCTTTCGTCCTGTTCCTTTTCGCCCTTTCCCATTTCGCCTAACGTTCCTACTGCAAGGCCCCCCTGGCGAACCAGGTCCCGTCTATCCCAAAACGAATCGTGGTCTTTAGATTAGGTGGGGGAAGCCGAGAGAGGACGAAGGCGAATGAAGAAGGCCCTTAGGCCCAGTCGTGCCCAAATTTTGAGTAGGGGAAAGGGAGTAGCCAATGGGAAAATAACCCTGAACATTGGGAAAAGGGCGAGATGACATTGGGTAGCAGGCGAAAAAACCTGCCAGGATCTGTTGGGAAGTCCGTTCGCCCGGGAGGGCAAATGAAAAAAGGGGGAAACGGTCTCACCCAGGGAAAGGGACGTGGGAAAAAGGAAAAGGGAAAGCGTCGTAGGGTGAAAATGGCCAGATGATGTCACAAGGGACCCGGAACACCACAGGCCCCCTTCGGCATCGGGTCCAAATTCCGGGGGTGAAAAAGACGGACGGAGCGAGCTAAGTGGGCCCGTGAAAATCAAAACAGGGGGCTTGTTCGGGCTAGAACGAAGGATCAAGACAGCACGTCGCAAGGGGGGCGTGCCCAGATCCCGAGAATCCCTGATGGTTTGTATTAAAAGAAAAAAGAATAATCATCAAAACTCCCTTTTCCTTTAAAAACCCCCCCCCCCCCCCCCCCCCCCCCCCCCCCCCCCCCCCCCCCCCCCCCACCCCCCCCCCCCAACAAATAAAAAGGGGGAAAAAAGGGGAAAAGGAAAAAAAGGGGGGGGTTAAAAAAAGGGGAGGGGGAAGGGAGAAAAGAAAATAAATGGGACCGGAAGCGCGACAGGGAGCCCCCCCCCCCCCCCCCCCCCCCCCCCCTAAGTCACACGAAAAAAAAAAAAGGGGAAGTTTCAAAAAGGGGAGACAACAAGAACCCAATTTTTTTGTGT
Organism: Conus ventricosus; assembly: GCA_018398815.1. Lineage (NCBI taxonomy): Eukaryota > Metazoa > Mollusca > Gastropoda > Neogastropoda > Conidae > Conus > Conus ventricosus. The sequence goes on from CM031606.1 coordinate 19,540,187, forward strand.
TGGCGGGCCCCCGGAGTGGAATGCTTTTTCCCCCCTTTTCCCCCCCAAACTTAGCCACTCTTATTGAAGTTTCAAGGGGCCCAAAAATATTTTTCGTGCTTTTTTGAACAGATTTTATCCCCACCCCGGGGCCCCGCGGCCCCTCCCTTTTAAGAAGGAGGAGAAAAGGGAGGGGGGGTGGTAAACAAGGTTTGGGGGGGGGGGGCGAAAAGGGAAAACGAGGGTTTAAAAAAAAGGGTTGGGCGGAGAAAACAAAAAAAGGGCGAAAACCCAAGGGGGGGGGAGAAGTGGCCCAAAAAAGGCCTATTTTTAAAAAAAGTTTCCCCCCCCCTATAGACTGCATAATCACATAATTTTATACTTTCAAAAATATGAAAACTTACTTCAAAATTCAACAAATGGTGGTCAGACGTTGAGTCGGAACTTTCTTCCGGCGTAGCAGACGACTCCATGCTTGCGCGATGCTGTCTGGATTTCCTGGCTCTGTGAGCAACCCTTCCCCCCTACAGGCGCAAGAGAAAGTTGAAGCTTTTCTTTAGGTTTTGCGTAATTAAAAAGTCGTTTTTTTAATATTTTCCGCATTGATACCCTGGTTAAAAATGCTGCATTGTATTATTTTCATTCAAATAAACACTTTCTGACAAAAATAAATTTTTTAGGAATTTTTTCGAGCAGGTTTTTGGTATTTTACCCGACTAGGCAGGCTTTGGCGAGGATGTGGATTGGGACGGAGTGGTATCAGAGCTGGCTGGAGGGATGGGGATTGGGCTTGTCAGCAAATGCAATCTGGGGAGATAAGGAGGTCCATGGGGAGGCGGGATGTCCTGTGCAGAGAGGGCACCAGAAGGGAGCGTCTTCAGGGAGGGAAGGGGAAGATCAGACAGGTTGTCGCATACAGCCTTGTTGAGGTTGGGATGGGAATCTTGGCGGGTCAATGAGAAGATTGTTCGAATCACCTGGATTAGTGATTCGAACTCATACCGCAGCCATTTCTTGCACAGGTTTCCCTGTACAAGAACAGTACCTGTCGTGTAAAAGACAGTGATGGTGATGAGTTTTAGGGTGGTACAGTTGACTTGCACCTTGGTCCGGTAGGCCTACAAGTCATCACTGGGGAGGCTGGTGGGGATAGAGGAAAAATCGGCATTGTCGCTGAGGACAAGAGGCCGATTAGGTTTGGCGTAGTCGGCCCATTGTACGCTGAACTCTGGTCTGTTGTTAATGTCACCGACATAACGTTTGTAAAATATTTGTCTTGCGATTGGGAAGAGGTGTATTGGAATTTTAAATGTGAGTTGCTTGGGGTCTATTTTAATGTCATATCTGGGGAACCCAGTCACAAAGCGCGTCACTGTTATTCGTGACCACAGACATGGCTGCGGAAGCATGGGTAGGGTGAAGAGAAGGAGTGATGTGGGAGGGAGGGGGATGTGGGAGAGTGAGGGGGGGGGAAGGGGTTGTGGGGAGTGAGGGAGGGGATGGGGAAGATATCACGGTCAACTCATGGTCAGAGATGGTTCAAACTACATGGTGCCGATAAACAGCCATGCCCGTCGCTGAACCAGTGACACTTGGAGCTAAGAGGATAAGGATAGGGGTTAGGTAATGGAGCAGGAAGAAAACGGGGAGGGGGGGGATTGGGGAGGAGTAGGGGGTATGGGATAGAAGGCGGCGCTGCCAAGTAAACTGCCAACAAATCAAAGTCTAAGCTCCACACATCGTGGTCCCCTTTAAAGGAGGATAAACAAAGTACGTACTTGTTTGGTGAGGTCCTGGGAGACGAACACCGTGAGACAAGAAGGTGGGCTGAAGAGCACAACAGATGGCTGAGGCACTGATAATAGTGATTAACCAGCTTTCACAGCTGGCCCAGGGCTCACACACTGGCACAGGACACACGCACTAGTTACAGGCACTTAGACCCTTCCATTGTCCATAGGCGAGGAAGGGGTGTCATCCCGTTTCGCCCTTTTTCATTTCGCCCTTTCCCATTTCGTCCTGTTCCCTTTTCGCCCTTTCCTATTTCGCCCTAACGTTCCTACTGCAAGGCTCCCCCTGGCGTAACCAGTGTCCCAGTCTACTCCAAAGCAGAATCGATGGTCTTTAGATTAGAGTAGGGCGAAGCCCGAGAGAGGACGAAGGACGAATGAACGAAGGCCGTTAGGCCAAGTCGTGC
>CM031606.1:19547362-19552362 GCA_018398815.1 Conus ventricosus
TGTGTGCGCGCGTGTGTGTGTGGGGGGTGGGGGTGGGGGTGGGGGGCGGGGTGCGCGCGCACGCGCGCGTGTGTTAATGTGTTCATACTGAAGCTAGGTTTTATTCTGAAGAGGACCGGATATGAGCATTCGTAATTTAACATAGCCTATGTAGGGGAGAGAGAGAGAGAGAGAGAGAGAGAGGAGAGAGAGAGGAGAGAGAGAGAGGAGAGAGAGAGAGAGAGTTCAAATATGCATTCATAAGGTTACCATACTTGCACTTACACTTTTCTGCTGCAACTATCGGGAAAGCATTCTGTGCTTTGGGCTATGTGTTATTTCTGAAGAAGACATCAATCCCTTTGTCCAACGCTCACTTACCATGTGCATAGTGTTTCGTGTTGTTTAATAATTAAGCATACATCGAGCGTCACGTTCTTCATACGTTTATCTTGCCTCACACCAAGTGTTTTTATTTTTGTGCTTTTGTTTCTGTTTTTTTTTTTTTCCGTTTTTATTTTGTGTTCTTCTCTTCTGTCATTTTTTTTTTTCTTCCGGTAACCACACCCCACCCCTCCTTTTCTCTGCCGCTTTTTGCGATTTGCCATTGATGGTAAGTAGAATGCTTTAATGATTTTAGAAGATGGTTTGAGGATTGCATGCATCTGTGTCTCTGTTTGCTGATCTCGTTATGTATAACAAGATCGTTCTTTTTCAGGCAGGATTTTTCCCACCTTAGGCTAGTTGATTTTCCCTACATGGAGCAGATGCCCATGCTTGGATTACTGAAGGGAAAGAGTGCAAAGGTCATGCGTTATTCATGAGATGCCCTACAAGGTGAGCCGAGCCATCCTTGGACTTACGAAAGGGGCGCTGTCCCGCTTGCCGTTTTTCATTGGATACTGTTCTGCAAGCTGATTGGCTAGAGAGTCAACAAAACCGCACGCATCGACGTCAAGGCTGTTTTTCTTCCCTGGCTCACAGTTGGAACCCGAAAGCAGGCCAGAGGTATCATTAGTAGCAGCGTCGAAATAAAGTAGTCGGCCGATGTAGTAAGCTGTTACAGCTATCTATCAAGAGAACAATGTATAGTCGAACTGGCCATGCAGTTTACAGAAGGGGCGCTGCTATTGCTCGAGCGTGGCGCCCCTCTGAAACGGCGTCAAAACTTTCGAAAACATCGACGTGCTTTCACCTCCGAACTTCGTCTTCATCGTCGTCGTCGCCTCTCGATGCTGTGTTTTCACGACACGAAAATTTTGCCCAACGGCATATTGGACCTGCTGAGCAGGACAAGAGAGCAATGTTGGACTACCTTGAACTGAAGGTTAGTGGACTCCACTTCAGTTAGAAAATTTTCCTACTCATTCCATGGCAGCAAAAGTGTAAACAAATGCTAGAACTTAGTAGAACCGATATCATCTTGTGTCATTTAATCTATTGTTTTAAACGCGTTAATCATTAACGAAATAAGTGGCCCAATGTTGTAGAAAAACAGGCTCGTCAGATGTTCTTTCAGTTAGAAATTAAGTTCGGTTAGAAATTATGTTCGTTCACACCGATCTCTTCGGAAACTCCTATCGTACTAAAGGAAGCAGATCAACCACGTAACTGGTTCGGTCTGGTTTGACCCCGCTCTGTTCTCCGTGTTATTGAACTCGACAGTCCTGCCAGTGGTGCCAATTGGCAGTTTTGCAGAGAAGACTATGTCAACAAGTGCTGCATGATCTGCTGTCAGCAGTCGGTGGCACGCATTTACGCAACATTAACGACAACAACAACAACAACGACAACAACAACAAAGCACAGCTGCTCAGCACATCGACTTTCACTTCAGTTTGATCTGATGCAGAGAGAGATATATATGAGGGTAGTTAACATAGATTGGAAAGGATTATCAAGAGCAAAATGTTGTATTTCAGTTTGCATGTTTAGTTCCTTTGTAAAGAAAAAAAAAATGGTTGACTTACTGACTGCTAGATCACATGAATATTCTTTTTTTCAATTAAGCGAAAATGGAAGTCGAAACTGCAGCTAAAAACAAGCGCAACAAAGGCAGAGGAACAAATGACAAAGTACCTTCTAACGTAATAGCAAGTCTGTCATCAGCCTCAAAGCAGAGAAGACAAGGCCGTTAGACTATGAAAAACACACCAGGCATTTATATCATCAGCCTCAAAGCAGAGAAGACAAGGCCGTTAGACTATGTAAAACACACCAGGCATTTTCCTTCATTTTTCGCCACCGGGTAATAAATTTAGTGAGAAAAAAAATGCTATAAAAGAATACATAAAGCCATGTTTCCTGTATCATTATGTACACTGCAGAATGGACCATAGGGCCTAAGTGTCTCCACTGTAGACAGTGCATATGCTATAGTCTCATTACTCACCAGGTTACCACACACACACACACACACAACACACACACACACACACACACACACACACACACACACACACACACACACACACACATGACACAGAGTAAATATATACAGTAAAAATAAATTTTGAACACAAAACATCTGTACAGACTTTGGTGTAAGTATTAATGGGCCACTATTAATCGGCCACAGAATTAAGGAAACAAGTGGATGAATTTTTGAAAACGGGAAAATAAAAACTAAAAAGGTCAAGTTAAAGAGATGACAGAAATAGAAAATTACTATCTTAATCGTGCTGAGAAAAGTCAAAGTCAGAGAGATGACAGAAATAAAAGTATTATCTTAATCATGTTAAGAAAAGTCAAAGTCAGAGAGATGACAGAAATAGAAAAGTACTATCTTAATCATGTTAAGAAAAATTTCAAAATGGTTGACTGATGGCGGCGAATGAAGCAAAGTTAGAAATAGAGTTTGTTTAGAACTTACCGCCAATGACATTGACAAACAAAGCACATGACAAGACACGATGCATTTCAACCACTTGGGTCTTCTTCAGGCGAAAAAATAAATCACATTTAACATGTGGGACAGTACAGACAAAGAACGAAAAAAGAAGAAAGAAAAATGACTCATCCGTTGTCGTCCATGCGGGTCGGTGGGCGGAAATGACATGGGGCCAGGGGGATTATGGGAGAGGAAACGGAGGGGGGGGGGGGGGGGGTTGCGTCGGGGGAGGTGTGTGTGTGTGTGATATGATAGGGTTGTGTGTCTAGTTTATTGGGATGGTGTGGTATCTTTGTGATGGTTGTGGTAATGGTGGATTGATAATAATGGTAAGGGGAAAGAAGGGGGGGGGGGGGGGGGGGAAGCTGAGGGGAAAAAAAAAAAAAAAAGGTGGGGGGGGGGGGAATTTAAGGGGAAGGATAAAACAAAATTAGGATTAAATAGATGGAGGGTTGCTGTAACTACTGTATGAAGTGAGTGAAGGGGATGTGGTGGTGGTGTATGTATGTGTGTGTGTATGTGTGTGTGTTGGTAGGGGATATTGCCAACTGATGTGGAAGTGGTGGGTATGTGTGTTTGGTTATTGTTGGATATTGATGCCTTGGGGGTGTAGTGTGCCCAGTTTGGCAATGAGATAGGATTCTTGAGTTGTGCGTTCAGAAAAGTCAAAGTCAGAGAGATGACAGAAATAGAAAAGTACTATCTTAATCATGTTAAGAAAGTCAAAGTCGAAGAGATGACAGAAAAAAAAAAGTATTACCTTAATCATGTTGAGAAAAGTCAAAGTCAGAGGGATGACAGAATAAAAGTATTACCTTAATCATGTTGAGAAAGTCAGTCAAAGAGATGACAGAAATAGAAAAGTACTATCTTAATCATGTTGAGAAAAGTCAAAGTCAGAGAGATGACAGAAATAGAAAAGTACTATCTTAATCATGTTGAGAAAAGTCAGTCAAAGAGATGACAGAAATAGAAAATTACTATCTTAATCATGTTGAGAGAAGTCAAAGTCAGAGAGATGACAGAAATAGAAAAGTACTATCTTAATTGTGTTGAGAAAGTCAAAGTCAGAGAGATGACAGAAATAGAAAAGTACTATCTTAATCATGTTGAGAAAAGTCAAAGAGAGTGACGGGGAAGAAGAAACTGTACTAGCACAGAATGACAATGTAATGTAATGTAAAAGGATATTTATCGAGCACTTTACCTGGCGAGAGCCCAAAGTGCATATTACAGAAACATGATAAAATACTAGTTCTAACTCAAAGCACACACACACACACACACACACACACACACTCACTCATCACTCACTCACTCACACACACACACACACACCACACACAATAAACAAAACACACACACATGCAGTCAGACACATGATAAACAAAAAACACAAACAAACACACACACACAACACACACGATAAACAAAACACACACACATGCAGACAGACACATGATAAACAAAACACCACACACACACACACACACGAAAAAAAAACACACACACATGCAGACAGACACATGATAAACAAAACACACACACATGCAGACAGACACATGAGCACGTCAAAACAAGCAGACTCGAAACAAACAAGAAACAAACAAATATTAGACTTGGCATCGTAACCTCCCCTTTTTTCGAAAAGGGGCACATGTTACGTGATGTACGACATACACACATATTGTACTAATAGTCTCATGCAAATATATATATTATATATATATAGAAATAGGGGAGATAAGCATTCATATCTGCAGTGGTAGATAATTCTGCCTAACTAACAGTATGTGCTTGAGTGGGTGAATGGGGGAAAAAAAAAATAAATAAATGCTTCTCACAATGAACCTTCAGCAAGCTTATAGTCTCCAAGGGGGAGACACCCTCCAATAGGGAGGGAAACTCACTAACATATAACTCCTGGTCATATACCGATATTTCAAAACTTGGTGGTTTCTCCTCAGTGACCGCGGAAAGTGGTAATTTGACTCCTCTGCCTTTTCAGTTTTAAGAAGAATGCAATCCCAGAAAAGGCTGGTGTGCAATACCGTAGTATGTTGTTGAGTTTTCAAAAAACCAACCAATGGTGCCATCTAAGAAGCAAAAGAAAATCATGAAAGAGCAAAAC
>CM031606.1:19557362-19570451 GCA_018398815.1 Conus ventricosus
CGTTGTTTCAACCGAAAGGAAATCCATGTATTTAATCATCCCATTTTCACGATCAGATTAAAAAAATGTCTCAAAATTTTGGGCCCTTTATGCCCGTTCTGGTGAACCGTTTCGAGTCCCCTCCCCGGTGGCCTGGTTTGGCTCGCGGGTCCGGGTTGGCGAGTCCATGGGGGCGGGCTTGGACGGACGTGGGGGCGCCCCCCGGGGGAGGGGCTCATACGCCGGTCCGGACAAAGCAATTTTTGTCGTCGTGGGGGGCTTGTAGGTGGTTTTTTGCATAGGGGATTTAATTAGGGTTTTTTAAGCCTTATCTTATCGGGAGACATTGAACTCAATCCTGGCGTCCCCAAAGAAATATCCATGCGGATTTTTGCAATTTGGAGTCACAGGGAAACAAAAAGAGTTCCGTGATCTGCAATTCGGGTATCACACAAAATGTTTTAAGAATTCAGCGTTTATGAGCTTATGCAATAGTGTTTCAGGACTTGTTTTCCTGCGGGGGCTTCCAAAACTTTTTTAAAGATTTTGAAGATTTATTAAAAATTGCAGCTCAAAAAAAAAACCATTTTGACCCATCTCACCAACCGATCCCCAAAAGAAAAACTTGAAATTTTGTCCTAAGTTTGCATCCACCCCCTGTTTCTAAAACTGTAAAACCCAAATTAAAGTGCAACTAAACCCAAAATATTAAAGGAAAAAAAGAAAAAACTTAAATGCATAGTCGAAAATTTTTTTAATCTCTTATTAAGAAAAAGGAAGAACTCAGTAATTTAGTCACTGAAAAAAACTTGATGTTGAAAATTTTAAACAAAAAATTGGCTAGAAACTGGAAATCAGCAGTGAATTTTTTTGGAGGATTTTGATATTTATAAAAAAGGACGCTTGGAAAAAGGGGTGGGGGATCTTGTTTCCCATTGGAAAAAACTTAGCCATTTGGTTTTTATATAAAGGCAAAATGTAAAAGTTTTTTGAGGTTAAATTTCAAAATAAGGACCTGTCTTGTTGGTCAGTTTCAGCCCCAGACCAGATAAAATGAGTTTGTCTTTTTTGCGAGACATTTCTAATATTTTTTTGGCCAATGGGAAGGAAATTTTTGGTTGGTGGAGTTTTTAAATTTACCAGTATTGATTTGGGTGAAGATGCCATACTTGGTAATCAATACAGAAAAAAAATTTTTAATACTCTTTTTTTTTGATGCCCCAAAAAGCCTTGGTTGTACAGTCTTTTAAATACCAACTGGGGTTTTGGCATTCCTGGTTTTATTTTTTCCCAATTGTCCGGGCTTTAGGAAATCAAATTAATTGCAGGCTGGGTGATCATGAATATTTCCTTAGGAGTAAATTTAACCCCTTTTCGAAGAAAAACCCCCAAAAAATTCCCATCAGATCGGGGAACCAAGCGATTTACCAAATTGGCGGGGGAAACTAAAAATTTCAGTGTCTTTTTTTGGGGCCCCCAATAGGTTTAAAGAAATGTCAGTGACTTTGGAAAGTGTAAAAAAAAACAACTTGGGAAATTTTTTTATGGATGAAACATCCCTACTAAAATCTTAAAAGCAAGAACCACCACCCAGGGATTTACTTAAACTAATGTTTGTTGAGAAGGAAAACATCGTTTTTTTTAAGAATTGAAACTACATCCAATTTCAAAAGATTACTGGTTAGGTAAAACTTTTTAAAAAGAGAGGTGTCAGAGAAGAATGTAGACTTGCTTCACTCCAATTATGTTAATTCGATGATTTTGGAGGTGATCATAACAAAAAAATTAGGGTCTTAATAAGGAGAAAGAGACGGACAACTTTGGATTCCGCCCTGGAAAAAACCCAGAATAACCTAATACAGGCCCCTAAGGGAAAGCAAATTACTAAACAAGCGTTTTGTTCGTTTTCTCAACCCCAAAACCTTTAATTAAAATTTAGACAAAAGGATGATGATAAACTCCCTAAAATGCAAAAACATCAAATAAACAAAGCAGGGTATTTAAGTTATTTACCAATTTAAAAAAACAAAGAAAATGGTTGGCGTTCCTGGCAAGCTTTTAAAATATGTCCAATGAATTGGGGTGAGAACCAATTATTTTAAAAGCTTAAAATGGCCCAGGGAGAAATACCTGTGGTGGCGTGATGCGGGCATTGTTCCCTTATTTAAAAAGGGGGAAAAACAAAATCAGAAATTAGACCTGTTTCCTTACATCCAATCAGAAAAATTACTTGAACACATAATATTAGTAGCTAATGGACCATTTTGACAAAATATTTTTTAAAAATAACCCCAGCAGTTTTAAACAGCGAGGATTTGTGAGACTCAACTTATAAAACTCTCTGATTTTAGTAATTTTAAAACACAGCGAAAATAGAGCAATTTATTAGATTTTTCTAAAGCCTTTGTTTTAAGGTTACCTTTGGGGGCCTGTGCTTAAATTAGAACACTTTGGCTTTGGCGGTTCTTTGCTAAAATGGGTAGATCATTCCTCGTTGGGAGAACGCAGAAAGTTGTTTGTGAAGGGTCGCACCCCTTTTGTAAACCGTTTTTTGGTGACCACGGGGAACTGTTTGGGGCCCTTGTTTTTTTTTTTTTATATAATGACAAAGAAAAATCTCTCCCTGGAAACAAATTTGGCTTTTTGCAGATGACGTTTAGTAATATAGAAAAATAGAAGAAGAATGATCCGCTTTCTACAAGTTTTCAAAAACGCTTTCGGTGGGAAAAATTTGGAAAATGGAATTTCACCCCAAAAGTGCCAAGTTTTTGCGTTAACGCTCACAAAATTAGTCAATTATTTTATCCAAAATATATTCTTAAAAAAAACAAATGCTGCAAAATTTTGGGTGATTAAGTAGGTTCAAAGGGAAAGAAATTCAATTTATATGTAAGAAAGAAATAACACTTGTTTTTCTTCACGGAATATAAATGCTCCCCCCAAAGGTTAAAGACGACTGCTACAAACACTGGTTAGACCAGTACTGGTTTATGGTTGCTCATTTTGGGTTCTTCCCATCAAAAGGGAAAATTGTTTCCCTTAAAAAGTTTCGAAGGAGCGCACGGTTGAAACAGGGAACCACATCGAGAAAAGGGGAATACTAGGAAGAACATGAGGGGAAATTTGATGGGAAAACCCCTTTGAAGAGAGAAGGCTTTTTTAAATTAACACCTTTTTCAAAGGCAGGCTAAGTAATTTTATTTCCAAAGGAAAATTGTATTTAATAAAAGTAGCACAAAGGAGTGGGGGTCAATGTTTTTTCTTACCTGCATCAATATTTACAGCCCCTTCATTCTTTTTATCCCAGTTTTACGGGTGGGAAACTCACTGCCGGGGGGGCCCTCAAGATTTCCCCAAAAGCAATTCATTCAAAAAAAAAAATTGATTCGCGTTCTGAGACTGCAATTTCGATTTTCTTTTTTTACTTCCTATATTTTACTATTACCTGGGGCCGAATTTGGGCCCTTTCTTTTTTTTTTTCTTTATTTCGAGTGACCCATGTTTTTAAATTTTCCCAGGGGCCAACGTCTGGTCGCACTGGGGTTTTATGGTAATTTTTTTTTTTACTTTTTAAAATGGCGCTGGTGACCCACTGTTTTTTAGTGAACCCCTGTTTTGGGAAGAAGAGAAGAAGAAAGAAGTATTTAGAAACAGAAAAGGGCCCCTAAAACCACAAGTGATCGGCAGCAGTGCGGTTTTTTCCCGGGGGGTTGCCTCTTGACACTTGACATTGACTTTCCTGTGTGCTTTTTCTCTGTTTTTCTGTCTCTCTCCCATAGTCACATACAATTTCAGATATCCCCCCCCCCCCCCCCCATTTCCTCGGTCTTTTCTGTCTCGGTCCTCTTCTTCTTTTCTCTCTCTCTTCTTCTCTCTCCTTTTCCCCCTCTCTTCTCTCTTCTGCTGTCTTCTGTTGCTGTCTCTCTCTTTTCCCCTCTCTCTCTCTCTTCTCTCTGTTCTCTGCTGTTGTCTCTCTCTCCTCTCTCCCCTTCTTTTCTTCTCCTCTCTATCTGTTGTCTGTTGTTTCTCTCTCGGAAAAATCGAAAAAAGAAGAGTGTCACAATACCCCTAATTTGACATCCCACCACAATGACGAGGGGTGTCACCGACTTTTTCAGAGTTTCCCAAAAACCCTTTAATCTTCTCTCTTTCACACACCACACACACACACACACACACCCACAACACAACACACACACACCACACAATACACCACCAAAACACACACCACACACACTCTCTCCTCTCTCTTCTCTTGTCTGTCTTCTCTCTCTCTCTCTTCTTTTTTTCTCTCTCTCTCTCTCTCTCTCTCTTCCTCTCTTTCTCTCTCTCAACTCACGAATTGTTCTGAACGGCTTTTCAGTGTGGGTCGAGCTTATCTTTTTTGTCGAAACTATGACTCGTGTATTTCCCCGCGCTGTAAGCTCGACTATTTTTGGCCGCACAGAATGAAAGTGTTTGTTACGATCCCAAGATAGAAATTTTTGGGTAGCTGGCCAAAACAGATTTAGTAACTGAAAAAATCGACTTATCTGATATATTTTTGGGTTTTTTTGTGTGTGTGGGTTTTTTTTTTTTTGGGGGGGGGGGGGGGGGGGGGGTGGGGGGGGGGGGGGGGGGGGGGGGGGGGGGGGGGGGGGGGGGGGGGGGGGGGGGCCCGGGGGGGGGGGGGTTTTTTTGGGGGGGGGGGGGGGGGGGGTTTTTTTTTTTTAAAAAAAGGGGCATGAAAAATTTTTTCTATTTTTAAATAATTTCTTTTGTGGTTTTTTTTCAGGTTTTAAAGGGGTTTTTTTTGGGGTGAAAATTTTAAATTTCTTTCCTTTTAATTTTTTGCTTGGGGTTTTTTTTTTTTTTGGGGGGGTTTTTGGTTTTTTTTTCCAAAAATTTCAAACGACCAAAACCTAAAAGGGGGGGGGAATTTTAAAGGGGGGTTTTTTTTCAGGGGGGGAACGGTTTTGGTTAACAAAATTGAAAAATTCCGTTAAAAAATTTTTAAGTTTGTAGGCAAGAATTTTTGGGTTTTGGCCCCCGCAAGGGTTGGCTTTGAAACGCACTTGCAATTTGCAAGCGAAAAACCCCCCCCGCTTGGGCTGTAAACCTTTCTTCCCCTTAGTCCGGGGGGGCAAAAACTCGCCGATCAGCGCCCGGCAAGTTTTGAAAAAAAAAAAAAACCCCGTCGCTTTTACGTGGAAGGGTTTTTCTGTGTTGGAGACATGTTGCGACCACCCCAACCGTGAATGCAGAAAGCGATGGAAGGCGGAGCGTCAAAAGAAATGGAGAGTACAAGGGACACTTGAGGGGGGTTGAAACGTTATGGGCCCGACATTTTGGGTTTTGTTGGACGCGGGGGATTTTCCCAGGAAAAGGGATATCGTTCAGACTCACGGTGTCCTTCACTGATGGTTGTCGGAACAGAAACGGGTTTTACAACTACTGCAGAAAAAAAAAAAATTTTTTGGCCCCTTTTTTAGGTGTTTTTTGGGGCCCCAATGCACCCAAAGCACCCCGCGCGCGTGCCGCACCACACACCACACACCAAAAACAACACAACACACCACACACCACAAACCACTCAACACCACACACACACACACCCACACACACCCACACACCACAACACACATGTAGTAACATCAAGGGAAATCCTTTACCTGCATTCAAAAAAAATTTTAATCATAGAAGGGTGGGGGGATTTTACACCGAGAGTGAGAACCAAAAAAGTACAGTCAAGAGGGCAGCAGGCATGCAGAACCCGCTGTGTCAGGGATACCCAACCCCTGTTTGGGCAGTAGGTATACAGACCCGGTTGGGCATCGGTACCGACCCCCCCTCCCGGGGGGTTTCGACTTGGGGCGTGGTCGGAGGGCTTGCGCGGTCCCGTGTCCCTTGGGTTTGCTGGCGGGGGGCATCATATTGGGATTGGCTGTTTTTTTTTTCAAAAACTGCTTCTAGGCCTGTGAAGTCGTGATGCTGCCTGCCTAAGGATATAGTGAGTTGGGGTTGATGCCCCTGGTAGGCTTCACCATGTCAGATGGCTAAGGGTGTGGATCCTGACTAGAGTAACCCGCCTTTCTACTTTTCTATGGTTTCTGCTTTTCTTATTTGACCCTTTTCTATCTTGTCTCCCCTTCAAGTTCTTCTTTTACAACTCCTCTTCTCTCTGTCGGTATCCTTAAGATCCGCAGCGTTTGCCATGGGTGCGACCTGTGTCGGAGGGGGATGAGATTCCTGGTGATTGGAGGGCCAGTGCTTGGAGGCCGGTGCTCTCAAAACATTCACTTTGGTCGGACCTATCCTAGACTGGAGTACCTTTGGGCCCGGGTGTACCTATTCGGCTCACCTTCTTGGGGGCTGGGTCATAGACGGGCAGTTCCCCTGCCTGGCCATGTGAACCCCTGCAGTGCTCTGCTCTCTGTTCCCCAGGAGTTGAGCATGATCTGGGGGGATAGGGTTGGTGGTTCTGTTTGTCGTATGTCTCTCCTGAAAGCATGGAAGGGGTCAAGTCATTGGTTTCTTGTCCCTGGACCCTTAGTTGGCTCCAAGGTGGGTGGGTAAGGGTGAGATGAACATAATAAAATAAAATTTGGCTTTTTTCTAAAACTTCCCCCCCAAAAAAAAGAAGGGAAGGCAGCATCCCTCTATTTCAAGGGGATCTTTATTCAGATAGCGATTCAGATACTGAGGTTAGACAGAGGACGGGTTCTGGGCTTCCTGGCTCGTGATGGAACGGGACGCGATGCAGGGAAAAGGAACCATATCAGACTCTGAGTCCTTTCGCCATACAGAAGGCTTTCAAGGTTGTTTGCAGGTGACCTTCTAGTAATATCAAAAGGTTGAGCGAATGGCTCGCTTCTGATTCAATGTAGATCAAAAAAACAATCGAACAGATGCTGTGGGCAACAACAGCTCGTGGACAGGGAGATCAGGGTGACTCTCCATAAACAGTTGAATTTCCCTCCGTAAGGAGTGATTCGATGCCGAGATTTAACAGGTGTCGCGAGGCAGAGATCAAGACGGAGCTGGCGTCCCAGGGTGTGACGGAGTGAGCAGGGTGACGGTTTAAAAAAAGGTAAAAGGAAAGTGTGGCCACCAACACCACTCTCTTTCTGAATTCTGCAAACCCCTGTGCTTTGCATACGGTAATCAATGCTTGGTACCTGACGTCCGAGTTCAAGCTGTTTATGTTCAGTCCCCGTTGAGGTGACTTCAGATGCCCAGGTGGTTTGGCCATCTCGTCAGAGACCGCTGTTCTGGGCAGGAGGTGGTGCGTGTGTTTGCTGCAAGGCTAACCCATGATGGGCGTGTAAAGATCCCGGCACATTGTGCCATCAGCAGGTGGCGAACATCCCTCATACTTCACGGAAACTGTCCTCTTTGGTTTCAGAGGATTCCACAATACAAAGAGTCAAACAGAAAAGAAGATCTCCTTTTTTGAGGCCCGGATACAGGTTGTTGCAGTCAGACGCCAACAGATTCTTTCATAATGCTTCGGCAGTATAAAGACAGTTCCACCACAGTTCCTACTCGGTCAGTCATGCTGCAAGGTCTGATGACTTCACGTTTGCTAAGACATTTGGCAAGAAGAATTGTCAACTTGGTGGAAGCAGGTCCACCACCCTACCAACCAAAGTGAAATGCCCATGGTGGAGGCAAATAAAATCCGCCTCCCCCCAGACTGGCCAGCAGTCTACAACAATTCCTGCTGATGGGCAGATTAAAAAACCAGCAACTCCCACCTGAACTACAATATGGTCCAGTGCCAGTGCGTGCAAGGAGTTCAAATCCAGGTGTGGTAGTACTGTGGAGATGAGGAAGTAAACCTCCTCCGTCTCCCAAATCCAGACCTCTTCTCCTTTGGCTACGTCTGCCAGCAGTATGAAGATGCAAAACAGTACGGTTACTTCTCTATTATTTATTTATCCGTTAGAAGCAGACGTTGAGGAGGAGATCGAGATGTCCCTGACTGAATCTCTCTCACTTTTCGCCCATCCTGCACCATGGATAGTACGTTTTCCTTTGGAATATCCGTGCGACTAAATTCCAACTTCGAGGTGCTGCAGCTTCTGTGTCAATCTATAAAAACTTCCGTCGTGGCGCTTCAGGAAACTCAAATTCAAAGCCAGAAGACCTTCAATCTTCTGTGCTTTAATATTCTTTCAAAACTGCACAAACTCCACGTTGGGACTGTCGTGGCGGTTGTTGCCCTTCTCCTTCACATAACTTTGCTGTATAGTTCCATGGCGCTCTGTTATACCTCCCTTAAGCTGTTGCTGCGAGAGTCACTCTCCCACAAGACTGTTTCAATCTGTTCTATTTATCTACTCCTTCTGTCCCGGGTTTTTTTGCCGTCAGAGTCCTTGTCAGTCTGATAGGAGTACTTCCTCGTCCTTTTTTGCGCAGTTCGGGGGACTTTAACGGTCCCCACATCTCTATGGGGTAGTGTCATAACGTCATCCAGAGGTCTGCTAATTGAGGATGTCACACTTTCGGATTTTGATTGTGTGTTGTCTGAACGACGGTTACTGCCAATTACCTCCACTATTCCACAGGTGTTAAACTTTCGTTGTGTTGATTTGTGGGTTTGTGACCCTCGCTGGTCCTGGGACTATGATGTGGGTCTGTCATGAAATCTGCACAGGAAGTGACCCCACATTTCCCTGTCCTTCTACAACTCTGTTTAACGAAAACGTCTCTGTCCTTTCAACATCTTAAATATAAGAAAGCAATTGGGATCTATTTGCAGCCAATATTTCTAAGGTATTCACAGGACATGATTTTCTCTGAGTCCGGACCAGCAGAATCTCTGACTAACTCTGTGATCAAATGTGCTAATGCTGTATCCAGTGTATTGCGACAAACTCCATATGCCAAAAAAACACCCTGGTTCAATTCAGACTGCCAACAAAGTTCCAAAGTTCGAAAACAGGGGCTCAGCGTAGGGTTATATACCCAACGACTTCGGGTCCCAAACGCTCGAGCATCTCATCTGGAAATCCGTGCCTAAATCGGAGACACACTTTTAAAATCAGTATACGTCGGTCATGGAGAAGCTTTCTGCTCCAGGATGACATCGGAAAATTCCAAGAAAAAAGTTGTGGAACATCAATTAAGAAAATAAAAGGGTAAGAACCACATGTCCCACTGCTGAATCTCTCCTAGTTTTAGGACTCTTTATGTAACGGATAAAATAAAAAGCAGTAGTTGCTAATCTGCTTGTGTCAACCATTGAATAGAATTCCTCTCTCTTCTAACTAATCCAGCACCTTTTGTCAAAAACAAAGCCTTAAAGAAAAATCACCCTGCAAATTTTCGTCTGTCAACATGAGAAGAATACAATCTTCCTTTCAAGTAAAACGTCCCTGAAATCGGCCTTACTCTCTTGCAGCGATTCTCTCCAGGTTTAGATGAAAATACATTTTCAACTGTGAATCATCGTCCGAAAGAAGGTCTGAACATTACTTGCTACAGGTATACAACCATGTGTGGATACAGGTTTCTTTCAACCCTCTTGGCGAATAAGCCCTCATTATTCCCATCCAAATACCTGCGAAAAGATTCTTATCTAATCATCAAACTACCGTCCCATAGCTTGAACAGATGTGTCTGTAAATTGTTGGAGAAAATGGTCCAATGCTAGGCTCATGTGGAGGAAACTGGAAACCGATGGCCTTTTGGCAGAAAGAAAGTGTGGTCTTCCGCAAACATCGACTACAGTTACCCATTTGATTAGTCTGGAATCCTACACTTCGGAACGCTTTTTGAACAGACAGCATGCATTGGCAAGCTTTCTTTGACTTGGAAGAAGCCTACGATTACCACTGGAAGTTTCGGGGAAACTTCCATGTTCTCCATGTCTGGGTTTTGGGTTCATCTTCCACTTTTCATTCTAAATTTTTTGGAAGAACGACCAGTTCCAGGTCCGGGTTGGCACCACTCTCTCTGATGTACCTGGTCCAGAGCCAGGAGTTGGGTGTTACACTGGGGTGACAATACCCTTTCGTAATTCTATCGCCCCTCGTTAGCATTAAGATCAACAACATTGTTGAAATCGTTCAGCAGGGTTCAGGGACTGCCTCATTGTTTGATGGATGATTTCGCTGTCTACGCAATGGAAGCCTGTACAGATGTGTACAGCGACAGGCTCCCATGCTTTGCGTGGTAAAGCCATCGGGGGGCTGGATTGTAAAACGGGTCACATTTTCTGCTACCAATAACACAGTGTATCTCATTCCATAAATTCCGTCAGTTTTTTTACAGATCATGAAATTTCAAGTCGGGGATATACTCCCATTCCAGCTGTACGACTGTCGGCCTAATTTCTAGGAGTTATTTTTGTCCAGAAACTTAACTTTCTCAGCCATATTAAAAACCTCAAAAATGCTGGCCAGAAAGCACTGAATTATTCTGCGGGTGTCGCGCACATGAACTGGGCGCTGAAATGAAAAAAATTTGATTGCTGCACCTCTCTGAGCCTTGGTACGTTCCAAACTGGACTACGGTTGTGCTGTGTACGGGTCTGCAAGATAGTACATTTCCTCAAACATCCTTGGACCCGATCCTACCATCAAGGCGTAGTCTCTGTCTTGGAGCGTTCCGCACCACCCCTGTGTACAGCCTGTACGAAGAGGCGGGTGGAACTTCTATGTCCTAACGCAGCTGAAAATGTCTTTGTATTATTATATCCGACTGTTTAGAACCCGCTACTGAATCTGCTATGACTGTGTCTTTGACCCTCCGTTCAAAGTAAGTTGAAAACCAA
Source organism: Conus ventricosus (assembly GCA_018398815.1). Classification (NCBI taxonomy): domain Eukaryota; kingdom Metazoa; phylum Mollusca; class Gastropoda; order Neogastropoda; family Conidae; genus Conus; species Conus ventricosus. Next base: position 19,568,101 of record CM031606.1, read on the forward strand.
CCCGAAATGTATTAAGCCGTTGGTCTTCATATGCAGCCTCACGTGCGGAATGCAGGTCTAGACCTAGGAGTTGTGTCGGATTTTTCCAAGTTTCCGGATCAACCTCCGTGGACCTTTTTCACACAGAGATTCGTTTTGATCTTGCAGCTTTTCGCAAAGAGTCTACCAGCTCTCTGGCGTACAAGGCATTGTATGCTGACCTCTGTTCGAAATTCCTCCTGTCAAAAAGTTTTCACTGACGGTTCCAAGTCTGAAGATGGAGTTGCCTGTGCAGCTACTGCCCGGGGGGCTCCTTCTCAGATACTGTTGGAACATTTTACATTCAGATGCTTCTGTCTATTCTGCTGAACTTACTGCTCTGGTTCTGGCTTTGAAGATAATCTCACATTCTTCGAAGAGGGACTTTCTGGTTCTGTCGGATTCGCTGTCAGCTTTGGAGGCCATAGCTGGTCGCAACCTTCAGCACCCAGAACTTTTACATTTCTTTGAACTTTTTAGCACGTTGAAAGCGGATGGTTACAACATTACTCTTGCTTGGGTTCCTGGTCATTTTGGCATCGGCGGGAACGAAATGGTTGATCGTTTAGCCAAGAACGCCACAAGAGAGAAACTGTCCAACATTTATATCCCTGCTCAGATGTGAAACCCAAAATTAACAATTATGTGAGAGACCTCTGGCAGGAGGATTGGAACACACAGACGAATAACAAACTCTTTCAGATCCGTCCAAAACTTAAGGACTTCCTCCCATCTACGTCGGGAGGTCGTAAAGAGGAAAAGGTTCTGTGCCGGCTGCACACGGCCATTCGTATTTTACCCATTCTTACCTTTTAAAGAGTGAAGAAGCTCCGTGGTGTATTCCATGTCATGCGCCACTCACAATGAAACATGTTCTTTTAGAGTGTTGGGACTTGCATGATGTGAGACACAAACATTTTACAGCGGAGTCCCTGAAGATCCTGTTCAGGGATGTCCCGCCTGATGTGATCCTTGAGTTTTTGAGAGAGATTAACATTTTTCATCTGATTTAAGATTTTACGGAAGTAGATTTTTAACGAAGTTTCTGGGCGTTTCTAGATGATGTCATTTAATGAGATGTGTGAAAATTTTTTTGGTTTTTTTTATTTTTTTCAAATGACTGGTGAGTTGATTTTAACGTGGTGACAGCCTGATGTGGCCCTTTGCGGTCGGCTGGGCTATAAGCAACATTATCTTATCTTATCTTATCTCTTGAGTAGGATAGAGGGTCAAGAGTATCAAAAGCAGCACTGAGGTCAAGCAATGCTAGAAGGGAGACCAGTTTATCGTCTGATTTACAAAGCAGGCAGTCTAAGAACTGCAGTCTCTGTGCTGTGGTTTTTCCTATAAGCGGACTGACACACTTCCAGGAGACCATTATCTGACAAATGGGATTGGAGCTGCTTCAAGACAACACGTTCAAGGGTTTTAGAAAGAAATGGAAGATTCGATACTGGTCTAAAATTCTTCATATTATTTGCGTCAAGACCATTTTTCTTCAACAAAGGTGTGACAACAGCATGTTTGAACTGTGGAGGGACACAACCAGATGCGAGAGATTTGTTCACAATAGACGTAATCAATGGCACCAGATGTGAGGCACACTGTTTCATGAGGGGAGTGGGGATAGAGTCAAGGATACAACTTTTACCAGGAGAATGAGCAATCAAATCAAAATCTGCTTTTCACTAACAGGTTCAAAACAGGAAAACAAAGGTCCATCATACAAATCAAAAAGAGCAGACCGGCATGAATCAGAGTCAAGATTGTCTCTAATACGCTTTATCTTCTCGGAAAAGAAATCACTGAATTGCTGTGGGAGATCTGAAGCCGGTATATTGCAAGGAAATGATAATGTTTTTGTTTTGCCAAGTAGAGTATTTGACAGTGAAAACAGTTGTTTTGACGAAGTACATGAATTAATTTTGTCACCATAATAAGATTGCTTGGCATCTTCAAGACACTGTCCTGCTTTGCATCTGTCAGCGGCAAATATCTGCCGGTGAACCACAAGGGGAGTGTTTCTCCCCGTCGTGCTGAGCGACGGCGTTGACGGCGTGCTGCCCCCACAAGCAAGCAGCTGTGTTTTAGATCACACAGAAATGGGGGTTATATATACCCTTTTAAACTAAAAGTGAACACCAAAGTAGAGAAAAGTCATGAAAAGGGTTAGTGCATGTGCTAAATCATATTTCAGAGGGCTCATCATGTACTAACAATCAGCTGTAGAGGTTAATGCGATTTGAACAAAAGATCCTCAGCTCCATCAATCAGTCTCTTCAAGCTGGAATTTTTTTTACCGTTTCATTTTTTTTCTTCTTCTAAGCCACAAA
>CM031606.1:19570551-19575551 GCA_018398815.1 Conus ventricosus
CTTGTAACACTGTCCCACTGTGAACCCTCAGTTTTCGATCTTTAAACGGAAAAAAAAGCAGTTGCTAATCTGCTTGCTTCAACCATTGAAAAGAATTCCTCCTCTTCTAACAAATCAGCCACTTTTGTCAAAAACAAAGCCCTTAAAGAAAAATCACCCTGCAACTTTTCGTCAGACAACATGGAAGACTACAATCTTCCTTCACGTAAACGACCTGAAATCTGCCTTACTCTCTTGCAGCGATTCCTCTCCAGGTATAGATGAAATCCATTATCACTGTTGAAACATCTTCCGCAAGAAGGTCTGAACATACTGCTACAGGTATACAACCATGTGTGGACTACAGTTTCTTTCCACCCTCTTGGCGAAAAGCCCTCATTATTCCCATCCCCAAACCTGGAAAAGATCTTTCTAATCCATCAAACTACCGTCCCATAGCTTTGACCAGCTGTGTCCTGTAAATTGATGGAGAAAATGGTCAATGCTAGGCTCATGTGGAAACTGGAAACCGATGGCCTTTTGGCGAAAGAACAGTGTGGTTTCCGCAAACATCGGACTACAGTTGACCATTTGATTCGTCTGAATCTACACTTCGGAACGCCTTTTTGAACAGACAGCATGCAGTGGCAATTTTCTTTGACTTGGAGAAGGCCTACATACACCTGGAAGTCGGGGATACTTCATGATCTCCATGTTCTGGGTTTTCGAGGTCATCTTCCACTTTTCATTCAAAATTTTTTGGCAGAACGACAGTTCCAGGTCCGGGTTGGCACCACTCTCTCTGATGTCCAGGAGCAGGAGTTGGGTGTTCCACAGGGGAGCATACTGTCTCCTGCCCTCTTTAGCATTAAGATCAACAACATTGTGAAATCAGTTCAGCAGGGTTCAGACTGCTCATTGTTTGTGGATGATTTCGCTGTCTACGCAATGGAAGCCTGTACCGAGTGTCCAGCGCAGGCTCCAGCTTTGCGTGGATAAAATCCATCGGTGGGCGGATGAAAACGGTTTCACCTTTTCTGCTACAAAAAACACAGTGTATTCACTTCCATAATTCCGTCAGTTTTTTCCAGATCCTGAAATTCAAGTCGGGAAATCTCCCATTCCAGCTGTCGAAGTGGCCAAATTCTAGAGTTATTTTTGACCAGAAACTTAACTTTCTCAGCCATATTAAAAACCTCAAAACTGCTTGCCAGAAAGCACTGAATATTTCTGCGGTCGTCGCGCACACTGACTGGGGCGCTGACAAGAAAACTTTGCTGCACCTCTACAGAGCCTTGGTCCGTTCCAAACTGGACTACGGTTGTGCTGTGTACGGGTCTGCAAGATCGTCTTACCTCAAACTCTTGGACCCTATCCACCATCAAGGGCTTCGTCTCTGTCTTGGAGCGTTCCGCACCACCCCTGTGTAAAAGCCTGTACGCAGAGGCGGGTGAACCTTCTCTGTCCAACCGCAGGCTGAAACTGTCTTTGAATTATTATATCCGACTGTTCTCAGAACCGCAGAATCCTGCCTATGACTGTGTCTTTGACCCTCCGTTCCAAAGTAAGTTTGAAAACAACCCGAAATGTATTCCGCCGTTTGGTCTTCGTATGCGGCCTCACGTGCGGAATGCAGGTCTAGACCTAGGAGTTGTGTCCGATTTTTTCAAGTTTCCGGATCAACCTCCGTGGACCTTTTTCACACCAGAGATTCGTTTCGATCTTGCAGCTTTTCGTAAAGAGTCTACCACTCTCTGGCGAAACAAGGCATTGTATGCTGAGCTCTGTTCGAAATTCCATCCTGTCAAAAAGTTTTCACTGACGGTTCCAAGTCTGAAGATGGATGGCCTGTGCAGCCTACTGCCCGGGGGCTCCTTCTCAGATACTGTTGGAACATATACATTCAGATGCTTATGTCTATTCTGCAGAACTTACTGCTCTGGTTCTGGCTTTGAAGATAATCTCACATTCTTCGAAGAGGGACTTTCTGGTTCTGTCGGATTCGCTGTCAGCTTTGGAGGCCATAGCTGGCCGCAACCTTCAGCATCCAGAACTTTTACATTTCTTTGAACTTTTTAGCAAGTTGAAGGCGGACGGTTACAACATTACTCTTGCTTGGGTTCCTGGTCATGTTGGCATCGGCGGAACGAAATGGTTGATCGTTTAGCCAAGAACGCCACAAGAGAGAAACTGTCCACATTTATATCCCTGCTCAGATGTGAAACCCAAAATTACGATTAGTGAGAGACCTCTGGCAGGAGGATTGGAACACACAGACGAGTAACAAACTCTTTCAGATCCGTCCAAACCTTAAGGACTTCCTCCCATCTACGTCGGGTGGTCGTAAAGAGAAACGGTTCTGTGCCGGCTGCACACCGGCCATTCGTATTTTACCCATTCTTACCTTTTAAGGAGTGAAGAAGCTCCGTGGTGCATTCCATGTCATGCGCCACTCACAATGAAACATGTTCTTTTAGAGTGTTGGGACTTGCACGATGTGAGACACAAACATTTTACAGCGGAGTCCATGAAGATCCTGTTCAGGGATGTCCCGCCTGACGTGATCCTTGAGTTTTTGAGAGAGATTAACATTTTTCATCTGATTTAAGATTTTACAGCAGAAAGATTTTTAACAAAGTTTCTGGTGCGTTTCTAGACGATGTCATTTAAAGAGAGGTGTGAAAGTTTTTTTGTTTTTTTTTAATGATTGGTGAGTTGATTTTAACGTGGTGACAGCCCTGATGTGGCCCTTTGCGGTCGGCTGGGCTATAAGCAACATTATCTTATCTTATCTCCTACACAGACCAGCTGTTGGACAGTCAGGTACACAGACCAGCTGTTGGACAGTCAGGTATACAGACCAGCTGTTGGACAGTCAGGTGCACAGACCAGCTGTTGGACAGTCAGGTATACAGACCAGCTGTTGGACAGTCAGGTATACAGACCAGCTGTTGGACAGTCAGGTATACAGACCAGCTGTTGGACAGTCAGGTAATGAGGTATACAGACCCGTTGTTGGACAGTCAGGTACACAGACCAGCTGTTGGACAGTCAGGTATACAGACCACCTGTTGGACAGTCAGGTACACAGACCAGCTGTAGTCAGGTATACAGACTAGCTGTTGGACAGTCAAGTATACAGACCAGCTGTTGGACAGTCAGGTACACAGACCAGCTGTTGGACAGTCAGGTACACAGACCAGCTATTGGACAGTCAGGTGCACAGACCAGCTGTTGGACAGTCAGGTACACAGACCAGCTGTTGGACAGTCAGGTACACAGACCAGCTGTTGGACAGTCAGGTATCATGTACAGACCAGCTGTTGGACAGTCAGACTGATTCCGCTGTATTTCTCCATTTTCACATATGCCCCTCCCAGTCTCCTTTCTCTGTGACACTCCTGGCATCGTTGCACTGTGGTCCCTGCTGCCTCTCTTACGGCAGACGTTGACAGACTTGAACTGACTTAAGAAATGGAGAAAAAAAATGAAGGAAGTGAGGAAATTCAGTGAACAATATTGAATGATATGGACTGGATTATACGGGAAACGACTGAATGAAGCGCCAGCTGGCAGCTCTTCAGTCGGCGCTACCCAGGTAGGCAGCCCGTTGTGTAAACGAGCGTGGATTGTAAAGCGCTTAGAGCTTGGTCTCTAGCCGAGAATAGGCGCTACATAAGTATTCATTATAATGATTAGCTAACTCCCGGGAGATTGACTTGTGGCATAGAAATGGAGCTGTGTGCCAGACTATCAGAGAGGAAGTGTTCGCTGGCCCCACTAGTCAGATAATAGTCCTCGCTCTGACAGCGTGATGCACTTTCCGCCAGACATGTTCACTTTGTTATAAGCATGAGCTGTTGACCTTTACTTATGCTGGGGACCTGACTTTGCTCTGCCAGTGTTGAAAAATCTCCAGCAATATAGGTTTTGTGGTTAGAAAAAAAAAATCACAACACGCAAACGCGCGCGCTCAAAGACACACACACACACACACACACACACACACACACACACACACACACACACACACACACACACACACAACATGCACGCACACACTCCCGCTCTCTCTCTCTCTCTGTCTTTGTCTCACTCCTCTCTCTCTCTCTCTCTCTCTCTGTCCTCACACACACACACACACACACACACACACACACACACACACACACACACACACACAACATGCACGCACACACTCCCGCTCTCTCTCTCTCTCTCTCTCTCTCTCTCTCTCTCTCTGTCTTTGTCTCACTCCTCTCTCTCTCTCTCTCTCTCTCTCTCTCTCTCTCTCTCCTCTCTCTCTCATCTCCTCTCTCTGTCGTCCACACACACACACACACACACACACACACACACACACACACACACACACACACACACACACACATCGCACACGTCCGCTCTTCATTTTCAGTCAGAGATAGAGATCCCCCCCCCCCCCCCTCTCTCTCTCTCTCTCTCTCTCTCTCTCTCTCTCTCTCTCTCTCTCTCTCTCTCTTAGGGAAAAGTCACATGCGCGTAATCACAGACACATGCAAACATGAATTCATTGACAGACAAGCACATACAAAATCGCGCGTGTGCGCATTCGTGCTTATTCATTTTCAAATACAGGCTGACCTCTCTCCTCTCTCTCTCTCTCTCTCTCTCTCTCTCCCTCTCTCTCTCTCTCTCTCTCTCCTCTCTCTGGTGGTCAAACGTCGCGTGCACATAGGCTAGTCTCACACACACACGCACGCACACACACACACACACACACACACACACACACACACACACACACACACACACACACACACACACACACACACAGCACACACATAAAGCACACACACAAAACACACTCACAGACAAAGCACACCTACGCACGCATTCTCTGTCTCTGTCTCTATCTGTCTCTCTCTCTCTCTCTGCGTGCGCGCGTACATACATACACACTACATACATATACACATTTACGCGCGCGCGCACACATACACACACGTACACACTGAATATGAGGGGGAAAAAATAGAGAG
>CM031606.1:19580551-19615551 GCA_018398815.1 Conus ventricosus
AGTCCGATCCAGCGGACGAAAGGCCTAGGAGCAGGCAATACAAATAAATGTGCCTTTGAGAGGGATTACGATGGTTCCCTCAGGCAGCTAGTGAAGGGCTTCTCATATTTATAATATATTCCCCCATTTTCTTCATCTTCAATTTTTTTTTTTTTTTTTTTTTTTTTTTTTTTTAAGTTCAAATCTTTGTCAAGTCATTACTATAACGACTGAAGAATTGTTAGCCTGCACTTGTTTTCCCCCACTACTTAATTGTTCAGCGTTAAAAAAAAGTACATCTGTCAGATCACAAAACTATATTAAAAAGTTATATCAAAAAGAACTAAATACCTTTTCTGATTATATGACTGAAAATGGTTTGCAAATATCAACTGAAAACACACACATGAAGTTATTTAATACTGGATCTGATCCAGTTAATATGCCTTTATTTCAAGTCAACGGCATACCCATTAAATATACAAAAATAGTTAAATTCCTTGGAGTAAATTTAACATCAAAGTTGTCATGGAATTTCCATATAGAGCATGTTCTAACAAAAGCTCGAAAAACTTTAAAATCTATTAAAGATTATTAGCAAGCATGCTTGGGCTCAGGACACAGTTGCTCTTTTGCACCTTTCTACTGCACTGGTTAGATCAAAATTAACGTATGCACAAGAGGCGTTTTTCAGTGCACCCAAATACTTACTGAAAAAACTTCAAAGTATTGATTCCAAAGCATGTAAGATAGCCATGGGACTACCAGTTCATGCCTCTTGTACAAAAGCATACAGTGCTGCTGGGATATTACCACTAGAAGAATATAGGAATCCTGCATGCACCAAATTTGTTATTCGAAGTTCTACTATAGACAACAACATAGGCCCTGAAATAAATATCAAATCGGACACTGATTTTCCCAAAAGGGCTAAAAACATATCGTCTCAAATGACTCTAAGAACATATACTTCCTCGATTTTAGAATCCTTAGATATCAAACTAACATCTATTGCAAGAAGATCTATTGGGGAGCGTGCCGGTGTTCCCGGGTTCTATGTTCCCCAGTAGCGCTGTTCCCCGTGTCTCTGTTCCCCAGTGTCGATGTTCCCCGACCGAAAAAGCGTGCCGCTGTTCCCGTACCGGTGTTCCCCAGGTTCTCTGTTCCCCAGCAGCGCTGTTCCCCAAACCGATTTCAATACACGTTAGCGCCAGTACGGGCCCTACTGTACAAGGAGAGGTTGTTGCGCCGGGCACATCCCAAGGTAAACAGAATAATAGGGGAAAAAATGCACATGCCCACCCCCCTCCCCTCCCCACCGAGAGAGCGAGAGAGAGAGAGAGAGAGAGAGAGTTGCACGTGTCCCACGCGTGTCAACTCAGGTTGTTCCCATTTCAACCGCGACATTGGAAGTGTCATCGCGCTTCTGTCGTCTGCGAAGCGTGTCACTTGGCGTGGTCCCCAGGGCACATTGCCCGGCACCGTTCTAACGGATAGGGGGTGAGGGCGGTGGGGGGAGAGGGGGGAGGGCAATTTCGCTGTGAGTTGCTTGGTCAAATCAGTAAGAAAAACGGAATATTTCGATCGTGTATGATTCTAGAACGGAAAGCATGAATTTGTGACGCCAGAAAAGGGTTTTGACAGTGATGTGCTTCTTTTTAACGCTTTGAACTCCTATCCCTTTATATCACACTTTGCGTGAGCTACACCTTTTCTTCGCAACGGGCCATTTTACTTTTGACTGTCTTACACAGACCTGATGGGGTCATGCAAGTGCTGACCTGCTGGTTCCAGCGCTGTCCATTTCGGCATGAAACCCCTCTTCTAGGGCCCCTCCCGCTCCCGCCCAATACCCCAACCCTCCCACCCCGCCCTCCCCACTCCCTCGCCTATAACAATGAAAACAACAGTAACAACGTTTAAGTCAGCAAAACCCACCAAAAACCACCAACGGCAAAAACTGGGAACAGCGGGCCTGGGAACAGTGGGCCTGGGGAACACCGGGGACCGGGGATTTGCGGGAATGGGGAACAGCGGGAATCGCCACAGGGGGGGGACAACGAAACTGGGGAACTTAGGGACTAAATTTTTCGATTTTTCTTGAGGGAACACCGACTGGGGAATATAGAGACTGGGAACAAAGAACCTGGGGAACAGCGGCATGACCCCGATCTATTGTGTCTCCTATCCCTCCTGGAAAACGGGTACGAGCACATTTTGATTTTGGGAGCATACAGATTTAACAAAGGCTGAAAATTCTAATTTGTTTTATCCAATATGAAAATGCATTTGCATGATCACTAATCCAAACCATTTTAAGATATACACGATGGATCTTTAATCATGAACATGCAGGTGCAGCATATATATTATCCCAGGCCTTAACAAAGAAAAGTCATATTATCTGAGAGAACAGGAAAAAGGCCGACTCTAAGCCCTTTCACCCTCCACGATTTTTGGGCGAAAGTGGCCTAAAAGCCGGCTTTTCCTGTTCTCGACAAGTAAGACGCCAATAACCAAAAAATAACGATTATCTACAAACAACATACTGTGCAGGGTTATCCGTTTTTTAATACTAATTTACTAAATTTTTCCCAGAGAGTAGCGTAGGGAAAGTAGCCAGGACTGAACACGCCCCATAGATAACGTAGGGAAAAGAAACCGTGACTGAACGCGCCCATTTACACGGTGGGTGCACAAAGGCTATCCGATTACTTCGCAGTATGTTAATTACAGCGGGGATTTCGTCAGCACAGAGAGAGGCGAGTAAAGCCCTTTTAAGGTCAAGTTGCCCTCCGTGTGGTGAAGGATTGCTTGTGGGTTTAAATAAATTTCTATTAGACACGGAGGAGAAGCCAGTTTTGAGCCAAAAGGCATACGTGCGTATGCCACACACACTCACACACGAACACACACACAACACACGCTCATACACGCGCGCGCAACGAGAGAGACAGACAGACAGACAGACAGACAGAGAAGAGAGAGACAGAGAGAGACAGACAGACAAAAGGGGGGCATACACCACACACACACAGAGAGAGCAGGTAAACCGACTTGTTGGCACTGACAGCACAGACTGAGCGAGCGCATGGGCCGAAGGTGTTGGCACACACGAGACTGCCCACCAGGCTACACAGTAATCTTTCAACACGGGACAGACTCAGGAGAAGCAGTATCAACACTGGGCAGACACGACGAAAAGGTGTTCAACCATGGGCGGGGTAAACTGATCTAAAACAACAACAACAACAACAACAACAAAACCTGATCTGGGAGCTGTTCACAGTTTCGTGTTTGTTGACACACACCACACACACACACACCACACATGGGCACAGACAACACTCATACACCGCGCGCGCGCCTCCGCCTGCTGACAGAGAGGCCAAAAATCAATACGCCGCCCCGCTCCTCCCCTCACCCCACTCCCTCACGCCGGGCCTGCCATTAAAATATATTTCATCATCTTTCACAGCGCTCACATGACTAGTAACCAACACCGGTTTCATCATTCTCTACGGGCTCCCGGACGAGTAGGGCGTTTTTTTTTTGCGCTGTGTCTGTGCTTGGTGTTTATCTAAAAAATGGCTACCCGTTTCACTGAAGAGCAGGCTCTCGCCATTGAACACCACAAGTTTTACCATACTTGCATGTCAGAGTATTTGTTGAAAAAAGAACGGGTGAAGCATGTTCGTTACCGCGAAACCGAAAGAATATTGCTTTCCTAAAGGAACAGAAAAGAAAAAAGGGAACCGACTGCTTTGGAAATGGACGACTATCTTAAAGGTTTGTTGTTCAAGGAAATGAAACGTTGAAGGCAATATTGCTGAACAAAATATAGCCAGTTTTAATTTTGTGTTTGACTATCGATGAGAGGGTTTTCCTTATTTAATAAATGGTGCTGCATTTTTAAAAAGCCGGCCAAAGCAAAACACAAATCCATCACGCGTTGATTGTTGGGCGTTGGCTTGAGACAGCCAAGTCATGTTTAAAAAACAAAAAACGCATCAAACATGGCGTTTATTTCTTAAGACGCAGGTGAACATGTCTGTTCGTGTAGGAAACTCATTCACTTTTTTGTGTGTTTTAAAAACTATCCAAATTCCAAAAGCTAGGAATCAGAAATTAAATGAACTGTGTAGCAAACGCCAAACCATTATTAAACTTATGCAACTGGATGGCGTTTTTCGGGTTCTGCAAAACTAGATAGGCTAGGCAGACCTTAGTACATCTACCAGTATGGAGAGGAGTAGTGTGTGGCTAGCCTATCTTCATATAAATGCTCCAAAATACAATGACGGATGTACTACTACGGGCGATTAGAGCCGCCATAAAAGCTCGGCTACAGCAGTAATTGCGTAATTTGCTAAAGCCAGTTGCAAGCCTGGTTGAGAAAAGAGGAGCACAGCAACTGGGGCCAACAACCCATGTGACGCTTGCCGCCAAGACGCAGCACCTGCAATGCTCGGTGGCAAACTAGGTCAAACGACCCTATGTGATCGCTTGACTAAAAAGCGCGGCTGCACCAGCAAAGCTCAGCGGCAAACTAGGCCAAAACGACCCTATGTGACACTTGGGGTTGATTGAGGTTGCGCGCGGGACACAGCCTGGTAGTTCCACTTCTTGTTTTTTTGTTGGTGTTTGTGTGTTTTGGCCTACCCCAAACGCACGCAGGGTCCCCTCCACCCACCCCCTGGACTGTTTATTGTGTGTTTTGTTGTTTGTTGTTTGTTGTTTGTTTTTGTCCTACCCCACGCATGCACACCCTCCTACCCACTCCACCCCACCCGCCCCACCCCCCACCCACCATGCACACACTCAAGTTCCTTCTAAGTTTTTTAACTTAAAGTTACCCCAAAGAAAGTTTCTTACTCAAGTTGTCTTTAAGTCATCCTAATTTTATCCACAAGTTCTTACTTAAGTTACTTCTAAGTTTTTAATTAAGTCGCCCCAGGTTCTTATAAGTTCTTAAGTAAGTTCTTAATAAGTTCTTGATCAAGTTCTTGATAAGTTTTTGATTAAGTCATCCTTTAAGTTACAACCAAGTTCTTATTCAAGTTCTTATAATTATCAAAAAATACAATCTATGTTTTTATCTTAAATAGTAAATGTCTAAGATAGTACACACACGCCTCAAAAAACGCGTCATCGTTGTGGATGTCTTGCTCAGCGTTCTCTGCATAGATCTTAATGAAGGTCTTACATCCGAAGCAACCGCATTGATTACAAATTCGGTCTATGGAATGTTTTTTTAAATGACTCCAGGTCTTTATTTATTGACTTCATCATTTTATAATACCCATGATCTATTTTTATAAAAAAAATTTAAAATTAAGTTCTTAAAATATTATTCCATTTAAATGGATCAAAATGATGCTTTGTTATTGGGGGTTTTTTGGCGTGCATTTGTGTTCGGCTTCTGTATTTAGCGGTGGAGATTGTTTGGGCTCTTGTTTTTGCCAGCTTGTTTTATATATTATAAACCGTAATAACGCCCCCAACAGCAGCAATGGCGCCAAAAATGGCAACAGTTTTAAGTTCAATATTCCTGAAGACTTTGGGGCCCTTGTATCACAGGGAGTTTTTATAGCTGGCATTGAATAAACTTTTTTCTGGCGTTGGCGGTGTATGTTTTCAATGATAGTCATATTCTGAAAAAAAACTTTAAAATTTTTTTGTCTGTTCCACTCTGCTATTTTTTTCCTCCCTTCAACACGCCCAGGATTTTTAAGGCCTCCACCTGATTCAGCGTTTCTGCTGATTTTCTGGCTTGGTTACTTCTCCACCTGATTCAAGTGTTTTCGGGTTCTGCTGATTTTCCAATCGTTCATTTTGAAGGGAATAAAATCTATATGATTAAAATTTATTAATCCCATGTTAATGGCGATAACAATGTTCCAAATCTGTAGTATAGATCACACCCTAGAGACTCCAATGACTTTGTTAAAACTGGATCTTGCGTTAAATCAACATAAACTTGTTCAGATCAAGGGGAGCAAATCTACTGACTAGTTAGTGTACAAACTAAGAACCGTTTGCCCCACACTTTTTACCATTCTAGAGCCCAGCTGCGCTCATACCTGTTATGAAAACTTAAAATGTCTTGCGGCGACATCTGTTGAATCTTTTCAATGCTGAATTCAGTTCCGAGGAACTGTTTTGTTTTTCCACACGCGCCAAAGAATACAACCTTTTCCCTTTTTGGCATAATGCTTGGTCACAACTTGGTCATTCATAAGTTCAGGAAGGTTTAGGCGCCTTGTAGCTGTAGGGATCATCGCTGTTCATGTTTTTTTTTAAAATTTTATAATTATTTTTATTTATAAAATGAGCACCAAAAAAACTGTTACCAACCTTGAAATACTATTCGCTGTTATTGGAGGTCTAAGTGTAGGATACTCAATGCTTGGTAAAAGCCTGTTAAGAATATAAACCAGCAGATCTTGGCAAACAAGACTTTGAGGTTTCAGCAAAGCTGATTGCTATCATTGCAGCTTCGTTTGCTACGAAAGATTTTCTAGTTAAGCAAGGAATAATTCCGGAAAATATAAATATGTAAGAAAAAAATACATTTTATAAAAAATGGCTTCACTCCAATAATGAAAAGGCGGCGCTGTGGTAATGCGCTTGCTTTTAGCGGAATTAAAATTTCGCATTTAGTAAACGGGGAAATGACCGGCGAGAGAAAAAGACATAACAAAGCTATGGAGGAACTAGCACGAAACAAAACGCCTATGAAAGGCAGAGACTTGAGCAGTTAGATTTTATTAATGACACACTGAAAAGACAGGGCAGCAGCTTACACATTTAAAAATGTGATCAAGCAATAAAACAATATTTTCTTGTAACAGGCAAACCAATCGAGACATTGCCCCCACCAAAATTCAGTGACTTTTATCAACCTTTCAGAAAAACAAAGATGCAAGAAATTGGGTTTATTGTCGTTGGTATGACTGTCGTGTATTTTGTTGCACAAAAATTTATTGGCTAATAAAAAATGAACAAAATCTATTATTCGCCCAAAGGATATTGGAAGAGGTACCCACAGCAATACAAAAGCTAAGCCAAGCAGCTGGAGTCAGTGAAAAACAGCAAAGGAAGGGTTATCTAAAAAAGCGATTTGGCAAATTTTATTTCCCTGCCCCTAGACGAATACAGAGACCACACTTTGCATTACAACCCCAAACGACACCCATCAAATGGATCTTCTATATTTACCCCTGATAGGATTAGACGAAAAAGATTTAAGTACGCACTCACAGTCATTGACATGGCTTCAAGATACAAAGATGCGGAGCCATTAACACAAAGAGATGCTTCGCTGTTGCTGTCGCTAAAACAACTGATATACCAACGAGGGCCGCTAACTTTCCCTCGCATGATTCAAGTCGATGATGGAAAAGAATTTAAAGGCCAAGTTAATAAATTTATTGTTAAAACATAGAGTTACCATTAAAAGAGGCATTCCGGGAGTTCACAGATCAAGGCTTTAGTTGAAAACTTTAACAAACAGTTAGCTGAAAGATTTTTCCCTCCTACCAGAAACACAGAGAGCTTATTGACAATTCTCGCAACACAAATGGGTTAGAAGACTGCCCTCAGTTTTGCGCGCAATGAATAATGAAGAATTTAAAGGGTTTAAAACCATACAAGCAATCAAAAGAAAAACAAAAAAAGTTGCTGAAGGAGAGTCTTCATCCAGCAAACATTACCATTTGGGATTGAAAGTAAGGTACCTTTATTTACCGGGGGAAGCGGAAGGGGACACTCGCATCAGGGCAACTGATCCAATTTGGATATTGATCCATATGAAAATAAAAGAATTGTAAAAAATGAATCCGCCCGTGTATTATTTACGAGAAACTGACACAACAAAAAAACCACCCTCCTCAAAGATTTTTTGGGTGAAAGAAGAACTGCAGATAATTCCGCCGGACACAGTTCCGCTTTAATTAATTTAGGGTTTCCCCCATGCCCCAATTGCATATGAAAACTCTGGATTAACAAACACCCGTTTTGTGTTTTTTCACTAATGGACTTCTTTGTTACAACAGTTGTGTTGATCTCATGTAGATTAGAATCGCAGTTTTAACGTTGTCATGATGAAAAGTCTTATTGCCAAAAAAATGCTTCTTTGTAGTTGTCATGTGAAATGTTTGACTGCACAACGCTGCGAGATATTCCCTTGCTTTTTAATGATTTTTCTCCTGGCTTGAAATACTGAAACATTTTGACCTTAACCCCACATACTCCTTGATCACCTTTCCGATAATTCATCCTTCCATCTTTCCTAAAACCTTTTTGTTAGTAATTGAATGCAAAGGCGAATCTTTGGGATAATCAGATGTGTCGTACCATCCCACATGCCCTTTATCTACTTCTAATTCCATGTCTTTATAGATGTCTTCAGTAAGGGATAATCTAAAACAAAACTATCTGTATCTGTGAAAAAGCACTCGGGACTCAGGATACGAGGGCTTAAAGTAGTCATAAAAATTCAAACATCAAAGCTTTGATAATTCTAAAACAGTAAACCCAATAAAAACGGGTTTGTCTAATTTGACTTTCTTTTTTTTCATCTTATGCCGAAAAGCTGATCATGAAATTCTAAGTCCTGATAATTTGGTTTTGAAGTTAAGCTTAATTGCTTCGTTCTCTTTGGGGGCCCAAATTTCTGACGTCTTTGCGCTTGTGGGGATTCTCCATAGTCTTTCCAAAACAGCTGTTGTTCATCAATTTGAAAAAGTCTTTTTCTAAAGCATCTGTGGATTTAGTTCGAGATCGTGTTCTTCATGATGTATGGTTACATGAAACTTTTTCTTGATCAAAAGCAATTATGCGATGAACTGCTGTCAATTTCAAACCATGTCTTAAAAAAAATTTGTAGAAGTCTGTAATGACAGACATAATTTTTTTTGCCCCAGATTGGGCACAAGTTTAGGGGGCTCCCCTTGGATCCATCTTTAGACTTTCTGCGCTAATGGATAGTCATTATGCAGGTCATGGAGTTAAATGAGGATATTCTAAATAAACTTCTAGAATGAAACCGCGCTGTTGATCTGGCGCCAACTGCCCAACCACTTTAATGCTTTTGAATATTTATTCGTACCTGTGTACATTTTGAAGTTGCGTAATGGAAGCGATTGTGCCATAGCCCAACCATACAGATTGTTTGCATCTAAATACATAAGATAGTTAACTTTTTACTCGGACATGTCGTCCAAGTATTTGTTGTTTGCTTTCAGAAATTTATGCGACGCCATACTAATTCCTCCACGCAACCGTTTTAAATTTCATCTGGATCATTGGTAAATCCGAAAAATAAATCAATCTGTACTCCAGTAAACTTTAAGAAGCATCCCAAACTCACCCCGGGGCCCGCAGAAATGAAAAGCGAAAGGATCCAGGCTATAAATGTTTCATGCAGGTCTTTCTATAATTTTCAAAGACGTCCCCAACAAACAAAACATCTGCTATCAAGAAATGAGTCATGATAGTCTCCCATTGTTTTACAATCTAACTTCTGCCAAGCTTCTTGAGCATGCTGGTAATCAGAGTCGCTGATGTCCTTTCCTCTAAGACTAGAAAAGAACGCCCCTTTTTAGGCGGAAGTGTATCTTCGTAAAACCCTTTTCCCCAACTGTTCATGTATTCATAAGGGTAAACACCCTTTCTAAACAAGAGTTGAGTCAAAATATTTTTCCGTTAGGGGCAGGACTTTAAGGACATAGCCAGTGCCTCTAATGAGCCCATCAGTGTTGCATAGAGTCGTAGAAAGACATGTTTTTTTAAAGGAAACACATGTACTTTTCTGATGACTGTGCAATTGCATGCTACCCTAAAGGGGCGCGGTTACTGTTGCATAATAGGTAGAGTCATAACCCGCAAGTTGTGAAAGAAAACAGGCAGCTTCCATGTCTTTGGATCAAACTTTAGTTGAAGATTGCATTTTACTGTGCGCTGCACCTCTAAACTTCCCCCTAATTGTCATGGTCTCTTACTGTGGGGTTTACACTCTTTGGGGGTTAGCTCTAAAAACCCCAAATCCAACAATGCGTGGCTGAGTCATACTGTTGTTGGTCTTCAGGCGTCATTAGATTTCAGATAAGTTTAGATTATTAGAACAGGCGTTACGCACCCTTTCCTGCATGCGTTTTAAGAATGTTTCGCAGCATCGGTCCTCTATATAATTCTGGTTCTGAAAAACGCCATCCGACCTAACAATAATGAAGGCAAATGAACAAATCTGATGATTACTCATTAAGACTGTTTTCGAATTTTTTGTGGTGCTGGCCCTTCATAAGGAACCCAATAAACGACTCGAAGTCTGCGTAAAATACGTATGGAGAATTTTGCAGCCGTTTCCAGTTCTTAAAAAATAACTTTAGATCCTGGAGGGGGCGTAGTTAGTTTTGTCTTACAGTCTACAGAAACTTTTACAATGTTTAATATGTTCAAGCCGGCTTGAGCGGTTGGATTCTTGTTAAACATTTTCTACAGAATTCTTGTTTATGTTCAGTTTGAAGTATGGGGCTAATAATCGCTCTTGTGCGTATCAATGTGTAATGGGGCAGCCCTGCTGGCGAAAACATTAAGAGTAAAGTCCACATGACTTTTGGCTGGTTCGCCTATTGTTGGACTGTTTTTGGGCACTTTAATTGGCACCAAATTTGTTTTCCTCCCTCCCATGTGTATACATTAAAAAGTTATTTTGGGGTTTTTTTTTCTTCAAACTGATCAATTTGGTCACACTAACAGAAAGGATATTCGATTGAATTAAGATCTTTGGCGTATTGCCGATAGTTTGCACTCCTCTGCGTGTTCGCGGACATGATGCAGCCTTGCAAGAACCGCACCACATGAAAAAATTTGTTGTCTGAATTTTTTAAAGTTTAAAACTGCTCTCTTTAAAACCAACTCCCGAGGTAGCGGAATGTAAGCCTTGCCTACAATCGGTGCATACTTAGCCTGTTTTTAATCTAATCTCTAAGACTTCGCCCTCTGACCAACCAGAGCCTCTCATTTTTTGCTTCTTCAGCGCAGCGTCAAAACTGTGTAAGCAGTTCGTCTGCCCAACCCGGTGTTAAGTCATTATGAGAAAGAATAGTCTGCTGTTTAGTTGAGACCCAGACTTTTAAATTTTCTCATTATTGTTACATAGTCGATTAAACAGCTAACATTACTTTAAAATGCGGGGCTATTTTTAGTTTGCCTGGAACTTTAGAAATAGCATGAAAAACGCTTGCCTGTAAAGTTGTTGGGTCAATGACTTCTAATCAATTTTCATTCAGTGCTCTGATAAACGCTCTCTCTCGAGCATTCCTTCAAACAATTCGTCTTGTCCTTCATATATCTAGCCATGCTGTCTTTCTTTTTTAAGCCAACATATTTATTTAAATTAAAAAAAATACAACGGCTTAATCAGAAACAAAAATCGACGGGCTTTTTGCGCTTGGGGCTCATAAACAAAGTATAAACACCTTTTGGTGTTGTTAATGTGAGCGTTTAGACCCGAGTTTTTAAAAGTCTCGTTTACTTTTTTAAGCATTCCTTTTTTATCTGCTCGGGTCTGGCTGTTGAGAAAAACTTGTCCTCGCCTTTCTTTGAAGATCAAACTTTTGTCTTTGTAGTCATCAAAATCGGCCTGTAAACGATTAAATTCTTTATCCGTGATGTTTGAGTCAAACAAGCGCTTTATTTATTGTCAGTTTAAACGAACTAAGTTTAGCCGTTATTAGTTGAACCATAGCTGTTGCTTTTGGGGTTTAGTTTTTAATTTTTTGCCAGCCGCACTTACAGCTAATGAACACAGACCGGAGCTAAAGACAAACCTCCTAGAGGTAAAGCTGCGGGTGCGCCTAAAACCTGTTGCTAAGAGACCAACACTCTTCCTGCTGATAGAGCACTTTAGTCGATGCTCCAGTATTAACATATGTAACAGCATTAAAGGCACAGAATACCTTTGTTTGGTTTTTGCTGTATTTTGAAAGGTCTTGCTCTAGTACTTGCTGCATTTGTGTAATGTTGTTAATCTGAAGGTTTTTTATGTTAGGGGGTTTCTACTATCTCTTCTTTTGGCGGCGCTGTAGGCACATTTGGATAAACCTGAACAGACATGCTTTTTAAATAAAAAATAATTTAGTATACTACAATTTTTAATCTGTTCTTTACAATATTCAACTGCGCATCATAATTAAAAACAATGTACATTAAGCGGTTTTATCGGCTTCTTTTTCTTTATCAAATTGAATGTTATTACGTCTCTCACGCTCTCCCGCTTCCATGCAACTGATTTTTCCTCTGTTGACCTTAGGTCAATCCATAAACCGTATTTCGTTGTTAAATAATCATCAAGCCTAACATTGTGAAGATGTAAATCTTTAGACACAAGGTCAACTGTTGGATTTCTACACCTCCCCGCCTCCAAACAGTTTTCTTATTTTCATCAAATGCTGATAAGGGTTTTTAAGCCCGCTAGCATAGATTTGGTTAGGACTTCCCTCAATCGAACATTGTACTTTCGTTATTTTGGATTAAAAAACTTTTTTACTTTCCTCTTTTGAACGGTTCTTCATCTTCACACAGCATAAAATACCTTTAAGCGATCTTGCTGCAACACTAAAACTAAAATTCCATATAGTGTCTGCCCTGCTTTTGATATGTTTAAAATGAATCACTCTTCGTAATATATTTGGGAAATGTGACTCATATTGGTGCGCATCAGCTCTGCAAATTTTGGGGTTTCTAACAACGTCAAACTCTAACGAGATGCAGAAATGCTGTACTTTGCTTCGGTGTCTGAATGATCTATAACACGTTTTTCATTAAAAGTTTTGTTCATAAGACAATCTGTCTTTTAATGCTCCTTGAACGTATGGTGCATGCGCTCTTAACAACTCAAATCTAAGGGAATGGAAAAGCGATTTCCAAACGCAAAATTTGCAGCTTCAGGGCCTTTTGCCGTCTTTAGCATCTCCAGCGCCTATTCTATGTTTTAGTGCTTCTTCATTTTCGATTCCTTGAAACGCAAGATCATCCCTTTCATTTTCCCGGTTTGCCATAGATCAGAATAGGTTTTAAAAAAATGTCTGCATTATGTAAAGAAAATATTTCTTGCCCCTCAAGTTTTATAGAAATTTTCTTAACGATTGCCCGTCCCAGATTCGTACAACTGTCCTGGTTTGGGTCTGTTGTTGAATCAAGCGCTATTTTGAAAGTAAGACCGCAGAGCCCGGCACAATCAATTCATCTGCTCCTAGGTCGGAAATTTGACAGTAAGAATTTGATCACAACAATAGTAGATGGATTATTTGAACAATATATTCCGTTTTATTTCCCTTCCCCCCATGGGGCTCTTTCTGTTTTCTATGCGGGTCAAGAAACGAGCCATATGTTTGTTGTGGCATTTTTATGAAGCAAAAAAAAAAAGTTAATTATTTAAAAACATGGCAGGAATTTAAGCTGAAGAAGATTAAGTTTTATGAAACGTGGAGACGACATGAGTGAAATGATCCCTTTGACAAAAGCATCGCTCAAAGCTCTCAATGCGGGATGAATAACAAAAGTAAGGTTAAATCATTTTACCAAAGTTAGGTCAAGAACCTCCCGAATTTATAGACCCAAATGATTTTGAATTAAAAAAATGATTTATTTTTTGTTGTGAAAAAAACGATCAAGGAGAACTTGTTCAGCTTACAACTAAAAAAGACCCATCAAAGTTTTTTTTGCCGGGGTTCAATTAGAAATAGAAATCAGTGTGAAAGATCAAAATCGCCTTATCTTGTTAGGCCAAAATTAAGGGCGGAGGCAGTTTCTAAACTTCAAACACACTGCAAGAACTCCCGACAGATAACCAAATGCAAAACATGGAACTTAAAGAAATTTAAAACAATCAGCAGGGCGAATTAATAAATACAATTTGAAGCAGAAACCAGTTTTTCAGAAGAAACAGCGTTAAAAACAATTAATGATTCCCCATTCCTATGCGAGAATTATTAGCCCTTGATCGTACTTTAAGAACCATCAGAGGCGAATTAACAAACAATTTAGCAAAACTAGGTGAACTAGATGGGCATATAAAAAGAGAAAAAAAAAAACTCGTTGAGGCTGATGACGCCAACTTAGGGCCTGATATTAAAGAAAGAATAACCCAAAGACTAAAAGATCTTGAACAAGAGAGATCAGCAAGACTGAAGTGACGACGCTAACCGAGACCTATTACGAACTCAAGTGAATAGAATAAGAGAAACTATCGAAAAAATTTTATATGAAGACGCAACGCTAGCAGAACGAATAAGAACTTGTTTAGAGAGCAGGGATCACATTACAAGCGTTATAACGCCTTAGGATTTGCAATAAATACACTGTGATGGCTATTACAGGCGGCGGTGGTCAAATTCATTACCTCCGCCGCCATCCCCCTCCACCTAATAAATCATGGGGAAAAAAAAAACAGCTTGATCATCTTGCGAATTTAAATTTAAAAAAATTAGCCAGTAAAGCTTAGACTCTTTACCGGGTATATTAGGGGGTATTGTTAGCTGGGTTTTGTCTACTGCAAGCAAAGTAGTTGGCTTTATGGCCGAGCACTTATGGGGATTAGTTTTTTGTAATAGTTGGGTTTCTATTTAGTAAGATAAAGACCAAGTAATCCTATGCCAGTAATTTCCCAAAAACAAGCGCTGGGCTTTTTTATATTTTATGGTCATCGCGAACAGAGTCCCCCGAGCTTTGCTGAGTCTTCAAAGACTTTGGGGGTTTGGACTTCGGGGATTGGATGACTTAATCTTGGGTGTTTTTTACTGCTTGCAATATTACTGGCTCAGAATTTATGTCGTTTTTCCCAACCTTCTGTTCTTTGCCGCCCATAAGAATTTCATTATTTTAGTTTATTATTATTCCTACCTGGAGTCTGAGGTCAAAGGCAGCATGTATAAACCCGTGCCAACGGCAAAGTCTACTTTCGATCTTGCGTATTGTAAAACATGTTGGGGACCTTTGAATACTTTAAGGGAAATCAAATGTAGAATTAAAGCGTCCTCAAAAATTTTCTAAGTATTTTTTTGCGCGTCAAAGCCAGTAGAATGATCAGTTATGCTTGATCTTGCCCGTGCTTGCGACCCTAGCAAACACCAAACGTAAGTACAATAGAGTCGTTTAAATTTGTTCTATTCCCGCTCTAGTTAGGGCCCTTTGAAGCGTCTAAGATAAAATTTTGTCCATGCTGTTTTATGCTCCCTTTCTCTATGGACCAGGGCTGAACATTTGAAAGGAAAACGCCAGTCAAAGTTATACTTTCTGTGCGTGCCCTGAAAATAAATGACGCCTAGGCCATGATTAAGATCCAACTTTTGTCTAAAGTCTGTCTTGATGTTAAAAATTGAATTTTTACAGACCTTTCAAAAGCCTTCATGCTATTCGTTGCTGAGTGGATTAAATGGTTTGTCATTTGGTAATGGCGCTTGCAGTTCAGACAAAATACTTGAAGGTGTAATAAAAAGAAAACTGTAACACTGACCCACCAAAAGGGTCATGGTGAAATTTAAATGATTAGCATACGACACTCCACACCCAGTGATCACAAGACACAGCAAAGTTAACTGGTTCTGATAAAACTGCATCGGATGACTAAACCACGCTTTCTGATGTGCTCGTTTTCAATAGGGGGTTAAGAATTTGGCTAATGGAGTACCACCTTTTTATGAAAAGCGCAGTCTGGGTCACAGAATGTCGAGGGTGTCAGTTGCTATATTTTTAAGATTGTAGTGGGGCCCCAAAAGAATAATTTTTCGCCAGTATATTTGAATGCACTCATTTTTAATTTTGTTTTTAAAAAAAGTTTGTAACAATAACAACTCAAGACAGTCCTTCGTTTTTTGAACATGCTAATTTATAACAATTGCGGGGCCCAAAACAGTTCGCGCTCCATGAATATTTTACAAAGACGAAGGGTTTAATATAAGCGAAACCAAGGGAATAATAAGATTACAAAAGTTTGTGGGGCTCAAAGCAACCAGTTTAACAATACCGATGGTTTATTACGGGTTTTGCTCACAAAAAAAAGCAAAGAGTAAATACAGCATTACCTCAAACTTAACAATGCAATCTAAAACAATATTAACATTCGAACCTGAAAAAAAGCAGATTACTTTTGAAAAGAGCTAGCTAAAATGTTAGGCTTTAAAGTTGACACTCAGGTCACAAAAAGATTTGTTGTTGCGCCAAACAAAACTACTTTTAAGGGGAAAATCCGCTCGATCTTGCATTTCATTCATTACTTATGTTCATTTGGATGGCTGAGCACTGATGAAAACTTAAAGATGGAAGGCCCTCAAATGTTTTAAGAGCTTTTTCGGCGGGGAAAGCTGCATATTGCGATATGAAATTATACAATTCCCTAATTTACAGTTTAAAAGATTAGTTTGTGGGAGGGTTGGATCATTTAAATAAAAAATTGCAGACAAAGCAGGGAAAGTTGTGAAATGCAATAACCTACACATTGTTTTGGAAATAAAATAATAAACTGTACTAAAAATGTCGCGTGGGCCAGAAGAACCGGGGGTTACATTAGCGCCTGTGAGGTGTATTTAAACCCTTTGAATTAAAAAACCTTGCAGACGTTGCGGACTTTTAACAGAAGGTGAAATAGGCACTTTGTATGGTTTTGAGTACACTAAAGATGGTGATTATAAAAGCAAAGAGGTTGGCGACAGCAAAAAGTTTCCTAAACTAGAACAGCTGGGGCAATCTAGAAGCAAATAATGTTTGGGCCCGTAAAGAATATAAAATAGTTCGAAAGCCGACCTCAAATGGCACTTAGAACCATATTTAGAAAGGGACATAAAATTTGAATTCATAAGCCCATTTACATATTTACCATCAAAAAAGTTTCAGAAAAGCATTCAACTCTGGCCCTTTACATGTAAGTCTTAAAGCCAGACGACAATAGTCGGAAAGAGATTGAAATAAAGCCGTAGGGAATAAACAGTACATCCTCCCAGAAGAGAAACGGGTTTTTAAAAGGGTGCTTCTACAAAATTACAGTTCCCTTCCGCAAATGAAATTAGGAGATGCGTTCACAATGATATTTGAAATTTCTGTCTTAAAAGATAAGGGGAGGGATGGGGTTGTGGGCGTTAGTGACGTCCTTCTAAAAGGAATTCTAATTAGCTGGCAAAACTAGGGCGTTTAAAAACTTAAAGTTACCGTCGTCATTCTTCACAATGGGGAGGATAATTTAAAGGGCATACACAAGCAACAAAATAATATTAGTCTAAAAAAGAAACAATCTTACAGAACTGAATTTTTTTTGGGGTTAATCTTACGCATTTAGGCCTCATAGGTTTTATTACACTGAACAAGTTTTGACAGAGAGTATGATAAAAACAATAAAATGGATTAGATTAAAATTCGTTTTTAAAACTATGGAGCAGTTAAACTTTATGACAAAAACCCCTCATTGTTCATTAATTTGTGGGCAAACTGGTTGTGGAAAAACAATAATTATCCTCAACCTGTTACAAACAGTTTTATCGTTATAATTTTGATCATATTTTTGATTTTCTGCCCAACACTTTAAAAGGGAAAAAAGCATATCATGATAGA
Organism: Conus ventricosus; assembly: GCA_018398815.1. Taxonomy (NCBI): domain Eukaryota; kingdom Metazoa; phylum Mollusca; class Gastropoda; order Neogastropoda; family Conidae; genus Conus; species Conus ventricosus. The sequence goes on from CM031606.1 coordinate 19,598,138, forward strand.
AGGTTTTTATGGACAATGATGAACATATTTTTAGTTAATCCTAGCAATAAACTGAGTGAGTGTTTAGAACAGTTTTATAAACTGTTTGAAGTAACCAGACACAATTTTATTATAGATGACTGTTCGGCAGAAAAAGACATAGTTTTAAAAAAAGAAACACTTTATCAAAACTTGCTTCATGGAAGACATGCTGGGATAAGTGTGTGGATTTATGTCAGAAATATAACTCGGTTTTAAAAGACTTTAGAGAACAGTTAAAAACTGTAGTTTTATTTTACATGAAAACAGAGACTCATTTGAAGAATGTTTGCGCGAAAATGATGTTATTGAAAACGATCTAGAAAAACAAAGGATTAAACAAAAACTGAAAAACTGAAAAGTTTAGTAAATTAGTAAAAAACCCGGAAACCCTGCACAGTATGTTTTTTGTAGAAAAATCGTTATTTTTTTGGTTTTTAACGTCTTACTTTTCAGAGAACAGGAAAAGGCGGCTTTTAGGCCACTTTCGCCCAAAAACCGGTGGAGGGTGAAGTGGCTTAGAGTCGGCCTTTTCCTGTTCTCTTCTGGGAAAAAACAAATCTATTTTCACTGCCGAGTTAACAGCTATAACTATGGCCTTAAAGTTTGTTGTTGATTATCCGCAAACTTTATTTAAAGTTGTTTTATGTGTAGATTCTAAGTCGGTTCTTACTGCAATGAAGAATTTTAAATTAAAAGTTCGACCTGAGATGATCACTGAAATAAATAACTTGGTCCATTTCCTCTCAGTTAGAGACACTGAAGTAACATTTCTTTAGGTGCCTTCCCACTGTGGGTTATATTATAATGAAAAGGTTGATGTTCTAGCAAAGAGAGGAGCAAAACGATCTTCAGATTCACATTTTTTTAACCTCTCTATGTCAGTGCAAGAGTGCTATACTTTGGCGGAAAAAGTACAATTTTCTAATTTTCATTTGACAGAAAGAGAAACTGGGTGCTTTGGTTTACACGATGAAATGAAAAATATTCATGAAAAGTTAAGTAATGTCGATCAAAACATTTATCGTAGACGACAGATAAGTTCCTTGATCTGTAGATGGATACTGGATTGTTTTAAAACAAAGTATGCCAAAAATATACATTGTATATGTGGTCATAGCATATCAGCTGATCACATTCTTTTGTGTAACTTAATGAAAAAATTCATTCCAAATACGTCTGTACAGCCTATTCAAAATGTTTTCCTGTCAGCAAGTGAAACATATCTTTTCTTTTTACACTTAGCTAAAAGTCCAATTGGCAAATACTTATAATAGATAGCAGTCAGTAGTGAGATGAGACAAGAGTTATATGGTTTTTTTTTGTTTTTTTTTTTGTTTGTTTTTTTTTTCTTTGATGAAGTGGATTTTCTATTTTTGTGTTACAGTTGTAGATAAGTTGGTTTTTTTTTTTTGACTCGTTGTGTTAACCTCCGCCCCCCCCCCCCCCCCCCCGATTTTTTTATTCGTCTAATATGTGGTAAGACGTAAAACAAAACAACAACAACAACACACACACACAGACACACACACACACACACACACACACACACACACACACACACAACACACACACACACACACACCCCTCCGGGGGTTGCGACCTTGTCGTGGTCGGAGGGCTTGCGCGGTCCAGTGATCCCTTTGGCTTTGCTGGCGGGGGCATCAATACTTGGAGATAGGCTGGTTTTTTCAAACTGCTTCTAGGTCCGAGAAGCTAAGATGTTGTCTGGCCTAAGCGTAACGTGGTAAGGAGTTGATGCCCCTGGTAGGGCTTCCCATGTCAGATAGGCTAAGGGTGAGGATCCTGACTAAGAGTAACCCGCCTTTCTCCTTTTCTTGTTTTCTGTCTTTCTTATTTGGCCCTTTTCTATCTTCGTCTCCCCTTCAGGTCTTCTTTTCCACACTCCTTTTCTCTCTGTAGTCTCCTTAAGATCCGCCGCGTTTGTCGTGCGGTGCGACCTGTGTCGGAGGGGGATGAGATCCTGGTGATTGAGAGGGCCAGCGCTCTCAACACATCACTTTGGCTCGGACCTCTCCTAGACAGGGAGTACACTTTGGCCCGGGTTGTACTAATCGGCTCCCCCTTCTTGAGTCGGGGTCAAGACAGGCAGTTCCCCTGCTGGCCATGTGAACCCCTGCAGTGCTCAGCTCTCTGTTCCGGAGTTGAGCATGATCAGGGGGGATAGGGTTGGTGGTTTCTGTTTGTCGTATGTCTCTCCCGAAGCCTGGAAGGGTCAAGACATTGGTTTCTTGGCCCTGGCACCTTAGTTGGACTCCAAGGTGGGTGGGTAAGGGAGAGATGAAAGATAATAAAATAAATATGGCTTTTTCAAAAAACATCCCTCAAAAAAAGAAGAGGAAGGAAGCATCCCCTATTTCAGGGGATCTTTATTCCGATAGTGATTCCGATACAGAGGTAAGACAGAGGACAGGTTTCTGGGCTTCCTGGCTCGTGATGGAAGGGACGGAGCAGGAAAGACCCCTTTCAGCTCTGAGTCCTTTTGCTATCCAGAAAGGCTTTCAGGGTTTAGCAGGTGACCCTCAGTCCATCAAAAGATTGCGGAATGGCTCATTTCTGATTCAATGCAGATCAAAAAAACAATCTGAACAGCTGCTGAGGGCAACAAAGCTCGTGGACAGGGAGGTCAAGGTGACTCCCCATAAACAGTTGAATTCGTCGAAAGGATGATTCGCTGCCGAGATTTAACAGGTGTCTCAGAGGCAGAGATCAAAACGGAACTGGCGTCCCAGGGTGTGACGGAGGTGCGCAGGGTGACGGTAAAGAAAGGTGCAGAAAGAGTGGCCACAAGCGCCCTCTTTCTGACATTCTGCAACCCTGTGCTGCCTCCGGTCATCAAAGTCGGTTACTTGAACGTTCGAGTCCAGTTGTATGTTCCGTCCCCGTTGAGGTGCTTCAGATGCCAGAGGTTTGGCCATGTCAGAGACCGCTGTTCTGTGCAGGAGGTGTGTGGTGTTTGCTGCAAGGCAACCCATGATGGGCCGTGTAAAGATCCGGCACATTGTGCTAACTGCGGTGGTGACCATCCCTCCTCTTCAAGAAACTGTCCTCTTTGGATTCAGGAATCCACTATACAACGCATCAAAACAGAAAAGAAGATCTCGTTTTTTGAAGCCCGCAAACAGGTTGTGGGCAGTCAGACGCCAACAGCTTCATATGCTTCGGCTGTAAAGACAGTTCCCACAGTTCCACTCGGTCAGTCTGCTGCCAGACCGATGAATTCATGTTTTCTAAGACATTGCAAGGAAGAATTGTCAACTCTGGTGGAAGCAGGTCCACCACCTCCCAACCCAAAGTGAATGCCCCTGGTGGAGGAAAAAAATCCGCCACCCCTCAGACTGCCCAGCAGTCTACAACATCTGCTGCTGGGCAGATTAAAAAACCAGCACTCCCACCTTGAACTCCTCTGTCCAGTGCCCGTGCGGGCAAGGGAGTTCAATCCAGTGTGGAGATGGTGGAGATGAGGAAGAAACCTTCACCGTCCCCCAAATCCAGACCTTCTTCACCTGTTGGCAAGTCTGCCAGCAGGTCTGAAGACCAACACAGTCCAGTGAAACTAAGTAATAAGTTCACTCCATTGGAAGCAGACGTTGATGAGGAGATGACCTGATCTCTCTCCTTTTCGCCCTCTGCACCATGGATAGTACAATATTGCATTGGAATATCCGTGGACTAAATTTAAACTTTGAGGAGCTGCAGCTTCTGTGTCAATCTATAAAACCTTCCGTCGTGGCTCTTCAGGAAACTCAAATTCAAAGCCAGAAGACCTTCACTCTTTCTGGCTTTAATATTCTTTAAAAACCTGCACAACCATCCACGTTGGGACTGTCGGGCGGTGTTGCCCTTCTCCTACACAAAACTTTGCTGTATAGTCCTGTCGCTCTGTCTACCTCCCTTCAGGCTGTAGCTGCGAGAGTCACTCTCCACAAGACTGTAACAATCTGTTCTCTTTATCTACCTCCTTCTGTCCCGGTTTGTCGTCAGGAGCTTGTCAGTCTGATAGGAGAACTTCCTCGACCTTTTTTGCTGTTGGGTGACTTTAACGGTCACAATCCTCTTTGGGGTAGTGTCAGTACGTCATCCAGAGGTCTGCTAATTGAGGATGTCCTTTCGGATTTGGATTTGTGTGTCTGAACGACGGATCTGCAACTTACCTCCACTCTTCCACAGGTTCACTTTCGTGTTTAGATTTGTCGGTTTGTGACCCCTCGCTGGTCCTGGACTATGAGTGGTCTGTCCATGACAATCTGCACGGAAGTGACCATTTCCCTGTCCTTCTACAACCTGTAATAACTGAACACGTCTCTGTCTCTCAACATCCAAATTATAAGAAAGCAAACTGGGATCTATTTGCAGCCACTATTTCTAAGGAATTCCAGGACACTGATTTTTTTCAGAGTCCGGACCCAGCAGAATCTCTGACTAGCACTGTGATCAAATGTGCTAAAGCCTGTATTCCAGTGTTTTCCGATAAACTTCAAATGCCAAAAACACCCTGGTTCGATTCAGACTGCCAACAAATTTCCAAAGTTCGAAAACGGGCTCAGCGTCGGGTATACCAACGACCTAAGGGTCCCAACGCTCGAGCCCATCAGAAACTCCGTGCTAAATCGAGACACACTTTTAAAATCAGTAAACGTCAGTCCTGGAGAAGCTTCTGCTCCATGCTGACATCGAAAACTTCCAAGAAAAAAGTGTGGAACATCATTAAGAAAATCAAAGGGAAGAACACCTGTCCCACTGTGAACCATCTCAAGTTTTCGGACTCTTTAATAACGGAGAAAAAAGCAGTTGCTAATCTGCTTGCTTCAACAATTGAAAAGAATTCCTCCTCTTCTAACAAATCAGCCACTTTTGTCAAAAACAAAGCCCTTAAAGAAAAATCACCCTGCAACTTTTCGTCAGACAACATGGAAGACTACAATCTTCCTTTCACGTTAAACGAACTGAAATCTGCCTTACTTTCTTGCAGCGATTCCTCTCCAGGTATAGATGAAATCCATTATCAACTGTTGAAACATCTTCCGCAAGAAGGTCTGAACATCCTGCTACAGGTATACAACCATGTGTGGACTACTGGTTTCTTTCCGCCTTCTTGGCGAAAAGCCCTCATTATTCCAATTCCCAAACCTGGAAAAGATCTTTCTAACCCATCAAACTACCGTCCCATAGCTTTGACCAGCTGTGTCTGTAAATTGATGGAGAAAATGGTCAATGCTAGACTCATGTGGAAACCGATGGGCCCTTTTGGCGAAAGAACAGTGTGGTTTCCGCAAACATCGGACTACAGTTGACCATTTGATTCGTCTGGAATCTACACTTCGGAACGCCTTTTTGAACAGACAGCATGCAGTGGCAATTTTCTTTGACTTGGAGAAGGCCTACGATACCACCTGGAAGTCGGGGATACTTCATGATCTCCATGATCTGGGTTTTCGAGGTCATCTTCCGCTTTTCATTCAAAATTTTTTGGCAGAACGACAGTTTCAGGTCCGGATTGGCACCACTCTCTCTGATGTCCATGAGCAGGAGTTGGGTGTTCCACAGGGGAGCATACTGTCTCCTGCCCTCTTTAGCATCAAGATTAACAACATTGTTCAATCAGTTCAGCAGGGTTCAGACTGCTCATTGTTTTTTGGATGATTTCGCTGTCTACGCAACTGGAAGCCTGTACCCGAGTGTCCAGCGCAGGCTCCAGCTTTGCGTGGATAAAATCCATCAGTGGGCGGATGAAAACGGTTTCACCTTTTCTGCTACAAAAACACAGTGTATTCACTCTCATAATTTCCGTCAGTTTTTTCCAGATCCTGAAATTCAAGTCGGGAAATCTCCCATTCCAGCTGTCAAAGAGGCCAAATTTCTAGGGTTATTTTTGACCAGAAACTTAACTTTCTCAGCCACATCAAAAACCCCAAAAACTGCTTGCCAGAAAACACTGAATATTCTGCGGGTCGTAGCGCACACCGACTGGGGCGCTGATAAGAAAACTTTGCTGCACCTCTACAGAGCCTTGGTCCGTTCCAAACTGGACTACGGTTGTGCTGTGTACGGGTCTGCAAGATCGTCTTACCTCAAACTCTTGGACCCTATCCACCATCAAGGGCTTCGTCTCTGTCTTGGAGCGTTCCGCACCACCCCTGTGTACAGCCTGTACGCAGAGGCGGGTGAACCTTCACTGTCCAACCGCAGGCTGAAACTGTCTTTGAATTATTTTATCAGACTGTTCTCGGAACCAGAAAACCTGCCTATGACTGTGTCTTTGACCCTCCGTTCCAAAGTAAGTTTGAAAACAACCCTAAATGTATTCCGCCGTTTGGTCTTCGTATGCGGCCTCACGTGCGGAATGCGGGTCTAGACCTAGGAGTAGTATCCGATTTTTCCAAGTTTCCGATCAACCTCCGTGGACCTTTTTCACACCAGAGATTCGTTTTGATCTTGCAGCTTTTCGCAAAGAGTCTGCCAGCTCTCTGGCGTACAAGGCATTGTATGCTGAGCTCTGTTCGAAATTCCCATCCTGTCAAAAAGTTTTCACTGACGGTTCCAAGTCTGAAGATGGAGTGGCCTGTGCAGCCTACTGCCCTGGGGCTCCTTCTCAGATACTGTTGGAACATATACATTCAGATGCTTCTGTCTATTCTGCTGAACTTACTGCTCTGGTTCTGGCTTTGAAGATAATCTCACATTCTTCGAAGAGGGACTTTCTGGTTCTGTCGATTCGCTGTCAGCTTTGGAGGCCATAGCTGGCCGCAACCTTCAGCATCCAGAACTTTTACATTTCTTCGAACTTTTTAGCAAGTTGAAGGCGGATGGTTACAACATTACTCTTGCTTGGGTTCCTGGTCATGTTGGCATCGGTGGGAACGAAATGGTTGATCGTTTAGCCAAGAACGCCACAAGAGAGAAACTGTCCAACATTTATATCCCCTGCTCAGATGTGAAACCCAAAATTAACGATTATGTGAGAGACCTCTGGCAGGAGGATTGGAACACACAGACGAATAACAAACTCTTTCAGATCCGTCCAAACCTTGAGGACTTCCTCCCATCTACGTCGGGAGGTCGTAAAGAGGAAACGGTTCTGTGCCGGCTGCACACCGGCCATTCGTATTTTACCCATTCTTACCTTTTAAAGAGTGAAGAAGCTCCGTGGTGCATTCCATGTCATGCGCCACTCACAATGAAACATGTTCTTTTAGAGTGTTGGGACTTGCACGATGTGAGACACAAACATTTTACAGCGGAGTCCATGAAGGGATGTCCCCGCCTGATGTGATCCTTGAGTTTTTGAGAGAGATTAACATTTTTCATCTGATTTAGGATTTTACGGAAGACAGATTTTTAACGAAGTTTCTGGTACGTTTCTAGACGACGTCATTTAAAGAGATGTGTGAAAGTTTTTTTGTTTTTTTTTAAATGACTGGTGAGTTGATTTTAACGTGGTGACAGCCCTGATGTGGCCCTTTGCGGTCGGCTGGGCTATAAGCAACATTATCTTATCTTATCTTACACACACACACACACATGAATTATTTATGTACACAAAGAATCATGAACTAATTGTTTTGATATTTGTCATTACCAGTATAAAATAATAATAATGATATATGCAAGCTATTATACAATGGTTATAACTGTAATTAATGCATTTTTCACGTAAACAATGGTTGTTTCTATAATCGCGGGCGTAGGTAACTAAATAACAATTATAGAGTTGAATTACTTGCGTATGTAACGTATTGAACATAATGCATAACTAATTACGTAGGTTTCCATGAATAATGGTTAGGTGCGCGAAAATAACACAGTTTCCTTTTAGAAATCGGTCAAGTGATAATTCTACAAACGGACTGCTGTTATTTTTCCAGCCTTCCGAAACGATCCCATCCTATCGGCCATATCAGCGTGGGTGCCGAACATCGTTCACAGCTAGACCGTGTGCGGAATATAAAGCCTGTCTGTCTGTTTGTCTGTCTGTCTGTCTGTCTGTCTCTCTCTCTCCTCTCTCTCTCTCTCTCTCTCTCTCTCTCTCTCTCTCTCTCTCAGTGTGGTGGTTTTATTCAGCAATAAAAAAAAAAAAAAAGGTGTCAGTCGGTTTCTCTGGTAATAGGTATTGTCGGAATTACATTTACATCTCCACTCCTTTCCACACCTTCAACCCCACGTTGCTGTTCTCAGTGTACGTCTGTTTACCATGCCCCCCCCCCCCCCCCCCCCCCCCCCTTTTACCCAGCTGTACAACTCGTTCAAGTGGAACAGGAGACTCCACAATGACCTTGGTGCCGGCGTCAACTTCGTGAGGTTTCTCCGCGCCTTCGCTGGCCCAGTCCGCGGATAATGCTCTCTCTCTCTCTCTCTCTCTCTCTCTCCTCTCTCTCTCTCTCTCTCTCTCTCTCTCTCTCCAGAGGCTTGGTTCCGAACACAAGCTGCCATGCGCGTGGGTCAAGGACGAGCGAGAAAAGTATCATAAACACTCTGTACCAACTGAACATGGGTGACTTTCTCCGAATCTCTCTCTCTCTCTCTCTCTCTCTCTCTCTCTCTCTCTCTCTCTCTCTCTCTCTCTCTCTCTCTCTTCTGTCTGTCTGTCTGTCTGTCTGTCTCTCCTCAGGGCGAGGACTGGATGTGAAAAAGCACATCAGCGCTTATCTGTTATCCTCGTAAACAAAGGATTTTGTCTTGTCTTTCTCTTATCTTATTTTTGATGACCTGGACATGCCAATTGCATTGAGAGTGGTTCCTAGTGTTCACAAAGGAGCCCAAACATATGAAACGTTAAAACCAGATGGTTCTGACTCGCACGGATGCCAGTTCAAAATAAACAAGATCAGAAAAAAATGAGGATCTGTTGTTGTTTTTAGGTATTACTAGTAAAATCCTCAGAATAAGAGACGTCAACTTGAAATGGCTTTAAAAAAAAAACAAAAAAAAACCAACAACTACTTTCACACAAAATCATTTATACCAGTGCTGTATGGACGGACGTAGCCAGTACGACGCGCTTTGTATCATTGGCAGAGAAATGAAGAGATACCTCCCATGAGTGGGTTGTAGTCGGTTGCCTATTTTGAGTTGTAAATACGCACAGCCTTCTTCGGAAGCTTATTGGCGGGTGGCTATCCTGCAGAAAAGGATTCAGTCAGTATTCATATGCGTGTCACGTTACATAATATCCGATTTGATGCAGAGGAACCCTCAAAAGTGATAACATTATTAACTGTTTACTTATGTTAAACACACACACACACACACACACACACACACACACACACACACACACACACAAATCATTTAAAAGAAGAAAAAAAAGTAAGTTTAACGAGAATGTTAAATCGATTATGAATTATTTTGTATTTTTTGTACACACCGCATAAAAAAATCTATACATTAAGATTATATTGCACGATCAGTCGTATGTTATTGTTGTTGTTGTCGTACCCTGGCGATTGTAGACATGTGTGTCTCACTCGACTCGTAGCTAGTAGCAGACGACAGACCACTCAAGATATGGGTACTTGCATAGTTTCGTATTCTGCAACGCGCATGCGTAATAGGCCAGCAGACGAGGCTGTCCCAGAACTTGTACCATGTGTTTTGTGGCCTGAATAAATACTACAAGAAAACAACAAACACAGTGTTGATTGTGTATGTTGGTGTAACAGTACCCGCTACAGAACATGACATGGTGGCAGCGGAAAACAAATAACAAGTAACTGTAAGTACTTCATTTCATTAGCATATTAGAAATGAACGATCGTTGACCACGTGCCCGCATCGGTACACAGTGACGTAAGTCGGCAGACCCCTCAGCTACTATCTCACACAGTGGTGAGGACTGGTGCAGTCAAAAGTGTCTCGGCGCGGAGCACGGTCTTCTTCTAACAGTACTTCGGTTTCTTCTTCTTCCTAAAAGACTGGTTCACTCAAAAACGAGTAGATCACCAGCGCCAAGCTGCCAACAGAGCGCCGGCACTATGGCCCACAAAGACCCCCCACAGCTGAACTGGGATGCCCCAATGCCAGGGAGGCCTTCACACTTTTCCAACAGAAAATGAAACTGTACTTTACGGCCAAGAAAGTCACCGATCCAGAAGAGCAAGTCGCGCACATTCTCCTCCAAGTAGGAGAGGAGGGGCTCCGACGGTACAATGCCCTCCCCCTCACAGAAGAAGAACAGAGGCAGCCAGATACAGTGTTGAACAAACTCAAAGAACTGATGGTGCCGACGGAAAACTTCCGTGTGAGCCGGCTACGTCTCATGGGATTCAGACAACAACCTGAAGAAACGCTGGACAACTTCATCACAAGAGCCAGACACCAGGCAGCTACGTGCGACTTTAGCCAAGAGGAAAGCGATCAACGGCTGATTGAGCTGATCATAGCAGGCACACCAGACGCAGACTTCCGCAAGGCCCTCCTATCAAAAGATAAGGGCTTCACGCTTCAGGAGGCCCTCCAACTTGGACGCCAGTTCGAGGCCACGGCCTCTCACCTCAAGCAGCTGCAGTCCATGGAGAGCTCAACAATGAATAACATTGATGCCATCACCGCTCCAGTGCCCTGCCGAAATTGTGGTGGAAAACATGCGCCTCGGAGATGCCCAGCGTTTGGCACAACATGCAGTGCCTGTGGTAAGACCAACCACTGGTCGAAGGTCTGCCGATCAGCTCCCCAGCAAGCCTCCAGTGAACGCTACAAGAAAGGACAAAGCCAGAGGTACCCCAGCAACCGTAGGCAAGGAAACTGGCAGAAGAGTGTCCATGAGCTCCAGGAAGCGGCACAAGACATAGATAGAGAACACCAGACATTCAACGACGTCCAGGTATCATCTGTTGAGTCGCGAAGAGATGAAGCATACGCCACCCTGGAAATCAAGCTAGCCTCAAGACAAAGCAAAGATAGCCTGGTGCTCAAGGTAGACACTGGCGCACAAGGTAACACGCTACCTCTACGGCTTTTCCGACAGATGTGCCCAGATCGTCTTAAAGAAAATGGGCTCCCCGATCACAGCACTACAGCAGCAGCACATAGGGTTCGACTGACGGCCTACAATGGCACAGAGATCCCATGCCATGGGGCCATCAACATCGCCTGTCAATACGGTGATTCAGCATGGGAGGACACAAAGTTCCACATCGTGGACGTCCCAGGCCCAGCTATCCTAGGGCTTCCATCATGCGAAAAACTCAAAGTCGTGACAATGCACTGCAGTGTGAAGTCAACTCACATACAAAACAGCCCAGCACCACAAGCTCCTCCATCAACTCGGTACCTGACCTGAAGAGCATGTACCCGGACCAATTCGACAGGATCGGCATGCTCCCCGGCCCCGTTAGGCTGTTCACGTCACCAGAGGTCCAACCTCACATCGATGCCCCCAGGAAAACCCCTATCGCCCTGAGGGACGCCATCAAGAAAGAACTGGAATCCATGGAATCCTGTGGGGTCATACGAAAGGTAAACGACCCTACTGACTGGGTTTCCAGCCTGGCCTACTCACACAAGAAAGGGGGAGATCTGAGGATATGCCTTGACCCACGACACCTGAACAAAGCTCTCAGGAGACCACACCACAAGGTTCCAACAATAGAGGAGCTGACACATAAGTTCCAAGGAGCAAGGTTCTTCTCCAAACTGGATGCCAAGTCGGGTTATTGGTCAGTGCAGCTCGACACAGAGTCCCAGCCACTGACAACCTTCCAGTCGCCATTTGGCCGATACTGCTTCACTCGCCTCCCATTTGGCCTCTCAGTGTCACAGGACATCTTCCAAAAGAAAATGGACCAGATCCTGGACCAGGTTGACGGCGCTACCGGCATTGCAGACGATGTAGCCGTATATGCAAAAACTGAGGAAGAACACGACCAGACTCTTCACAACCTGATGAAAGTTGCCTCTGAGAATGGACTAGTCTTCAACTCTAACAAGTGCTACATCAAAAGGGACTCAATCACCTTCTTTGGCATGGTGTACGACGCCAGTGGAGTGCACCCAGACCCGAGAAGGTCCAAGACCTACAACAGATGCAGCCTCCAACGAATAAAAACGAGCTCCAAATGTTCCTGGGCTTCATGAACTTTCTGGGACCATTCATCCCCAACATGAGTGAGAAATCAGCCCCACTCCGGGCTCTGCTGAAAGACACAGCCCAATTCATCTGGGAAGCCCATCACCAAACATGCTTCGAAAACCTCAAAGCCACAGTCACAGAGAGGTCTACACTGCGCTACTTCAACACTGGGGTGGCACCAACACTGCAAGTGGATGCCAGCATCAAGGGACTAGGGGCCAGCCTTCTCCAGGACGGTGAGCCTATTGCATATGCCTCAAAGGCGCTGTCAGACGCCGAGACCAGGTATGCCTGCATCGAACGGGAACTACTAGCCATAGTCTTTGGTGTTCAGCGCTTCCACACATACCTGTATGGTCGACAGTTCCACGTCATCACAGACCACAAACCCCTGGTCATGATCATGCAGAAACCTCTGACAAAAGCCCCACCCAGACTGCAACGTATGCTGCTGAAACTACAAGGCTACGACTTCACCCTTGAATATCGACCAGGACAGAGCATCACCCTGGCTGATACATTATCCAGACTGCCAAACAAAGACAACAACAAAACTATTGATCTGGATGTGAGAGTGCACCTTGTCCAATGCAACGAGGAATGCCTGACCAGAATCAGCAAGGAGACCAAGCTTGACCCAGTCCTCAGCCGTCTCACGACCACCATTGCCCAAGGATGGCCAGAGAAAATCCAGGAACTGCCAGAAGCGCTCAGGCCATACTGGTCATTCCGAGACGAACTGTCGATTGAAGACAGCATCATCCTCAAAGGAGAGCAGATCATCATCCCAAGCTCTATGAGGCAAGACATCCTGAACCAGCTCCACTGTGCACACCAAGGAATGGAGAAGACGAAACTGAGAGCCAGAAACTCTGTCTTCTGGAACAACATCAATCAAGACATTGAAGAGACTGTCAGGAACTGCCCCATCTGCCAGGAGCATCAGCCAGCACAACAGCGTGAAACACTCATGCCTCATGAAGTCCCCAGTCACCCATGGGAGGTCTTGGGAGTCGACCTCTTCCAACTGCAAGGACAGGACTTTCTAATTGTAGCGGACTACTACAGCAAATACTTTGTGGTCAGAAAGTTTGAGCAAGACACATCAAGCAGCAACACGATCAGGACGCTGAAACAGATCTTCAGTGAACAGGGAATACCCTCAAAGGTGATAAGTGACAATGGCCCCCAATTCAGCTCCACAGCCTTTGCCAAATTCGCCAAAGACTGGGCATTCACCCACACCACCTCATCCCCCAAGTACCCAAAGTCCAACGGCTTCATCGAACGACAGATCCAGACAATCAAAGCCACCCTGACCAAAGCATTTCAATCCCACTCTGACCCTGACCTTGCTCTCCTATGCCTTCGCACAACCCCAATCAGCCCAACCCTACCCAGTCCAATGGAGCTGGTTGCAGCAGGAAAGCAAGGTGCAACACACCCAGCAGGCCCAAGAACTGCAGACCTGAGGTCAAAGAGCAGCTCCACCAACGCCAAGCTGTTCAGAAGCGGTATTACGACCAAGCAGCCAAAGACCTACCTGCTCTCCACTCAGGCCAGCCAGTTCGGGTTCAGGACAACTTTGGGACGTGGCAAGAAGCTGAAGTCATCAGTGAACATGCAGAACCCAGATCCTACATCATTGCCACTCCCGCAGGACAGCAACTGCGGAGAAATCGGGTTCATCTCCGTGATGTCCCACATGCAGCAGAACCAGAGCCAACACTACAACCAGCCAGTGACCAACCAGCATCAGCGGCTGAAACGCCACCATGTGAAAGCGTGCACACTCCATACACCACACGATCGGGCCGCATCAGCCAGCCACCACAAAAACTCGATCTTTAGAATAGAAGGTCTCAGCGCTCAGCTGTGACCTTGGCCCGATCAGAAAACTCCGTGCCCGTGTCTGGGGAGTTTTCATCAGCTATAGGGAAATTAGCTATTTAGTAGTGTTCATAGGTCATATCTTTTTATTACAAAAAAGGGGGGCGGTACAGATATAACTAATGAATCTTGGGTCACACACACAAAGCGGTACAACGGACATATCCCTCTTGAAAGGCATGTCAAGATATCATGTGTTAAAAGAAGAAAGCAACATAAGACCCAGAAGCTACACTTCAAAACCGACTGAACAAGTGTGATACTACATTCTTGTACCTCTCTAAATTAATTAGCTTTGATTTTGACAGTATGACTGAGCAACGCCATGCCAGAGCTATCATTTGACTGTCAAAAGAGCAACATTATCTGCCATTAGATCACGGTCATGAGGGAACCCACTGTATTATAAAGGCCACATGTAGGCTTATTCCTCTACGTTCTAAGTATTTGATATTTGTAATTATGTTACCATGTAATTGTTTTGCTACCAATATGAGCTGACCCATACTGAGTCCACAGTGTATTGTTAATGTGTATTAACAATGTGTATTCACTGTATATCATATAATCATGTTTCTTATTTTCAAAACTGCAACCACCTTTTCCATAACCCATTACGTATTAGAAATATATGTGTTTTTATTTTATAATTAGAGTATAAGCTTTTTAGTCTTCACTTTTATTCGTTCATGTAAAAAGGGGAGATGTAGACATGTGTGTCTCACTCGACTCGTAGCTAGTAGCAGACGACAGACCACTCAAGATATGGGTACTTGCATAGTTTCGTATTCTGCAACGCGCATGCGTAATAGGCCAGCAGACGAGGCTGTCCCAGAACTTGTACCATGTGTTTTGTGGCCTGAATAAATACTACAAGAAAACAACAAACACAGTGTTGATTGTGTATGTTGGTGTAACAGTACCCGCTACAGAACATGACAGCGATCACCCGATCATCTCTCTCGTACCCTGGCGATCACCCACCAGGGATCACCCGAACAGCCAAAGTACTTGAACACTATGGTACAAATGCGTCAGCTGGGGATGAGAACATTACGTGTGTGACCGTTTTTTTGATTACCCCGCCACATGGGCAGCCACACTCCGACTTCGGGGGAGATTATTCGTATGTGTGTTCAGTTCCTTTCGCGTTTGCTGCTTGGTGTGGCGGTGATCAAAAACGCACGCGCGAACGTTGTGCCAGAGGCCACGTTTGACGTTGTAAGAGGGCCCGCACTGCACCACACTTGACGCGTAGGTCGCCTCGTCAAAGGGAGGAAACCAGGTGACCTACATGATCCCCGTCGCTTCACGATAGAGAGATCATTGACCTAATGGCGTCTAAGAGAATGGAAGTCGACTTGCTTGGAGACTGTCGATCATAACGTTACGTGACAGTCGGCACAGTAACCCCTGTGTATGTATGTCTTTGATCCGATGAAAATGGAAATCGAGGTCCGTAGATTTCTGACCTGTTCAGGCGCAAATCGTGCACAAAGAGGAAGTTTTTTTTTTCTCCCCAGAGTGGATGAAGGTCAACCGCCTCCCCTCCCCCCACGAGGGGAGGGGAGGGGGTGGTGGAGAGGAGGAGTTCGGTTATTTGCTTCCCCCTCCCCCCATTCTTCTTTCTTTCATCATCTTGGTTGTTTGTTTTTTTCTTGTCTTTTTTTTTCTGGCACCCTTCGTTCATGCTTACGTCAGCACTCTGCCAGGCTCGGACCCAGCCTGTCAATCACACTGTTTCCCCCTTTTCCCGGTCACCTTAAAACACCTCCCCCACCCCATCCACTTCCCCCACCCCAACACTTCCTCCGCCCTCACCTCATACCATTTCTCACACCATTTGAAAAACGCTACGTACGTGGAAATGACTGAACTGCAAGTCATGAGGTCAGAACGGGAGACGTCAGGATGTGGATCATAAATAAATGGATTTGAAGCACACACACACACACACACTCTCTCTCTCTCTCTCTCTCTCTCTCTCTCTCTCTCTCTCTCTCTCTCTCTCTCTCTCTCTCTCTCTCTCTCTCTCTCTCTCTCACACACACACACACACACACACACACACACACACACACACACACACACACACACTCTCTCTCTCTCTCTCTCTCTCACACACACACACACACACACACACACACACACATACACACACACACACACACACACACAGAGGGTGGACAGACATAATTATTTTTGTGTTTGGGACTCAAGATTAGAACTTGGAGCCTTCAGAAAGCAGACTTGCTCACCATACATTCAGCATTTGTATACAGATGTATTGCATAGTTAGAGCCCATTATACTCTGACACAGACGACAATGAAATATATGGAAACAATAACTGATTATTATGAATTGAAATACATGCTGAGGTTTTTAATGGATCGCCTGCCGTTAGTACCTTTACTCCATCCCTCCCCACCCCTCACCCCTTTCTCTCTCTCTCTCTCTCTCTCTCTCTCTCTCTCTCTCTCTCTCTCTCTCTCTCTCTCTCTCTCGCTCTCTCTCTCTCAACCTCTTCCTTGCCAATGTTGTTTTCTCAATGTTTATAAGAGTATCGAGTAAGTTTTCTTGTTTCTAATTCCATTTGAACCCATAAACATTGCATGAAAAAAAAAAGATCATGCAGTGTTTTATGAACCATGCTTGCAAGAGTAAGTAAACATGTCTATCCTGATCAATCATAAGTACAAAATTTAGAGTAATTATAAAATGTGTCTATCCTGTTTTATTCCACTTACCCATTCCTGAAATGTCTTGCCTTAGCCTACCCAGTGCCACCCTGTGCCATTCTGTCTTGTCTGTGTACCTCTTTATTTCTCCAGTTGCCCACCCTCCCTCACCCCCTCAGTCCCGGTAAACAAGAGAGGAATTTCCCAAACAGGTTGTGTGTGTGTTGCCAGGACTTAGAGGAACTGACCAAGAAAGCTGTGCCAGGCTCCATTCTTCTGGACAGAGATCTGGACCTCCCAGAGCCTGTGGGTGAGTCAGCTGGTGTAGAGTGTAGCACCTCCTGTGTGTGAGTCGGCTGGTGTAGAGTGTAGAACCTCCTGTGGGTGAGTCAGCTGGTGTAGAGTGTAGCACCTCCTGTGGGTGAGTCAGCTGGTGTAGAGTGTAGCACCTCCTGTGGGTGAGTCAGCTGGTGTAGAGTGTAGCACCTCCTGTGGGTGAGTCGGCTGGTGTAGAGTGTAGCACCTCCTGTGGGTGAGTCAGCTGGTGTAGAGTGTAGCACCTCCTGTGGGTGAGTCAGCTGGTGTAGAGTGTAGCACTCCTGTGGGTGAGTCAGCTGGTGTAGAGTGTAGCACTGACTGTGGGTGAGTCAGCTGGTGTAGAGTGTAGCACCTCCTGTGGGTGAGTCAGCTGGTGTAGAGTGTGGCACCTCCTGTGGGTGAGTCAGCTGGTGTAGAGTG
>CM031606.1:19623051-19758051 GCA_018398815.1 Conus ventricosus
GTGTGTGTGAATCAAGAAGTAACAGTAACATGGTTGTCATGGTGTGTGCCTGTGTGTGTGTGTGTGTGCGCGTGTGTGAATCATGAAGTAACAGTAACATGGTTGTCATGGTGTGTGGCTGTGTGTGTGTGTATGCGTGTGTGTGTGTGAATCAGGAAGTAACAGTAACATGGTTGTCATGGGATGTGTGTGTGTGTGTGTGTGTGTGTGTGTGATTCATGAAGTAACAGTAACATGGTTGTCATGGTGTGTGCCTTTGTGTGTGTGTGTGTGCGTGTGTGAATCATGAAGTAACAGTAACATGGTTGTCATGGTGTGTGTGTGTGTGTGTGTGTGTGTGTGTGTGTGTGTGTGTGTGTGTGTGTGAATCATGAAGTAACAGTAACATGGTTGTCATAGTGTGTGTGTGTGTGTGTGTGAATCATGAAGTAACAGTAACATGGTTGTCATGGTGTGTGTGTGTGTGTGTGTGTGTGTGTGAATCATGAAGTAACAGTAACACGGTTGCCATGGCAGGACCACGCAGTACACACCCTACCAGGCGGAGCTTGCCCAAGGTCGGCTGGAGAGCCTGCTGAACTACCAGACCATGATCGCCGACCTGATGGGGCTGGACGTGTCTAACGCCTCTTTGCTGGATGAGGCCACAGCGGCCGCTGAAGCCATGACACTCTGTCAGAGGCAGGAGTGCTTTGCTTTTTTTTTTATCCCCTCCACCCTCCTCCTCCTCCTTAATGCCCCAGTCACGCCCCCCCCCCCCCCTTTTTTTTTGTTCTTTTTGTAATAGCTGTCTATTTTTGAAAATAATCAATGAAGATAAGTCGCCTGTAAGAACAGGTCGGTTTTCACACACAGACGTGTTTTTGTTCTTGCAAGAAAAACAGTAACAGAAAACTGTGCAGTATAGGATGTATCACATCACAATGCAGCTCATTGCAAAAAAAAAAAAGAAATGCAGTGCAGTCTGATTTGTTTGTCCTGGACGTTTGAAAGTGAGGAGTTTAGTGGAGTTAAGACTCCTGCTCCTACTTGAAAACTTAGAGCAGGTATAGTGTGGTCTCACAGAGTTCTTCACTCTTCTAACCACCTCCCTCTCCCCCCTCCCCCTCACCTCCTTCCTCTGCTTAAAAAAAATCTTTGGGGTGAGCAAACCAGTGAATCTGTGGCTGCCACACATCCAGTACATCCAGCATTTGGAAAGTGTGGATTGGAAGTATTGTTACCGTCTGAAATGAAGACCTGGATGCGGTCCTAAAGAATATTGATTTTGGTGGATTTCACCTCTACCCTTTTCATTGTTGTTGATGTTAAGATATGTTATTTTCAAGTATATGCGCATGCACACACACATGCACATACACATGCACGCACGCGCACGCACGCACGCACACACACACACACACACACACACACACACACACACACACACACACACACACACAAAACACACAACACACAACACACACACACACACACACACACACACACACACACACAACAATGTGACCGCTCCAGAAAAGTATGAAATATGATAGGATTTAAGAATTGAAACGAGACAAATCGAAATCCAAATGAAAATGTGTAAAAACCGGAACCGGAAGACAAAGCAATTCAACTCTTCTTTCATTTGCTCCTTTTCAGACATACCAAGAGGAACAAATTCTTCATTGACATGCGTTGCCATCCACAGACCATCTCTGTTGTGAAGACACGCTCCAGGTCGGTAGATCTTGTCAGTCCCTTGTTCATCTGTTGTGAGATCCGATTTTTTCTTCCAGCTGGAAGCTTCACTGACTGGTGATGGGGTGTATCAGTTCTGAGGTGTTGTGGAAAGCTTTTAGTTGATACGTACATGCAAATCTGTGGTATGGAGATCACCCTAAAGATGACCATGGGTTGTTTGATTTGGTTGGTTGGTTGGTTGGTTGGTTGTGTGTGAAGTTTTGGTGTGTAACTTGTGCAGTTAGTTTGGTGAATTGTATTCACTCTCTGCATCTTTTTCAAGTCTTGTCCTTGTGATGTGTTTGTTAGGGTGTGCTTTGATTTGCAGGTTATTTCAATTTGCCTTGGAGAATGGGCAGTTTCTTTTCTTTCTTTCTGCGTACGCAGGCTGATACTCCTGCGGACACTCCCTGTATAGCCAGGCAGTGGAGTTTTGTGTGTATGACCCTTTTTTAATCCCACCATTAAGGCAGCCATACTCCATCTTCGGGGAAGGTGCATGCTATGTGTCACGTGTCATCCATACCAACGGCCAAACTGGCCTTCTCTTCCGAAAGTTGGTGATGGGATTTTACATGTGTGCAAGATGTACATGTGTGCAAGATGTTATGCGTGCGTTCACACACGGAACCTCGGTTTATAGTCTCATTCGAAGGACTATATGGGGAATGGAGTCAGAACCAATGTTAACTCCGAGGGAAAAATCCCCCTATACCGAAATTCGAACCCGCAACCCCAGGATCACGAGTCCGGCGCTCTACCAACTGAGCTATCCGGCCCCCAGAATGGGCAGTTAATCATGTAACTCAAAATGTGTATGATTTGTTTGATCCATTTTCATTTCATACAAAATCCTTTTTGTTTGCTTTGTGTTTTTTTTAATGATGTGCCCGGCCAACAGAGCACAGCACTGATGTATATTTCTGTCTGTCCGTCCATTACATAACTCAGAAACAGTGGGATAGATGTTCATCTGGTGTCACAGGCTTGCTCGTTACAAGAGATAATGACAATGTGACAGATGCTCTTCCTGTGACGCAGGCATGATGACAGATAAGTATATTATGACAAACGTACATCTGGTGCCACAGGCGTGTTCATAGGATCATTATCATGGCGGGAGGGGTACGTTTTTTCTTAAACATGGAGTTTCCATCCTTCTTGCGGACATTGTTCCAAGTTTGCTTGGTATTCATCCAGCATTGACCATAGAGAGGTTTTCAGTACCTGTTGTGTTGCAGTGTGCTGAACATTGAATGGAAGGGGACTGTGTCAGTACCTGTCGTGTTGCAGTGTGCTGAACATTGAATGGAAGGGGACTGTGTCAGTACCTGTCGTGTTGCAGTGTGCAGAACATTGAATGGAAGGGGACTGTGTCAGTACCTGTCGTGTTGCAGTGTGCTGAACATTGAATGGAAGGGGACTGTGTCAGTACCTGTCGTGTTGCAGTGTGCTGAACATTGAATGGAAGGGGACTGTGTCAGTACCTGTCCTGTTGCAGTGTGCAGAACATTGAATGGAAGGGGACTGTGTCAGTACCTGTCGTGTTGCAGAGTGCTGAACATTGAATGGAAGGGGACTGTGTCAGTACCTGTCGTGTTGCAGTGTGCTGAACATTGAATGGAAGGGGACTGTGTCAGTACCTGTCGTGTTGCAGTGTGCATAACATTGAAGGGGACTGTGTCAGTACCTGTCGTGTTGCAGTGTGCATAACATTGAAGGGGACTGTGTCAGTACCTGTCGTGTTGCAGTGTGCATAACATTGAAGGGGACTGTGTCAGTACCTGTTGTGTTGCAGTGTGCATAACATTGAAGGGGACTGTGTCAGTACCTGTCGTGTTGCAGTGTGCTGAACATTGAATGGAAGGGGACTGTGTCAGTACCTGTTGTGTTGCAGTGTGCTGAACATTGAATGGAAGGGGACTGTGTCAGTACCTGTCGTGTTGCAGAGTGCTGAACATTGAATGGAAGGGGACTGTGTCAGTACCTGTCGTGTTGCAGTGTGCTGAACATTGAATGGAAGGGGACTGTGTCAGTACCTGTCGTGTTGCAGTGTGCTGAACATAGAAGGGGACTGTGTCAGTACCTGTCGTGTTGCAGTGTGCTGAACATTGAATGGAAGGGGACTGTGTCAGTACCTGTCGTGTTGCAGTGTGCATAACTGTCACGAGTTTGTCACGAGGCCTACGACGTTTGACCCAACTGGGGTGGCGGAATTATTCATTTGTTTATTGTCGTCGTTGTTGTCGTATATCTGTCCCTTAATGTGGCTTGTGGTGTGGTTGCACCTTTGGTGTGGTTTAGTTCAGGTTAGGTTTACTTTCTCTCTCTCTCTCTCTAATTCCACTGCCCGTGCATTCATCCTGCAGGTTCACGGGTGGTGGTATCTTTTTCTTGTACTGGCTGTCTATCGGCCTCTCGCCTGTCTTTTTACCTGTCGCACGTGCTTCATTTCTTTTAGTTTGAAGTATGCTCACTCTGTGACGTAGCGTGGCATGTTGGCCGCCATCGCTGAGGGAGGTTAGCTCTTCACTCGAGCGGAAGATGTCTCTGGGAGCGCCTGCTCCGGTCTTGGTTCTTCACCGTATCGTCGAAGGTACAGTCGGTATCTTCAATTCCTACAGTCGGCCTGTAGGAGAGGGACATCACTTCTTCTTTTTCCGCATCTGTGCCTCTGTCCTCTCGACTGGACAGAGGGCATAGAGAGTCGTTTGACCCGCTTCTTCGGGGTCACCCACGGGTAGCTGGTAAGCATCAGTTTCGTGGTTTGTTTGTTTTGGTTTGTTGTTGTTAGCCGGCTTATTCTTCTCTTTTGCGCAATTTTCTTTTGTTTGCAAAATTGTAAAAGAAATATTGTTTGAGACCTTTTCTCTGGTTAATTCAATCTTTAACCTGGCCATCCTAAATTATATCCAAAATTCTTTCTCCTGTTTATGCATCTCGTGATGCGGTAGTCGGTGGGGATGGGAGAGAACCTGGTGATTCAGGGTTGGTACTTGCTTGGTCTCGCTCGTCCGCCCTTGTCACATTCGCCGGACTCTTATCCTTCGGCCACCGTCTGTTTGTGTGTGCAAGGAGAACGAGTTTTATGTTGCGAGCGTGCGTACGCTTGATTTGTCGTTCGGATGCGTGGTTGGAGATTTGTGTTATTTTAAAATGTGGCTATAAAATGTGACAATTATGCCATTGAATTATTATTTGCAAATGTGGTGGCAGTTTTTAAGCGATGGTCGCTGTTTTGGGTTTTAAATTTCCTAAGAAAGGAAATTGTTAAACGTGAGTGAGAGAAGGGTGAAGATAATTCATATTTGTTTTTAGCCTGTTGATTTAATGCAGTCTTTTACCTGCTTCGTGTGAGAAACTTTAATGAACTTTCCTGATTTGGGGGTGCTGTGTTACGCTCAGGTCTTGTTGTTGAGCTGGCGTTGTTGGTGTGTTTAGTAGACCTCCCCTCGCCCATCTTTGCGAGGGGCTGTTAGGATTTAACAGCAGGGGTCAGACTGTACTGACGGGGGGGTTCCAGTACCCTTCTTCTTTCCCTCCCTTTCTTCTCTCCTCCCAGCTGCCTTTTCCCCCCCCTCCCGGGGGCTCACCCGGGCTTGGACTGTTTGGTGCCACGCGCGGTTTGGGGGCCACGCTTGGTCGGGACCGCGGACTGGTTGGTGCCACGTGCTGGTTGAGGCCAAACGCTCTGGTTGGGACCGCGGACTGGTTGGTGCCACGCGCTGGTTGAGGCCCGCTCTGGTCAGGACCGCGGACTGGTAGAAAAGCCCGCCGGTTTGACTGGCCGGCCCTGATCCCCGTCCAGACCCCCAGTAACAACGCCATGTTTCCCCCCCCCCCCCCCCCGGGACGCGCTCTTCACTGCCTGCTTGTGTGTGTCGAGGGTTGTGGGCCCTTTGAACGACTCTCTTCAAGAGCCGACCCGGTTCGGAGCACCTAGTGCGACAGGGTGCCCCCAGTAGACTTGGGAGAGGCAGGGGTGTGGAGGCACTCCATGGTGTGGAAGGGATGGATGGGGAAATGTTTTTTTATAATTGTGTAATGTTGTAGTGTTGAAAAAATGTGATTGGGGTATGTCGTATGGTAAAATGTTTATTTATAATTGTGCATTGCTGTGTGTGTTGGAATGTTTAAATTGTGTGTATGTGTGTTTTTGGAATGCTTAATTGTGTGTATGTCGTGTGTTGAAATGCTTGATTGTGATTGTGCATGTTTGTGTGTGTTGGAAATGCTTATTTATGACTGTATGTTGGTGTGAATTTAAAATGGGGTGTTGTATCGTAATCTTATGTGTGGTCTCTTGCGGGGCGTGTGGGGTCAATCACTCCCTTCACTCCCACCTAGACCGATCCTGTCAGGGCAGACCTCCAGGGGCCCGGTCGTGACTTTTGTGGGGGGCTCATCCGGATGTAAAGGGCTCTGACTGTCTCTCTCTCGTTTGCGCAATTTACCTGTTTAGTTCTGTCTGTTTGGTATACGTTTAGTTAGTTTGTCGTGTTTGTTTGTGGGTGGGTTGGCTGGGTGACTCTAGTGTGAAGGGAGTCTTTGGTGGCCTGAAGGAACACCCGGGTGGACTGGGGAGTCGAGGTGAGACCAGGGGAGTCGCCCGCGACCGACTCCCCCTTTTCCGGGGGTGCCTTACCAGGGTACGACCGTAAGTCTTGCCTTTCTGTCGCCGCTCAGTCTGCCATTCCTGTTTTGTAGTTGGCCAGTTTTTTTTTTTTTTTTTTTTTTCTCAGGTGGTTATTGAGTACAGGGGGATGTATCGGACGTTAGTGTCCTTTTTTCCTCGCTCCGGATTCCGTCTGCCAGTTTTTTTTTTTTTTTTGGGCCAGCCCCCCCGCACTGTTGCTCGTGCTGTGGAGCGGGGTTTTGGTTGCCAGAGTGGGGGCGGGCCGGACATGTTTTTGTTTTGTTTTGTTTTTGGGTGAGCCCCACCGCACTGTTGCTCGTGCTGTGGAGCGCGGTGTTGCCAGAGGGGGAAAGCTGCCGAACTTATTCACACACACACACAACACACACACCACCCCTAAAATATCTGTTTTTCAAGTGGAATTTTTTCCCCGTATTTGAAAACCGTAGGATATTGTTGTCATGGCGACGTCCGGTGCTGGGGGTGTGGCGACGCGTGCGTCGAAGAAAAAAGGTATTCAAATATAGTCCCTACTATTAGTACCGTACTTCGCTACAGTGACTTCTACTTATTCCCGTGCTGTAGCTGATAGCCCAGTGAGTACTTTCACTATTCTTCGCTAGAGGATTTTCCTGCTGAGACCCCGGGACTGGCACTTCCGCTCGGAAGCGTCAGAGTATAGCGAAGCAACTGTGGGCTTCTGTTGAGTCGCAGAAACCAAAGCCCTCTCTTCTCCATGCTTCCCCTCGTAAGGAGTATGCCCCGGGGGAAACTTTCCTCATGGGAAGGTCGAGACCCAAGGGACGGGTCAGACGGGCCCATCCTCCCGTGTCGGGAGTGGTGAACCCCGCGCAGACATCGCCTCCGTCCTTATGTTCCTGGAGCGGCAGCGTAGTGAAGAGGTGCTGGGCAGGAAACTCTGCGTAAGGAAGAGGCTGCTGGGCAGGAAACTTTGCGTAGGGAAGAGGCTGCCCTGCGGAGGAAAGCTGGATGGAAATGGAGGCTCTGCGCAGAGGGGGAGATGACAGACAGGAGATTCTGCATAGGGAGGGGGCTATTCTGCGCAGAGAGGGGGCGCTCAGCGTAGGGAAGAAGCTGCCGACAGGAAACTTTGCGTGGGGAAGAGGCTGCCAGACAGGAAGCTTCCCGTAGGGAAGAGCTGGATAGGATGGAGGCTCTGCGTAGGGAAGAGAGGAACAACTTCTTTCGCGGGCTCCCGCATCTGTAAATCAGGGGGTAATCACCAGGAGGTGATAGAGTTAGAGGCCCAAAGTTAAAGCTTCCAGAGTTCAGCCCCAGTGAGGACATTAAATATATTCTTAGAGCATTTTTGAAAAAGTTGCTAGTTCCTACCAATTGTTGAGGAACAAAAGGCTATGCACCTGTTTTCTGGATTGTCGGGTACTGCAAGGGAGTGTGTGCTCACTCTAAATGAAGGCGCGTCTTATGCAGACATGCAGGGGCTCTGCGTAAGCTTTTCCACCTTACTCCAGAAACGTACAGGAGGAAGTTTAGGTCCATGAAAAAGCACAACAATGAGACCTTTGTGCAGTTGGAGATAGGGTGCGCAAAATGCTAGGGTACTGGCGTCAGTTGGCTAAGCTGGAGCTGGAGGATCTGATTCTCATCGAACGCTTACCAACACTGTGTCCCAGAGTGGGGAAATTCGTATGGCAGACAGCACTCAGGATTTCGCGGCTGCGATTCATACCCCTGAGGTGTTTGCTGAAGCTCGCAGGGCTTATGGGGATCGCGCAGATACGGACAGGAAAGCCCTCCACAGGATTTTGTTTGGTAATAAGGCGCCGACACCGCTAGCGAGGTGAAAAAGGCAGGCAGTTCATCGGGATTTCAGCACCCCGGTTTTGGGTTTTTTTTGTGGTCGTCTGGCCACATCAGAAAGATTGCCCTGAGCGCTGGTAAGTCATGGGGCTAGTCCTTTCCAGCACCTCGTGCCTCGGCTAACTGGGGTCCATCCCAAACTTCTAGTGGTTACAGAGTGCCCAGTGTTCCTTTTTGTTGTTGGGTTCATCCATTTGGGCGACACCATCAGGGATTCGGGAGCATCAACACTCTTTGTGGATTTAAAGGGTTTAGTTTTCCCCTAAGGCCCGGCGGGGCGCCAGTTACGATGTGTGTGGGTTGGAGGCTGGTTTTACTCCACCCGTCCTTTAGTACCGTTTCTATCTCCCCCCCCTACTTCTGTGGCGAAGTATGGGCCATCGCGGTGAGCGACCTCTGTATTCCCTTATCATAGGGAATACTTCACCTTCGCAGACGGACGCAGTCAGTCCGGTCTACGGATCTGCCCGTACAGGTGTGTGGGAGTTACCACACGCGCCAGAGCTAAGAAGCAGGAAAAAGGAATTGCGTCCCGTTCTACAGCCGATCTCTGACGGGTTCTGGCCAAGGTCGATACTGCTACCATGGTCCGTCTTCAAAGGGCCAGGACTTGGGTGTCCAACGCCTGCGACAATGGTAGATCGTCCCAAAAACCCGTCTGCCCAACACCCAAGGTGAGCTTCAAGCTCCACAAGGGATCCTCTTTTGGGTTGTCACTTTTGGCAGATCGTGTGGCCAAGCACTTGTCGTTCCCCAAAGCTTGAGAAATCGTTCTACGGCAGGCCCCTGATTCACCCATGGCAGGTCATATGGGCTCAAAACGGGGCTCTCGAGCGGGTGAGACAAGACTTCTTCTGGCCGGGGGTGAATTCCCAGGTTAGGCAGTACTGCCGCAGTTGCGATGTCTGCCAACGGCAACGCCTAAGGGGCGCTTGAAAAAGTGTTCCCCTAGGGTCAGTGCCACTGGTTGGGGAGCCATTCAGCAAGGTTGGGGTCGACCTGGTGGGGCCCATTAATCCACCATCCAATCGCGGGCACCGCTACATTTCGGTAGCGGTAGAACTATGCGACTCGATGCCCCGAGGCTGCCCCGCTTAGGACTATCGATGCCCCTACTGTTGCTGAGGCTCGCTGGCAGTTTTGGACGCGCACTGGCGTGCCCAAGAAGAAGTACGGCCGGAAGTTTGGGACTGGAGAGCGATCATCTTCCTCTCCTGCCGGACCGGATCCGGCCCAGTCAGTCGTCGACTCATGAGTTAGGCAGTGGAACTGCAGAGTTATGCTTTTACTTTCCGTCATATCAAGGGGTTTCCCGTAATACGGATGCTGACTATCTTAGCCGAGCTCCGTAGTCGCACATTGGAAAATCAGTCAGGGGACACCTTCCCCCCCCCAACCAGGGGTCATATCCCCCTTTTTGGGCTCTTATCAGGTTTTAGTGACAGTTTTCACTTCAGTGATGTTAACGGTAGTGAATTTACCAATGGTTCGGATTGTTACTTTCATGGTTGGAAGGTTCGCTTAGTTGTTTGATAAAAGTTATTTTTGTAATTCTCGGTGGTGATTCTATCGTAGAATGTTTGTATTGGATTTATCGTACTCTGTCGATCACAGAGGTTGGGTTCGGTCCCCCTTGTTGTGAATTTGCACATGGTCAAGGTTCAAAGGAGCACTGTATCTAGAGAAACAGATGCTTTTAGAAGGGGGTTTGTCACGAGTTTTTCACGAGGCCTACGACGTTTGACCCAACTGGGGGGCGAATTATTCATTGTTTATTGTCGTCGTTGTTGTCGTATATCTGTCCTTAATGTGGCTTGTGGTGTGGTTGCACCTTTGGTGTGGTTTAGTTTAGGTTAGGTTTACTTTCTCTCTCTCTCTCTCTAATTCCACTGCCGTGCATTCATCCTGCAGGTTCACGGGTGGGGGGTATCTTTTTCTTGTACTGGGGTGTCTATCGCCTCTCGCCTGTCTTTTTACCTGTCGCACGTGCTTCATTTCTTTTGTTGAAGTATGCTCACTCTGTGACGTAGCGTGGCATGTTGGCCGCCATCGTGAGGGAGGTTAGCTCTTCACTCGAGCGGAAGATGTCTCTGGGAGCGCCTGCCCCCGGTCTTTGGGTTTTTCACCGTATCGTCGAAGGTCAGTCGGTATCTTCAATTCCTACAGTCGGCCTGTAGGAGAGGGGCATCATTCTTCTTTTTTCCGCATCTGTGCCTCTGTCCTCTCGACTGGACAGAGGGGATAGAGAGTCGTTTGAAACCCCCTTCTTCGGGTCACCCACGGGTAGCTGGTAAGCATCAGTTTCGTGGTTTGTTTTGGTTTGTTGTTGTTAGCCGGCTTATTCTTCTCTTTTGCGCAATTTTCTTTGGGTTTTCAAAATTGTAAAAGAAATATTGTTTTAGACCTTTTCTCTGGTTAATTCAATCTTTAACCTGGCCATCCTAAATTATATCCAAAATTCTTTCTCCTGTTTATGCATCTCGTGATGCGGTAGTCGGTGGGGATGGGAAGAACCTGGTGATTCGGGTTGGTACTTGCTGGTCTCGCTCGTCCGCCCTTGTCACATTCGGGACTCTTATCCTTCGCCACCGTCTGTTTGTGTGTGCAAGGAGAACGAGTTTATGTTGCGAGCGTGCGTACGCATGATTTGTCGTTCGGATGCGTGGTTGGAGATTTGTGTTTTTTTAAATGTGGCTATAAAATGTGACAATTATGCCATTGAATTATTTTTTGCAAAAGTGGTGGCGTTTTAAAGCGATGGTCGCTGTGTTGGTTTATTTCCTAAGAAAGGAAATTGTTAAACGTGAGTGAGAGAAGGGTGAAGATAATTCATATTTGTTTTATCCTGTTTTATTTAATGCAGTCTTTTACCTGCTTCGTGTGAGAAGACTTTAATGAACATTCCTGATTGGTTGGTGTGCTGTGTTACGCTCAGGTCTGTGTTGAGCTGGCGTTGTTGGTGTGTTTAGTAGACCTCCCCTCGCCCATCATGCGAGTGGCTGTTAGGATTTAACAGCATGGTCAGACTGTACTGACGGCGGGGTTCCAGTACCCTTCTTCTTTCCCTCCCTTTCTTCTCTCCTCCCAGCTGCCTTTTCCCCCCCCCTCCCGGGGCTTCACCCGGAGCTTGGACTGGTTGGTGCCACGCGCTGGTTGGGCCACGCTCTGGTCGGGACCGCGGACTGGTTGGTGCCACGTGCTGGTTGAGGCCACGCTCTGGTTGGGACCGCGGACTGGTTGGTGCCACACGCTGGTTGAGGCCACGCTCTGGTCGGGACCGCGGACTGGTAGAAAAGCCCGCCGGCTTGACTGGCCGGCCCTGATCCCCGTCCAGGACCTCCGGTAACAACGCCACGTTCCCCCCCCCCCACCCCGGGATGCGCTCTTCACTGCCTGCTTGTGTGTGTCGAGGGTGTCGGCCTTGAACGACTCTCTTCAAGAGCCGACCCGGTTCGGAGCACCTAGTGCGACAGGGTGCTCCCAGTAGACTTGGGAGAGGCAGGGGTGTGGAGGCACTCCATGGTGTGGAAAGGGATGGATGCTGGAAATGTTTATTTATAATTGTGTATATGTTGTATGTGTTGAAATGTTGTGATTGTGATTGTGTACGTCGTATGGTGAAATGTTTATTTATAATTGTGCATGCTGTGTGTGTTGGAATGCTTAATTGTGTGTATGTCGTGTGTTGGAATGCTTAATTGTGTGTATGTCATGTGTTGAAATGCTTGATTGTGATTGTGCATGTTGTGTGTGTTGGAATGCTTATTTATGACTGTATGTTGGTGTGAATAAATGGGGTGTTGTATCGTAATCTTTATTGTGTGGTCTCTTGCGGGCGTGTGAGGTCAGTCACTCCCTTCACTCCCACCTAGACCGATCCTGTCAGGACAGACCTCCAGGGGTCGGTCGTGACAATAACATTGAAGGGGACTGTGTCAGTACCTGTCATGTTGCAGTGTGCTGAACATTGAAGGGGACTGTGTCAGTACCTGTCGTGTTGCAGTGTGCATAACATTGAAGGGGACTGTGTCAGTACCTGTCGTGTTGCAGTGTGCATAACATTGAAGGGGACTGTGTCAGTACCTGTCGTGTTGCAGTGTGCATAACATTGAAGGGGACTGTGTCAGTACCTGTCGTGTTGCAGTGTGCATAACATTGAAGGGGACTGTGTCAGTACCTGTCGTGTTGCAGTGTGCATAACATTGAAGGGGACTGTGTCAGTACCTGTCGTGTTGCAGAGTGCTGAACATTGAATGGAAGGGGACTGTGTCAGTACCTGTCGTGTTGCAGTGTGCTAAACATTGAATGGAAGGGGACTGTGTCAGTACCTGTCGTGTTGCAGTGTGCTGAACATTGAATGGAAGGGGACTGTGTCAGTACCTGTCGTGTTGCAGTGTGCTGAACATTGAATGGAAGGGGACTGTGTCAGTACCTGTCGTGTTGCAGAGTGCTGAACATTGAATGGAAGGGGACTGTGTCAGTACCTGTCGTGTTGCAGTGTGGTGAACATTGAATGGAAGGGGACTGTGTCAGTACCTGTCGTGTTGCAGAGTGCTGAACATTGAATGGAAGGGGACTGTGTCAGTACCTGTCGTGTTGCAGAGTGCTGAACATTGAATGGAAGGGGACTGTGTCAGTACCTGTCGTGTTGCAGTGTGCTGAACATTGAATGGAAGGGGACTGTGTCAGTACCTGTCGTGTTGCAGAGTGCTGAACATTGAATGGAAGGGGACTGTGTCAGTACCTGTCGTGTTGCAGTGTGCTGAACATTGAATGGAAGGGGACTGTGTCAGTACCTGTCGTGTTGCAGAGTGCTGAACATTGAATGGAAGGGGACTGTGTCAGTACCTGTCGTGTTGCAGTGTGCTGAACATTGAATGGAAGGGGACTGTGTCAGTACCTGTCGTGTTGCAGTGTGCTGAACATTGAATGGAAGGGGACTGTGTCAGTACCTGTCGTGTTGCAGTGTGCTGAACATTGAATGGAAGGGGACTGTGTCAGTACCTGTCGTGTTGCAGAGTGCTGAACATTGAATGGAAGGGGACTGTGTCAGTACCTGTCGTGTTGCAGTGTGCTGAACATTGAATGGAAGGGGACTGTGTCAGTACCTGTCGTGTTGCAGAGTGCTGAACATTGAATGGAAGGGGACTGTGTCAGTACCTGTCGTGTTGCAGTGTGCTGAACATTGAATGGAAGGGGACTGTGTCAGTACCTGTCGTGTTGCAGTGTGCATAACATTGAATGGAAGGGGACTGTGTCAGTACCTGTCGTGTTGCAGTGTGCTGAACATAGAAGGGGACTGTGTCAGTACCTGTCATGTTGCAGTGTGCTGAACATCGAAGTGGTGGAAGGGAACTGGCGGGAGCTCGACCTGTCGGGCTGCGACTTCAGTGGAGTCCTGGTACAGTATCCTGACACTGACGGCCATGTCAGCGACTTCTCCTCCCTCATCACCAAGGCCAAGGAGTCCAAGGTACAGCAGCAGCAACAGTAGTGGTGGTCATGGTAGCAGTAGCAGCCGCGATGATAGTAGGAATAGGGAAAGTTATAATAAAACTGTGTTATCATTAACGAGTCATGTTTACAGTGTGCTTTACGAATAAACTGATGGGAAAAAAACCTTTTTCATCATGCTTTACAAAAATAAGACACACACAAATTGAACATAGATAAAGGACAAGCCCTTTCCACCATAAAGAGGTCATCAGAACTATACACTGAGGGTCATTACATGACTCGAGTTATACAAACACATATGCAATCTGCAACCTTAAAATAAAAAAAAAAAAAAAAAAAACCCAACCTAAATCTTATATAAAAAATGTTCACATATCTCAAAAACTGAAATATCACAGATACTTGCACATTTCTGAAAAGCTCACCAAGTGACATGTTATCAAAAGATTTTCCTCAGATCTCGCTGAGATCATCACACTCAGTCAACACATGCTTGAGAGTGTATACACAGTCGCATGCAAAATAATGGGGTCGATCTTCTCCCTTTAAAAGGAAAGAATGAGTAAGATAACTATGTCCAATATGCAGTCTACTTAAAACACATTCTTCTATCCTGGTTTTGCACACCGAAGGTGACCATTCGGACAAGCCTGGCAATATCACACAAATTGAACAACAGAAATCCATTTTTGAATCATCTCTTGTTATGTTGTCATTCCTAAAAGGAAATGATCATTAACCCCTTCACTGCTATCATATTTTGCTAAGTCCCATGCTGGACGAAACAGAAAGAGTGTTGAATCATGATGAACAGCGTTCGTCAACTGAGCATTGCAGACGACACTTTTTTTTATGAACGCCGTTCGTCAACAGCGCGGTGAAGGGGTTAAAGTGGTATGAAAAGCTTCCTAAGGCCACTGATGTGTTGCCAATCTGATGTAGTTTGCGGGCAAAGAAAAGGCATTCTTTCCTCATCCTCACTGTGCAGAATATCAGACAGAAGATAGAGGATTAGCAAGAATTATGATAAAGTGAAACGGGGTAATTAAGTCGACCAAAGACTAAATCAAATGTGGGTTTTCTTGGTTGGGATCCAGCACTCCATTCCCAAAGTGTCCTTGTGTGAAACTTCCCTGCTGACCCTCCCTCCGTCGCTGCACACACCAGGTTTGTTCTGGAACATTTGTTGTCTGTATTAGACTCACTTTAAAAAAAACTGCACTCTTTCCATTTTAAGACTGTTTTTATCCAGGACGTTTTTCCCTTTGTGTTAAATTTATCTTCCAATGAACATTCGATCCGTCTAAAGACCAGAATGTAAAGGATTTCTCATTGTGCCTAAGGAGAGAGCCTACTGCCTCGTCAGACGCGTGTTTGCTGTTCACTGCTCTTCCTTCTCCCTCAGACACTAGTGGTGGGGGCAACTGACCTGTTGGCGGTGACTGTTCTGCGGCCGCCTGGTGACATTGGTATAGACATCGCCATCGGCACCAACCAGCGCTTCGGCATACCCCTGGGCTATGGAGGACCCCACGCTGGCTTCTTTGCCTGTCGGGAGAACTTCCTGCGCACAATTCCTGGTCGGGTGGTGGGAGTGACCAGAGATTCACAGGGAAGACCAGCCTTCCGATTAGCGCTTCAGACCCGAGAGCAACACATCCGTCGTGACAAGGCCACAAGCAACATTTGCACTGCCCAGGTGGGTGATGGTCGCCGGGGGGGTGGGTATGGGGTGGAATTGCTGACGTCTGATGACTTGTCCACACATGAAAACAACTGGCCTCTAGGATGCATTGGACGAATTCTGCAAAATTAAAGGAAAGTGATAAAAAGGTTATCAAAGGACAGGAGTGAAAGATCAGACTGACATTCCAGTAGACACACGGCAGGTGTTTCCTTCTAGTTCCATCTGTTTTTTGTTGCTGTTTGATTTCTAGACATTTCTCTTTTCAGTCATGGTTGACTGTTTACTGTGCTTGTACTGATTTGGAGTATTTTCCTTTTTTTTTTTTTTCTCAGTAGGGTCAGACTGACAGGAGTTTGCTGTGTGACAGGTGGCATAAGCTGCAGTGGACATAGTGAGCTGCTGTTGTTTCAGGCGCTGCTGGCCAACATGTCTGCCATGTACGCCATCTACCATGGACCACAAGGGCTGAAGAACATTGCGATGAGGATACACAACGGGGCCCTCATCCTGGCAGAAGGTCAGTCATTGGCAGACATGCCTAGTGCCTGGAGGTCAGTCAGTCATTGGCAGACATGCCCAGTGCCTGGAGGTCAGTCAGTCATTGGCAGACATGCCTAGTGCCTGGAGGTCAGTCAGTCATTGGCAGACATGCCTAGTGCCTGGAGGTCAGTCAGTCATTGGCAGACATGCCTAGTGCCTGGAGGTCAGTCAGTCATTGGCAGACATGCCTAGTGCCTGGAGGTTAGTCAGTCATTGGCAGACATGCCTAGTGCCTGGAGGTCAGTCAGTCATTGGCAGACATGCCTAGTGCCTGGAGGTTAGTCAGTCATTGGCAGACATGCCTAGTGCCTGGAGGTCAGTCAGTCATTGGCAGACATGCCTAGTGCCTGGAGGTCAGTCAGTCATTCTGGCAGACATGCCTAGTGCCTGGAGGTCAGTCAGTCATTGGCACACATGCCTAGTGCCTGGAGGTCAGTCAGTCATTGGCAGACATGCCTAGTGCCTGGAGGTCAGTCATTGGCAGACATGCCTAGTGCCTGGAGGTCAGTCAGTCATTGGCAGACATGCCTAGTGCCTGGAGGGCTGCCAGGTTATATCGTGTGTTTGGATCCTTTCACCATACAGCTATGATTTGTAGAGTTGATTGAAAAGAAATTGTCTGCAATGACTTGGTTTCGCTGACAGAAAATGTTTACTGGATAAGGCCATAGTGTGATTTTGGTGAGATGCAGAAATCCTGGAATGCCACACTGTATTCTCATCTAGACAATCCAAATTCTTACTGTTCCATAAAAACCAGATTATCAAATTTGAGTGGCTTGCTGATAGCCTGTCTGCCTTGCTTTCTCTGAAACACACACACACACACACACACACACACACACACACACACACACACACATACATGACACACACACACACACGCACACGCACACACACACACACACACACACACATTCACACATTGTCTGTTTGATCGCATCCTCATGAAAATACAACTATTAACGTTGAATATTTTCTTCTTTTACCTGTTAGGACATGACTGTAAGCTGTAACACTTTCTTCCATATGGACATCAATGTGAACTGTAATACTTTTTACTGTATGGACCTGACTGTAAGCTGCAATTCTTTATTCTGTATGGACATTACTGTGAGCTGTAATACTTTTATTCAGTGGAGATTATTGTAAGCTGGAATGCCCTGTGCATGCCTTTAACCAGCCTCAAGAGCTCAACTCGGATCTGAGGATTTCTGAAAAAAAAATTAAACAAAAAAACTGACTTGCAGAGGCAGGAAAAATGAACGTCCAAACAACAAAAGTCCGCTGAGAAGAAGAAAATCACAAAACGCTGAATACCCTGAATCTTTTACTGTATTTCATTTTCCCAGTCTAGGGTTCCACGATTCAATGTACAAAGCAACGTCGCCCGCAGCTGTTAAAGTATATTGTGGCACTTGGGCATGCATTAATCAGACTGGTTCAGTGGAAGGCAAACGTGTAGGTGAATGCGATTTGTTCCACCCATTTTTCTGGTTTTGCATCTTGCACAATCTTCAGCTTGTGGGAGAAATACCATGTCTTGTGTGGCATGAACTGTGCATCGTGGTGAGACATTTGAAGAAGCCACAAGTGTCAACTGTTGCAGATGGAAGTGGACTGAAAAGATGACAAAAGCGAGCAGTTTTGATCGGTAGTTTCTGACTTGTTTTATGGAAAGTGAACAGGCTGGGTATAGCATGATGTTATGTGTGGGCTTTGTGAAAAAGAGCTGTACTCGGGATTTTGATAGCACTGTTTGAATATGTGCTTTACAAGAAGAATGTTGATGCTTCAAGAGCACAGGACTGCAATCGGAGCAGACTGGTTGGATTAATGTTTTCGCTTGTTCTCTTTTTTTCTTTCTTTCTTTTTTTCTTCAGGTGAACATGTATGGATTTCGCTTTGGGTGTGATGCCCCAGATAAGTGATATATGATTTTGTCAGTTTGATCGTTAGCAGTAAGATATGAGATTCTCTTTAACTGTATCCATGAGAAAAGATATTGTGTTTTTTTAATTACCAAGTTTTTTCTTTCTTTCTGCGTACGCAGGCTGATACTCCTGCGGACACTCCCTGTATAGCCAGGCAGTGGAGTTTTGTGTGTATGACCCTTTTTTATCCCGCCATTAAGGCAGCCATACTCCATCTTCGGGGAATAATTACCAAGTTATATGCATGACTGTGAGACAAAAATTGATTTTTTTCTTGAGAAATTTATGAAAGTGTGCATGTGTGTGTGTGTGTGTGTGGGGGGTGTGTGTGTGCGCGCACACAGATATTTCCTTTGGTTTCTCTACTAGCTGCATAGTAATTTGCCTATCATGAGAGGCCTTGAAAGTGTGTTCAGAACTGCTTAATAAATTCAATCTTGGCCTTGGTGGTTTTACCCCAACTGCCCACCAGGGTGTTGTTCTTGGACCCCAGCAGGACCTTGATGGCCTCTGGACCCCAGCATTTTTCAGAGAGTTTTCAGGTCAGCTGTTCTCCAGCCTGCTTTACCCTGTATCAACACAGCACAGGCTTCCATGGGTGGTGTAGGACTGCACCCAGCTGGTTGCGGTAGTTGAGGACAGCACCGATCGCACCCAGCTGGTTGCGGCAGTTGAGGACAGCACCGATCGCACCCAGCTGGTTGCGGCAGTTGAGGACAGTACTGACCGCACCCAGCTGGTTGAGGACAGTACTGACTGCACCCAGCTGGTTGCGGCAGTTGAGGACAGTACTGACTGCACCCAGCTGGTTGCGGCAGTTAAGGACAGTACTGACTGCACCCAGCTGGTTGCGGCAGTTGAGGACACCGATTGCACCCAGCTGTTTGCGGCAGTTGAGGACAGTACTGACTGCACCCAGCTGGTTGCGGCAGTTGAGGACAGTACTGACTGCACCCAGCTGGTTGCGGCAGTTGAGGACAGTACTGACTGCACCCAGCTGGTTGCGGCAGTTGAGGACAGTACTGACTGCACCCAGCTGGTTGCGGCAGTTGAGGACAGTACTGACTGCACCCAGCTGGTTGCGGCAGTTGAGGACAGTACTGACTGCACCCAGCTGGTTGCGGCAGTAGAGGACGGTACTTCTCTGGGTTCAACTGGCACCTGTAGCCAGTCTAGTTCTTCAAGGTGTCCTTCATCAGTCATACACAAGAGGGAGAGATCTAGTTCATTATCTAGTGCTTCGTAGTGCCTGTCAAGGACTGCAGAGGTTTTCCTCTTCTCAGTCAGACTGCTGTCATGTCCGTTGCCTGTTTTGTTGCCCGTTGGCAGGTATCAAACGTGCCGGTCACACGCTGCACTCGTCCAAGTTCTTCGACACCATCAAGTTTCTGCCTTTGGCTGGCCAGCAGAGCGTCAGGGACAGAGCCCTTGGGCACAAAATCAACCTCCGCTACTTCCAAGATGGTTGTGTGAGTCATTGGCTTCACTGAATGTGTGTGTGTGTCTGTGTGTGTGTGTTTGATCAAGTTTCAAGCCTATTCTGACTATCATCACTTGCACTGCAGAAGCATTTGATGCTGAAAATAAAGCTATCAAAATATAGAGGTTTCCCACACTTACACAAAACTCTCCCACCTTCAGATTGTTGAGAAACTCTTATATTTAAATTGGTAGGTATTAGTTATGAGGTTGAGCATCTGAGGAAACAGAATTGCAATGTACAACATGTGCAGATAGTCATGCTGAGGAAACAGAATTGCAATGTACAACATGTGCAGATAGTCATGCTGAGGAAACAGAATTGCAATGTACAACATGTGTCTGAGGAAACAGAATTGCAATGTACAACATGTGTCTGAGGAAACAGAATTGCAATGTACAACATGTGTCTGAGGAAACAGAATTGCAATGACTTATGTACAACATGTGTCTGAGGAAACAGAATTGCAATGTACAACATGTGTCTGAGGAAACAGAATTGCAATGTACAACATGTGTCTGAGGAAACAGAATTGCAATGTACAACATGTGCAGATAGTCATGCTGAGGAAACAGAATTGCAATGTACAACATGTGTCTGAGGAAACAGAATTGCAATGTACAACATGTGTCTGAGGAAACAGAATTGCAATGTACAACATGTGCAGATAGTCATGCTGAGGAAACAGAATTGCAATGTACAACATGTGTCTGAGGAAACAGAATTGCAATGTACAACATGTGTCTGAGGAAACAGAATTGCAATGTACAACATGTGCAGATAGTCATGCGGTTATTCGTTGTGTAGTTTGATGTGTGTACTGCTTGGTGTAAATGCCAAGGGTATGCAACTGATTAGGTGTGGACAAATTCTTTTATTGATATAATGATTATATTAGCTATCAAAATAATAGGGCCAGAAATGAAAACCACTTCTGCCTGCAGTTTTTGAGACAAAGCATCAGACTCAGATGAAATGTTCACAGAATAGTCCTCAATCTGTCGTTCAATTAATCAAGTAATCTGTATTCTGTGCACTGCTTTCGCTGTAAAATGTGGTTTAACTTCCTTGTGTCTTGGAGTGTTAAATGAAATGATTTATCAAAGCACATAGAAGTGTGAACAAGAATCAAACAAAGCAACTTGTTAAACCTAGAAATGTGAAAACAAAGGTTTTGGAAAGGAGATGGGTGGGGAAAATCGTGTAATAGAATCAGAAAAGAGTGAAAAGCAAGCTGACTGATATGTCATGATTGTGTGTGTGTGTGTCATGTTGCTACTTCCAGGTGTCCATTGCTCTGGATGAGACAGTGGGTCAGCAAGATCTGATGGACCTGTTGGACATTGTTAGCTGTCCTGTCAGCGCTGTGAGTCCTGCTGTCCTCTCCTCTCTTGGCCACCTTGGCCTGTGTGCAAGCTGATGTGTGTCCAGGCTGATTTTTTTGCTGTTTTTGTTGTTGTTTTACTTCGTCATTTGGCTGGATGACATACATGTGTGTGTGTTTGTATGTGCATGTGTGTGTGTTTGTGTGTGTGTGTGTGTGTGTGTGTGTGTGTGTGTGTTTGTGTGTGTGTGTGTATGTGTGTGTATGTGTGTGTGTGTGTGTCTGTGTGCATTTTCTTTGGTGGCTGCTATTGTTGTAGTTTACTTATTTTGTTTCTATCTTGCAGACTTAAAGGTTAAAGAATTTTTTCAATAAAAAAACAACAAAAGTTTAGGCTTATCTGTCTTTTATGTCTGGGTCGGTGTGTTCAAGTGACATAGCCTGATAACATTTTTTTTCTTATTCTTTTCTTGTTGGGAAAGGAAGGTTGGCTTTCTTCTCAGTGTTCTGTTTTCTTCAGAAGAACACAAATTTTCAGATTATCATGTCCAGTTACGTTTAAAAAAATGTTATTTTACATCGCAGACTGATGGAAAAATTAGTAAGTTGATTTTTGACTTTTGAATATTTTTGGGGAAAAATATTGGTGATCAATGTTAAATGCATTATAAATAAATCATGATTTTCAGCAACAATGTCTTTAAAACCCATAACTCTAAAATACCACAGGTCAGCAGGGGAAAAAAAAGAGTGCACTTTAATCCCCTGTCAACCAACCTCATGACTTTGTGCTACATGACAGTGAGAATAACCATGCCAAGGGAGATAACTCCAACACATACACACTCACCACAAATAAACCTCAATAAAAATATTTCTTTTTTATACATCAGTTGTATGAATTTCATGAAAAAATTCCAAAGACATCACACCATTGAAAACAGCCATTCTCTGCCCCCCCCCCCCCCCCCCCCCCCCCAATCATCTGCAGTGAACTCCTATACGAGGAAAAAAACAGCAACAGACTAATTCTTGGTGTTTTAGTAATTCCAGCAGTTGATCATTGTTCATAACTAGGTGAAGATCGACATTAGACTTGTCACGCTTCGAAATTTCTTCAAGAGGGTAGCCCTCAAAACACTTTTCATCACTATCATGTCTGAAAATGGATTCTAGAAGTTGCATAGTTTGTTGATCAGCCATTTTCCCAGGAAATCTCGGTGAAAAAAAAACTAGACTTTGAACATTCACAGCAGCAAAACTACTCCATCTAAACTGTCGCAACAAAGCACAGGATGGCGTCCGGAAACGGTCCTACCAGAAGACTCTTCTGTCGTGATTGCATTCTGGGACATGCGATAGTGAAAGTGAAGGTCGTTGACCTAGTATTCGGCAGTCGATCTTGGTCGATCCGATATTTAGGAAGAGGAAATCTTGCGGTCGATCTTGGTCAGTGTGGCAGGCAGTGGGTTAATGGTTCTGCCTGCTGTGAAGTGAAATTGATCTTGATATATTTTCCTCTGTCACAACAATATGTGTGTGTCATGTTCTTTGAAGATAGCACTTGGTTCTTTGAAGATAGCACTTGGTTTGCCATATCATGCCACATGACTGAAACAAAATAAGCACATAAAATGAAGGTAGAAAGTAAAACGTCTTTGATACACAGTACAAAACAGACCATTACATATTAACAGCTATGCCTTCTTCAAATCGTACAGACCATAGACATAAATAAATGCACTATGCAATACTCCACAGAGAGCAGTCAGTATGGCTTGTAAGGATTTCCAATTTTTATTCATTTTTCATTTTTCACGGTTTCCAACATTGTTTTCATGACAGAACAGTACAGTACAGATTCTGTACCATTTGCCATAACATTTTTGTGCACTAGTAGTCAAAGGTCAGTAACTGCATTGCTACAGATAATCACATTCAGTATCTGAGAGATGCGCTAAATTGATGAGATTATCCAAATTACCATATCCCACTGCACATTATTTTACCCGAAGTTTATATGTGTGCAAGGCAAACAGACGGATCACAAAGCAAAAGCTGAAGCAGAGAGAACATGATGACAATTGTTTTTCTTTATTTTTTTCTCAGTTTCATTTTCTTTGCTGCAAAAATGACATACAAAGTGTTTGGTCGATCACACTGTGACCTTACATGCTCAGCAGAACTTTGTGACATCCTCTGTCCATCAGGATGAGATTGCCAAGGAGATGGGTCCGGCGCCCAGCAGCAAGATTCTGGCGGAGGATTCAGTTCATCGCAGAACCTCTGGCTACCTGGATCATCCGGTGTTCAACACCCACCACTCTGAAACACAGCTTGTGCGTTACATGAAACAGCTGGAGAACAAAGACCTCTCCCTGGTGCACTCCATGATCTCTCTGGGCTCCTGCACCATGAAACTCA
Organism: Conus ventricosus; assembly: GCA_018398815.1. Lineage (NCBI taxonomy): Eukaryota > Metazoa > Mollusca > Gastropoda > Neogastropoda > Conidae > Conus > Conus ventricosus. The sequence continues at coordinate 19,646,098 of CM031606.1, forward strand.
ACAGCACCACAGAAATGATGGTCAGGCTGCAGGGAGGGGTAGGGGGTGGGGCCCAAGGGGATGGGTGGGGGTGAGGTGGGAGCCAGGGGGGATGGGTGGGGGCCTTGGGAGTGGGGGGGGGGGATGAGGTGCAAGTGAGTTTAATGTCATCTGATTAATTTTGGTGGTGAAATCTTAAAATGTGATTAATTTTGGTGGTGAAATCTTAAAAATACTGTTGAAAATACATACTGAAACTCTTCGGTCTGTAAGGTACAATTGGTAAAATGACTTTATCAGCCTAGATGCAAAAGGCAGTCGGGCTATGTGGGAAGAAAGAGTCGAATAAAAGTTGAAATACTCGAATAGATTCAGAAGTGTAAGATGAAGTGTGTGAATGAACACTTTTTAAAACATTATTAGAGAGCTGAGTATAATATTTTGCCAAATGTAATGATGTAAAAAAACATCCCTGTCAGCATGATTTTTCTTGATACATCCCCCCCCTCTCTCTCTCTCTCTCTCTCTCTCTCTCTCTCTCTCTCTCTCTCTCTCCTCTCTCTCTCTCCTCCCCTCTCTCTCTCTCTCTTTCTCTCTCTGTTTTTGTCTTGTTTTGATTTGAGAATGTTTGCATGAATATGTGAATTCAAATTGTTTGGGATGATTGCTTTCTTTATTTCTTTATATACATACTTGCCTTCCCTCATTACGTTTTCCCCCCTTTTTTTTCCCCTGTAAATATATATGAAGGCAAAAAAAAAAAGGTTAAAAAAGAAAAGTTGAAATACTTGACAAAACAAAATTTAGATAACCTAAGGCGAATCAGTGAAAGCTATTTTAAAAAAATTGCTGGAAATAGGTATAGCTAGAGGAACTCGACGAAACTGGTGCAGAGATCGTGCATTGGTGTTAGAAGATGGACTTCGCTACCACTGCTTGTAGTACTGTGTGGCCGACGAACTTCCCAGTACGGCTCCGATCAGTACAGAGAAATAGTCACTACTTGTGCAAACAATCCATTATCCATTAAAGTAAGTGCTGCAGTTTTCCTTAAATGCCAGCTTTCGGAGGGAAAGAAGGGGCGGGATGTCTGCATCACCAGTACAAATTGCCACAAAGTAAGGAACAACCAGATTTATTGGTTTAATCAAGCTGGTGATTTGTGTGTGTGTGTGTTTTTTTTTTCTTTTCTTTTTGGGGGTGGGGGGTGGGGGGGGGGATTGGCTAAACTTCCTTTGCCTGATGGTCCAGTAGCAGAGTGTGATGGATGAAATCACACTTGTGTTTGACGCACTGAAACCTCAGGAGTGTCTAATGTTGGGTTTTCAGGAACAAAGTCTCCAATCTATATGTCAGTGACCAGTGTTGTGTGTTGGTCAAAGCATTCTTTCCACAGAGTGTGAAGGATGAAATCACACTTGTTTGAAGCACTGAAACCTCAGGAGTGTCTAATGTTGGGTTTTCAAGAACAAAGTCTCCAATCTATATGTCAGTGACCAGTGTTGTGTGTTGGTCGAAGCATTCTTTCCACTGTGTTTGGTTCAGTTCATTTCTATTTTGAATTTTGTTTTTTTAAGAACTTGGAACGGGGAGAGTGAATAGAGGAGTCAAGATGAAAAAAAAAAAAGAAGACATTATTCCTCATCAAGAGAGACTGCCCAGCAGGATCCATAACTTCTTTTGTTTGTGATTTCCCCCCCCCCCCCCCCCCCCCCCCCCCCCCCCCCCCCCCCCCCCCCCCAGTTTGTTTATATTGTTCCCACACAGGGAGGGCTATGGATAAGTAGATGGACAGACAGGGAGATGGACACACAGGGAGGGCTATGGATAAGTAGATGGACACACAGGGAGATGGACACACAGGGAGGGCTATGGATAAGTAGATGGACACACAGGGAGATGGACACACAGGGAGGGCTATGGATAAGTAGATGGACACACAGGGAGGGGTATGGATAAGTAGATGGACAGACAGGGAGAAAAAGATTTTATAAGAGAGTATGTGATTGTGTGTGCATGCAAGAAAAGAGAAACAAATTGGCATGGGGGGATGAAATTTTGTTAGGATGTGGAGTGGAGAGAGGAGGGGAAGATAGGAAGGAGGAAGCGGGGATGGGGGGAGGGGGAGAGAGGATATATGAGGGCGTATAGGAAAGTGAAATTGTATGTTGGAGGAGGGGAATTGGGAAGGGAGAGGTAAGCGCAAGGTGTATTGGATAGGAATGGTAATATGTATAAATGTATATAGTTTCTTGTGCATGTATATATGTGTATGAGTATGTGTGGTATTCGTGTGAGTATGTGTGTGTGTGTGTGAGAGAGAGAGAAAGAGTGTGTACATGGACATGTTCATGTGCTAGGTTTGTACCTAAATAGAACAAACTTGAAGGATGTCTTCACACTCCTTTTCGTATGTTCAGATGGTGTTTAGTACATCAGGCAGCGTTTGCATGTGCAAGTACATGCAACATGTGTGAGCTCTAATGCAATATTCAAAATACATTTTGTTGAAATATTTATTCAAATATTTTTTAAACTTTTTGGTGTTGTTGACATTCCAGCCATGTACGTGGAAAGAGTACTCGAACCTTCACCCCTTCATTCCCCGTGAGCAAGCTCTGGGTTATCATCACCTGCTGGACGAGCTGGAAGAGCTGTTGTGTGAAATCACTGGCTACGATGAGATCTGCTTCCAACCTAACAGGTCTGACACTGCGAACTGTGGGTAGGGAGGGAGAAGGAACGCTGTACAGATGTGAAATGAATAGCTTGCTGTTACAGTTGAACTGTGCAACTACTTCTATCGTTGTACAGGACATCAAGCCTGTCAAGTGAAAAGTAATGTTGATTCATTGATATTTCTTCTTCTGTGCCTGTCCCAGCAAACTTTGGCACATGTGCCTACCTTTCTTTCTGTCAAATGCTTACACACATGCATCTCTCTCTCTCTCTCTCTCTCTCTCTCTCTCTCTCTCTCTCTCTCCCTCCCTCTCCCCCCACACGTACATGTATGCACTCTACACGCTTCCCCCACATGTTCATGCAAAGGGAGACAACTGAAGAATCTGTCTGACAGCCCTTCGTAAGTAACATGTAGGTCAATATCAAGAAATATGTAACTGTTTCCTGGACAGATGCTGTGTTTAGGGGAAAAAAAAAGAAAAAAAGAGACTTGGTTCAGAGTGAGTGTTTTCAGTATTCACAAATCTTGTCAAACAGCCCTTAGTGACTTTTTTTCCCCCTTCCTTCATGAGGGAGAACTTCTTCAGAAAATGTCCGCAAGCTGTGTTCCAGGGCTGCGTCTCTCCAGTGTTTGACTCAGCCATCATCCTACACGATGGTGTCTGTCTCTACATCCTCTTTGCCATCTTCTATGGATGCTGTGCCGTGTGTTTGCTGTTCGAGTCGCAAGTGGTGCCAGACAGCTGGCACTCACAAGACCTGCGCGTCTTGCACCAAATGTTCCGCATTAGAGCTGTGTAACTTGCAGGAAAATTGGTCTGGTGCTACCTGGCTGGCTGTTCGAAGTCATGATGTGGGGCACACCTGTAGGACCTAAGTTCTATCCTCAGGTGCCAGTTTTGGTTAGAGGGACACCCGCTACTCCCAGCTAGACAGGTTCGTTATCAGTCCTGAGGTTCATGGAGAATCTCGCCCCAAGCCACTCGGCGCTGTCAATGCGTAAGAAGTGAGGAGGAGCTGCTGGGGAAGTTGTTGACAGGGCGGTGCCTGGCTGGATTCCCCTGGCACTGCACAGAGCTGGATAGTTTTCTGCTGTGAGGAGATCAGCAGGAAATCCTGCCAGATAGTTTTCTGCTGTGAGGAGATAGCTGGAAATCCTGGTGGATAGTTTTCTGCTGTGAGGAGATCAGCAGGAAATCCTGGTGGATAGTTTTCTGCTGTGAGGAGATAGCTGGAAATCCTCCTGGTGGATAGTTTTCTGCTGTGAGGAGATAGCTGGAAATCCTCCTGGTGGATAGTTTTCTGCTGTGAGGAGATAGCTGGAAGTCCTGGTGGATAGTTTTCTGCTGTGAGGAGATAGCTGGAAATCCTCCTGGTGGATAGTTTTCTGCTGTGAGGAGATAGCTGGAAATCCTCCTGGTGGATAGTTTTCTGCTGTGAGGAGATCAGCAGGAAATCCTGCCAGATAGTTTTCTGCTGTGAGGAGATAGCAGGAAGTCCTGGTGGATAGTTTTCTGCTGTGAGGAGATCAGCAGGAAATCATGGTGGACCGTTTTCTGCTGTGAGGAGATAGCTGGAAGTCCTGGTGGACCGTTTTCTGCTGTGAGGAGATAGCAGGAAGACCTGCTGCAGAAGGGCAAGCCTGGACAGGTGCTGGTCAGCAGGCCTCTCACTGTCACTGTACCCTTCATTCATGATGCAGGTATGTTCAGTCTGTATGAAAATGAACATGGTACTGATGACGATAATGATGTTTCGATCCTTCTCCTTCTCAGGGGGTGTTTGTGAAGTTGTCTTTTCTCAAGGTTACCATTCCAGCAAGGATTCCCACTTTGTCTGTTCTTCTAAGAAATCTTTACAGTTTTGTGATGCTCTGAGTTGGGGCTATTGGCCAATCCCCATTGTGCTTCTTGGATATTCCTCGCTTCAGGCCATGTACCCGGACCACTTGGCCATCATCAAGGACACTCGCTTGCCCATGCGCATTGAGTGTGCAAACCCTGACCAGCATTTTTCCCCTTTCTTTGTGTGAAACCTAAATTGGTCAGACTCTCTGTTTCTAATTTGTGCAAATTTGCCGTGTGAACACCAGCTGAAAATTGATAGTTTGAAACTTTTAGGGCCCGAATCAGAAACACTTAGCTCACTGTGGCCATGTTAGTTGTAGCAGCCACCTTCAAACACAGCATCTGATGACAGTAAGCTTCCCATGTATGGGAATGACATGCTGTTCATGCTTTGTGGATGGCAGGCTGGTAAGGAACTAAAAGATTCAAGTGTAGAAGAGAACTAACTTTGATAAAAATATTGCCTAGAAGGTTTGTTTACACATGTTTAAGTATGCCCTGTAAGTACAGAGAGAATGGCATGACGATGCTTTGATGAAACAGTTTGCGCTGCTCCATCATCTTGCCAGGGGTCTGGGAAGAAGTAATGTTGAAAACACTGGCTGTCATTTTGTGCTGTTCAGTGGGTTTTGTTGTGAACACCTGTGTTGGTGATGAGTGTTGATCACTGGTGTAAGAGGTGACCTTGTTGTGAACACCTGTGTTGGTGATGAGTGTTAATCACTGGTGTAAGAGGTGACCTTGTGAACACTACTGTTAGTGATGAGTGTTGATGACTGGTGTAAGAGGTGACATTGTTGTGAATACTACTGTTAGTGATGAGTGTTGATGACTGGTGTAAGAGGTGACCTTGTTGTGAACACCTGCATCGGTGATGAGTGTTGATCACTGGTGTAAGAGGTGACCTTGTTGTGAATACTACTGTTAGTGATGAGTGTTGATGACTGGTGTAAGAGGTGACCTTGTTGTGAACACCTGCATCGGTGATGAGTGTTGGTCACTGGTGTAAGAGGTGACCTTGTTGTGAACAGCAGTGTAGGTGATGAGTGTTGATCACTGGTGTAAGAGGTGACCTTGTTGTCAATACTACTGTTAGTGATGAGTGTTGATGACCGGTGTAAGAGGTGACCTTGTTGTGAACAGCAGTGTTGGTGATGAGTGTTGATCACCGGTGTAAGAGGTGACCTTGTTGTGAACAGCAGTGTAGGTGATGAGTGTTGATCACTGGTGTAAGAGGTGACCTTGTTGTGAACACCTGTGTTGGTGATGAGTGTTGATCACTGGTGTAAGAGGTGACCTTGTGAACACTACTGTTAGTGATGAGTGTTGATCACTTGTGTAAGAGGTGACCTTGTTGTGAACACCTGTGTTGGTGATGAGTGTTGATCACTGGTGTAAGAGGTGACCTTGTTGTGAATACTACTGTTAATGATGAGTGTTGATGACTGGTGTAAGAGGTGACCTTGTTGTGAACACCTGCATCGGTGATGAGTGTTGATCACTGGTGTAAGAGGTGACCTTGTTGTGAACAGCAGTGTAGGTGATGAGTGTTGATCACTGGTGTAAGAGGTGACCTTGTTGTGAACACTACTGTTAGTGATGAGTGTTGATGACCGGTGTAAGAGGTGACCTTGTTGTGAACAGCAGTGTAGGTGATGAGTGTTGATCACCGGTGTAAGAGGTGACCTTGTTGTGAACACCTTTGTTGGTGATGAGTGTTGATCACCTGTGTAAGAGGTGACCTTGTTGTGAACACCTGCATTGGTGATGAGTGTTGATGACCGGTGTAAGAGGTGACCTTGTTGTGTTGACAGTGGAGCGCAGGGGGAGTACGCTGGTCTGCGAACTATCATGGCCTACCACCAGTCCACGGGAGAACAGCAGAGAAATGTCAGTATCACAGCCTGTGCTGGTCTGTAAAGAACCATCGCTTTTAACACACTGTAGATTAACTAAGAATGCTTCTCACCTCTGCTTACAATCAATACATTTCACACACACCCCTACATTCTGAAGAACACATGGTGGAGGCAGTGTTTGTGTCTTTGCACACCCATTCTGGAAGTCGCTGCCTTTTTCAATCTGCCATTGCTCCTCTCTTCTTGCCTTCAAATGAAACTTGTGAAAATAACGGAAGGTAAAGTCGCGAGTGCCGAGAACAAGGCACAAAAGCGAGAATGGTGTGGTTAAATCAAATTAATAAACACACCAAACCAAAGCCTCACCGGCAAGGGTAAAAGGGTTAAGCGCGCAAGCCACAACAAATAAGCAAAGAAGCAAACACAAAGCTATCTTAACACAACGGCAAAGAGAAGGCGAGACAGAGCACAAGACTTATCTTGCTTGGACGGCAGGCCGAGAGAGAATGAGGTACGGGAGGTTGACACTGGCTTCTTCCTACGGCGGAAGCGGGTTGGGCATCACGTGACTGTCTTATTACTGCATTAGCCACACAAAAACTTCAGCCTGGCAGAGCTGACTAACTGCCGTGAATGCTATGGTCTGACATGGTAAGTATACTAGCCAAACAGGGAGTATAATACAAAGTCCCCATTTTTCTCGGCAAGCTTTTAGATAGTTCCAATTAGATACTCTCTTTCCACGTTTTGTACATGTTGTTGTGTTTGCATGGTGGTTTTAGTTTCGGATGTGTGGATGTCTGTGCGTGTGTTTGCACAGATGTGAATAAGAGAAGTTGAGGATGAGAAAGTGTGTGTGCGTGCATGTGTGCATATGTGTATATGTGTGAGTGTGTGTGCGCATGTGTATGCACACTCAAGTGTGTGGGTTGTACATATGTGTGTCAGTGTATATGGAAGTGTGCTGTGTGAGTGTTGTGTTTATACGCATGACTGATTTATGTGAGCTGCTTAAACCTGTTGTTTCACCTTGTCTTTACTTCTGTTTTTACGTTTTGTATATATTCTTAAGTGCTCAAACGTCAGAAAGCATTATATAAATGTCCACTATTATTATAATTATTATATGTTTTCAGTGAGATCTTTCATGAATATTTTTAAATGGTTTTTATTGTATAATCAGGGCAACACGTGAAAAATAATTCATTGAAAAGGAATATCTTTTTTTTAATGAAATGACTCGGGATTGCATAAATGATGGATTTGAAATTGTTCATCTAAAGATGGGATCTTGCTAGCACTGTTTAGATTGCCCATTTCTTTGCCATTATCTCTCTGATTTTTTTCTGCACTGATTTTGCTTTTCTATGATATACGTATTTTGCCTGCAGAATTGGACAGTGTGTGACAGAAAATCTGACAGTCAGGAGAATATGAGAGTGTCAGTAAACTGTACTTCACATCACACAGGATGACTGTTTTTAAATCTGTACAGATGGTGGCAAGGGAACGTTCCATTTTGATGGAAACAGTAGTGGATTATTGTTTCCTCTCAGGTGACCGGAATAGCTCAGTTGGTAGAGCGCTGGACTCGTAATCCAAGGGTTGCGGGTTCGAATCTCCGCCAGGCCGTTTCGGTACAGGGGGATTTTTCCTCAGAGTTCACATAGGTTCTGACTCCCATTTCCCATACAGTCCTTCGAATGGGCCTTGTGTGAACGCACGCATAACGTCTTGCACACATGTAAGATCCCATCACCAACTTTTGGAAGAGAAGGCCAGTTTGGTCGTTGGTATGGATGTCACGTTACACATAGCATGCACCTTCCCCAAAGATGGAGTATGGCTGCCTTAATGGCGGGATAAAAATGGTCATGCACACAAAACTCCACTCCCTGTGTTGGGTAGATGGGATTAATACTTGCCTGTCCATATAGGGATTGTCCGCAGGAGTATCAGCCTGTGTATGCAGAAGTTTCCTCTCGTATTGCAAACTTGTGTCTGGGATCTGACGTCAAAGAACATGATGGTCACTATCATGAAGTGTTCGGTAACTTAGTACAGGTCAGGTGGATGTCCGTCAGGTGGGCTTTAGTCTGAAAGCTGACAGCATGAAAAGGGGAAAAGAAATACCACCCAGAAAGGATGCTATAGACGCGCCTTTATGTAGCTCCTGTTCGTATCTGTGTGATTTGGACTGGTCGCTGTAAGGTTTCATAATCCCCATGAGCATGTGTTGGTTGTCATGTGACCCCCCAAATGCATTGATCATATTGTTGCACTTACCTAATCCATGACTTACTCCAGTCTCACTGATTGACTGATTGAACATGTGGTTGACAGGTGTTTCGCTGACTGACTGATTGACCATGTGGTTGACTGCGAGGTGTGCCTCTGTGTCACTGATTGACTGATTGAACACAGCCAGGTGTGCCTCTGTGTCACTGGATTGACTGATTGAACTCTGCCAGGTGTGCTTCTGTGTCGCTGATTGACTGATTGAACACTGCCAGGTGTGCTTCTGTGTCGCTGATTGACTGATTGAACTCTGCCAGGTGTGCCATCTGTGTCACTGATTGATTGAACACTGCCAGGTGTGCCTCTGTGTCGCTGATTGACTGACTGAACACTGCCAGGTGTGCCTCTGTGTCGCTGATTGACTGATTGAACACTGCCAGGTGTGCTTCTGTGTCGCTGATTGACTGATTGAACACTGCCAGGTGTGCCTCTGTGTCACTGATTGACTGATTGACTGTATTGAACTCTGCCAGGTGTGCTTCTGTGTCGCTGATTAACTGATTGAACACTGCCAGGTCTGCCTCTGTGTCACTGATTGACTGATTGAACTCTGCCAGGTGTGCTTCTGTGTCGCTGATTGACTGATGAACTCTGCCAGTGTGCCTCTTGTCACTGATTGACTGATTGAACACTGCCAGGTGTGCCTCTGTGTCACTGATTGACTGATTGAACTCTGCCAGGTGTGCCTCTGTGTCACTGATTAAACTGATTGAACTCTGCCGGGTGTGCCTCTGTGTCACTGATTGACTATTGAACTCTGCCAGGTGTGCCTCTGTGTCACTGATTGACTAATTGAACACTGCCAGTGTGCCTCTGTGTCGCTGATTGACTGATTGAACATGTGTTGACTGACAGGTGTTTTCGCTGACTGACTGATTGACCATGTGGTTGACTGCGAGGTGTGCCTCTGTGTCACTGATTGACTGATTGAACCTGCCAGGTGTGCTTCTGTGTCACTGATTGACTGATTGAACTCTGCCAGGTGTGCTTCTGTGTCACTGATTGATTGAACACTGCCAGGTGTGCCTCTGTGTCACTGATTACTGATTGAACTCTGCCAGGTGTGCCTCTGTGTCACTGATTGACTGATTGAAACTCTGCCAGGTGTGCTCTGTGTCGCTGATTGAACACTGCCAGGTGTGCCTCTGTTTCACTGATGACTGATTGAACTCTGCCAGGGTGCCTCTGTGCACTGATTGACTGATTGAACCTGGCCAGGTGTGCCTCTGTGTCACTGATTGACTGATTGAACACACGCCAGGTGTGCCTCTGTGTCACTGATTGAACACTGCCAGGTGTGCCTCTGTGTCACTGATGACTGATGAACACTGCCAGGTGTGCCTCTGTGTCACTGATTGACTGACTGAACACTGCCAGGTGTGCCTCTGTGTCACTGATTGACTGATTGAACTCTGCCAGGTGTGCCTCTGTGTCACTGATTGACTGATTGAACTCTGCCAGGTGTGCTTCTGTGTCGCTGATTGACTGATTGAACCTGCAAGGTGTGCCTTCTGTGTCACTGATTGATTGAACACTGCCAGTGTGCCTCTGTGTCATTTCGTTTGAACACTGCCAGGGTGCCTCTTGTCACTGATTGAACCTGCCAGTGTGTGCTTCTGTGTCACTGATTGATTGAACACTGCCAGGTGTGCCTCTGTGTCACTGATTGACGATTTAACACTGCCAGGTGTGCTTCTGTGTCACTGATTGATTGAACACTGCCAGGTGTGCCTCTGTGTCACTGATTGACTGATTAAAACTCTGCCAGGTGTGCTTCTGTGTCGCTGATTGACTGATTGAACTCTGCCAGGGTGCTCTGTGTCACTGATTGATTGAACACGCCAGGTGTGCCTCTGTGTCACTGATTAACTCTGCCGGGTGTGCTCTGTTTCACTGATTGACTGATTGAACACTGCCAGGTGTGCCTCTGTGTCACTGATTGACTGATTGAACTCTGCCAGGTGTCTTCTGTGTCACTGATTGACTGATTGAACTCTGCCAGTGTGCCTCTGTGTCACTGATTGACTGATTGAACTCTGCCAGGGGGCCTCTGTGTCACTGATGAACTCTGCCAGGGTGTTCTGTGTCACTGATTGATTGAACACTGCAGGTGTGCCTCTGTGTCACTGATTGACTGATTGAACTCTGCCAGGTGTGCCTCTGTGTCACTGATTGACTGATTGAACTCTGCCGGGTGTGCTTCTGTGTCGCTGATTGACTGATTGAACACTGCCAGGTGTGCTTCTGTGCGCGATTGACTGATTGAACTCAGCCAGTGTGCTTCTGTGCACTGATTGATTGAACACTGCCAGTGTGTCACTGATTGACTGATTGAACACTGCCAGGGTGTCACTGATTGACTGATTGAACACTGCCAGTGTGTCACTGATTGATTGATTGAACACTGCCAGGTGTGCCTGATCCCCACCTCGGCCCATGGCACCAACCCAGCCAGCGCTCAAATGGCCGGCATGAAAATCGCCCCCATCAACGTCAACAAGGAAGGGGCCATTGATATGGCCCACATGGCCAAGATGGTAAGGTCCCTCTTTGGGCACTTTTCTTCTTTCAGGGACACGATGAAATCATGAGGATACATGTTTTGCCACATACAGATCTGCAAAACACTTGTCATCAACCCAGCAAGATCCAGTTTATCACTTTTTCTTCTGTCCCATCTTCCACGTGCCGCCTCCTGGCCCTGTGGGGTACTCCCACATCGCTCATTGACCCTCTCCCAGCTTGTGGTGTCACAGCCCTGTTGCCAGTTTCATGGACAGGGGTGTAGGGGTTGAGGCAGGACAGCCTTGTGGTGTCGCAGCCCCCGTGGCCAGTTCCATGGACAGGGTGTAGAGTGTTGAGGCAGGACAGCCTTGTGGTGTCACAGCCCTGTGGCCAGTTCCATGGACAGGGGTGTAGGTGTTGAGGCAGGACAAACCTTGTGGTGTCGCAGCCCTGGACCATTTCCATGGACAGGGGTGTAGGTGTTGAGGCAGGACAGCCTTGTGGTGTCGCAGCCCTTCGACCAGTTCCATGGACAGGGGTGTAGTGTTGAGGCAGGACAGCCTTGTGGTGTCGCAGCCCTGCGACCAGTTCCATGGACAGTGGTGTAGGTGTTGAGGCAGGACAGCCTTGTGGTGTCGCAGCCCTGTGACCAGTTCCATGGACAGGGGTGTAGGTGTTGAGGCAGGACAGCCTTGTGGTGTCACAGCCCTGTGCCAGTTCCATGACAGGGGTGTAGATGTTGAGGCAGGACAGCCTTGTGGTGTCACAGCCCTGTGGCCAGTTCCATGGACAGGGTGTAGGTGTTGAGGCAGGACAGCCTTGTGGTGTCGCAGCCCTGCGACCAGTTCCAAAGGACAGGGGTGTAGGTGTTGAGGCAGGACAGCCTTGTGGTGTCGCAGCCCTGCGACCAGTTCCATGGACAGGGTGTAGTTGTGAGGCAGGACAGCCTTGTGGTGTCGCAGCCCTGCGACCAGTTCCATGGACAGGGGTGTAGGTGTTGAGGCAGGACAGCCTGTGGTGTCACAGCCCTGTGGCCAGTTCCATGGACAGGGGGGTAGGTGTTGAGGCAGGACAGCCTTGTGTGTCACAGCCCTGCGGCCATTCCATGGACAGGGGTGTAGGTGTTGAGGCAGGACAGCCTTGTGGTGTCACAGCCCTGTGGCCAGTTCCATGGACAGGGTGTAGGTGTTGAGGCAGGACAGCCTTGTGGTGTCACAGCCCTGTGGCCATTCCATGGACAGGGGTGTAGTGTTGAGGCAGGACAGCCTTGTGGTGTCACAGCCCTGTGGCCAGTTCCATGGACAGGGTGTAGGTGTTGAGGCAGGACAGCCTTGTGGTGTCACAGCCCTGTGGCCAGTTCCATGGACAGGGTGTAGGTGTTGAGGCAGGACAGCCTTGTGGTGTCACAGCCCTGTGGCCAGTTCCATGGACAGGGGTGAAGGTGTTGAGGCAGGACGGCCTTGTGGGGTCACAGCCCTGTGGCCAGTTCCATGGACAGGGGTGTAGGTGTTGCTCCCACACCCCTTTTCCTTCTCTTGGTCCTTCCTTTTACGACAGTGTGTCAGTCCCAGTCCTATCCTTCTGTGTCCCATCAAGGGTTTTAAGAGAGAGAGAGAGAGAGAGAGGAAGAAAAAATTTTAAGAAGGAGAAAAGAAAGAAAGAAAAAAGAAATTAATGGAAAAAAAGGAGAAAAGAAAGAGGCCCCACATGCTTGCTTCTCCAGCAAGGTCAGTCCCTTGACTGACTGCCATCTAAATGTCGGTCAGAACAGCTCTGAAGTGCTACAAAGCTGGTTGACGGGGGGACCAGGGTGTGTCCCCCACAAACGGCTGAACTCATCTGCGTGTGTCATTAGGTGTCCTGAAGCCGAAGCCATGTCAGAGGCCGAGATCAAGAGTGAACCATGCCACAAGGAGTTCTGTGTGTGCACTGAGTGACCATTCGCAAAGGTTGTGACAAACGTGTTCTTTACGACATTTTGTATGCCATCGCTACCTCTAACAGTGTTGTAATTGGCTAGCTCAGTGTCGGTGTAGATCACTATGTCCCATCTTGGGCCTGGACAGTGCTTACTTTGTTTTGCCTTTGTCTAGTCAGATTCCTCACACTCTGAAAAGCTTTCTCTGTGGTGGTGTCCGAGTTTTTTCCATGTTTTGCCATTGTCTAGTCAGATCCCTCACCAGGGTTGCATCTAGAGCGCGGCATTGCGGGATTCCCGCAAAATTATCGGCATGCCCGCAAAAATCCAAACACGCTGCGGGAAAAAAAAACCAAATTCTGAGAAATGCCGCAAACGAAAAGATCGCTCGAAACTGAAAGTAACAGAGCTGCGTTGTAAGCAGCGAGTCAAGCGAGATGCATTACTTTCCGAAAGCAGAGAACAAGTATTTTGATTGGGTCTTTTCAGTCTTTTCAGCCAATCAACGGGCTCCGCTTAAATTTACCAACTTCCGGCGGTTGGATTTGCAGCGTGTACTGCGAAATCATGGCGTCGATTCTGGATTATTTCAAGCATTCATCGGAAAAGAAAAATGAGAACAGTGATACTGAGATAGAGGCGTTGGAAATCGACGAACAAGCAACCTGCGAACAACCTTGTTCCTCTTCGGCTGCTGGCGATATAGATCGTGTCAACAGTGATTTTGAAGATTCGAGTGATCAAGACTGTGAAGTTGCCGAAGATCAAAACTTGAACTGTGCTAGCAGTGTCTCCGAACCACCGTGCAAACAGCGCAAACATGATTTTATGGACAGTTGGACGAAGAGTAGGCCTTGGCTTCGTTACGATAATGAAGCAAAAGTGATGTTCTGTGACTGGTGCTTACAAAGCAAAAAGAAGAATACGTTTACCAAGGGTTGTCGGAATTTTCGCACGTCAACGCTAGATCGTCACGTCAGTCTCCCTGACCACAAGGAAGCAGTACAAGACATTTCACTCAGAAAAGAATTCCAGTCTTCACATAAGACAGCTGTTGATCAGAAAACTGAATCGTTGACTAGTGCTTTGCATTGTGCGTACTGGATGGCAAAAGAAAACCTTCCCACATCTAAATACAGTGCTGTCTTGGACTTGCTTGACTTTGAAGTGTGGATGTGCAAAGCATGTCTGTTGGCAAGAATGCGTCATATCAATCCAGAGCAACTGCTGAGGAGTTTCAGGAGTGTATTTTTGAGGTGCTGGAGTCGGAGCTTCTTGACAAGGTCAGAAAAAGTCAGTTTTTCAGCATTCTTTGTGATGAAAGCACAGACATTTCCAATTCAAAGAAGTTGATTCTCTATGTGAGACTGATCGATCCAGACACCTTTGTTGCTTCAACTCACTTTCTTGGAAATATCACTGTTGAGGGGTCTTCTTGTACAGCAGAAGTGCTTTTCTTCTTCTTCTTCTTCTGCGTTCGATTGAAGCTGGATGCGTCAGACTTGTAAACCGGCCGCCATGATGAAACCCGCGGGCTTCTCCAGGGCAAAGGGGGCCCCAAAGCGCCCTTAACCCGCTCCCCCCGCCAGGGTTTTTGTCGTAGGCCCGCGTGCTAGGACACGCATAGGACAGTTCGGGTCGGGGGCCAGGCCCCCATGGGCCGGTCAGTAGGTATCTTTAGGGGTTAAAATGGGTCCAGCTGCAGGGGCCATCCTTCGAAGGGTTGTCCGGGGGCCTTTGGAGGGTGGGCGGGCAGCACCATCTCGCACCCACCTTCCTTCCCTACTAAAAAGGGTGGATGATTTTCCTCCCCTTTGGTTTGGGGGGCTAAATGCTCCATTTTTCGCCTGCCTTAAGAGCACACTTTTTTTTGCCCATGATCCCACAGGGACGGAATCCACTGAATGAATACAACGTTTTTGAAATTCTAGGGGAGCCCTTTATGTCGCTATGTTTTCTTTTTTGTGTTCAAAGTCCCTCAGCAGAGAACGGCCCGTCGGAAAAACAACCCTTTTTGGTGGGAGCCGGCCAAAAACCCTCACTGTGACTCTATTTCCCGCTCTGATGGGGGAATCTTTCCAGTAGGGGAAGGCCTTTGTCAATCTCCATTGGGGTTTCTGAAAAACCCCCTCCCCCATTCTTGCTGCCCTTTGAGGGGTCCTCTGTGAAGAGGGGGCCACCCCTGGTTGTTTGTGGGAACACTCCCTTTCCAAGCTTTTATTACTTTAGGGGCTTGCTCCACTTTAAAGCCAAACTTCTTATTTTGACATCCCAGGGGGCTATTCCTCAAAACCCCGAACATCCCATTTCACGGGGGAAGCAGGGGCAGGGCTTATTTCTGATCACTCTTAAATGGTTTAAACTTTTCCTTTAGCCTTTTTGGGGGTCCATCTTGGTTGCATGTTACAACGCTAACTTTTCACTGTGGATGAAAACCTTCTCCTCGCGTCGTCTTCGAGGGAATGTGGGCTAGTAAGCTTCTCCATGGCTTGGATTGGGGGTAGTCTTCATCCCACCCTGATGGGTCGCAATCCTGCATTTTTGCACTTTGTTCAGGCGACTGGTTTTGGCCTTGGATGCAGTGCCCATCAGAACTGCCATACTCCGGGGTTTGGGTCTGACGTACCCACGTACACCTTCTGCGGGATGCTGCGTTTGCGCCCCAGGATGTACCGCCAGCTTCTTCATGATGGCGACTTCCTGACTGCTTCGTTTTCAATGTTTTTGGAGTGGGGATTCCAGGTAACCCGCTTGTCCAGCTTGATGCCTAGGTATTTTGGGGTTGTCTTCTTGTTTCAGCTCTCTCCATTTATTTTCAGGCTGATGGTTTCTGGCAGTGGTGACAGCGGGGAAAAACTGTGGCCACTGTTTTGGTGGCTTGATTTCTACCCCAGTCAGAGGCCCATCTTCCGACGTGTTCCAGTGCTTCCTGCATCCTGTACTGGCTGTGGTTAAATGTTTTGCAGCACTCCAGCAGCAAAGTCGTCGGCGTGGAGAGCTCTGGAGATGTGCTTGGTGAGCTTTTCAGCGATGTCGTCAATGAAGATAGAAAGAGTGTAGGGGAAATGACTCCTCCTTGTGGACCCTTGTTTTAGAGTGATTCGATGGCTAATTTTCCCATCAAGTTGAACTCTTGCTGTGCGGTACTGGAGGAAGTTGCGTATCCAGCGGGACTATTCCCTTCCACTTTCTTGTTTAGCAGCTTCAGGAGCAGCCTCCTTCCAAACCTTGTCGAAGGCTTTGGTCAGGGCCCCCAAAGACGCGAGTACCTTTTTCTTCTCCTGAAAGGCGTTTTCGTCTTTTGGCGAGGTACACAAACTGGGCTTCCGTACTGTGGTTTTTCCTGTAAGCCGACTGTGTGTTGCTGACAGGTGTTTTCTTCCAGTTTTTTCAGCAGTCTTGTGTTTCACCATTCTTTCCATCAGCTTGCCCAACAACGAGGGCTGATTGGTCGGTAGCTGGATTTCTTTGGTTTGTCTTTCGTTTTTTTTGGGTGGGAGATGACTGCTTCTCTCCATCGGGCTGGGAGTTTCCCTGAGCTCCATGACTGGTTGATGATCAAAGAAGCTTCTGTTTTGCTGTGGTTCCAAGTCTCCTGATCATGTCATTGGTAACAAACCCTCTTTCCTGGGCTTTCTTTGCTTTAGTTTTTAATGGCTGCATTGAGTTCATCATGGAGAAGGCTGACATCATGGACGGTTGGGGGTTTTGGTGTTTCAGCTCTCCTGTTTCCTTCTGACTCCTGCACTCGGCATTGGGTATTGTTGCTTTGCTTTCCTCTTTGAAAAGTCTGCCAGATGTTGGCTGCTTTCCTCCCGCGTGGTGCGTAAACCGTTTTCCTCGATGGCGGTTTTGCTGTGTCCCGCTCTGGTGTCTTCATTCAGGCTTTTGTCAATTCCACAGTTTGCTGGTTCCTTCTCCATGTGAGGCTGCTGTCTTCTCGTTCCACTCTTTGGAGTTCACTTTTTTTTGGGCGGGTTGAAAGCTTCTTTGCGTGTTGTGCCTCACTGGGTTCCCTGGAGTGGGGTTTGCCATAGTTTCCCTGGCATTGTCCATTTCGTGTGAAGCTTTTTCCAGTGTGTCACTCCAGTATGCAGGAAATTGTCTTCTTTTGCCCCTTGGATTGCCTGCTTTGCTGTCTGAAGAATTGCATCAGTGAAATTCTGGACGTCTTGTTCAGGTCATTTCACAGAAAATGTTTCCTGTGTGGTGGTCAGCCTTTTCTGCAAAGAGGGTCCAGTTGGCTCGTTTGAAGTTCCAATTTGGGTTGCATGTTGCGCTCATACATCCTGGGCTGGAGATTTTGAAATGACGGGCAGGGGGTCGCTCCCTCCAACGGGGTGCCGACTTCTCTGGACGTGAGTTTGTGAATGTCCTCAGTAGCTACTGCCAGGACTGGTGTGGAGGGGGTTTTCCAAGCCTGGAGAAGCACGTTGGTTTGTCGCCCCGGGTTGATGATACTAGATTGTTTTCCATCACCATCCTCCACTTCCTCACCACGGGCATCCATTTCTTCATATCCCCAGCTTTGCGAGTGGCTGTTGAAGTCTCCAACCACCGGGTGCTGTAAGCTTCTAGCTCACGTTGTGTAGCGTAAGAGATGAGGTTGGGGGGCTGTAGCAGTTGGTATCCATAGTCTCCACTGGGCAAGACTTGACAGTCAGGTGTTCAGTTCTTGTCTTCTTGATCTGTTTGTCTCCACTCAGGAGGGAGTTTTCTGACAAGGGAATGATTCCCCCCTTGTGTCTGCTTCGCGGTCTTGCGAAATGTCTCGAAGCCTCTTACAAAGAAACGTCGATGATCTTTCAAGTGCGTTTCTTGGAGCAGATGAGTCGATTGTTTTTGCTTAGAAACTTTGCAGTTCTGGCTTTTTGTTCCCTAGTCCTTCTGCATTCCACTGAGCTACTGAAAGGGTGGTGGGAGGCTGGGTAGTCTGGCCAGTCGCTCTACTCTGCCTTCCCCGACCGTCAGGTTAACAGAGGCACCGGCCCGCTTTGGTGCCCCTTTTGAGGCAAGGGCCCCGGGCTCCGTCCCTCCCCGGTTGTCGCTGATAGGGACGAGCCATGACAATAAGGTAGTCGACGCATGACCATAATCGTTGATGCGTGTGTGCCCTAATTTATCCCCAGGACCTGCCCGTAGCTGACACACTCCGTCTCGGCAGGCTGGATGCTTTTGCCATTTAACCCATGGCTGGGTAGGCTTGGAGCAGTGTCGGGGCGATCCACACGCCGGGTGGGCCTTCATTTCAGTTCCTTCCTTTTGGTGGGGGCCTTACTCCTCCATCTGGACTGGTCTAGCCTGCGGCTTCCTTGATTGGAGGGGCCCGGGATCAGTTTTTGATATAGCGCCAGTATTCCGCTCCCTGCTGCTTTTAGTGAAAACAACCTGCCCATGTCCCCCTGAGGAAACACCCACATTAACGTGGGAGAAGGTGCGACTACGGTGTTCACCCTTTTCTTAATGGAAGAAAGGCTTCGCAGGTCGAAGTGCTTTTCATTTATCAAAATTTTTTCGATAAGGGATAGACTTGTCAGACGATAGGATTTGGAAGTGATGGGCTCATAATGCAGAAAGAAAGTGGGGTTGCTGCAAGTTTAAAGATTGTCCTCATCTTGTGAGCATTCCTCATGGTCACGATTGAACTTTGCACATCCAGGCTTCCAAGAAGGTGGGAAAATCTTCAAAGCTTGAAAACTTCCAAATTCTACAAATACTTTGCTAAATCTGCAAACAAAGTGTCGAACTCAAAGCAATTCGAAAGTTGGCGGGCAGTCCAGAACTCAAACTGAAGGGTCCATGAAATACACTGGTTGGCTTCTATTCCGTGGGGAGTTTTAAATTATAAAGACTTGTCACTATTTTTAAAAGAATGGGAAATCCAGAAAAAAGGGCTTCGAAGAAACTTTACAATTACAGATTTTTTGTTGCAATACAAGTGATGGCATCATTTCCCCACTTTTCGCAACTGTGCCCTTTGCTACAGAAATTGATTAGACATTTCAGCTCAAGCCTGCCCTCCGAACACTCTGTCCTCCATCCCAAAGACTGAAAAAAGAACACCACCAAGCAAGATGAAGGAGAAGCTGAAAAGACACAGTGGGGGAGAAAGTGACTGTGTCTTCAAGACTTGACTGCAATTTACAGAAGGACTCTTCAAAAAGGGAACTGATGACTCACCACTGAAAAAGCTTCCTCGATGGACCAATTTATCCAATTTCCGGGACTCCCAAAACATTGCGGATGCATTAAGTCTTGGGGGCCATTGACCTTTCGTCTTCACTGAAGTTGAAATTAAACACTGCCAAATAAGCAACTGATGACATTTGAAAGAGAAACTTGAAAAATGTCACCAGTTTCCCGCACTTTTTGATCCGCTTAAATGCTGCCAAGTGGAGTTTGTTTTAAAACTATTTTAACAGAAGATCCAAGGATAAAATGCCAGGGGCTTTGGCACTGGTGTTCCAGCATCACAGGATACCTTCCCCAGTCTGCTACCCCCGCACCATTGCTCTGTCATGCCCTACCATACACGACTGCGAAAAGGTTTAGTGAGCAGAAACCAGACAAAGAACAAGTGCGGAACCGCCTTGAGCCAACGCACTCTGCCAGGCCCGATGATGATAAGCTGAAGGGCCCAAGCTGAAAGTTGACTTCAGCAAAGCCCTCTCACTGGAAGAGTAAAAAGGATAGGAAGTTTTCCAAAAGGCCAAATGAAACCAAGTTTATTGTGGGCCATTCTGGGGTGGCCAATGTAGTTCATGTGACTTTTTTCCCGGGGTGTATAAGGGAGCTACATGTGTTAAGGTAAAAAAACTGTTTTTCTAGGACGGAAAAAACATTAACTTCGCATTGCAATGTTTCATGTCGTATGGGCTTTGGAGAAAAGGAGTGTGCAATGGGACATTATTTTTTCAAGAAAAGTGAACATTATGACGGATTATTTTTTCAAAAAAAGGAGTAAACATTGTTACAGAAAAAAGGAGTGCAGAAATTTTGCAAAGGTAAGAAACCTTTTTCATTGAAAAGTGATTTTAGTGAAAAGTTAATTTAAAATAAATATGTGTTCCTTTCAGCAACCCCCTTTTGGTTCCAGAATCCCCCCAAAAATTTTCAACAATGGGCAAAGCCCCCCAATTTTAGAAATTTCTAGATGCAACCCTTTCCTCACTTGAAAGCTTTTTTCTTGGTGGTGTCCCCAGTTTTTTTTATGTTTTGCCATTGTCTATCAGATCCCTCACACTCTAAAAGTTCTCTCGGTGGTGTCCGAGTTTCCCCATACATGCTCACTCTGTTGCTGGATTCAACTTTCCTTGCATACTCATTCTTTTGCTGGTTCCCCTTTTTATGTACTCACCTCTTTTCCTCGCTTTTCGCGGTTTTTGAGTCTGCAAAGTCACATTTCAAACGTGCTTCAGATCCGGGTTTTGATTTATGTCTGCTTGTTCCTAGGACCTCTGTTGTTGTGCCGGTCATCTCGTGGTTGACATTGTTTGTGAGGGCTTCAAGGTCTTCTCCTAAGGGAAGTAGAGTGGTGGATTTTCCTTCTGTGACCTCTGGTAATTGTTGATTAGTTGTGGAATATATTAAACATTTTTGAGAGGAAATTTGCATAAGGCTCAGGGACATTTATGCAGTTTACATTAACTCTCAACCTCCCCATGCCCCCCCCCCCCTCTCTCTCTCTCTCTCTCTCTCTCTCTCTCTTTCTCTGTCCATCTCTCGCACACACACACACACACACACACACACACAAAGTATGTGGTCATGGTGCTGAAAATAACTTCTTGCATTTATTATTTTAATGAATGAAAAATAACATTGGAAAACTGAATGATGGTATACATACGGCAACCCCCCCCCCCCCCCTCTCTCTCTCTCTCTCTGTTACACACACATGCACACACACACATACACACAGACACATATGCACACACATGCACACACATACATACACACAGACACATATGCACACACATGCACACACACACATACACACAGACACATATGCACACACATGCACACACATACATACACACAGACACATATGCACACACATGCACACACACACATACACACAGACACATATGCACACACATGCATGTGGTAAATACTTATTGCACCTATATTATGACTACTTGCTGTATATTTCACTAAAGAGTATTACCTGAATTCTCTCCAAGGGTGGTGGCCATGAATGTACTCGTCAACATGAAAATAGAAAATGAATAATGATTTGGTCAATCAGAATTTTTGTTTTTGGCTCTCTTTTTAAGTTAAGAAACTAAAGAAACGTTGAGAAAAGTTCACCCTCTGGCATCCTCAGGATCTGTGCCTCCCAGGCCTGTAGATTGCCAGCAGATCATTATGAAACTTTTTAGGTCATGTTTGTAGGGATAAAACTGCATTTGTATGGGACAAAATTCATGATTTCATTCATATACTTTTTCTTATTGAACACCAAATTAAAAAAAACAACAACTCCAGCTTCACTGGGGGCATACCGTCCCGTGTATCCCCACCATTTTTTTTTCAGTAAAAGTGGGAATTTCTGAATTTCATCCCTGTGAAACAAATCATCCCCTTTATTACCTGCTCCTGCCTGTGTCTGTGACGTTCCAGCTGTAACTCGCAACATGTGAGAAACAACAGTTATGTTGCAACGTTGTCTCACACCTTCAGATTTGATGTCAACTAAACAACCTGTACTGTGTGGTGATGACCATCTCACATTCACACCATTCCACCTGTCATTTGGCTCTGGAATCATTACACCATACTGCTGATGACTCTTCCTCATTAAAATCCTCCACTCAGTTACATAGTCTCCACTATGGTGCTTAACACTGGAGAGTGTTTTCAGTTTCAGTGCTTTTTCACCTAACCATAATGTGACTTCATCTAGGGCTTCCTGTCGCTGGTTTTCATATGGAATCCCTGGAACCCTGACTTGAGGGTTTCAGGGATTTCTCCGGAGGTTTGAAAGGGTCAGCAGAGTCAGCTGGGGCTGTCAGACATGGCCAGCTGTGCTGCATGCTGCCTTTCAGCAACCGGGGAGAAAGCGGGAAGTGGAAGCAGTTTCGGATGACATAGAAATGAAATGCTTACATTGGTTGACCAGGCTTGTTCAGATTTCAGGTGTTGTCGGCCGTGTAGGTGGTGAATGTGTCCCCCTGACTTTTGAACCCAACTTGTTGTGCTTGCTGTCAGTTCTTAGAGAGTTGGGATGTACATGTGCGTGTTAATGGTAGCCTTGTCATTGAATTATCTCAAGTTTCAACACCTTTTTTCTTGAGAAGGAATTCTGTCATTGAACTGTCGCCAGTGACGATGCGTTTTCTTCTCCCAGGCGGAGAAACACAAGGACGACTTGGCCTGCTTCATGATCACCTACCCTTCCACCCATGGTGTGTTTGAAGAGGACATCAGGTGGGTCTGCTTCATAAGGACTAATACATTATGATCACCTGTCCCCCCACCCATGGTGTGTTTGAAGAGGACATCAGGTAGGTATGCTATTCTCTACTTCATGACAAGGGCTAATACATTATGATCAGCTGTCCCCCCACCCATGGTGTGTTTGAAGAGGACATCAGGTAGGTGTGCTATTCTCTACTTCATGACAAGGCTAATACATTATGATCACCTATCCTTCCACCCAGGGTGTGTTTGAAGAGGACATCAGGTGGGTTTACTACTCTCCTTCATGACAAGGGCTAATACATTATGATCACCTATCCTTCCACCCAGGGTGTGTTTGAAGAGGACATCAGGTGGGTTTACTACTCTCCTTCATGACATGGGCTAATCCATTATGACCACATATCCTTCCACCCATGGTGTGTTTGAAGAGGACATCAGGTAGGTGTGCTATTCTCTACTTCATGACAAGGGCTAATATTATGATCATATCCTCCCACCCAGGGTGTGTTTGATGGGTGTGCTATTCTCTACTTCATGACAAGGGCTAATCCATTATGATCACTGTAGCGGTCAGTAGACGGACCAGCTAACCCTAGCATGGAAAAACAAATGTTCGAAAATCTATTGCATGTGTCCAGTTTGCATCATTTGTATGATTGCGTAAGCAAGTTTACATGTGTGTGGTAATATGATGCCTTCATCAAGCGTTGATAAATTTTGCATCATTTGTATGATTGTGTAAGCAAGTTTACATGTGTGTGGTGGTAATATGATGCCTTCACCAAGCGTGGATAAATTCTGCATCATTTGTATGATTGTGTAAGCAAGTTTACATGTGTGTGGTAATATGAAACCTTCACCAAGCGTGGATAAATTCTGCATCATTTGTATGATTGCGTAGGCAAGTTTACATGTGTGTGGTAATATGATGCCTTCACCAAGCGTGGATAAATTCTGCATCATTGCACTGATGCCAGACATAGAAATTAGGAAAGAAAAATAGTTTTACTGTTTCTTCTATTGAAATATCATAGAGTCTAGGCATTCAGTATACATTTTGAATTGTGTAAATATTAACTTGTATTAATCTGTTGCTAGGGATCGTTACCTAGCGACATAAACAAATCCAAGGCTAACCGGAATGTAGGTAACAACAGCACTTGTTCATGGTGGCTACTTGTGTAAGCATTGTTGATTCATGGCCTTAGGATTGGAGGTAATATAATGTAAATCTACCCCTCCACCCAGGGTGTGTTTGAAGAGGACATCAGGTGGGGGTGCTACTCTCTCCTTCATGACAAGGGCTAATCCATTATGATCACCTGTCCCCCCACCCAGTGTGTGTTTGAAGAGGACATCAGGTGGGTATGCTACTCTCTCCTTCATGACGAGGGCTAATCCATTATAATTGTGTGTCGGTGCATTTGAAAAACAGTATGCTTTGTTTTAGAAATCAGATACTGAAAGTGTGTCTTCTCCTTTTAACTTTGACTGGGTATGGTCAGACTCTAACTTTGACTGGGTATGGTCAGACTCTAACTTTGACTGGGTATGGTCAGACCCTCTGTAGAACTCCACAACTTGGCGTTGTGTGTGTGTGTTCTTGGAGTGTGTTTTTCAATTATGTTTCACCTTTTCCCAACATTTCTTTTGATTGCCCACTGTCAAAGATGTATGTCGCCCACAATTCATGCTGTTTCCTTGGCTTTATTGTGTGTTGCCCACAATTCATGCTGTTTCCTTGGCTTTATTGTGTGTCGCCCACAATTCATGCTGTTTCCTTGGCTTTATTGTGTGTCGCCCACAATTCATGCTGTTTCCTTGGCTTTATTGTGTGTCGCCCACAATTCATGCTGTTTCCTTGGCTTTATTGTGTGTCGCCCACAATTCATGCTGTTTCCTTGGCTTTATTGTGTGTCGCCCACAATTCATGCTGTTTCCTTGGCTTTATTGTGTGTCGCCCATAACTCATGCTGTTTCCTTGGCTTTATTGTGTGTCGCCCACAATTCATGCTGTTTCCTTGGCTTTATTGTGTGTCGCCCACAATTCATGCTGTTTCCTTGGCTTTATTGTGTGTCGCCCACAATTCATGCTGTTTCCTTGGCTTTATTGTGTGTCGCCCACAATTCATGCTGTTTCCTTGGCTTTATTGTGTGTCGCCCACAATTCATGCTGTTTCCTTGGCCGGTCAACAGGTTCCAAACAAATGCCTTATCTCTATTGGCCGGTCAACAGGTTCCAAACAAATGCCTTATCTCTATTGGCTGGTCAACAGGTTCCAAACAAATGCCTTATCTCTATTGGCTGGTCAACAGGTTCCAAACAAATGCCTTATCTCTATTGGCTGGTCAACAGGTTCCAAACAAATGCCTTATCTCTATTGGCTGGTCAACAGGTTCCAAACAAATGCCTTATCTCTATTGGCTGGTCAACAGGTTCCAAACAAATGCCTTATCTCTATTGGCTGGTCAACAGGTTCCAAAAATGATGATAATAAAATTGGTAGAGCAGCGAGTTATCCTCGCTTCGATTCCCAGATAGGCAGCAAGTGTGTTCACCACAAGTGAATTCAGTTCTTTGTGCGACTTTAACTAGTTTCATTTTCTCTTTTTCTTGGGTGAAGGAACACACCCATGTCTTCCAACGACTGCTGGATTTTTGTTCAGAAGCAGTGGATTCTCACAAACACTTGTTTAAGCTTGCCTTTGTTTTTATGATGCACCTTAAGTGATGATATGGGTTGCCCACAGCTCAGACTCAATGGGCAGCTGTATGCGATTACTGCTCTTTCAAGCATGGTCTTCCATGACTTGATTCATGAGGAATGGTTAGTTTAAATGGTGAAACTGATTTTTCTTTCCCTTCCAGTGCACATACTCCCAGACTGTCTGACAGATAGCTGTACCTGAAATTTCACTGGAAAATTTGAAATAGTTCATGAGATCTGATATTGTATTTCTGGGTTGTGGGCGACCCAGGAAGCATAGTACATTAGAAATAGAAAAGAAAAAGCAAAATGAAGAAAGCTCCTGGAGAAGTTGTTTCCTTGCTGTTTTGTGTGTCCACCTGACGGCAGACCAGGAAAGTGGCGTGTTTCTGTTGTCTGTAATGATGTCGGTTCTGCAGGGGTTGTGCATGGAGAGGGCAGTATATTGGTCGGGTGTTGACCTGTCGTCTGCCTGTTTCAGGGAGCTGTGTGACATGGTGCATCACTATGGAGGACAGGTGTATCTGGACGGGGCCAACATGAATGCACAGGTAGAACCATTGACCGGCTTGCCAGTGATATTTTAAGGTCTCTGCATAGGAAAGGATCAGTTGTGAACATGGTATTACACCTACAGACATTTTCATTTTGAATGCAACAGTCAAACTTGCAAATGTTTTATAAACAAAACAAAACAAAAAAACTGCAACAGAATTGATAAATTTCGTCCTAAAATACAATCATAGCTGACCTTGTTACTTTTTGTATTTTCATATTTTAGTACATTTTCAAAAAATTATGTAAATAAACACATGAAATAAAACAGAAAAGTGGTACATAATGTAACTCTGAAATGACGAGACAGATAAGATAATGTTGTTTATAGCCCAATAAGATAATGTTGCTTTTAGCCCAAGAAAACAATGTTGCTTATAGCCCAATAAGATATTGTTGCTTAAAGCCCAATAAGATAATGTTGCTTATAGCCTAATAAGATAATGTTGCTTATAGCCTAATAAGATAATTTTGCTTATAGCCCAACTGAATGCAGAAGGCCAAATCAGGGCTGTCACTTTTTTTAAAGTCAACTCTCAAGTCTGATTTCTTTTTTTTTTTAAAGAAGAAAAAAGTAAAAGCATGGACACACAACCCATCAGGGTTCAGGAGTCAGTGTCTGCAGAACTGATGTGGCCTGGCTTCATTGCATGTCTGAAGAGTTCTTCAGGGTCAGTGTGGGTAGTCGACTCGACCACATGGCATTCTTCAATTTCACAGAAATGTTCCCGTTCACTTTCCACGCGATCATTGAGTGTCCCACAGCTTGCCTCAATAGTTGGCTCCAAGCCTTCCTTGGTCGTCTTCATCCCCATGGTGTCTGTGAAGATATCCAACTTCTTCATCATACAGTCATTGGCCATTTCCTTCCGCTGTTCTGGAATATAAAAAAAACTCTGAGATTCCATTTTCAGGAGCATGGCTGCAAGTCGTTCTGCTCTTCCTTGCCGTCTCAGATGGATATCTGGATGCCAAACTTCCAGGGGTTTTTCCCCTTCCTCACCTCGCCCTCCGTTTCTTTGCTGGACATTCAACGCTTACAAAGCAACTTTCAGTTTATGCAAATCCTTTAAAAAAAACTTTGTGATTTAGACTTCTTATTTCACCCCTCATCTTCTCTATGTCTGCCTAGGTTGATAGGTATGTGAGTCTTTCATGTACAAAGTCAGCATCCTACTGCAGTTGTTTGCTCATATTATTTAAAGCTTCTGGGAAAGCTATCTTCACTTTCAGTCATATTCTCAAACACATTAGGCTTCTTATCTTTTGACTTTGAAGTTGGGCTTATGATTGCGCCATTGTCGTCAGATATGGGAAAATGCACTCATTTTCGTCTAAACCAGGTGCAAATGTTGATCATATTATCAACAAGTAAACAAAAGTTCCACCAAACACAATAATCGTTGATCATGTTATCAACAAGTAAACAAAAGTTCCACCAAACACAATAATCGTTGATCATATTATCAACCAGTGAACAAAAGTTCCACCAAACACAATAATCGTTGATCATATTATCAACCAGTAAACAAAAGTTCCACAAAACACAATAATCGTTGATCATATTATCGGGAAGTAAACAAAAGTTCCACAGAACACAATAATCATTGATCATATCAACAAGTAAACAAAAGTTCCACAAAACACAATAATCATTGATCATATCATCAACAAGTAAACAAAAGTTCCACAAAACACAATAATCATTGATCATATCATCAACAAGTAAACAAAAGTTCCACCAAACACAATAATCGTTGATCATATCATCAACAAGTAAACAAAGGTTCCACAGAACACAATAATCCCATCCAACATGTAATCCTCATCTGAGCACATGATTTACACAAAAATCCACGCAGAGCCTGTACCCACAATACACCACTGTTCTGACGCAGCCATGTCGCAGCACTGTTGACATGCTATGGACGCAACTTCTCTGCCTCTGAGAGTTGGTTTAACTTTAGACTTGTGCAAAAATCATTTCAACAGGTCAGTCACAATGTTTGCTAGTCACATGTCTGCTAAGCAGCATACTGGCAGCCGATGGTCTGGCAAAAGAAACTATCGTGTGGCGAACTGCAACAGGACAAACGCTCTCATGGAGGCCAGAGGAAGCGTTTCAAAGACAGCCTCAAATCCTCCCTGAAGGCCTTCAACATCAGCCACACAACATGGGACAGACTGCCCAGGACAGAAATGGGTGGCGATCAGCTGTCCGCAAAGGTGCAGAGACCTGTGAAAGCAACAGAATTGCTGCAGCTGAGCAGCGCAGGATGATCAGGAAGACCAGTGTCAACAGATCTCCAGCTGCTGCCACCATCCCCTGTCCGTACTGTGATAGGTCTTTCCGGGTGCAGATCGGCCTGACCAGCCATCTATGCACTCGCCCCCGATCCCAGGATGACTAGATGGTCTTCGTCGTGTCGACAGACATCAAACAACAAGCGGCATACTATTATGGTGGATGAATACTTTGATAGACCATTTCCTCAGGAGAGTGAATGTGTGCAGCTCTGGTGAACGATCACTCCCATGCTGACGGAACTGCTTTGTGTTGTGTCACCAGGTGGGGATATGTCGACCAGGTGACTATGGATCTGACGTTTCTCACCTCAACCTGCACAAGACTTTCTGCATTCCACACGGAGGGGGTGGTCCGGGAGCAGGACCTATTGGAGTGTGAGTCTTCTCCTTGTTTGTCCCGGCGCCTACACGATGCACACGTGACTGACGGTGTCGTGGTGCTGCAGTGTACTGTTGCATAACTTTAGTATTTCTGAGTCAGAGTCAGGTTGCTCTTGCTGAAGAGATTGTGTCCTTATAGTACAGAGGGATCCACCCCCACCCACCCTTTATTTTAATTCAATGTTTTGTGCCTCTCTGTCAAAGTGGACTTTACAGAAATATGTCCAGGGCTAACTCCCGTGCGGCTGTGGCTCCAGGTAGATGTGCTTGGTGCATGCTGCCACAAAACTCCATAGGTCATCTCCTCTGATACACTTTCAGGTCACCTTAAGGTCTAGAAGTGGAGAAGGGGAGAAAAAAAATGCCCTGTACCAAGCTCAAATATTTCATTCATTCAGCACTTTCTTCCTTCTCAGGTGACTGTTTCATTTATTCAACACTCTGTGTGTGTGGTGTTGTTGTTGGTGGTGGTGGTGTAGTTATATTGCTGTGAACAACTAGGGATTTTTTGTTTAATAAACTAAAGATGCTGACTTTTTTGTTGTTGGGTTTTTTGTTGTTTTTGTTTTGTTTTCATTATTTGCAAAAGACAAACATCAGACAGAAAATACTGAGTCTTTTTTGTTATAATTAGACTAAGGACACGTGAGTATTTTTGTTATCAGTGAACTAAAAATTTGTCCTTTTTGTTATATAGAAATGGCACACAGTAGGCTAAAGTATGTCAAGTTGTTTTATTGTTGTTTTTATATGGCAGTGTTCTCAAAAGGCTAAAGATATTACGCAATTTTTCTGTCATAGTTATCATAATATGAAAATGGCACATTTTAGGCTTAAGATACCAAGTCATTTTTGCTATCATTATACATGTCAGGTTAAAGATAGTGAGTCTTTTTCTGGTATCATTATATGAAAACAACTTACAATAGGCTAAAGAAATTAAGTATTTCATCTCATACTTGTCAAAACAAGTCCCTAATTCTGTATTTCTTATTACCAGTATATCAAAATAGTGTACATTAGACAAAAGATACTCAGGGTACCAGCCGCCGTTGCGAAGTGGTTAGCGTCGCGGACTCCCGACTGGGAGGTCGTGGGTTCGAATCCCGTCAGAGTCATGTGGTTTTTCTGCTCCGACCGGCTCCTACCCAGAGTTGAGTTTGCTGCGGACTCAGTTGGGAAGACTGGGACCACACAGTCAAGTTTCATCCACTTAATGGATGTGTTTCTGAGAGTGTTGCTCAAATTTCATGACCAACACTGCAGGTGCCTGTATCTCTCGGGCCTGGTTGACGCCGGGATATATTATGAAAGGAAGCGTAGAGAACAGCCCTGTCATGTAGTCTCACACCAAAATGGAAATTCGTAGCATCATCTTAATCATCCTCATTCTCATCGATCAGCATAAGAAAAAATGGTCTCAAATTCTGTGGCCCTTCATGCCCTGCTCTCATGGTGACCTCAATTTCTATGTTCCTCTCCATGTCTGTGGCCTTGGTTTGGTTCCGTCGGGTCACAGGTATCGGCGAGTCCATGGGGGCTGTCGTTGGACGGACATGGTGGCGCCCTCCGGCGGGAGAGCTCGCTCACGCCGGCTCCGCGACTAAGCAATTATTGTCGTCAGTAGGGGGCTTAGTAGGTGGTGTCCTGCGTATGTTAGATCAGAACAGGCACCACTGAACACCACCGAAGTGACTCGGCAGCAGTTTTAAATGTCTCCTCCGGTGGTTGCCTCTTGACGACTTGATATTGGCTGCTCCCTATGGATTGCCGGTGCCGGGGCTGCGGCGGGGCCGACCGGGCTGTGGCTGTGGACGGGGTGTCGGAATGAGCGGCGTGGGTGCACTGCCTCTGAGGTGGTACAGAGGTGGGACAGCAAAAAAAAAAAAAAAAAAAAAAAAAAGATACTCAGGGTATCTTTTGTTATCACTGAATAAAAATGTTTGTTTTAATATCATGAAATAAAAATGTTGTACATTAGACTGAAAATACTGAGTCTTTGTTGTTCTTGTTGTTGGGATACTTTAATTTCTAATTCACATTGTTGCTGGAAAAATATTTTAATGAAATAAGTCTCAAATTCTGTAGCCCTTATGCCCTGCTCTCGTGGTGACCTCTGTTCGATGCTCTCTCCATGTCTTGTGGCCTTGGATTCATGGGAGCTGTTGTTGGACGGATAATGGTGGGCATCCTCTGAAGGGAGAGCTCCCTATGCCGGCTCTGCGACTGTGCGAGTATGTCGTCAGTTGGT
Organism: Conus ventricosus; assembly: GCA_018398815.1. Taxonomy (NCBI): domain Eukaryota; kingdom Metazoa; phylum Mollusca; class Gastropoda; order Neogastropoda; family Conidae; genus Conus; species Conus ventricosus. The sequence continues at coordinate 19,676,811 of CM031606.1, forward strand.
AGTGTCCTGTGACTGTGCGAGTATTGTCGTCAGTTGGTAGTGGTCCTGTATATGTTGGATCAGCACAGGTACCACCGAACACAGCTAAAGGTGTATCAGCAGCAGTGCGGTGTCTCCTCTGGTTGGTTGCCTCCTGACGACTTGATTTGACATTTTCCTGTGGAATGGCAGTGCGTAGCTGCGGCAGGCCTGGGCTGTGGTCATGGACAGGCGTGGTCATGGATTGGCTTGTGGTCATGGACTGGCTGTGGTCATGGACTGGCTGGCTGTGGTCATGGACTGGCTGTGGTCATGGACTGGCTGTGGTCATGGACTGGCTGTGGTCAGGCTGTGGTCATGGACTGGCTGTGGTCATGGACTGGCTGTGGTCATGGACTGGCTGTGGTCAGGCTGTGGTCATGGACTGGCTGTGGACAGGCTGTGGTCATGGACTGCTGTGGTCATGGACTGGCTGTGGTCAGGCTGTGGTCATGGACTGGCTGTGGTCAGGCTGTGGTCATGGACAGGCTGTGGTCATGGACAGGCTGTGGTCATGGACTGGCTATGGCATGGACAGGCTGTGGTCATGGACGTGCTGTGGTCATGGACTGGCTGTGGTCATGGGACTGGCTGTGGTCAGGCTGTGGTCATGGACAGGCTGTGGTCATGGACTGGCTATGGTCATGGACAGGCTGTGGTCATGGACTGGCTGTGGTCAGGCTGTGTGGTCATGGACTGGCTGTGGTCATGGACTGGCTGTGGTCAGGCTGTGGTCATGGACAGGCTGTGGTCATGGACTGGCTGTGGTCATGGACTGGCTGTGGTCATGGACTGGCTGTGGACAGGCTGTGGTCATGGACTGGCTGTGGTCAGGCTGTGGTCATGGACAGGCTGTGGTCATGGACTGGCTGTGGTCGTGGACTGGCTGTGGTCATGGACTGGCTGTGGTCATGGACTGGCTGTGGTCAGGCTGTGGTCATGGACTGGCTGTGGTCATGGACAGGCTGTGGTCATGGACTGGCTGTGGCTGTGGTCATGGACAGGCTGTGGTCATGGACTGGCTGTGGTCATGGACTGGCTGTGGTCAGGCTGTGGTCATGGACTGGCTGTGGTCATGGACTGGCTATGGTCATGGACTGGCTGTGGTCATGGACAGGCTGTGGTCATGGACTGGCTTGTGGTCAGGCTGTGGTCATGGACTGGCTGTGGTCATGGACTGCTATGGTCATGGACTGGCTGTGGTCATGGACAGGCTGTGGTCATGGACTGGCTGTGGTCAGGCTGTGGTTCATGGACTGGCTGTGGTCATGGACAGGCTGTGGTCATGGACAGGCTGTGGTCATGGACTGGCTGTGGTCAGGCTGTTGGTCATGGACGGCTGTGGTCATGGACTGGCTTATGGTCATGGACTGGCTGTGGTCATGGACTGGCTGTGGTCATGGACTGGCTGTGGTCAGGCTGTGGTCATGGACTGGCTGTGGTCATGGACTGGCTGTGGTCAGGCTGTGGTCATGGACTGGCTGTGGACATGGACTGGCTGTGGCCATGGACAGGCGGGTCAGGATGAGTGACGTGGCTGGGGCAGGCCTGGCTGTGGTCATGGACTGGCTGCGGCAGGCCTGGCTGTGGTCATGGACAGGCTGTGGTCATGGACTGGCTTGGCATGGACTGGCTGTGGTCATGGCCTGGCTGTGTTCATGGCCTGGCTGTGGTCATGGACTGGCTGTGGTCATGGACTGGCTGCGGCAGGCCTGGCTGTGGTCATGGACTGGCTGTGGTCATGGCCTGGCGTGGTCATGGCCTGGCTGTGGTCATGGACTGGCTGTGGTCATGGACTGGCTGCGGCAGGCCTGGCTGTGGTCATGGACTGGCTGTGGTCATGGACTGGCTGCGGCAGGCCTGGCTGTGGTCATGGACAGGCTGTGGTCATGGACTGGCTGTGGTCATGGACTGGCTGTGGTCATGGACTGGCTGCGGCAGGCCTGGCTGTGGTCATGGACAGGCTGTGGTCATGGACTGGCTGTGGTCATGGACTGGCTGTGGCAGGCCTGGCTGTGGTCATGGACTGGCTGTGGTCATGGACTGGCTGTGGTCATGGACAGGCGGGTCAGGATGAGTGACGTGGCTGGGGCAGGCCTGGCTGTGGTCATGGACTGGCTGCGGTCATGGACTGGCTGCGGTCATGGACTGGCTGTGGTCATGGACTGGCTGTGGTCATCAATGGACAGGGGGTCAGGATGAGTGACGTGCATGCAGTGCCACAAGGTTGCACAGAAAATGGGACAGGAAGACAGAAACAAAACAAAACAAAGAACCCAGCATCATAGGATGGATTTCTCATTACATGAATGGAACTGGTACCAGTGTCATTGCACATAATTGTAGAAGTAAAGTATCAGTATTTTAATGGGATGTAATGTTGGTGTGGAGACAAAGAATAAGCCTCCATTTTTTTTAATAGTTTCATGGGTCATACAGGAATGGAAGATGAAAGCATCTGACTGTTGGTTGTTTAGGCCTAGAAAGGGGGGAAAAAACAGGTCTCCATGCCATTTATTCTTTAATTTTACTCGCTATTGGAAGCTGTGAAAGTCACCAGTGTGTTCTAAAGTGTTAGAAATTTAATCAAAATGATTTTTCACAGGAAGAAGCACTTAAGGCCCTTCCTGCCCTCCCACCCCGTGGTTCCTCCCATCGGTACCTTCGGTCCTGGGACGGCGTCGTTTGGCAGCGTGTCATCGGCTCCGTTTGGCTCCAGCTCCATCCTGCCCATCTCCTGGGGCTACATCAAGATGATGGGTGCCAAAGGTCTGCGTCAGGCGTCCCAGGTGGCCATCCTCAATGCCAACTACATGAGTCGACGACTCCACGGCTACTACAACACTCTCTTCACTAACGCCGATGGTCAGTGGGGCATGACCCAGTAGAACCTGTGTTCACCCCTGTGTACAACTTCCTCCTCACCATAGCGACCTAGGATCGGGATGGACTAGTTCGCTTCCTCTGCAAAACTATGTTTGACCACTGTTGAAGAACACCCCATCCATTCCCCACCCCTTTCCAAACCAGTGATCAGCAGTCTATAAATAATTTGGGGGGGGGGGGGGGGGGGGGGGGAGAGACGATTCCAGATCATTGAGAAAAAAAAAGTGTCTGCATCCATCTCTGAATATAATTCTTTGCATACCTGACATCACCACATCTCGGCCCCCTCCCTCTTCTTTTGACTACTAACTAACAGTTACTGTGACCATTTTTTCCCCGACTGAACATCTTAATGATGCTAACAAACACTTTTCTTTAATTCTTTAATTGTAAGGAGCATGACATTAGGATCTGTGAGGGGTGGTCAGATTGGGAATTCGATCATTCTTCAGTGCGCTGTGTGGTACAGGCATTAGTTTCATGAGCTGTTGGTCATTCTAGGTCCCTGTAACGAAACCCTCTCTGTTAAGATTGAAATGTCCTGAATTTTGAAGATTGCTATGGAGAGGCTTCACCATAGTAATGAAAAGTACGATAAGAGTACTGAATAATTTTTACAAAGCCCAGTCCTGTGGAAAGTATGGAGGCTGAACAAGTAGTGCAAATGGAACAAACTAAGAGTACAGCCTTTCAGTGGACGCTATTCCTAGAACAACAGTATCTCACAGTCTTTGTCTTCACGCTTTGTTTGCTTGTCAGTGAAAACCATGTGCTGAAGGATTTTTCTCGTACCTTTTTTCAAACAAATACCATACCATCACTTGGCTTGGAATATTGCAATATCATCAGGATCAACCAAAAAAAAAAAAAAAAAAGGAAAGAAAAAAAAAATTGGAGAGCAGGGAACTAGCCTTTTCTCCATTCCGAGTTAGCCAGCAAGAGTGATTGCCCTTAGATCACCTCATCAGAACCTTGTAACTAGCTCAGTTTTCTCCTTTTCCTTGGTGGAGGAAGACGTCTCTGTTTTGCCCCTGATTCAAGCTTGCCTTTGTTCCTGAAGGGGAAGCTTCCTTTTCCTTGGTGGAGGAAGACGTCCCTGTTTTGCCCCCCGATTCAAGCTTGCCTTTGTTCCTGAAGGGCTGGCTTCCTTTTCCTTGGTGGAGGAAGACGTCTCTGTTTTTCCCCCGATTCAAGCTTGCCTTTGTTCCTGAAGGGCTAGCTTCCTTTTCCTTGGTGGAGGAAGACGTCTCTGTTTTTCCCCCGATTGAAGCTTGCCTTTGTTCCTGAAGGGCTAGCTTCCTTTTCCTTGGTGGAGGCAGACGTCTCTGTTTTTCCCCCGATTCAAGCTTGCCTTTGTTCCTGAAGGGCTAGCTTCCTTTTCCTTGGTGAAGGAAGACGTCTCTGTTTTTCCCCGATTCAAACTTGCCTTTGTTCCTGAAGGGCTAGCTTCCTTTTCCTTGGTGGAGGCAGACGTCTCTGTTTTTCCCCCGATTCAAGCTTGCCTTTGTTCCTGAAGGGCTAGCTTCCTTTTCCTTGGTGGAGGCAGACGTCTCTGTTTTTCCCCCGATTCAAGCTTGCCTTTGTTCCTGAAGGGCTAGCTTCCTTTTCCTTGGTGAGGAAGACGTCTCTGTTTTTCCCCCGATTCAAGCTTGCCTTTGTTCCTGAAGGGCTAGCTTCCTTTTCCTTGGTGGAGGAAGACGTCTCCGTTTTTCCCCCGATGCAAGCTTGCCTTTGTTCCTGAAGGGGAGGCTTCCTTTTCCTTGGTGGAGGAAGATGTCTCCGTTTTGTCCTTTTCCTTGGTGGAGGAAGACGTCTCTGTTTTTCCCCCCGATTCAAGCTTGCCTTTGTTCCTGAAGGGGAAGTTTCCTTTTCCTTGGTGGAGGAAGACGTCTCTGTTTTTCCCCCGATTGAAGCTTGCCTTTGTTCCTGAAGGGCTAGCTACCTTTTCCTTGGTGGAGGAAGACGTCTCTGTTTTTCCCCCGATTCAAGCTTGCCTTTGTTCCTGAAGGGGAGGCTTCCTTTTCCTTGGTGGAGGAAGACGTCTCCGTTTTTCCCCCGATGCAAGCTTGCGTTTGTTCCTGAAGGGCTAGCTTCCTTTTCTTTGGTGGAGGAAGACGTCTCTGTTTTTCCCCCGATTCAAGCTTGCCTTTGTTCCTGAAGGGGAGGCTTCCTTTTCCTTGGTGGAGGAAGACATCTCTGTTTGTCCTTTTCCTTGGTGGAGGAAGATGTCTCTGTTTTTCCCCGATTCAAGCTTGCCTTTGTTCCTGAAGGGGAAGCTTCCTTTTCCTTGGTGGAGTAAGACGTCTCTGTTTTTCCCCCGATTCAAGCTTGCCTTTGTTCCTGAAGGGCTAGCTTCCTTTTCCTCAGCTTCTCAGGACAGAATTTTGGCTGATAATTCCTGCCAATTATGTTCGATACCACCTCTCTTGAACAGTTGTCCCCGTCTTCTTTCAGCTTGGTGTCCTCCTCATTGTCCTCAAAACCCACTGTTACCACAACGGCCTCACACGTCTGTTCTCCTTGCCACAAGTGGTGCCTTTGTGCCAGTACATATGAGACCTGCGTCTCCTGTACTCAATGTTCCCCGTTTTTACCTTGTAACTCATGTGAGGATGGGACTGCAAGACATAGTGTTCAGGTCATGAATTCAATATTCAGGTTAACCTGCATAATGGTCTGCCAGGTTAACCTGCATAATGGTCTACCAGTTTTTGTAAGAGTCTTGTCGTCTTCTCCCAGCCACACCCACAAGGGTACCGAGATTTGTGGAGATGGACCAGTGTCTCCCCTCTGCCCGTCCTAGTTGTTGCCAAACTTGAGAAATTCTTTGTCTTTGACATGTGCTTATTTCTTGTCACATTGTGCCTTTATTTGAGAGAGAGCAGGGACGAAGCCTTTTTGCCTCTAGATTAAGCATGGAGACCATTGTGTACGGTCCTTAGTGGCCACTGACGCCGAGTTCTAGGTTTAAGGAACGGTACAGAGACATTGTCTTTTAGGATCAGTGTTTCCTTAATAAGAGTGCGATTCCAAACATCCTTTTCGATGTTGTAGCATTTATTTGGACAGGAAAGTGAGAGGAAAAGGAATTTCCCGGCTAAAAGTAGCTTTACTAAAAACCTTACCTGTCCAAACACTGGGACACCCTCCCAACTGTCCGATTTGCAGGGAAAAGGTACAAAGACAGAGCTAGTTCCAGATATACACCATATATAACATACTGTGTTTTGGCGAGGTGAACTCACTAGGGGTGATCACTCTTCTGGCTAATGGGAAAGGAAGCAAGGTTAGCAGCCTGCACTTCAGTTTTGTTTCGTGGTGGATTCTGATGATCTGGTGATGTTCCATACCAAGTGGGGACAAGATTTGGACACGTACCAGCCGCCGTGGCGAAGTGGTTAGCGTCGCGGACTCCCGGCTGGGAGGTCGTGGGTTCGAATCCCATCAGAGTCATGTGGGTTTTTCTGCCCCGACCGGCTCCTACCCAGAGTTGAGTTTGCTGCGGACTTGGTTGGGAAGACTGGGACCACACAGTCGAGTTTCATCCACTTAATGGATGCGTTTCTGAGAGTGTTGCTCAGATTTCCTGACCAACACCGCAGGTGCCTGTATCTCTCAGGCCTGGTTGACGCTGGGATATATTATGAAAGTAAGCGTAGAGTAAAGCCTTGTCATGTAGTCTCAGACCGAAATGGAAATCCATAGCATCATCTTAATCATCCTCATTCTCATCGATCAACATGAAAAAAAATGTCTCAAATTCTGTGGCCCTTCATGTCCTGCTCTCATGGTGACCTCAATTTCGATGTCCTCTCCACGTCTGTGGTCTTGGTTTGGTTCCGTCGGGGTCACCGGTATCGGCGAGTCCATGGGGCTGTCGTTGGACGGACGTGGCGGCGCCCTCCGGAGGGAGAGCTCACTCACGCCGGCTCCGCGACTAAGCAGTTATTGTCGTCAGTAGGGGGCTTAGTAGTTGGTGTCCTGCATATGTTAGATCAGAACAGGCGCCACTGAACACCACCGAAGTGACTCAGCAGCAGTGCAGTGTCTCCTCAGGTGGGTTGCCTCTTGATGACTTGACATTGACTGCTCCCTGTGGATTGCTGGTGCTGGGGCTGCGGCGGGGCCAACCGGGCTGTGGCTGTGTATGGGGTGTCGGAATGAGCAGCGTGGGTGCACTGCCTCTGAGGTACTGCAGAGGCTGGGACAGCAAAAAAAAAAAAAAAGATTTGGACACGTAAATATTTTGTAAAAACTGCATTAAGGGGTAAACTTTCTTCCTGGAAGTAGTGATCTAAAGGGTTTCACCATTTTGCTTTTCATCAGCATTGATAGTGTGGGAGATGCAGAACATTGTGACACTATTGTTTTCACTTGCACCACCTGACAGCTTTAGATAGTGTAATTGTACTCATCAGTAAATTGCTTGGGTTATTGATCATACCACACTAATTCAATATGCATATATGAGTTTATTCAGGGCTTAAAACGTTCCGCGTCTGAGCGGATTTCCGCGATTTCGGTTTGTCAAAAAAAAAAAAAAAAAAAAAAAAAAAAAAAAAAAACGAAAGGAGCAAGGCATCCGTGATCGGCTTGCAAGTTATAGCCCTGATTTTTCTTGGACAAAGCTTCCGGCCAGACTTCTGGAAAAAACAAAATGGCGGAGCGCGAAGACATTGTTCATGCGGGTCAATCTTTTGACGACGGTGCAATTAAAAACAAGTGGAAATGGGAGTGGACACTTCAGAAAGTTGACGAAGAAGTCATTGGAGACTTTCTTCGCAAAGTTGCTGCACCAGGTTTAGCTTGGTGCAAACTGTGCTCAAGGGAAGTGTGTTACGGTGGTCGCGGGAAGAAAGCTCTCGAGGATCACATTCGTATCAGCGAAGCACGCGTCGAACGTCAAGGCACTGAGTGGAACTACAACTCTGCCAGGTTTGTTTGCAACATTTTAGTGTTTTTTTTCCCAGCCCTCCCTCCCCCCCCCCCCCCCCCCCCCCCCCCTCCATTGCCTTTTTTTTCTGCATGAAGGAAACTCAAGATATCTCTCTCTCTCTCTCTCTCTCTCTCTCTCTCTCTCTCTCTCTCTCTCTGTCTGTGCTTGTCATTGCCATGTCTATATTAATTTTCTTGTTTCTTTTTTATCCATTCTATTTACTTTTTTTTAAAAATCTGATTGTGCTTTATGTAGATTAGCAAGGACAGATTAGATTGTAAGACTAGGCAATGCCTAAAATCTCCATCCTTGATTAAGGAACGTTTTGAATCTGAATGTAGTGAATCTGAATTTCTCTCTCTCTTTTGTAAGTCTTACTAGTCTTAGTCTTATTCTCTCTTCACCCTTCCATCCAACTCAATTTGTACCATCCTTTTTTAAGTAGTGGGGATATACATCATATACAACCCCCCCCCCCCCCCCCCAAAAAAAAAAAAAAAAAAAAAAAGTTAAAAAGGAAAGGAAGTTTGCATGGGACACATGTCATATATTGATGCAGTTGTTTATTTCTTCTGTCTTCTTTGCATTAGTAATAACCTGTGATTTTTAAAAGTTATTTGTTCGCAGGTCCATGTCTATGTTGTAGGGATTACTTTTAATGACTAAATAAGTTACCTCTTAAGTCAACTTATTTTCTTTTGATTCCCTCCTGTCCCCACCCCACCCCTGTTTTCCCTTTCTCCTCCCCCCTCTCCCTTTAACAGGGTTTTAACTTAGCTTGTGAAATCATTTACAGGTCAGCCTTTGGAAAAAGAGCACTATGGACTACAACCAGTGCTTCAAGTCCATGCACGAAACGAAGACAAGCTGTCACCACTGACTCCTCTTGCAGACAGGACTGAAAATGCTGAAGCAATGGTATGACAAAGAATGGCAAAAATACTTACAGATTTACACAGGCACGAAAACACACATACACACACACACACACACACACACACACACACACACACACACACACACACACACACAGTTTCGGGGAAAATTGAAAAGGATTAAAAAAAAAGAAAGAATAGAAAAGCGCAAATAACATGGGGAAAATATTTTCAGATATGTTTACACATGGTATAGCCGGTACACACGCGTACACACACACAACACACACACACACACACACACACAAGTACACACACACACACACACGCACACGTATACACACACACACACACACACACACACACACACACACACACACACACATTACAAATACACAAATCCCCTCTCTCTCTCTCTCTCTCTCTCTCTCTCTCTCTCTCTCTCTTTCTCTCAAGTGAGTTCAGTATAATACTAATGCACAGTCATGCAACAGCATATTTAACAGATATAGGGGTCATTCTCTCGAAACGTATACCACGCGGGGGTGGCCGATGTCAAAGCCTCGTACAAATTTAATTAAACAATGTTTAAATTGCACCTAATGCATTCCAATTAGCAACTGCATTGTATAACCTGCATGAGCAGTGTTGGCTTCTTATCTGTCCTCGTTTATTTTTTCCCGATCATTTTGTGTCAAATTTGGGGGGGTTCGTAAGCAGCCATTTTGTGACATCGAAAAACCCGATCTCACAAACAACATAATATCAATCTGGCCAGCGAAAGTAAGACGGTATAAACTATGTTAATGGATAAAAGCATAGTATATTTTGCATTTGAAAAGATATCGGGCCTCATCACCTTTGTACTTAGGAGAAAACGACAAAAATGTGAACCGGTCTCGAGCGTATCGCATGGTGTCCGATTCCATTCAGGCAAAACAAACTGGCGGAGCGATATATGCAAATGTATTTAGCTACCAAACCAAAATGGTTTAGAGAGTTTAATTCTTTTGCAGCGAATATTCTCTTGTTTTTTGTATCGCCATTTATCTGATAATTACACAAAAACGTATTATTTACCGATCGGTGACATGGTGTCCACTTTCGCGATACGTATGAGATCCCGCAAATACTTGTATGGGGGACTACTTTCACGCAGAAAACCGTTTTTAGGAGAGTAACTATGATAGCGGAGGGTTAAATGCGTACTGTGTTCCCACTCGTGCCCCCATTCGGACGAGCACGGCGGGGAGAATCCGAAAAAGTGTGTGTGGTGTCCGACAAGTCGTCATTTTTACGTTCGTGATCGACAGTGCCATTCCAAAGATCTGAAGGTAAGTTTCTTTATTTTGCACTCGATTACCATAGTTTTAATCAGTGGGTATTGTTTTGCATATATTCATAGATCTGAATTGTGTGGATTTGTTGCAAATTTTGCTGCTTTGTCCAGCTAAATGTGCCTGACACATGCGAACATGGAACGCTTTCACACACGGCATTACGTTTTTGTTTGGCATTCTTACCATATTATGTTCGATTTAATTGATGTTTACCATACAATAACTGTTTGTAGCACTAATATAGTAATGTCTTTGATAAAGTCATTCAATGTTTGCCCGAATGTTGTTTTGATTATGATAGATTTGAAAGAAACCTGTGAATGGGCACTGCGCGTATTGCAGACACCATTTTGGGCGACGTCATCGATACGTTCGTGAAAAGTTGATGATCAGTGTCTTACTTTGAAAACAAAAAAACTCTAAATAACTTATTTATATAAAGCGTCTAGCGGTGTTTACGTAAAAAAATGACGTAAAATGTTATTTCATTCTGTGTGATTGTTCAGAAATGATGTGAAAGTGTTTCTACATCCCACACGAAACCGAGACACCATGTGAGATGGCGTCTCCGTTACACATGAGATTGTCTACATAGTTTCAAAGACTTGGATGAAATGAATTATTTATATAGTGCGGTACATAAGTAATGTTAAATTTTCTGTTATGTGCTTAAAAATATAAAAGTGACGTTCAGTGGTAATTAGTGCTTTGAAATTTTGCGCTTTCTTTTGACATTGCACGTTATTGTTTGTTATGACAGATGTAACCATGATAAGTTCTATGTAGGCAAATTTTTGTAGTGCAGCAATCAGTTGTGACTGTATTAGCTAAAATACCAGCTTTTCAAAGAGAAAGTTCTATCCAGTTTTGTATAGCATATAAAAATGAAATACATGCTTTGTAGATAATACATACAGTATTGATGACTTTAACACACAAAAAAAAAGAAAGAAAAGAACTCCAATTGCTCAGCAAGTCTAAGTTTTTCCTCTCTCCTCAGGTGTGGTCACAAGCACAGATCCACTGACTGTCAATTTCTTGTGGCCTCGTCCTGGAAGACAAAAGATCTTCTACTATCGGATCCCGCTGATGTTCAAACAGTGACTACAAACATGATCATCAAGACAGGAATTGAACTTGTTCCATGTTCGAATTCTTTCAGAGACTGGAAAGTCGAAGGGTTCAGTGAATTCTGAAAACTGCTGAAACATGGAGGAAATAAAACATTGTTGGAACTGTATTGCTGTGGTGCTTTTTTCTTGAAGTATTGCTTGAATGAGTGGTGGTGTCCTTGTTACATGCGGGATGGTGTCCATGTTACACGCGAGACCACGATTTAGTAACTGTAATATTCAAACACAATATCAGTTGGAATGAATAAATATCCCTTCATTTCAAACCTTGCAATAAAAGCAACTGATCACATACAACCAGTATTTACAAGCTCTGCCATCCTGTGTGAAAACAAATAAATTAAGAACAGTTCCAGTCATCTCCAAACGTCCAAAATGAAGAATGCAGTAACAATGCATAAAATGAAAACATAACACTGATTCCTGTATATTGGTTGTATCAGTACATCTTTAGCTCAAAAATACTAAAAATAATGCAAAAATCTTTAAATAATGACTTAATAATTACACCATATGGTGTCCTTGATACACGCGGGACGGTGCTGACCATGTTACTTTATCATCAATTTCACACAAACGAGAGTTTTGACTGTTTTTATTTTTATGATAATGTATACAGGAAATGTATGCCTTTATAGCAGAATGCTTTTTTCATCAGAAAAATCATTTTCATTTTTGACTTGATAAGTCACAGAAATGGTATACGTTTCGAGAGAATGACCCATATATCTATTTCTTTGTTTCAGTTGATCAGCTTTGTTGCTGAGAACAACTTGTCCTTCAATACTGTGCCAAAGTGGTGGAGTGGTCAAGGCCCTTGCCAACGACAAAGCAGCCATGAACAACATGGCAGTCTCAAACACAACTGATCCTATAAGCTGAAATTTGGTGTTGCTGAAACTTTTCGTCACGAACTTGTTAGTGAACTGAAGGAGGCCCTTTCTCTCTAAACATTGATGAGGCATGAACTCCAACAACGAGAAGGTTTTAACTGTACTTGTCAGCCATTTTTCCAAAAGGCAGCAGATGGTTGTAGTTGATCATCTTTCATCATATTCTGTCACTCGAGTTACAAGTGAAAATCTATTTGAGAAATTGGAAGAAACTTTTACAAACTTTGATTTACCTTGGACAAATCTTGTGTCGGTGATGATGGATTCATGCAGGGTTATGAGAGGTGAGAAAGCTGGTCTGGAGGCACTGATCAGGCGAAGAAAAGCCCCCCATCTCTTGGTTTAACTTCAAAATTTGGTTGACTTACACTATGTGTGATTCCACAAGTTTATCTCCATTATCAAAATTTGGATATTGTGACTTTCAAAATGTGCTGATTCCACAAGTTGATCTCTGTTATATGCGACTGAACTGTAAAGTGTTTGATGCAGTTCTTGACTTTGTGTGCTCCAACTTCAAACTTGATTGTGTGATCTTTTAAACCTGAAAAGTGAAACTTATTGAGCTACCCCAGAAGTGAGATTTCATCCAAAGATTATAGTTGGTGAACACCTGTAAAACACTCAAGTTAAAGGGTGAGTGTTCATTTTATTATTGTTTTTAACCCATCTCCCCTTTTCCCAAATATATCTTCCTGTAATAATTATGTGTTTACAGCAATTTTTATGCATAAATAACTCTTGAAATTATGTCCAGAAAGCGCGAAATGGCATAGATTTACACTCGGTTTTTAAAAAAATTTCCCGGGGGAGCATGCCCCGGACCCCCCTAGTTTCAGTGGTTTTTTCCTCCTGTTTTAAGCCCTGAATTTATTATAACTGGATATAACAGGTTATTTCTGCTGATCAGTAGTATGGACGCATTTTATAAATATCGGTATGTGATGCAGGACCTAGCATATACGTAGATGCATGTGATACACACATGTAAGCAGGAGTGTGTGTGTGAGCATTTGTGTTTCCTTACATCAGGGGTTTTTTTTATTGGACTTTTGCTTGTGGTTACATGTTGCACAGAAATATACATGTGTTTGAGTGAGTTCATATTTTTATGATTGGAAGTTTTTACTCATTTTTTGTTGTGTACACAATGTTCATGACTGTCATATGTGTCTGTTGATGTTTTGACATGTTCGTTCACACTGCGTTATTGACAGGTTTCTGTGTTGTGTACACAATGTTCATAACTGTCATATGTGTCTGTTGATGTTTTGACATGTTCTTTCACACTACGTTGTTGACAGGTTTCTGTGTTGTGTACACAATATTCATAACTGTCATATGTGTCTGTTGATGTTTTGACATGTTCTTTCACACTGTGTTGTTGACAGGTTTCTGTGCGCACGAGTTTATCATCGACTGTCGGCCCTTCAAGAAAAGCAGCAACATAGAGGCCACCGACATCGCCAAACGACTGCAGGATTATGGTATGGCCAAGAACACTAAAGTTGATTACTTTGTGCAGGATTGATCAATCTGTTTACCATAAGAAAACAATCTACAAACATGATAGATGGCACACACACATACACACATACATGTGCGCACACACACACAGAGAATCTGAAACCTTACCTGTGTAAGCATGAAGTGCAATTAACTTACATAAGTGCCGTTAACTTACATATTTAAAGGATGTCGCATAATTGATTTGCATGTGATCAATTCTTTGAAAGAAATTTTACTGATAAAAGTAGTACTTTTACTTGTAAAAAAAAAATCGTTTTATCCCTATTTGGCATGAAACATTACTGTATTATCAAGATCGCCCCAATTTTTACCATGACTGGTGGGTTGATTTTAACGTGGTGACAGCCCTGATGTGGCCCTCTGCGGTCGGCTGGGCTATAAGCAATATTCTCTTCTCTTCTCTCCCTGAAAACAAAACTGGGAGAGCAGGGGGCTAACCATGCCTCCATACCCAGTTATATTGTAAGAGTGACTGCCCTTATTCACTTCATGATGCTATATTCCAACATGGCTCAGTTTGTGCATCTTTTCCCAGACACGCAGGGACATGGGAGGGCATTCTAGTATGTGGACAGTAAAATTCCTTTTCTTGTACCTACCAGTCAAAACATATGGCTTTTCCCCATTTGGCGTGGAACACCTCCGTAACATCAGGATCCCCTAAAAAGTAAAATTAGGGGAGCAGTGAGCTAACTTTGCCTTGATCCATAAATAGGCATTCAGGGTGATCACCCTTAGTGAATTTACAACATTGCACTATGATAGAACTAGCTCACTTTTCACTTTTTCCCTTGTAGAAGGACACACCTCTGTTGACTGCACGATTTTCATCTTCGCTTTGGTATGGATTCCCGCAAATGGCAGTTCAAGTTTGCCTTCTCTCGGACAGGGAAGATTCTTTTTTTTAGACCCATCTGAGAGGTTTCAGCTGACAGTGCCCTTCACTTTTGCTCAGTCGCTCTTTCCCTTCCCTTCAACAGTCATCTTCTTCATTGTTTGCTATGATTTCACCCTAGCCCACTTCAAAATTGTCGACTTGTACGGCTTGTTGAATTCGCCAGTCATGTCATGAATGGTACTCAGTTGAAGACTGGCATGAAACCTGTATTTTCTGTATGAAATGGTTTGCATTTGCATCATGCAACTCGTCAAGGGGTGGTCTGGTGCTACTCGGTGTATGGTGAACGATTTTGATCTTCATATCACTTTGGAAGATTGTCTGCTGGTTTTGGCTGGAGACTCGGCGGTCTCTCCCAGCCACATCCATGGACACTGTTTCCAAAGTCAGCGGAAACGGGCCAGTGTCTCCTCCACCCCTGTTCCATGCTCTTAACCCCTCAGTGCCTTGTACAGGAAGAGAAGCCGCTGGGGAAGTATAACCTGGATGGGCAGTTGGCAGATGTGTGCATACGACGGTGCACAAGTTGAGGTTGCTGCCAGGGGGGGAAGGTGATCCAGAGGGGGTTCTTGCTGCGGAAGGGCAAGCCTTGTAATCTGGCTGGGAGGATGTGACATTCTCTGACCATCAGAACGAAGGTGTCTTAGGTGTGAGTGCAGGAGAACGTGTCTCCGATGCTAAACCTTGGCATATAGATCTGAAGATGGCCTTGTTCAACATCCCTTCCTGGAACGGGTCGGCCAGAACATTCAGCTTGCCAGGGAAATGCCTTGCAAAAACAGAGATCTTCATGGATCGGCAGAAGGAGGCCCAGAACATTCAGCTTGCCAGGGAAATGCCTTGCAAAAACAGAGATCTTCATGGATCGGCAGAAGGAGGTCCCAGATCATTCAAGACCCAGGAGCGAATGTTGCTTTGGTTTTTCAGATAACCCACCACCGTTGAGTTGTCTGTGCACACAGTAGCAGTCTTGCCTTCGAACAGTTCGATGTGAGAAAGACTTCTGTAAGCTACTGGGCAGTTATATAGTCTGTCACTTCCTGCCGTGGAAAAGGACTAATGCATGTCGCCGACGAAAATACCAGCCCCAGTCGCTTCACATCAGAGTGCAAAGGGGGAGGGGTGGAGATGCTGGCCTGTCTCCATGGTTCTCGGTACTGATACAAAACGGCGTAGCCAGGAGAAGTGCACAACTTTCTGGCCCAAACTGGCTGACCATCGCGGTTCATGGGCGTAGCCAGGAGAAGTGCGCAACTTTCTGGCCCAAACTGGCTGACCATCGCGGTTCGTGGGCGTAGCCAGGAGAAGTGCGCAACTTTCTGGCCCAAACTGGCTGACCATCGCGGTTCGTGGGCGTAGCCAGGAGAAGTGCGCAACTTTCTGGCCCAAACTGGCTGACCATCGTGGTTCACACGGATGCTGGAACTTCTGAATGAACGCCACATTGCGCTGGGCCAACTCTAAAATGAAAGGTGCAAATTTTATGCAGTTGAGGCAGGTCTCATGGGAGTTGATATGAAGGCACCACCTGTGGCATGAGGGAATCAAGTGTGTCTCCACATCCATTGAAGAGGGTTTGGTGGGTGAAAAGAGGTAGGCCATAGTGTACGATGGTGGATGAAGAGGTAGGCCATAGTGTACGATGGTGGATGAAGAGGTAGGCCACAGTGTACAGTGGTGGATGAAGAGGTAGGCCACAGTGTACAGTGGTGGATGAAGGGGTAGGCCACAGTGTACAGTAGTGGATGAAGAGGTAGGCCACAGTGTACGATGGTGGATGAAGGGGTAGGCCACAGTGTACGATGGTGGATGAAGAGGTAGGCCACAGTGTTCGATGGTGGATGAAGAGGTAGGCCACAGTGTACAGTGGTGGATGAAGAGGTAGGCCACAGTGTACGATGGTGGATGAAGAGGTAGGCCACAGTGTACAGTGGTGGATGAAGAGGTAGGCCACAGTGTACGATGGTGGATGAAGAGGTAGGCCACAGTGTACAGTGGTGGATGAAGAGGTAGGCCACAGTGTATGATGGTGGATGAAGAGGTAGGCCACAGTGTACAGTGGTGGATGAAGAGGTAGGCCATAGTGTACAGTGGTGGATGAAGAGGTAGGCCACAGTGTACGATGGTGGATGAAGAGGTAGGCCACAGTGTACGATGGTGGATGAAGAGGTAGGCCACAGTGTACAGTGGTGGATGAAGAGGTAGGCCACAGTGTACAGTGGTGGATGAAGAGGTAGGCCGCAGTGTACGATGGTGGATGAAGAGGTAGGCCACAGTGTACGATGGTGGATGAAGAGGTAGGCCATAGTGTACGATGGTGGATGAAGAGGTAGGCCATAGTGTACAGTGGTGGATGAAGAGGTAGGCCACAGTGTACGATGGTGGATGAAGAGGTAGGCCACAGTGTACAGTGGTGGATGAAGAGGTAGGCCACAGTGTATGATGGTGGATGAAGAGGTAGGCCACAGTGTACAGTGGTGGATGAAGAGGTAGGCCACAGTGTATGATGGTGGATGAAGAGGTAGGCCACAGTGTACAGTGGTGGATGAAGAGGTAGGCCACAGTGTACGATGGTGGATGAAGAGGTAGGCCACAGTGTATGATGGTGGATGAAGAGGTAGGCCACAGTGTACAGTGGTGGATGAAGAGGTAGGCCATAGTGTACAGTGGTGGATGAAGAGGTAGGCCACAGTGTACGATGGTGGATGAAGAGGTAGGCCACAGTGTACGATGGTGGATGAAGAGGTAGGCCACAGTGTACAGTGGTGGATGAAGAGGTAGGCCACAGTGTACAGTGGCGAAAGAACAGTGTGGTTTCCGCAAACATAGGACTACAGTTGACCATTTGATTCGTCTGGAATCTACTCTTCGGAACGCTTTTGTGAACAGACAGCATGCAGTGGCAATTTTCTTTGACTTGGAGAAGGCCTACGATCCCACCTGGAAGTCGGGGATACTTCATGATCTCCACGATCTGGGTTTTCGAGGTCATCTTCCGCTTTTCGTTCAAAATTTTTTGGCAGAACGACAGTTTCAGGTCCGGGTTGGCACCACTCTCTCTGATGTCCACGAGCAGGAGTTGGGTGTTCCACAGGGGAGCATACTGTCTCCTGCCCTCTTTAGTATTAAAATCAACAACATTGTGAAATCAGTTCAGCAGGGTTCAGACTGCTCATTGTTTGTGGATGATTTTGCTGTCTACGCAACTGGAAGCCTGTACCCGAGTGTCCAGCGCAGGCTCCAGCTTTGCGTAGATAAAATCCATCGGTGGGCAGATGAAAACGGTTTCACCTTTTCTCCAACAAAGACGCAGTGTATTCATTTCCGTCAGTTTTTTCCAGATCCTGAACTTCAAGTAGGGAAATCTCCCATTCCAGCTGTTAAAGAGGCCAAATTTCTGGGAGTCATTTTTGACCAAAAACTTAACTTTCTCAGCCATATTAAAAACCTCAAAACTGCTTGCCAGAAAGCACTGAATATTCTGCGGGTCGTAGCGCACACCGACTGGGGCGCTGATAAGAAAACTTTGTTGCACCTCTACAGAGCCCTGGTCCGTTCTAAACTGGACTACGGTTGTGCTGTGTACGGCTCCGCAAGATCATCTTACCTCAAACTCTTGGACCCTATCCACCATCAAGGGCTTCGTCTCTGTCTTGGAGCATTCCGCACCACCCCTGTGTACAGCCTGTACGCAGAGGCGGGTGAACCTTCACTGTCCAACCGCAGGCTGAAACTGTCTTTGAATTATTATATCCGACTGTTCTCAGAACCGCAGAATCCTGCCTATGACTGTGTCTTTGACCCTCCGTTCCAAAGTAAGTTTGAAAACAACCCGAAATGTATTCCGCCGTTTGGTCTTCGTATGCGGCCTCACGTGCGGAATGCAGGCCTAGACCTAGGAGTTGTGTCCGATTTTTCCAAGTTTCCGGATCAACCTCCGTGGACCTTTTTCACACCAGAGATTTGTTTCGACCTCGCAGCTTTTCGCAAAGAGTCTACCAGCTTTCTGGCGTACAAGGCATTGTATGCTGACCTCTGTTCCAAATTCCCATCCTGTCAAAAAGTTTTCACCGACGGTTCCAAGTCTGAGGATGGAGTGGCCTGTGCAGCCTACTGCCCTGGGGCTCCTTCTCAGATACTGTTGGAACATATACATTCCGATGCTTCTGTCTATTCTGCTGAACTTACCGCTCTGGTTTTGGCTTTGAAGATAATCTCGCATTCTTCAAAGAGGGACTTTCTGGTTCTGTCGGATTCGCTGTCAGCTTTGGAGGCCATAGCTGGCCGCAACCTTCAGCATCCAGAACTTTTACTTTTTTTTGAACTTTTTAGCAAGTTGAAGGCGGACGGTTACAACATTACTCTTGCTTGGGTTCCTGGTCATGTTGGCATCGGCGGGAACGAAATGGTTGATCGTTTAGCCAAGAACGCCACAAGAGAGAAACTGTCCAACGTTTATATCCCCTGCTCAGATGTGAAACCCAAAATTAACGATTATGTGAGAGACCTCTGGCAGGAGGATTGGAACACACAGACGAGTAACAAACTCTTTCAGATCCGTCCAAACCTTAAGGACTTCCTCCCATCTACGTCGGGAGGTTGTAAAGAGGAAACGGTTCTGTGCCGGCTGCACACCGGCCATTCGTATTTTACCCATTCTTACCTTTTAAAGAGTGAAGAAGCTCCGTGGTGTATTCCATGTCATGCGCCACTCACAATGAAACATGTTCTTTTAGAGTGTTGGGACTTGCACGATGTGAGACACAAACATTTTACAGCGGAGTCCATGAAGATCCTGTTCAGGGATGTCCCGCCTGATGTGATCCTTGAGTTTTTGAGAGAGATTAACATTTTTCATCTGATTTAAGATTTTACGGAAGAAAGATTTTTAATGCAATTTCTGGTGCGTTTCTAGACGATGTCATTTAATGAGATGTGTGAAAGGTTTTTTTTAAATTTTTTTTTTTTTTTTTTTTTTAAATGACTGGTGAGTTGATTTTAACGTGGTGACAGCCCTGATGTGGCCCTTTGCGGTCGGCTGGGCTATAAGCAGCATTATCTTATCTTATCTTATGTGAAATGACAGGCTTCCATGTGAAATGACAGGTTTCCATGTGAAATGACAGGCTTCCATGTGAAATGACAGGCTTCCATGTGAAATGACAGGTTTCCATGTGAAATGACAGGTTTCCATGTGAAATGACAGGTTTCCATGTGAAGTGACAGGCTTCCATGCCATGTGAAATGACAGGCTTCCATGTGATATGACAGGCTTCCATGTGAAATGACAGGCTTCCATGTGATATGACAGGCTTCCATGTGAAATGATAATGACAGGTTTCCATGTGAAATGACAGGTTTCCATGCACCGACCCTGTCGTGGCCGGTCACTGGGACGTTGATGGTGGAACCCACAGAGTCTGAGGACAAGGCCGAGCTGGACCGCTTCTGTGACGCCATGATTGGTGAGAACACCATGTGTCAATGCTGTGGATCAGTGTTTGGAAAAAAGGGATCCCTCCCTCCATGTTTAGTCTTTCGCTTATATAAACTAAGCTTGTTTAAGCTTTGTCAGATGCTCATGTGTATTTGTACACGCCTTTAGAAAGTTAAAGCTTTTTCCTGGTTTCACCCAACTGCTTCTGTTTTCTTTCTTGTCCATTTTATAATGGAGAAAGATGAGAATATTGACTCAGTCTTTCTGTCAGTCCAACTGACCTAGTAGTACCTGTGAGTTATTAGTATGATACGGCCTCATTGATAACTTTGGCCTGAAATTACCAGCCGCCGTGGCGAAGTGGTTAGCGTCGCGGACTCCCGGCTGGGAGGTCGTGGGTTCAAATCCCATCAGAAGTCATGTGGATTTTTCTGCCCCGACCGGCTCCTACCCAGAGTTGAGTTTGCTGCGGACTCAGTTGGGAAGACTGGGACCACACAGTCGAGTTTCATCCACTTAATGGATGCGTTTCTGAGAGTGTTGCTCAAATTTCCTGACCAACACTGCAGGTGCATGTATCTCTCGGCCTGGTTGACGCCGGGATATATTATGAAAGGAAGCGTAGAGTACAGCCCTGTCATGTAGTCTCAGACCGAAATGGAATTCCGTAGCATCATCTTAATCATCCTCATCTATCAGCATTAAAAAAATGTCTCAAATTCTGTGGCCCTTCATGCCCTGCTTTCATGGTGACCTCAGTTTCGATGTCCTCTCCACGTCTGTGGCCTTGGTTTGGTTCCGTCGGGGTCACCGGTATCGAGTCCATGGGGGCTTTCGTTGGACGGACGTGGTGGCGCCCTCCGGAGGGAGAGCTCACTCACGCCGGCTCCGCGACTAAGCAATTATTGTCGTCAGTAGGGGTCTTAGTAGGTGGTGTCCTGCGTATGTTAGATCAGAACAGGCGCCACTGAACACCACCGAAGTGACTCGGCAGCAGTGCAGTGTCTTCTCCGGTGGGTTGCCTCTTGACGACTTGACATTGACTGCTCCCTGTGGATTGCTGGTGCCGGGGCTGCGGCGGGGCCGACCGGGCTGTGGCTGTGGACGGGGTGTCGGAATGAGCGGCGTGGGTGCACTGCCTCTGAGGTGGGGCAGAGGTTGGGACAGCAAAAAACAAAAAACAAAACAAAAAAAAAACTTTGGCCTGAAAATCATACTTCAGACCTTGTGGTGGGGGCATCTGTTTCATTTATTACAAGGACTCGCAACTTTTCATTACTTTCTCTTCTTCAAGTCTTCAAGTGCATTTCCAGAAAGATACTCGGTATCTTTTTTTTCCTAAGAAAAGAAAAACGACAAACCAGTATTCATTGTGGTCATGCACATGGATGAAGAATGTTACATCACACTCCTGATCCCTCTCGCGTGTCAGGAAGCCTAGCCTAGTTTCTTCTGTCTGTAGCAAAGTCCGGCTCTTCATCACCGCCCCTTGAACACTATGAGCTTGACCCTGGGACCGGCCAGATGTCTGAGAAAGTGAAGATGATGTCAAGAAGTTGAGGATGATAACGTTCTTCTTTCAAATTGCTAAATTCAGTTACCATTAACCACTTCAAAGGCACCTGTGCGAAAGGGAGGTGAACTGGTATGAGGAGTCTTCTCAATAGATTTGAGAGAGAGTGCTTTCGGTCACCTTCTTTTGTGCGTATGTTTTGTGCATACATTATTAAAACTAAACAACATGAAGTCCTTTTCACTTTTCATTTGTCTTTCCATGGCCATACTTTGTGAAATGATAATTTTTTTACTTGGACTTGGCCCTCTCTTCCAAATAAAGAACCAGTCTTTGGTCTTTGGTACTTGGTACTTGCACTTAGGAAGTTCACTTCCCAAACATTTGAGATGATGACTTTGATCATTTTGAGTCTGCCATCATTCTAGTCAACTTGATCCAAGTTGGGTAAAAGAGCTGGGCAAGCACAGCCGGCAAGTTGTAGGGGACAAAATTATTTTAGTGTGTTTGAATAATGTGTGAACTGAATTGAGGCATTAAGTAAGTGAGTTGTATAGTGAGGCAGCCCCAGCAATGGCCAGTGTCTGTGTGTTTTGGGTGACATGAACCGCGAGGCAATTGCAGCTATGCTCATTGTTTATTTTAAGTGACATGAAACTAGCAAGGCAGTTCCAGCTCTCCCTAATGTCTGTGTTTTAAGTGACACGAATAGTGAGGCAATTCTAGCTGTGCCCAACATCTGTGTTAAGCTGTGCCTGATGTCTGTGTGTTTTAAGTGACCAGTGTCCAGTGAGGCATTTTAAGCTGTGCCTAGTCTCTGTAGGTTTTGAATGCAGTGTACAGTACGGAAGTTCCAGCAATGCCCATGTCTGTGTGTGCAGCGATCAGAAAAGAAATCCAGGATATTGAGGAAGGCAGAATGGACAAGACGGTCAATCCTCTTAAGGTGGGTGTAATGCCAAAGATTCGAACATAAACATTTTTATCACAGATTTTATCATTTTCTGTTTTGCTTTGCTGCATGCAAAAAAATGGACAGTTGTGACATTAGCAGGTCAAAATGGACAGTTGTGACATTAGCAGGTCAAAATGGACAGTTGTGACATTAGCAGGTCAAAATGGACAGTTGTGACATTAGCAGGTCAAAATGGACAGTTGTGACATTAGCAGGTCAAGTTGTGTCCACACATTACACACACAGGAGGACCTTTATTGCTGGAATCGGTGAGTACTGTGAGGCATGTGATGTAGCCACTTTGCATATGTCAAATTTTGTGTTTTGTTTTTCCGTTGCTTCACCACTCCCCAAATTGAAAAGAAAACAACCTGGCAGCAAAATGAGTTGGTGGAATTGTATGCTGTGCATGTAGCGCACTAAACTAGTTCCTCGTTTGAAATGTAAAGAACACACAGCAGGTGGAAACGGTGATCCTGAAAAGAACATGGCAGGTGCTTTGAGCCACAAGCTTCTCAGTCAGTGCTCTGCAATACCACAGAGGAGGGGGGGGGGGGGGGGGGGGGGGGGGGGGGGGGGGGGGGGGGGGGGGGGGGGGGGGGGGGGGGGGGGGAAAAACAACAGATAAACAAACAATAACAACAAATGATTTGAAAAATAATCGTTCAGCAGAACATGCTGCAGCAATCAAACGTGCCCACACCCACACAAACACACACAAACACGCGTGCGCACACGCACACACACACACACACACACACACACACACACACACACACTAAAAGGCTGAGCGTAGCCGTCAGCAGACTAAGTTGAGGTGGGAGGAGAGGGCTGTGCAGGGTGTGAGGGAGCTGATGGGCTTGCCTGTGATTGGATGGTTTTGTCAGTGGTCTTGCACACCGTTCATATTGTGACTGGTCTGGACTGGTGCTGACGCTCTCGCCTCAACTTAAATCATTCATAACTCAAATTTGGAATGTGTTCACATCCAGAAAGTTAGAGTCTGCTTAAAATTTTTGGTGGCAATGTTGCTCACGTAGATAAAAAGATCTTTTAGAGAAAAGACAATAACAGTAGAGACAGGCAAAATGAACACTGTGTAAAAACAAAGGAGAGAGAGAGAGAGAGAGAGAGAGAGAGCGAAGCAAGATAACGTGTACAACTAAATGTAGAGTTGCAAAACGAAAGTGGAAAATGAAGCTTATCATCTCATATTCGGCGCAAAATGGCTGTTGGATCAATGGTTCCAACAGCCATTTTGCATCGAATATGAGAAGATAAATGGTTTCTCGTTGTTCGTTTTCATTGTCCTATATGTTGTTTGTTTTTGCCTGAAGAAGACCCAAGAGGTTGAAATGCCTTTTGTTTTGTCCTGTAATCTGTTTGTATCTGTGGCAGAAGTTTATTTGTGCAACATGATTTCTGTTTTGTACACATCTTTTCTTATATATTGAATAGTTCCATATTGTGCAAGCTTTTTGTTAAAAGTATTTTGTGTATAAACTTAATATTAACTTGAAGGAGAAGCCATTTTGGGCCTTTCATGTGCTGAATTTTCTTCAGCTTCGGGAGAGGGGCCACTCACCTGGGGCATGGCTAGCACCCCTCTCCCCTCCCCTAGCCTCTTTTCTCTGTTTTAGTCCTCGGTACTTCCAGCTTTTGAAGTTTCTTTTTGGGGGATGTGAGTGAAATTCTGTGACGGCAGCATGTGTTAGTGTGTGTGTGTGTGCGCGCGCGCGCAAGACAGATTTAGAAAGATCGGAAATGAAATGAGGTAGGGAAGAAAGATCGGAAATGAAATGAGGTAGGGAACAGTAACCGATAAACAGTAAACAAGTGGGTATGTTTTGCTCCCATAAGGAAACCTAACACAGAGTAACTTTTATTCAAGACTGGCACAGCCTTTTAAACTTGAATAAAGTCAGACAAATACATAGACGAACAATCTAATAGTGGGGGAAAAACAAGCGCAGGCCAACAACTGAACTGTCTGGCAAAGATTTGGACTTGAGGGGAGGGGAGTTTGAAGATGGAGAAACTGGGAAAATGAAATTAAAAAAAAAAAAAAAAAAAAAAATTACAGATATGAAAACTCTTCACTAGCTGCATAAGGGATTTAGAAAGACTATACATGCTTATGAAAAAGAATGGAAAAAAAGCCAGTATGCTTTTATTTTTAACCATATTTTCCATTTCTGTATGAATTGACAGTGAGCCTTGTGTGTGTGTCTGTGTGTGTGTGTGTGTGAGATCATGGATAAGGCTCCATACATATGCTATGTGTGCACTGCAATAACAGAATCTCTCCAGTGGCATTATCTGATATTCCTGATCACTCGGTTGGTTCATGGGAATACGGTCAGAAATCAAGGGAATGAAGTGTTGTCTAAGGTATTTTTCATTCCTTGTGTTCCATAGCATTGATACAAATGCTTTGTTACTGTGTCCTCACACCAGATGGCACCACATACTCAGAGTGACATCATCAACAGCAACTGGGATCGTCCATATACCCGAGAAGTCGGAGCTTTTCCTGCCGTAAGTAAATTGAAATGAATAACACACAATGCGTACCCTCTCATGCAGATGGAGGCACAGGCACACGCAGACATGCATGTATGTAAAGAACAGTATTTGTTATGCATATACACCCTTCATCCAAAATTGAAAAGTTCTACAAAGAGTGCATAATGGTATTTTTGCCTGCCAAAATTCTATCGGGATGCTGGATCATGCAAGAGAATGATCACATTCATCATTCATACACAAGGTTTGCTCAGGAATGGTGTGGCGCTACTTTGACTCTTTTTCACTTTGTGCAGCTGCTGTCAGCTCAGAGGTTGGACGTAGAAAAAGATGCCTCAGATGGAAATGGGTTATATATAAGCATGACCGTCAGCTGGCAGTATACAAAATTTGGCGATTGGTAGCCAGTCTCATGCACAGTCTCCAACAAAAGCAAGTAAAAAAAAAAACAATTCAAGCAAGGGATATGTTCAGCAAATTGACAAGTGCTTCCTGACTGCTTGTCATGTGCAGTACAGAGTCGCAAACTTACCAACTGATTAGGATTCCTGGTGCTCTTATTATCTGTTAGCCCCTTACACACTCTTAAAGATTGACATCTGCCAAGTCTGCTGAAACTCACCTGGGCAGTAACATTGCCAAGAACATTGAAGGAACGTCAGATGCAAAACAGTTTTCTGGGAGAATGGCATTTCCCATAAAAGGACCATGGAGGGGTTGGGGCACATTGCCAAGAACATTGATCTGATATGAGGGGGGGCCTGCCCCCCTTTTTGAAAAATCCTAGATTAAGGTCTGTAACAAACTATTTGGCATCATATACTTTACCATGTCAGACCATAGCATTCAACAGCAGTTAGCTCTGAAAGGCCAAATTTTTTGTGGCTAATGCATTAATAAGACTATCACATGATGCCCACCCTACTTCCGCCAAGGAAGAAGCCGGTGTCAACTTCCTGTTCCTCATTCAGCTTCGGCCAGGTTTTCTTGCTCTGCCTCGCCTATACTTCTGTTTTGTGTAAAGATTGCTTGTGATTGCCTTCTTTACTTGTTCTGTTGTGGCTTTTTTTATGTGGTGATTTTGTTTGTTTGTTTGTTTTTGATGTCTTGTGTGTTGATTTTATCGTGGTGACAGCCCTTAAAAGGTCGGCTGGGCTGTAAGCAACATTACTATACCTTACCTAAGCCTTTCCAGTTCATTCTTTATCCTTCTTTAACGATATTGTACTTTACCACCTTTGCCCAATGCAGCCTGTGCCATTTGCACATTCAGCCTGACGAATTTGCATTTTTTTTAGTGCTTGATCCCATCCTGGCATCACACTGGTCTGCAAAAACAAACATCACAGGTAGGCTCGTTTGACTGTTGAGCTTCATGATAGCACAGTAGGTGAGATGGTCATGGAATGGGCAGTGCAGTGATTAGATCCCTCCCTCCAAACACCAAGGCCAGCTGCTGTTGAGCGATGACTGGATGGCTGGACGTGTCACCCCAGCTGTCTGTGGGTACATGCAGCTAGCTCCTCTTCAGGGACAGGAAGAGTAAAGCAGCAGAGAGAGGAGATGGGCAGTGTCCTCATGCCACCCGACAGAAAGCAGATCTCCAGCAGCCCTGCCCTCGGTGACAGTGTAGGCGCCAGGTGGCCTTCCTGTTAGGTTTTGTTCTGAGCCCAGCCAGCCACAGGGGCCATGCCAAGGTTGCCTGGGATTAATGGTAACAGTTTACTTGAAACAAATGAGAAGACACAGCTGACTTAATGTATCTCATTTTTCCATCCTTGCTGCTTGCTTTTATGTTCGTGTTATTCACACCCAAACTAATCAGTAGACTCCATTTCATGAGTTGCTTCTGCTGTGCAGTCGTTTGTCACGCCCACCACCAAGTTCTGGCCAACGGTGGCCCGTATTGACGACGCTTACGGCGACCAGAACCTGATGTGCACCTGCCCTCCCATGTCATCGTATGGCAGTGATGAGAATGGCGTCCAAGAAAGAGCGGCAGCATGAACGTTATTTTCCCTATGTTTTGAATGTGCTTCCATAATGGCAAATCCTGGCTGCTTCAGTCACTGAGGAATAGTGCATCATACTGCTGCCCCCCCCCCCCCCCCTCCCCCCCAGAAGGGAAAAAATCCTGTTGAAATATGTGTTTGTCTTATCTCGCAAGATTTCTGTGCTAGCACAGACTATTTTTACATTAAAAGGTACCTGTGTCTGTTGAAAGCCATGTTGTGTATTCCAGATTCATCAGCACATATGCAGTGCAGAGTCGTCCCATCTCACAGGTTGTATTGTGGGGTTGTATCGTCAGGTTGTATTGTGGGGTTGTGTCATCAGGTTGTATTGTGGGGTTGTATCGTCAGGTTGTATTGTGGGGTTGTATCATCAGGTTGTATTGTGGGGTTGTATCGTCAGGTTGTAATGTGGGGTTGTATCGTCAGGTTGTAATGTGGGGTTGTATCGTCAGGTTGTATTGTGGGGTTGTATCATCAGGTTGTATTGTGGGTTTGTATCGTCAGGCTCTTGTATCACCGCTCTGTGTCGAAAGACCATTGTTGCTATTTTTGACTGAACAAGTCAGTTGTTCTTTATGAAGTGTTTTGAAAGACTGTACATTTTATATTTGATGTGGATTGAATGAGGTTTGCTGTGACAAGATGAAAATCAAAGCCATAGATGTTCATGTATTTGTTTGCTGATGATGTATTCACTCGCCAACGCGGATCAGTTCCTACAACTTTGTTCCATATATATATATCTCTGACCTTAAAGCTGTTCATTTGCCTCTGAAAATTTACAACCATGAAGTGTAAATATGAGTTGTATTAATTTGTGCAACAGATTCCGACCGTTATTGTTGAAAAATGGTTTATGTCATTTGATTTTGTCCCATTTTTGTGCTTGACACTCCTAGTTTTGTATCTGCTGTTTAAAGATCTTGCAAGTGTACAGAAAAACTTTATATTGTTCTTGTTATTTGCTGTCACATTTAAGAATCTGACCAGAGAACATGTCCCTAATATAGAATATGTAAGTTTTTTTTCTTCATGATCTCTTTTTCTTGTCCCTATTCTTTTCAATCTTACCTTCAATGTTTCTAAAAATTATTTTTCTTTCACCCGTTTAGTTATGGCATGGTGTAAAATGTACCCATTTTACCCTCAATCATATACTTAATGCTTGTTAATTTTAAAGATATGAAAGCAATTAAGCCTGGTCAGATTTTGTTCCAGCAATTCAGCCTCTTCGTACTTTATCTTGGCAGGATATGGCTGCGTGGTGATGAGGAAGAATGTTGCTGCAAATGTACCCAAGAAATGCACATGGAAATGAAGGTCTGAACACAAGTGTGAAACGATGCAAAGCTCCCCATTTCCAGCGCATGTCCAAAATTGTTTGGCAAGAAGGTTACTGTGTTATATAGACTTTTTCTTGTCTGTAATAACTCAAAAATGATTAACAACATGGACATTGGTGTAACAAATCATTTCAGAGAGAATATGGACGGGAGAGTGTATGTGTCCCAAGTCAGCTTTTAGTTTATTATGATTATTTGTAAATATGATACCACCATTTGACTTTGAAATTTCAGTATCATTTGTTACTGATCTTGAACACCAAGACCGTGCAGAAACGTATCAATGTATGGGAGGTGGTGCTTTTTTTTTCCATCTCACAGTTGGTTCATCTGAGCTAGTGGTTTCTCGCTTGTTTTAACATATTAAAGAACAGAACCATGTAGTGTTCAGATTTTGTATTCCCAGGCTTTGATAAAGATATATTTTTGTGTTTGTGCGTGAACCACATTTACACATGTATAAAGAAAACACAAGAATTTGAAAAAAACATTCTGGGATCAGGAGTAAAGAGGACTTATTGTGTATTCCCCCCCCCCCTCCCCCCCCTTCTTTTCAGATTTTGAAATAAGCACTCACACACACACTTTTCCTATGTATTGTGTGCTCACGAGACCTCCACCTAAATTTTGTTTTTTGGTCATCTGAGCTGTAAAGAATTGGCTTGCAATACTGGCATCACTGGGTTTAGCCGATTTACCTCTGCTATGTTACATGTTCCATATGCATCATGGTTTGGAGAGAGACAGCTGAATAAACAACTTTTAACTCGTTTGCATCGTTTGTCGTCCTTGTCCTGTTTGGAAAGTGGGAGCCTGAATACTTTGAGCCATTATCTTCTCAAGAGTGTAGTTAAAAAGTCACAGCTTTTCCTGAAAAAAGGGTTTAAAGCAAAGCTGCTCGTTTTTTAACGTATTGTGAAGGCATTGTTATTTAGTGGTGGCTAGTTGAACAAGAATATAGAAAGGGTGACTTGGCTACATTAAAAGTGCAGTCAAGACGGTTCAATTTCACCACAATGTACAAATAGGCTGTAGTGTTCAGTCTACAAATTGCGAGTTGTTGCAGATTGCAAACCTCGAGTCATCACTGGAGGATATAACGCTGTGACTGGTTTAAACCGTTCGTGGGGGACTCTACAGAAGAAACTTCGTTCAATGGATTTCACAGAAAGATGGTGAAAGAGGTTTGTGATTAAAAAGAGATGAACAGAAAGCTGAGGAAAGCCTAGGTTCACTGTACCGGTCTGTGAAAAATTGGAAGTACAACATGTTCAGAGATGAACTGATGGTGGATCTTAGAATGTTAACAAGGGAGAGTAACAGTGTGGTGAAAGTCTTAGGGAAAAGGGGTGACTACAAGTCGTGGGTGTAACTGTACCACTTTGAAATAGTGGGGCCGAGTTTCATTTTGTGGTGAGGGCGACCTTCTGTTGGTGAAAAGAGGCACTACAAGACCTTCTCCGTCCAACTGTTCAGCGATGATTTCCATCAAGAAGATTGCTGAGCAAAAAGTTATGTAAATGAAAGGTGCTGACCTCAGATGAGCAGATGTAATCCAAAGAAGCTCAAAAGATGAAACTATGATAACGACTGCCAGGTTACTTTAAAGGAAAGGCACAGATCTTTAAAAAAAAAAAGGAAAAAAAAGAAAAGTGAGAGAGAGAAATGAGGAACATCAACACCAATTCTTTAACATCTCTCAGCCAGCCTGTCATTCCAGTCAACAATAGACGAGTTGCCAGATTCCCTGGTGTAAAAAATGTTCTGCACACAAGTCCAAAATCTGATTTTGATGTGGTCAGTTTTGTTGTGGGAGGATGGTTGAACTCCTGCACTTTAAAGTTTTCAGACTGGAAGAAATTCTTAAAGGAGGAAAATGAAATCGGGCATTACAATAAACTTGGATTACATTATGACAACACTCACTCCAAGAAAATTTGCTTTCGTTTGATTATGAACTGTCACTTGCTGCTGCTTCTTTTTGTTTATTACAATCATTCTTATTCTTAATATATGAAAGATCTTGTGTCTGAACTCACTTCATCTGATTATTCTCCATACACAGCATGATTTTATATGAATCTATGAAATGTCAGGTTTTAGTGTGTCTGTTTCGGGGTGGCCGGGTGTATGCGTTTAAATTTACAAAAACGGTTATTGACAAATATCTTTTTTGTCAGAACCAAAACTATTTAAAGAACAATCTGACACATTTATTACAAGATTGTGCATAGGAATATATGGCACATAGGATTGGATTAGATAATGTTGCTTATAGCCCAGGCGACTGGCACATAGGAACAAGCAAATCAATGGTAAATAAATCAAGTCCGCTTAAAGTTTGCCTGACCAAAATGGTCAAATCAGGATGCAGAAACAAGCAAATCAATGGTAAATAAATCATGTCTGCTTAAAGTTTGCCTGACCAAAATGGTCAAATCAGGTTGCGACAAATGATGTGCAAGTTCCTAAAGCCATGCAAACAAAATTGTATTTCAAGATTAAAAGAGTAAGTCCAGTTCCGTTCACATAACAGATGAACAAAAGTAAATAAATCATGAAGTCAAAAAGAGAGAAACGACCGTTTCTTGTTTAAACTTCCAGTGCTAGATTTATTGCACTCTTCTTACTTTATTCATGCTCTAATGCTCCATTTAATCAGTGCATAACCCAGGTTTTTTTTTTTTTTTTAAATTCATTTGTTTCTGAGATAGTAAATTTCCTGCTGTATTCCACATATACTTTCAAACGTTCACTTCTTGTTAGCCTTTTTTCTTAAAATAATTTCTGTATTTTTTATCATGGCAGCCACAGTTCACAAACTGTAGCACATACCCGTTAACAGATTCCACAACACGCCATCTCTAAATCTTCAAACGGGAACAGTATATTGAAGTGTGTGAGAGGGAGAGAGAGGGGGGAGAGAAAAGAAAGCTCAATGGCTAAATCATCATTTAGCAACACACAAGCACATTATTGCCTAAATATTAATCCATTATCATTCTCTATCAGTCTATATCTAAGAAGAGAGTTTCAATTTCAGTTTCATCAAGGAGACTTCATTGTGTGCGGACTAGTCCATATACGTTACACCAGATCTGTTAAGTTTTGGGACTACACTACGCATGCTTTAAAGCTTGATGGATCAGTTTTGGGACTACACTGCGCATGCTTTAAAACTTGATGGATCAATGATTTAAAGCTGATGGATACACTCATTACACACATGTACAATGATAAAAATGGCACTCTAGGTGTGACCAGCGCATTGGGCTAATGTGTAGGTCAGACATCTGCTAAGTTGTAGACACGAGACCCTAGGATGAGAGCGAGAGTGATAGAACTGTATAGTTTTTAAACAATGTTGTAAATGATTTAAAGTGTGCCCTGCATTGTCAAACTCTAGTTCACACATACAAAGAATACTGGTACGCTGACAACTACCAGCTCCAAGTGCCGTGGATTATAGCGGACGTCCAGCGCGCAACGTTTTCTCTTTGACATCTGCTATAGCAGAACGCGCATTAGCATATTTTTAGAGCAAACGTAATGCAGAGTAAACGAAACCGAAGTGTGCCATGTGATAGTCTCATTATCATAGAGTAACCTTTCACCGTGCGACCTTGTGATGTGTTGCCTGAGCTATTTTCACACCAGCCCAGTTCTGTGTTTGAAGTGAGATCACAATGGCGTCTAAGCCTTCGACCAGTGATGTTAGAAGCAAGAAGGAACACGTGTTTACAGCTTACGTAAAGCTGTTGAACTTGTTCAAACTGAAGGATCAGACCTTGAAGATATTGAACACGATGACAGCAAATTTAACACGTCTGAAGAGCATGAAAGCGCGTTGGAAAGTGAACATGGCAATGTTCAGAGAGTGAGTGAGGAGTGGGTGGGGCGAGTGATGGTGTAGTGAGGGCGGCCAAGCTCGAGGTGATGCATATGCAAATGAGCCACCGACAGACCAGCGAGGGGAAGATTTTCTCAGGTTATGGCGAGAGACTGGCATGGAGAATTCTCTTTTTCCCCATCAATGCCTCCATACACAGGCCAGCACACACATCGACAGAAGTTGCAAGGCATGGCGGACCATGCCCCCTGGGATTTTTTCGACCAGATCAGGTCCACACGTGTTGGATTTGAACATGGGGTAGGGGTAAGAAGAAGGGTGAAGGTGCAAGTCTCACCCACGCACACACACACACTCACTCACTGTGCGACACACACACACATAATGCGCACACACTAATACTGCATGTGCGCACACATGGATGGTGCAAGCATACACCAGTGCAAACAGTGTGTTACTTGGGCACATTACATGGCAAACTCTGGCAAAAAAATGCCCAAACGTTTCGGAAGATATCTGGCAGCAATGTAGCTTCACACTGAAAATTCACATGATTTGATTGGTGTCCGCTAACTGACAACTCGCCTATTGCTTCTGAGTGATGGGACTCAAAACCAATTAACTCCCAAGCCTTCAGCCCAAGACATGACCACAAAGATAAGATAATGTTGCTTATAGCCCAGCCGACCGCAAAGGGCCACATCAGGGCTGTCACCACGTTAAAATCATGACCACAAAGCTATCTATTCAAACTGTGTTATTTTACAAAGCTCGGTGTGTCTTTTTCTTCGCCTCCAGACTCTGGCTCTCCACCAGTCTGGCACAAGATTTTCTTCAAACCTTTCAGCTGACATTTACTATTGAGTGGTACTCTCGTTATTTCCACTTTACAGCAGCTGTACCCATGATCACTGCGTTTTTAGTTTCCTTCCCCAAAAACAAACGTAGGCACAGCCTCATAAAGGCAACACTCATACTTTACTTTCGCAACTGGACCAAGTACACACACACACACTGAAAACTCCACAAAATCATAAGCAAGAGAAATTATTATTGACTGAACAAAAATTGGCATTCATATTTACAATCTACAATCGCAAAGCAACACTCTTACTCGTAACTCATGAGAGACACCATTTCATTTTCACATCAATTTAATAAATGCACCAAAATGAAATCTGCTTTTACCAACTTAAATCAAAACTGAAAGCTATGGAAGTCTCTATGTTACTGAATCATTCCTTCTGATAGATTGCCAATTGCCCATCTACACTGTATATATCACAGCGACCAATGCCATTTTTTAAGCGAGCATAATCCGTTTCCGTTTCTGGTCTTCTCATGTCTCTGCCCTCAAGAAAGATAACCCATTCCATCAACGGGCTCAAGATCTTTTTTTTTTTAATAGTGAATGTATATCATTAAAAAAAATAAAAAATGTGACTGGAAAGAAGAAAAGGAGGACAATCACGAAGTGACAGATATTGCATCAAAACAAAACTCTTGGTAAAAGAGAAAAGAAAAACAGAGAAAAAACACCTTGACGGAACTGCACCAAATCTGTCCTTTAACACACGCACACAGTTTTAGTTACAATATTGCTAATTATCAATGTAAATATGTGTAGTAATGTCAATCTTCAATAATATTTCATGAACAAACTGCTGCTGATTAAAAACTGAAAAGAGCAGCAGCAGCAGCCGGAATATTTACATTTTGTACAATTCACACACTTTCCCTGCTCCACCCCCACCCTACCCTGTCCCCTCCTGGCACTTCTGTCAAAATCAACTGAAAAACCAGACTCTCAGGTCCCTTCACTCCTCTTTTCACTTCTGTCAAAATCAACTGAAAAACCCAGACCCTCCAGCCACGTCCTCTCCCGTCACTTCTGTCAAATCAGCTGAAGAACCCAGACCCTCCAGCCACGTCCTCTCCCGTCACTTCTGTCAAATCAGCTGAAGAACACTTGCAGGTCCCCTCTCCTCTCCCCTGCTGTTACCTGTAAAAATCAGCTGAAAAAAAAAGACTGTCAGGTCTCTTCCCGTCATTTCAGTCAAAATTAAAAGTCTTTTTTTTTTCTCCTGTGTATACAGGCTGATGCTCCTGTGGAAACTCCCTGTACAGACAGGCAAGGATTAATCCCATCTACCCAACAAAGGGAAAGGAGTTTTGTGTGCATGACCGTTTTTTTTTTTATCCTGCTATTAAGGCAGCCATACTCCAGCTTCGGGGAAAAAGTCTCATTTCCCTAAATTCAGAGTGGTAAAAAGAATAATATGCGCACTGCAAAAGGAAGACAAGAGAATTACTGATGCATTTTTAATCAAATATATCCATCCCAAGATCTGATCATTGTACACTTCATCAACTCTTATGAATGCCTGAAAGATACCTGATCATCACTCGCACACAAAAAAACGCCGTTAAAAAGAATTTTACAACTTCAAGAGTGTGTGCGTGTGTGTGGGTGTGCGTGTCAATGGATAAACTTACTTTCCAAAACAAATGCCTCATTCCTACTTGGCATGAAATCATGTTCTACCTTCAGAATCCCAGATGTTCTTTTTAAATGGGAGAGAAGGGAGCCAATCCAAGCTTCCATGCATTTGAACTTTACTAGCCTCCCCTGCAAAGTCAGATGAATCATTTTAATTACACGTCCTTTCAATAAAAAAAAAATCAAATATATACACAAATCAGGGAAGAATAAACAAGATCCCAAATCAACACACTCACAGGAGGGGGAGGGGAGGGGGGGGGGGTAGGGTGAAGGAGAGTACTGAACAGTGCAACCCTGAGCAGCGGTCCATGACTATTGCCTCTCCCTGCTGGCTCCTGCGCGTCTTCCCAGGTCCCAGTGCTGGAAAGTGGAGGCAGGTTAACTGTCCTGTGTCACAACAAGAGCTCGTAAGATTGACCGACAGAGGGCAGAGTCAGGTCCCCACACCACATCTGTGTGGCCACAGTAGGGAAACACTGCAGACAGACCCCAGACCATAAGCTTATGTATCCAACAGGTGATCAGACAACCTTACACCTTTAGCAAGAGACTGCTTCCCCCCCTCCCCCCACACCCTCTCCCAACCCTGAATGGATATGACAGAACATGAGGCCTGGGCTGTGTTGACTGGTTGTGCACTCTGGTGGAGCATTGCAGTGGCCAGCAGTGTTCGTGTGACAGGCTGGATAGCTCAGATCCTGTTTGGCAGGTTCTGCCTCCATGGCATGACAGAGGACCTGGCAGACTCGGACTGCAGTAGTCGCTCTCACTTCCCCTTTCATATGATCGTGTTGTCTCACAGGCTACCCAGGCCTGAGGATTGGTGGTCTGCTACTCGCCCTCTACTGCGAGTTTCTTGTCACTGTCGCAGACAAGCTAGCTCAGGTTTGATCTAAGGAACATGGTTCGTGTTTTGACAACACTGGAATTCATTGGGCTGCTGCTCAGTCAACTCTAATACCTTCACGGACAAAACGTTGTGCTGTCCTGATTCACTATAACTTGCAGGGGTTCAGCAAATGGGTGCAATGAGTGGGAACGGTTAAGGGTGTGGCTAGCTCCAAAATGTCTTCATGCTATGTCCTGTTCAGTGTGGCTGGGAAAGTCAGGACCCGAGATTGAACACACTAATTCTGACAGGCTGAAACAGTTGAAATAAAAAGACCACAATTATCCAGTTTTTTTTTTTTACAAGCAATGTATGGTTAAAAAAAAAGAAAGCGATTTTTGTGATAAAGTAGGTCTCGCGTCAGTTGTTTAGAAGACACCAATTCACATAGGCGAGTGCTGAAAGCAGACGATACAATTCTAAAATTGAAACACAAGTCAAATTCAAAGTTGTCCGTCACGTTGAGCACTGGTGCAAGACATCAATCTGACAGTGAGTGTGAGAGATGGTAGCAGATGATGAGGGTGTGAAGATGTGGATGCCCTGATAACCGGTGGGTTTGTAGCAAACAATGTTTCATGTGTAGCAGCCAAGTCAAAGTCTTTCTTGATGCGTTTGTCAGAAATAGGAGTCTAAGAAGGCTGGCACAAGGACAACTAATGCTCAGACACAGAGGCCATGCTGTCCATCTTATAATGGAAATCCACAACTAGCACACAGTGAACATACAGAGCCCAGACAGTGTCTTCAACAGTTAGGACAGAAGGAAAACTGAAGTGAACTGCTCACAGCCAGAACAGGTGGAATTTGCAACGATTACTCATAAGTAACTTGCAAGGAAGTTTGAATTAGCTCCCTCTCTCCCATTTTAAAAAAAATGTGGGGATCCTAAGGGAAAGGTGTGAATTCATACTAAGTTGGAACAGGAGACCAGTTTTTAACAGTTAAATATGCTTTAACATAGATCCGTGTTCTATATGGCACCACACTGTAATCTGCAAACTCACTGAAAATCGTTGTCACAATTAGCATATTGTGTTGAAAAGAGAAAATAAATTGTCATGCCCACAGACAACTGCTTATGTTCCATGGAACAGACTAAGCTACCCATCTGCATTATTCAACAACTTTATTGCTGCTTACACTGAGCAGTTTGTGCTATGTGACAGGAACCTTTCATCAAGCTAAAAAATGATTACAGTATACCACTGAACAGACTGGGAACAAAGAGGGAATCAAACCCCATCAAACTCACTGACAGGCCTGTAATCCACCATACAAACAGATGGGTCGTGAGAAGGAATCCTGCCATCAAACTCACTGACAGGCCTGTAATCCACCATACTAACAGATGGGTCGTGAGAAGGAATCCTGCCATCAAACTCACTGACAGGCCTGTAATCCACCATACTAACAGATGGGTCGTGAGAAGGAATCCTGCCATCAAACTCACAGAGCAGTCTCACAATCCACTGGGCAGACTGAGCTATGTGGAGGAAGCTCATCATCCATCTCACAGACTACAATTATTATCTACTGAGAGGAGTGTGGTACTGAAGGAAACATGTCACCAAACATGCAATACTACACTGATCCACTGAATGGACTGAACGCTACACGAAGGAAACCTAGAATCACACATGCGTGTAAGGTACCTGTGATGACACACAATGCAACATATGCCTCAAACATTCGAAACATGATCAGTAGATGTGAAACCAATGAGTCAACCGACCACAGCCCACACATAAAGCCACTGTTGCTTCTCTCTTTCTCTGCCTCCCTCCTTCTTAACTCTGTGGGGAATGATTGGGACACCATCAAGAACAGTGCATCAGGTTCCTGCAGTTCTGACAGATGTGTGCCAAAGGTTGGCTCTCTGACAATGTTTTCCATGTCCGCTCTGTAGTGTTGTTGGTCCATCATTTTTGTCTCTCTCCCTTCATACCTCTGTCTCCCTCCTTCAACAGTTCCCTGGAGGACTGTTTTTGCAAGGCCTTTGGGTCCTGTTGCATGGCCATACCAACATTGTTTTCTTTCCCCGACTGATGTCAATAGATCTGCTTCAGGTCCTATGCAGTGCCTGATGGTTTGGCGCACTTGTTGACTGGTGAAATGATCAGGGCATCTGACATTAGGTATCCTGCGACAACACCTCATTCCCACGCTTTTGATTCTCATCTTTCAAGATTCATCTTCAGCCTCCACGTCAACCAGAAGGTGGAATACATCCCCACATGCAGCACCCTGATCTTGTGCGTCATGGAGATGTTCCTGTCCTTCACGACGGCCTTTAATCTACACAGCACTCTGGTTTGCTTTGCTGCCCATGAGAGGATTTCTAGTTTGGGTCCCTCACTGCCAATGATGGATCCAGGTAACTATTAAACAGATTATACCTTCTGACCTTGAACAGTTCATCAGTTTTGATGGTGGTGGTGTGGCTGGCCATCAATAA
Organism: Conus ventricosus; assembly: GCA_018398815.1. NCBI lineage: Eukaryota > Metazoa > Mollusca > Gastropoda > Neogastropoda > Conidae > Conus > Conus ventricosus. The sequence goes on from CM031606.1 coordinate 19,714,809, forward strand.
TTATCAAAAAAAAAAAAAAAAAAGCAACAAGATTTTCTTAAACTTTGCTTATTTTGTGGTTAACGTGGTGTCAACATCTATGCAGTGGTACTTTCCATCTTGTTTCCAACTGTTCTGAAAAACAGTTGAAACAAATCTCTTTTCTTGAAACAAATCTCTTTTCCAAGTCATTTGACGTTCCAGAACTAACTGATCAAATATGCACACAGTTTCATGCATTTACAGACTGCTTTGTTACAAGTTTACCAGCAAATTTATCATGTGCATTTACCGTTCGCTTCAAAACATTTGTGTGCAATTCAAATCAAACTTCTGACCATCAACAGGAATTGTATAGAAGAACTAATCAAAACTATCATAAACTGACAAATTCAAAACATGTCTATGTAGTCTTACATACAGTAATTAAATTGCCTAGGTGTTACAAAAGACATGGTCATCATATTCAATCAAACAGGATAAAAACTCTGCTGTCTATTGCTGCCCACTGGATGGGTGCACACACGGACCGATACAGTTGGGTACACTCCTGATCCTGTAACCTGTGCCTCCCCTAACCCTGCAAGTTTTGGCACCGTTGTTGGGCAATTCCTGAACATGTATGTGTGCCTAGCTGATATAGCTGAAAGTTACTGCTTCACATTACACTTTTTGACTACTGTGTAAATGATGGTTCAGCATCTACTTGTGATGGATTGTACGGCAAGTCAATACCAACGGCAGTGTTCTCCAGTATGGGTTTAGTATGGGGAGTTTTTATTATACTCCCTGTTTGGCTAGTATACTTACCATGTCAGACCATAGCAGGGAACCGTACAGCCAGAACAGGGATCCTGCACACCACTGCTGGACATGTCTTTCTCGACATGCTCTTGCAGCGAGTGGAGGAGCTGTGGCCGGAGGAGGACGGCGCTGTCTCAAGTGTCCTCACGACGCACACGATTCTGAGACACACCAGGGATCCACCCTCGCGTCCTCCCACTACCAAGCTAGGGAGGGACCCTCACGCACTCCTGCAGTTGCCTCCTGGAGAGGGTTCAGCGCAACCTCTCCAGGAACCTGACTCCCCAGAGTCCGAGGATGAGGTAGAAGAATCCTTCTCATCTTGCGACATGTCCACCCTCGAGCGGTGGCGCCCAGAGCTTGTTGTGAGGGAGTCCCCACCCTCGGACAAGTTCTTTTCCTTCGCTCCCCCCCCCCTCCCCCAGCCCAGCGATCTTGCCCCAGAATCGTCGCACCTCAGACCCTTAACTCTATTTGGGAGTGTCCGGCAACCCTAGCCAGGGGTGCGCAGGCCGTCCCTCCGCCAGGGAATGAATCCCTCTCGGTTCCGAATGCGGCCTCAGTCATACTGTTTATTGCTCAGCTGACTGCAAAGGTCTGGTTAGAACTGAGGCCCTTTGTCACTTAATTCACCACAATTTTCCAAACAAGGAAACATGATTAAAGTTCTTAGCCTATGCTTGTTCAATTTCCTGGACAAATAAAGCGTGCGAGTATGGCCCAAAACATCATGGATTTCTTACAGAGAGTACACTGTAAAGATAAATATAGGCAAAGCAGAACATCCTTAATTCCAATCATATTTGTGTTGTTGTTTTTTCCTCTCTGCAGAGTATGGCTCTGTATTCACACTTCTTAGTCCCTGGCTAAAGACAGTGATTACAGCGAGTCCCTGGCACTGCAGCTGCATCACTGTCTTCACAGGCTGAAGAACCTCACCATGTGGCAAGTTCACTCTAAAAATGAATTATTTCAAGGCCCATACCAAGCTTACGAAAACAGAAAGCCACAAAATCACGTTGGTCTGCTCAACGACTGTCTCCACCTTACTCTCTTCTTTTGTGTCTCAGCAGCTTGTCTGTACTGACTTTGAACACTACAATCATTTTCTGGTGTTGTTGTTGTTGCTGTTGTCGTAGCCTGGCTAAAACACTCCAGGGATCATCCAAACAGCCGAAGTACTTGAACATAATGGTACAAATGCATCAGCAGGGGAAGAAAGCATTACGTGTGCGACCGTTTCTGATTACCCCACCACATGGGCAGCCACACTCCCGACTTCAGAGGATCTTGTAAACTTATAATGTTATGCTAGGAACTTGTCACAACTGAAGACAATCCCCGCATAACATTTTGAAGTAGCCTTGGTGTTCTAGCCTATGTCAATTGGCCTGACACAGCCTCAGGCCAAGGCGGAATTTTCTAGTTTAACCTAGTTTGTTTTCTTCTTGATAAGAAAAAGAAAATATAACTGATCAACCTGATCTACCCTTTGCCGATGTTGACCAATGTTACACGGAAGAGTAGTGCCTAAAACGAAGAGACATCATTCACACTTTTTCTATGGTATACTTTCTTCTCACTGGCAATGTTTGAAAACAAGGACATATGAACCACAACCCTTCCCCCTTCTTCTTTGTCTGCCCCTCACCGAGCATAGAAAACAGGCACCTTCTGCAAACTTCATGTTCAACATGCCTCTCCCATTTCCCTCCCTCCCCCAACTCTTCATCAAAAGAAAACAGCAACAACAACAATCCACCCATCAATCATCTTCACAATCCTGTCACTCACCAACACCTCCCCCCCACCCCTCCCTGTTGCCATCCCTCCTTCAGCGGGCCAGGGCAGTGATGAGGTCAGCACACATTTCAAAGAACTCCAGGGTCTGGTGCGGCCCCAGTTCGTCCTCATCCGTGTCCATCTTCTCCATGGACGACTCTGACACAGAGGCCAGGGGCGAGATGGTCAGAGGGTCGTCCTCCTCCTCCGGGTCCTTGACGGCACTCAGACTCTTGAAGTCCAGCAGGTACGACTTCTGGTCCACCTGGTACAGCTGCAGGGACATCCGCATCTGTTACAATGCCAGCACACTGTGAAAGCACACTGACACTGGTCAAGTAACGCAAGTACAAAGGTTTTATGGCACATTCGAGTGACCCATTTGACACACAGAGAGAAACTGAACATCACCATAAAGGAAAACATGTTGTTTTGACAAATATTTCAACCTGTATTTATGTTCCTGCAAGCACTGACTGTCTTTTCTGAAACTTCTCGTCAATTGTAATAGCAACTTTCAGACTTTATAAACAAAATTAACAATATAATGATTAAACTGATTAACTTTTTTCCCCAGACAATTTCTTCCATATTCAAATACGCATCACAAAATGACCAAAGATGACGCAAATCATTTACCCAAAAGATCTAGGCACTGGAAAACATCTCAACAAAACCTCCATGAACCGGAGACTGCACAAACTCGTCGACTGGAGAAACATTTTTCAAAATGTTTCTTATCAGGATTTCTGGTTAAATCCTGAAGACTCGCATCCCAACACATGACTGTGTGTAGTTTGAAAGGTACAAGATACTTTGAACACACCATTTCAATTTGTTGGCTGTACTGACGTTGAGCCCTGTTACAAACAATTATCTTTTGATGAAAAGAAGCTTTCTGAACATTCATTAAGCTACTCTCCATCAAGGATGGTCCTCTTATGAGGGCAAATGTGGATCTAGCCACTTTTTGATTTCTTGCAATCTGCTCATTTTAAAGGGTCACAACTGTGCTAAATGTTATTTCAATTTCCAATGTAACTAAAAAAAAAGTATAAACTCACATATCTGCCAGTTACAGGGTTTTTTCTGCGAACTCGAACATGGTACTGGTTGATGATCTTCCACTCCTGCATCAGATACAAACTCACATCAAACATCTTTCTAGCAGAATGGATTGAAGGGAAAAAAAACCTTTTCAATCCATGCCACAAAGTAAAGGTGCACACACACACACACACACACACACACACACACACACACACACAAAGCTACTTGAATGCAATATAAACTTATTCTAAAAGGGTGCTTGACAGAAATATCAAAGTTAACTTTTTTGACATTTCAACACTCAACACCGAATCCAAATGACAATGAACTTGCAAGGGCCTTAACTTTGATGTGGTGTCCAGTCTGTTCAGGAACAGACACGGAAATGTAAATATCACTGTGACACCAAAAATCTTTAAAACAACACACATGAAAACACCTGATGGCACAGTCTATTGTATTATTACTGCTCACTTCATCCAATTCAACTTCATAAAACAAGACGGTATTTCTCACCACATATTTGTTAATGTCAGTTTCATTCTTACATAGTTCAAGCTTTTCATGGCTCTGAAGACTTCATGCATAATGTCCTGAGGTTTGCTCTGAGAACGTATTCCTGAAAACAAACAGTACACAGCAAATCAATAAATGTTTCACGCAGAATGGATGCAGTTTTTACTTCTGCTTGCATTTTCATAACAAGTTTCATCTCTTTTCACTGTATCCTTTAGGAAACAGCGAGGAAGTGGCACAGAACTAAGATTAAAATGCTTAACAGAACAATCTGACGACATAAAAAGAACATTAAAAAATGAATGGACGGGATTATTTCAAGTTTTAAGTGTCATTACCACAACTACCAATTCTTTTTTTCTTTAGAAAGCCAGACAAATTCAATATGAACTGAGGTACTTAGGAAAAAAAAATTACTAAGCAAATACTGCGAATCTGAATGACATGAAATAATGTAAAAAGAAAAAAATCTAGTTACAGTTCCAGTTTGCTACACATGTGTATGCTTCTGAGTTCTTCACATTTTTCAATGTCCATTACATGCACTCACCACGATCACAGAAAATCATCTGTAATCCACCATGCAACTAACTTGACGCATTTCTGTCTTTGATTCAGCGGTGTTTTGGCTGACCAACTGTCCACAGTCACGTTACGTGGAATGTCTCCTTATCACTTCACTCATCGTCACACCTGACACATGCTGGAGTTTTTTGTTTTACTTTTTGTACTGGATTCACAACTTTAGAAACTTTGTTTTCACACAGACATACTGTCAAGACACTTTCAAGATAGCTATCAAGAAATAACACTACCTAACGGGGTACAATGCCGTTTGATGCAGTGGGCCATCACAGTCAGTTATCGTAAGAACAACACAGTGGCAATGCTACACTGCCTTGGGCTGCTCAGCGATGTGTTTGCCTCTAATGACTGATCTGCCTGGGTGGTCATGTTCGATGAAGTGTTGTACACAGACTGTGTGGTCTATCTCGATACTGTTTGCCTTGTGTGAACAAGAAATGAGGAAAGATTGGTTTGCATGTCATATTTTTTGGTTTTTTTGCTTTATTTATACTCAGAGTAAATCAAGTTGGGTTTTTTTTTAAAGTAAAAAAAAAAAATCACCATGCTGTACCATGCACTGGCAGTGGCATTTTTTGGTGGTATTTTGAAAGCTTCCAGCTGCCAGAGGGGGATGGAGTGTACCTTTCCACAACAATCACTATGGCTCTAAACATTAACCAGCTTCCAACCTGGAAATGAATAAGAGTAAAGACAACAAAATCCACATGCGCAATCAAGAGTTTCTGCCTATGCCTGAAGTTGAGCACCATAGACATGAAGCTGAACAACATTTGGCAACAAATTTTGATGGTAAGTTGCCCTTTTTTAGCTTTAACATTTCTAGTGGCTATAAATCGATTCTCCGTTCCTTTCTCAACGAAGTTTCAAGTTATTTCAGATCAATCCGTTGAATAAAATGCTTGTACGTGAACTTCTTCTATGACCACTCAGTATGAGCAACCAACAACGCAGTTGTCAACGACGGTGCCAGCTCCAAGAATGGATCGACTGATGCTATGACAGACTGTTCAGCGCACAAAGGCAAGGTTGATCAGCCATTACATTATTTACCTTTTGCTCAACATAACTGAAGCCTGATAGTTTTTTGTTTGATGCCTACTGGAACATAAAAATAATTCAAACAAGCGAACATAAATAAACACAACAAATGAGGAAACTATGCCAAAGATTCGACAAGTTTGATAAACCTGCAAGTCATTCTGCATTGGCATGAGTTTGAAAGCAGTCTAGTTGATTTATCTGAAATGGAGGGGCCCCTCTCTCTTTCTCTCACCATCCCTATTTTTGGTTCTGAAATCAACGTGACTGTATTCTTTACACTAGAATTATGTTCATAACCTCAGTGCTTGTTTAAACTTGTGATTTACTTTCTGATAGCAAATGACTGACGCTTTTGTAGAACTTTCTGCTGTTGTTTTAATCTGTATTATTTGCGCTAACTTGAACAAATGAATTGTAAACAATACATCGTAAAGATTGTATTTGTAGTGATTTGATAAAATAGATCCTAATCATACGATTTATTACATCTTCAGCGTTCTATACTGAGCAAATAAGGCAAAGGGGTCCAGCCAGAAAACTTGGACAGGAGTTGGAGAGGGAGAGACAGAGGGGGGGAGGGGGGGGGGGGGGGGGGGGGGGGGGGGGGGGGGGGGGGAGAGTGGGAGTCAAGGTCTTGATCTTGCCCATAAATGTTTGCTCTGTTTTTATGGTACATGTGGTTAATCGAGTTGAGTCCAGATTTCCAGTATATTTCTGAAGACTTGCACACCTGCATTATGAAACTCACTTTCTGTAAATGACAATTTTTTTTTTTTTTTTGAAACTCATTTTACTTGATGAAAATTGAAAGAATTTCTATGGAAAAGGGTAGAATATTTCATTCAAGACTGTGTGTGAATTACTGAACGCCTAACATTTGCATCTTCTGATGTAAATGTGACAATCCAGCACAAAACGAGGCTGTTCGATGCCAATGTAAATGGTGGGAGTCAGTTTGGACCATTTTAGTGTTTTTCTAAAAAATAAAACCCTCTGAACCAAAATTTTCATGTTGCACTTTTTTTTTTTTCCCTGGCTTATTCATTTTAAAATTGCGTAACTCTGGAAAGTCTACAAATGGTTTCATGGTGGAGGGTAGGATATATTCATTTTAAAAATATTTGAGTTGTTCACAGTATTAAGACGTTAAGCTGCCAGCTAATGATAAAGAAATAGAAAAAATCATTCCCTTCTTTTATTCAAGCGTTGAAGGAATTACATGATGTCAAAACAACTGATAAATGGACAGTTTGCTGTTTTAAAGACATGTCTTCAGTTATTGAAAAGACCCAATAGTTACACTGCTTTACTAATCACCCACTATCTTTTAGTAATAGCATATAATTATTTTGTTTCAATAATGCATATTTGTTTCATTACTATCTTCCTTCATTCGACAGAACTGAAAGAAACAGTTACTATATTCTGACCATGACTATTTGATAATTTGAATCATATGACACAAAAATTAGATAACCAAACTTGTGCTGGATAACTGTAGAAATCAATATTTTTCTACTTTCGTTATAAAATAAAAGCAACAAATCATGGAGCAAAACTATTCCTCTACTGAAATTGGTACCAGAAAATACTTAAATGACCACATTTTGGTCATTTTCTGTCTACATCACTTGATATTAAAAGATGTGTGCCAAAAGTAGCAAAATCACAGTACAACAACATTGCTATAAAACAGTACTACTGACTCCCATTGAAACAGGAGACCAAAACAAACGAAAAATGTTAACTTATAATCAATAATAACTCTGGACTACTATCCGGTTAGGAACATGTAAACTGTGTTTACTGGAATGCCAGTTTCTACAAACCTGAGTATTTAACATGCCTTTTGGTTGCTATACTTTTACTGCTTTCATTGATGATAAGGCTAATGATTTCATCACATGTTATATTATCATTAGAGCCTTATCATCAATGAAAGCAGGAAAAATCGCCCGGTGTTGACAACATACCGGCAGAATTGATCAAGGCAGTAGGAGATCCGATGGTGGACATGTTACTTGCAATATGCAACAGAATCTGGGAAACTGGGAATGGCCTACTCCCTGGACGCAGTCACGTTATCATCACGCTACCAAAGAAAGGCAACCTACAGCCAATGCCAAAATTATCGCACGATCAGCCTCATCAGCCACCCAACGCAAGTTATGCTGAAAGTAATCCTGAATAGACTGAACCCACAAGCAAAAAGATCATCGCTGAAGAACAGGCGGGGTTCAGGCCAGGACGAAGTACCATAGAGCAGATATTCAATCTAAGAATACTGTGTGAGAAGTACAAACCAACACCAACAACATCTGTAACCACGTATTCATAGACTTCAAGAAGGCCTTCGACCGAGTGTGGCACGAAGCATTATGGCAACAATGAAACTCTTCAACATCAATGCCAACCTCATCAGAATTATTGAAAGCCTCTACAATAAAGCCACCAGTGCCGTTTTCTTCGGTAACAACATAGGCGAGTGGTTCCGAACTACCGTTGGAGTGCGACAGGGCTGTCTACTCTCCCCCACACTTTTCAATGTCTTCCTTGAGAGAATTATGACCGATGCGCTAGAAGACCATGAGGGAACTGTAAATATTGGAGGGAGAAACCATCACCAACCTCCGTTTTGCCGACGACATAGATGGACTAGCTGGAAACGAACAAGAGCTAGTGCACCTGATCAACAGACTCAACAACACCTCTGCTGATTATGGCATGGAAATAAGTGCGGAAAAGACAAAGGTCATGACTAACAACCCAATCGGCTTTACCCAAGACATAACCATCAACAGCAAAAAGCTTGAGCCAGTCAACACATTTAAGTACTTGGGGGCAACAATCTCAGATGAAGGATCAAGACCTGAAATCATCTCAAGAGTCGCTCAGACCACAGCCACGCTATCTAAGCTAACGCCTCTTTGGAGAAACAAAAACATCTCCATCAGCTCAAAGATTAGACTGATGCGATCCTCAGTCATGGCGTTATTCTTATATGCTTGTGAGTCATGGACGTTGAAATCAGACCTTGAGAAAAAGATCCAAACAATGGAAATGAGGTGCTTCAGACGACTCCTTGGCATCTCATACAGAGATCACATCAGCAATGTGGAAGTTAAAAAGCGCATCGAGAATGAAATTGGTCCATATGTCGATCTCCTAACCTCAGTAAAAAGACGCAAATTGAAATGGTATGGACACATCACACGATCAACAGGCCTTGCCAAGACAATCACGCAGGGCACGGTACCAGGACAAAGGCGAAGAGGTCGACAAAGGAAAAGATGGAGGATAACATCACGGAGTGGACAGGCCTGCGGCTGAGAAAGACATTGCGGAGGGCAGAGAACAGAGAGGAATGGAGAAGGATGGTTGTCACTGCTTCAGGGTGCCCCCACGGACCGACGTCTAAGGGATCAAGTCAAGTCAAGTCACATTTTACTGTGGCATTACAGACGACACAACAGGTGAAAGTGTAGATTAGTACCTAAATGCCACTTGGCTTTTTTGGCGGGCGTGTTCAAGTTTCGCTGAGTGGTCTGTGTGCTCACTGGGTCCAGGGTGTGAGTCACATCCTTCATTTCTGAAACAGCATCAATCACACAACCTGCAATACAGTTTCTTTTACATTTGCGTGTGTATGTGTATGTGCGTGTATCAGGCCAACCATGGAGGTACAAAACAATTAATTAATCAAGTCTGATCGCACGTATACACAGAAACCTACACACATACATCAAGATGCTTCACACACACACAGAGAAAGAAAGCAATAACAAATAAGTATAAAAGACATAAGTATAAAAGACATAAAGCAATTTGTAAAAGCAAATAACTAAAGCCTTCTATCATGGATGATATGTTTTGTTACTGAATGCCCTGTGCATGCCTGCACCCTATGTGAACACAGCGCAGGCTTCCAAGGGGGGTGCAGGATTGCCCCCAGCTGGTTTGTTCAGTTTGTTTTCCTATCGAAAAATGTATCACAGTACCTTCTTTCCCACTGAAAAGTATACCTCAATACCTTAAAATGTGACTTATGCATTACTTTGCACAAGACTGTCACAAATGTTGCTATCGTCCAGCATTATTTACATGCCCATTAACTGATTATATTGTGACATCACTGCACTTTGTTGTCATATATTTATTTGATAGAGAAGATTCTTCAGCTTACAGGTGGGGAACATTAAGTGGCACCATAAAAGGCATAATAAGGTGACATGCTTTCTCTGGGGACAGCAATCCGATTTCACATTCAAAAAGTTATGTCAATGAAGAGAAACCATTCTTCAGAAATCAAGCATACACATCACAAATGCACACACTTTCTAAGTATGTACATAGATGTGTGTGCATGTGCACATGCAACACACCTGTACACATAATTGCACGCATGCACACATGTATACACAAACACACACAGAGACACAAACACAGACGGATCACCTGGCATTCTTTCTGGATGAGCACGGAGAGGGCTTGTCGCCTGCACAAACATGAAGAAGGAGTTGACAAAAGTTTAACAGGAACAAGCAGAAATACTAGCTTTCTTCTGACTGCTTTTTTGCATAATCAAATATACCTAAATGACTCAGTAAACCACTGCTCATGGAATACAGTGGAACTTCCCTATTCAGACTTACCTACCTACTCATGACTCCCCATCCAGTGTGACCCAGATTCAAACGACCCATCTATTTCGCTCTATAAACAATTACAATGACACAGGCAGTGATGTAGATTTCCATCAGTCTCCGGTCACTGACCGATAAAAATGTAAAATGACCGATCGGCTCGACCTCCATCCGGTCAAATGTCCGATCCTAATACAAGCGAAGCGGTCGCATGTCCTATCATTTTCGCGAGGTCGCGGACAAGTCTACAGCCGTTTTATTGTGCGGAGGCGTGCGAGACTGAGTAGCGTTGAAAGGCAGAGCCAAGCGCATCGCGTGTTCGGGAAAATTTGCACAACTCTGAGGCTGACGCACCGACTGAAGCGCGATGCGATAGCCTAGGCGAGAGGAGCACAGACTTAGAATTCAGCAAGAGCGAGTAACTCTTGTTGAATTTCCGGCCTGCGCGCGGTTTGTTTTCCTTCACATCCGACAGTGGTAAAAACGTGTGCATCACGCCATCAGTCTTCATCATGCCACCAAAGAAGAGACTCAAATGTGAAAAAGATCAGCGATCTTTGAAATCTATGTTCGCACCATCGGCGAGTGTGCCAGAGGTGAGTGGCAGTGCGTCTACCAGTTCCGAATCGACGACTGATGCGTCAAGTGCCTCTTCCAGTTCCGTATCGACGACTGATGCCCTGATTCTAGTCATCAACATAATTGTGTTGATTTTATTTGTTTTTGTATTTTTAAATACTTTTCTCCAGTTCTAGTCGGTGGACCCTGAGTTAAAATACATTTATCACAAAGAATCCTGTTCCGAGTCTGGTGTCCTATTATTTTGGTTACTCCAGGACACTGTGTCCTATTGACATTTAATCTCTAGGACACAGTGTCCTATAGGGCGATTAAAAAATCTACATCACTGCACAGGTGAAAGCTTCCATCGTTTTTAATGTTGTTTGTCCTGCCTTTAAAACACCTAATAGGTTGAAACAGTTTGTGTTGGTTTTTGTAATTTATTTGTTGCTTTGTTTGGCAGCTCAGTGATTTCATTTTTGGTTCTGTATTTTAATTTCTGCCCGCAATCATTCCACTTTGAAAGAATAGCATAGAGAAAAAGGGAACTGATGCATGAGGCAAATGAAAGAAAGAAAAAAAAGAGGACAAAAAGGAAAAAACAAGAACACAAGAAACCCCAAAGATGCATCTTCAGTGATTACAACTGGACAAGGAAGCACCATCTTCTCTCTCTCTCTCACACACACACACAAACACATATCTGAATATAACCATAAGCAAAAGCTACAATACTGACCAAAATATCTATGGGTGACCACCATTTTCTCCACAATGAACAGCAAGGAAAAAGGCAGACACACTAGGACATGGACGTGTAAGGGTAATCACAGACACTAGAGAGCCTCCGTGCACCCCAATGTTAGCCACTGGCAGAAGGAATTCACTTACTAGAAAACTGTCAGGTGGTGGACTAGAAGCTACGTAGAAATCACGGAATTCTGAATCTGAAAAAGAGACAGTTTGCTGTAAACTTGTGTGTAACAACTGTGGTACCCACATTTCCCACACATCCTTCAAAGAGGACGCACCCCTATCCCCCCTCCCCTCTCTCAAGTGGTACCCAAAACCTCTAGTCCCCTCTAACCATTTTTTTCTCTCCAGAATTGAAAAAAAAAAAAAAATCCCAAACATTTTGAAACAAAACCTGTACATTTTCTGGCACCATCTTTTCTTTCAGATGTTTCACTGCAAATATGCTCATAATCTATTTTCAGTCCCGTGTTCTGGGTTCCCGATTTATCGTTGGCATCAAGGTGTGGACTCATCCTTTCCCATAGACCTTATAAAGATATTTTGCTCTCAGCTCAGCTTTCTTCATGATACCAGTATCTGGGATAGTTTTTTTTTTCCAATTTGAAGTTGATCTTTAAAAACCTTTGCACTACATGGATTTTTTAAGAGTACGTCTAACACAGAGAGAGAGAGAGAGAGAGAGAGAGAGAGAGAGAGAGAGAGAAGACACACACAGACAGAGAGAAGAGAGAGAGAGACAAGCATCCACTTCTACTCATGTACCAGCTCACCACCGCTTCGTAAGAAGAACAAAATGAGTTGATAGAAATGCTGTTTAAAAGAATCCATCTCACTGAGCACAAGCTCAAATGTCCAGAGATCCAATCAAATACCTTAGCTTAAAAACTCTTTGGCCTCACTAGACAGGGTGAGGATCTGTTAAGTGTCATCAATTTTAGGGGCACAGCGACAGGCATAGTCTGGGGTGAAAGGGGGAAACACCAGCAACTTTGATACTTCTACCTCCTTATATACACAATCATTAACATAAGCTTTGATGATGATTTGCACAAATGGCTTCTGATAAACGGTGAAATCATGGAGTCAGAAACTTTTTGGAGGCTATTTTCAAGACATAAAGCTTGAAATACACACATACCTGTATGAAAAGACAGCCCATCCCATTTACAGGCAAACATGCATACAGAAATAAGTGTGGGAATGTTGTATGTGCGAGTGTGCATGAATGCCAAGTCTACAGACTGAAGTCACTGTGAATTGAAAAAGGCCTCACTTTTCTAACCTGACACTAACCTTAATTATATCGAATAATTTCTGAATACAAATCATTTACAGCAACTCGACATTCCACATTTTCATTCAAAGCATTTATAAAGTCTTATTTCTCACACTACGCTTTTACTGAAAATGTATGACCTATGACTCCCCTTCAGAGATTTTCTACTGGTATACTGTAACACACAGAGACTACACTTTTATATGCTGCACACACACATACAGTAAACGCTTATCCAATACAAAACAAAACTGGATTGTTTGTCTGAGAGAGAGAGAGAGAGAGAGAGAGAGAGAGAGAGAGAGAGAGAGAGAGAGAGAGAGAAATACACTGGTTAATATTCCTTGAGTACCACTGACAAATAACAGGTGGTACTACCCCTGCGGTGGGCTGGGCCAGACTACCCCTGCAGTGGATGGGCCAGACTACCCCTGCAGTGGGATGGGCCAGACTACCCCTGAGTGGGATGGGCCAGACTACCCCTGAGTGGGATGGGCCAGACTACCCCTGCAGTGGGATGGGCCAGACTACCCCTGCAGTGGGATGGGCCAGACTACCCCTGCAGTGGGATGGGCCAGACTACCCCTGCAGTGGGATGGGCCAGACTACCCCTGAGTGGGATGGGCCAGACTACCCCTGAGTGGGATGGGCCAGACTACCCCTGCAGTGGGATGGGCCAGACTACCCCTGCAGTGGGATGGGCCAGACTACCCCTGCAGTGGGATGGGCCAGACTACCCCTGCAGTGGGATGGGCCAGACTACCCCTGCAGTTGGATGGGCCAGACTACCCCTGAGTGGGATGGGCCAGACTACCCCTGCAGTGGGATGGGCCAGACTACCCCTGCAGTTGGATGGGCCAGACTACCCCTGAGTGGGATGGGCCAGACTACCCCTGCGGTGGGATGGGCCAGACTACCCCTGCAGTGGGATGGGCCAGACTACCCCTGCAGTGGGATGGGCCAGACTACCCCTGCAGTGGGCTGGGCCAGACTACCCCCTGCAGTGGGCTGGGCCAGACTACCCCTGCTGTGGGATGGGCCAGACTACCCCTGCAGTGGGATGGGCCAGACTACCCCTGCAGTGGGATGGGCCAGACTATCAGGTTAGCAGTCACTGGTCTTGTTTTTTTTTCTCCTCCATACTGTTTCACTGTGAATATTGTAATTTGACAAATGACACACTGAAAGCTTACAGAAAGTACAGTTCCTCTCATCCATGTTTGTTTATCCTGATTTGCTTTCAAATGAAGAAAAGTTATGTCTTTCTGTTTGGGTCTTTCTTTCTTTCAACTGTGACTCAAAGATCACCTTCATGTCGTTTGTTATCAATGATGAGGTGGTAGGCAATGTTCAGCTGATCATGTGTGTCACCGCTCAGTATAGCGCGGTGAACCTCTTGTTCATCCACATTGAATTTCTGAAAACACCACGTGCAATAAGGCGGTCATGAAATAATCCCGATTCCAACTAATTATGAAATAAACAGAATAACATACTGGGCATGTCTGTTTTCTTTTCTGCTCCCCAAAATACCAAAGCACAAAATCATTTGTTACAGCACAAAATCTCATCAAGCAAATGAGAAAAGAAAAAAATCCTGTTACTTGTGCTGGTAGTGGAAAAATGAGGCTATACTCTTAGAGTGTATGCATGCGTGTTGTTTGTGCTAACGCCTGTGTGTGTGTGTGTGTGTGTGTGTGCGTGCGTGCGTGCGTGCGTGTGTGTGCATGCGCGTCCCTGTTAATCTGAACGAGTGCATATATCTCCATTTTCTCCAATACAAAATCTTCATTAATCCCGGCAATAATTCTTTGGTGATCCAGTGTGCAACACAAATACCAAAATCCCCTTTCCCCTCTTCACCAATTTCCCAGTTTGCCTTTCTGATTCCCATGTATAAAATGATCCATGAAACTAGTACACAAGAATAATTGCACACTTTGAGTATGTTTGTGCATACATGTGTGCAAAAGAGAGAGAATGAATATGTGAGTGTGTATGTGTGTGTGTGTGTGTGTGTGCGTGTGTGTGTGTGTGTGAGTGTGTGCATGTGCGTTTATATGTCGGAGACTCTGTATGTGTGCGTATGTGCATGTGTGTGCGTGTGTGCGTGTGTGTGTGTGTGCATGTGCTGTGTGTATTTGTGTGTTTGTGCGCTGCTAATATGGGGAGTTTGTATTATACTCCCCGTTTGGCTAGCATTAGCCACAAAAAATCTCGGCCTGACAGAGCTGATTAACTGCCGTGGAATGCTATGCTATGGTCTGACATGGTAAAGTATATGACGCCAAATATTTTTTCCTGTAAAATATCACAAATCAATACAAAGAAATAAAATTACAATTCTAAGAACTACCATTAAGATGAATAATGATTCACCTGCCAAAATATACACTCCCCTACCCCATCTTCTTTTCATTCCCTGGATATAGCCTGCTACAAAAGCACTGACAATACTGTCACAGCCTTTTACGACTTGAGCAACAAACAAATGCCTTCGTTTGCTTTACTTTGCTTCCAGTTTTTGTTTTGCTTTGTTTGCCAACACTTTTCAAAGCTGTAAAACAACAGATTTTGAAAAATTGTTGTTTTGTATTGTAGTTTCAAATCATTAAGTAAAAAAAAATCACCCAAGTCTTCAGATGGTTGGCAACTAAACTGGAACTAAAGCCTGTGATGTGCGAGTTAGTTTCTACACTTGTGCTTACTGATGCTCACATCACAAATTTCACGAACGACTTCAAGGTCCACAATGGAGGCGTCCTGATCATGGGGCGATGGAAACAGGTATTCAGGCAGATCTTTCTTGAACCACTCATGCTCTCTGTTGTCAAGAAACAGGTATATCACAACGCTCTCCTTTTAAAACTGGACACACACACACACACATGATAACACCAATACTAACAGAGTTTTGTCATTCTTTCCTTCCAGAAAAGGAACTCATTTACATTAAAAAATAATAAATATCAACACATTTCACACATTTACCCATAGGTGGAGCAAAGTAAGTAAAAATCTAAAATGCAAATACACATCCATACAGTTCACAAGGCTTACACACACACACGCACATGCACACACACACTCTCTTTCATA
This sequence comes from Conus ventricosus, assembly GCA_018398815.1. NCBI lineage: Eukaryota > Metazoa > Mollusca > Gastropoda > Neogastropoda > Conidae > Conus > Conus ventricosus. The sequence continues at coordinate 19,730,904 of CM031606.1, forward strand.
CATACACAGGCACACACAATGTGTGTGTGTGTGTGTGTGTGGTGTGTGTGTGTGTGGTGTGCGTGTGCGTGTGTGTGTGTGTGTGTGTGTGTGTGTGCGTGTGGTTGGTGTGTGTGTGTGTGTGTGTGTGTGTGTGTGTATCTTTGCTAAACAGTAAGTTGAGGCTGGAACACTTAAGTTTCCCGGAATGGATCTTTTGCCTTTTGATCACCATACTGAATCCGTCTTGTGATGGATTCTGCTGTGGGCCTTGCATGTTCCCAGCCTCTAAGAGGACAGGATGACATGCGCCCTTTTGCTAGAAAAGTCCACATTCCCACAGTGCTTACCTGCCAGCCTGCATGCCTTACAGTCTTAAGTGTTGGGTGTTCCTTTTCTCATGCCTGTCTGTCCTTCTAAATGCCTCATCCTTACTGGGCATGAAACATAGCCATGTTGTCCCCCCCCCCCCCCCCCCCCCCCCCAAAAAAAAAAATTAGGAGACCAGGAAGCTAACTTCACTTCAATTCCTAGATTAGCCAACATGAGTGATCACCTTTAGTGAGTTCACATTATTACGCCATATTTGAACTACTTTACTTTTCTCCTTTTCCTTTCAGTTCTCAGGACGTCTTTATTGATCTGTATTTTTTCAGTTCACAAGATACGTTAACACTAAAATTCCTTTTGACAGAATTTTGTCTATCCACGAAGTTTCACACATGCCATAATCTTTTGACATTTAAACATTTTTCACATAAAAGACCTTTGTTCAATTTAACTGAAAGCTACCAGCAAAATAAGCGTTTTCCTTTGAAATCTGACAGCCGCTTTCCCAATACCTATGAATGACAGAGATATGAATCCAAAAATGACACGGCCAAGTGGACAAAGCCCAACCTGATGTCCTTGATGGTGGCTCGTTTGAGGGGATCCACCTGAAGCATGTGACACAGCAGGCTGACCACCTCTTTGTTCAGGTAGTCAGGAATAGCGAAAATACCAGCTGAAACAACAGGAGCAATCATTATCTCACTCAACTGACAGATGGCTCTCAGCTGCAGAAGAAAGAAAAAGAGAAGAGCCTGTCTGGTTCAGGCTGCCATCTGTAAAATGAGTTGATGAACATGCTCAGCTACAGCTAGGCAAATACTCATATTCATATGCACATGCGTGTGTGTGTATAGGTGTGCACGTGCGTGTGTGTGCATGCATACTTGAGTGTGAATGTGTGAGAGCGTGTGTGTGTGTGTGAGTGTGTGTGTGTGTGCGCATGTTTATAAATGTTTATGTGTGTGTGAGTTTCTAAAGACCACAAAACAATTCTACTTCAAAGCTTGCAATTCAATTGATTGACCTATATGACTGCCATGTACGGGAAAGAACTCACACCTTTCTATTGAAAAAAGAAGACAAAGCTGTCACTGCCATTACGCTATATTACTGCTGAATGTTTTATCATTTACTGACTGAATCCTTATCTGATTTCCATGCTGTTTGGAGTCTTTGTATGTAGGGTTGCCTTCTGGCTACTTAAAATGGTTGCTTTCCCTGACTTCCGAGTTTTGTTCAATGAACCACCATGTACAATTACAAAGTATGACCAGTGTATGTCATTGACATATCTGGACACTACACGCTGCTGATATAATCTCAGAAAAAAAAAATTACCAACATACACACACAGAAACGGAAAAGGCAACAAGGAAATAAAAAAAACTAGTTTCTTTGAAAAAGTAATAGTTGTTAACTGGCATCGCATACTTTAAATGATAAAGTACATACTTAAAAGGAAAATAGTTTGCAATTGGATTGGCATTTTAACTTTATAGCACAGTACCACCAGTTTTCTTGAACACCTTTATTTACGGCCTAGAATTTTTTTTTCTTTTTATGAAAAGCCTCTTCAAATGAGTGTGAACACACACACACACACAAACAAACCATAAAGAAACATGTAATCTAATCCACTCACATTTGATTTTTCTGAAGAGGGTTGGAACATGCTCATCATCGAAAGGAAGCTGAAACATAATATAACAAACTCAAGCTGTACAAGAAGCCCATCAAAACCTACATTGTGTTGTAAAGTTTGAACATGTACAGATCAACGAGTATTTTTGATCAATACAAACTATTTATATATCCAAGTGATCTGTGAAAAAATGAATAAAAACACAGCTGTAAGCTAATACCCATGCAATTCATAAAAATGAATAAAGCACATTTGGCTAAAACACAAAGTCCAAATCCTTCTTTGTGCTTCTCCTCCAGTTGAAGACCAAGGTTTTGCTATGGACTGCTCCTAACAAAAAACTCCATCTGTATGATCCTTCTTTTCAAAACAGTGAGCCTCTCATGAACATCACTGGATGTTTTCCCAACTAATGTCAAGGCGGTTTCCTCGAATACAATGGATTTCAATTTTCATGGGAATTCAAAATCTTGAGAAGAGTTTTCAAAATTCACAAAGAGGAAGATGCACGCAGGTGCCAGTGAAGCTGAGCAGCACGTCCTCAACAGCCCAACTAACCAGCAGGGAGCAATCCTGCACCATCCTTGGAAGCCTGGCCTGTGTTCACACAGGTGCAAGCATGCACAGAACATGGGGAGTTTGTATTATACTCCCTGTTTGGCTAGTATACTTACCATGTCAGACAATAGCATTCACGGCAGTTAGTCAGCTCTGCCAGGCCGAAGTTTTGTGTGGCTAATGCATAATAAGACAGTCACGTGATGCCCACCCGCTTCCGCCGTAGAAGAAGCCAATGTCAACCTCCCGTACCTCATTCATCGAGGCCTGCGCGCAAGGTAACCCCAGAACCTTGGCGCTAGTGGGGAAGGCAGGGCGGCATTAGAGTCTGACATGGTAAGTATACTAGCCAAACAGGAGTATAATACAAACTCCCCATTTTGGCGTCATATACTGTACCATGTCAGACAATAGCAGAATTCATAGGAAAAGAGGAGGCGAGTGCCCTAGTGGTTCCTGGGTTACCCCGATATGGATGCATTAGCCGCCACAAGGATATCCCATTAGAACCATCAGCCCTGGTCATGCGGATTCCCTTAAATAAAATTTTATGAAGGGATTTTCCGAACGCCAGAAGGCTGCCTCCTGGAGGTGGCGCATGGGAACAGAGTGCTGGAATGCTGCCGAAGCGGCGAGCGCTCTGAGCTCATGAGCCCGGGGGACAAGACGGGAGGTCCTTGGATGCCTGGGATAGGCCGTTCTGACCGTCTTGGAGAGCCACCTAAGACAGTGCCACTGAGAGGTCTTCCGTGTTACTGGGGTTGATGGAAATAAGGAGACGTCTTTGCGAAACGCGCCTGGGGCGCGAGCGTTCCCAGTAGTGTGTAGACCTCGAGAGGGCAAAGGCTAATGTCCGAAGAGGTGTCTCCCCCTAGTGTATCCGCCAGCGGGCGGATGACGAGTAAGGAGAGGCACTACCGGGTTCCTGGTTCTTAGCTAGGAATTCGGGAAGGAACTAAGAGAGACGGACCGTCTCTGTGGAAGGCAATGTCTCTGGGTCCCCGCTAAGGGCATGGATCTCGCCTCGCCTTCTGGCGGAAGCGAGGGCGAGGGAAGGTAGTCTTCATAGACAGAAGGTCGAAGGGAATGGAGGAGACAGGCTCAAAGGGGGGTTTCCTGAGGACGTCAAGTAAGTGAAGAGGTCCCAAAGGGGAACACGTCTAGGGATTGGGCCTCACGAAGAGCAGCCCCTCTGGAGATCTGTCTGAGAAGGAAGTCATTCTCAAGGAAGGTCCGCCCATTTGGCGGATGGTCGTGCAGATGGCCGACCTGTAGCCCCGGATGGAGCTAGCAGAGAGGTTAAGGTGGGACAGGAAATTTCCTATCTGGATATTGGAGGGGCGATTGTGAGAGACAGAATTGTCTTCGCACCATGAGACCCATTTCCTCCATCTGTAAATGTAAAGGACTCTGTGCTAGCTCTGCGAGAGGACATGGCTAGGTCTCGGAGTTCCTGAGAGGCCCCAGCGATAGAGAGGATATTGGGGACGGACTGGGACCTGTCCGTTCGAGAGGTGGATCTAGCTGCTCGCAAACCGGGCTGGCACAGAAGCCAGGCGTGGAGGCGAAGCATCGGGGATTGGCGTGAGGGAGACCCGAACGGGTTGCCTGAGCATGTCCCACCTGGTGTTCAACCGAAGAGGGGGTGCGTGAGTGGGGGAATTGAGGTCCGGTAACCAGGACTGAGTGGGCCACCACGGGGGCAATGAGAATGACCTGGGTCTCTCGAGTCTCGCCTTCCTGATCACCTTGTGGAGACGGGAAGCGGGGGAAAGGGCGTAAGCTATGAGGCCGGACCAGGGAAGGGATAGGGCGTCGATGGAGGAAGCCCGGGGGTTCGAGACCGGAGAACAACATACACTGGCAGACGATAGTTGAACCGTGTGGCAGACAGGTCGATCATGGGTCTGAACCCAAAGTTCCCACACGGTGTTAGGGTATGCCTGCTGAGGTCCATTCCGTGGGGGAGGGCAGACTTGGAGAGGCTGAGAGTGTCTGCCAGGATATTGTGTGTCCCTGCTATGTGTCTCGCGCGAAGGGTGACCCCTGCGTGTGACACCAGTGGAGGGGGGCCTCTGTACGGAGGGAGGGCCGATGGAGTGTGCCCCCCCCCCCCCCCCCCTTTGTTGATGTAACAACTACCGAAGTGTTGTCCGTGAAAGGAGAACGAATCGGTGGGAGACTATGGGACTGGAAGTGGAGGAGGGGCGAGCCTGACTGCTTCCAGTTCCAAGATGTTGATGTGAAACGAGCAGTCAGAGGATCCCAAACCCCCGAGGCGTGACTGCTCTCCAAATGGGCCCCCCCCACAACAAATAAGCAAACACAAAGCTATCTTAACACAACGGCAAAAAGAAGGCGAGACAGAGCACAAGAAATTATCTTGCTTTGGGCGGGAGGCCGAGAGAGAATGAAGGTACGGGAGGTTGACACGGCTTCTTCCTACGGCGGAAGCGGGTGGGCATCACGTGACTGTCTTATTACTGCATTAGCCACACAAAAACTTCGGCCTGGCAGAGCTGACTAACTGCCATTCCTGCTCCCTGGCTGATGCCACTGTGTGACAACTGGGTGTGCCACAACAGAGCCTCCATGCAAGTGCCCCAAGAGGTATGCCAGCCTACATTTCATGACCCCAGAGCCCACTGGCTAAAGACACCACCAACAAAGGATTGGCTGTGAACATCCTGCAGACCCTCTCATTACCGTTCTGCTGACAGTTAAAAACAGTACACCTTCAAAATTCACAGACATTCAATGAGCTTAACAACCCTGCAGTGAACAATACCAACATTTTTCAGAGACTCACTGTTTTGAATATAAGGATCATACATCATACATTCCCTCTGAGTTAACACTGGTTCCGACTCCATTTCCCATACAGTCCTTCGAATGAGACTGTAAACTGAGGTTCCGTGTGTGAACGCACGCATAACATCTTGCACACACGTAAAATCCATCACCAACTTTCAGAAGAGAAGGCCAGTTTGGCCGTTCGTATGGATGACACGTTCCACATAGCATGCACCTTTTTGCGTGAGAAATGGAAAGAATGATGGAAGTAAGGAAGTAAGGAAATTGAGTAAAGGATACTGAATGGACGACATGGGAAACAACTGAATGAAGCGACAACAGGCAGGTCTTCAGTCAGCACTACCCAGGTAGGCAGTCCATTGTGTAAATGAGTATGGATTGTAAAGTGCTTCGAGCTTGGTCTCTAGCCAAGGATAGGCGCTATATAAGTATACATAATGATAATAACAATAATAACATTAGGTGGGAACACACATTGTGCAGCAAAGTCACATAAATGCAGACACAAACCTACAATATATATGATTAAACCTGTACTCACTGTCCCACACAGCAAGGCATAAAGGATGACACCGCAGCTCCAGATGTCCACCTCTGGACCGGCATACAGCCTGTTTACACAAAAAATGTCTATGTCAACTTTTATGTTTTAAAATATTTTACTATTTGTTACAAATCTCCCCTCCCCAACCTCTAAATGAGCAGATTAAATAATTGTGACAAAAATTCATTCATTACTAAAATAAGGACACAATACAAAAGCTTCCAGTGAGTTGTGAAATGATGTCTACCTTTTTGGAGTCAGATACCAGAATCTCTTTCAAATATAAAGTAAAAACAATGTGTTCAAGTCATATCTTGATCATGGAAAAAACTATGCTTTTGCATTTTAACTTTAATAAGATCAACTGTCAAAACAATCCAGATACACACGCCACATACACAGAGTATGTTGTAGATATCTGTTCATGCACACACATGCATACATAGGAGCACACACTCACACCAAACATACACATTCCAAGACCTTGCTCTTTCTCCCAAACAAACTACACTGAAGTCGGCTATATAACTCAAAAAGAGACCAGGTCACTGTCTTGCCCAAGCCACCAGGTTCATCCCAGTTAGCCTCAACAGTAATTACCCCCAGCTGCTGATCATGTGCTGCCCTCCCAGTCATGGCGAAGGAAAGGTGAAAACAGGGGTCCTTTCTGACCCAGTCCATTGGATGGGTGTGTTTTACTACATAAGCAGCCATGTGTCAATAAATCCCTTGCAAGCATGCAAAGTAAATTTCACTAGATAAACAGCTATGAGTCAATAACTCCCATCTTGTACGCCATGCAAGGATGTTTCCTTAACTTTTTGCCTACGGAACGCACGCCTCCGTGCGCTGCTCAAAGCTCCGTTGCCTACGGAACGCACGGTGCTGTGCGCTGACTGAAAGCTCCGTTGCCTACGGAACGCACCGGTGCGTGCGCTCTTATTTCGAAAAATTCTACTATTCAAACTGTAACAGTCTAAGAGAAGTAACTCCCACCAAAAGTTAGTAGAGGGTTCCTGGTAGCCTGACATGCCCTAGTTTTAAGTTCAAGCAGAGTTCACCTTCGCTATCTGCAGCCGAGACAAAGAACCCCTTGCTGGGTTTTTCCGACTTTGAACTGACCGCATTTCTGGCACTGGCCTTTCGTCTGCTAGAGTCTAGTAAAAATGCCAGCTCAGCGCCGTTACTGTTTCAATGTATTCAAGGCGATTCTGATGACGAAGGAGAGTCGATCGACAGTGGAGATGATAGGGAAGATGAGGGATGGCTATTTGAAGATGTTCTTGATTACAATGACAAATAAACCGATTCGAGCGATTCAGTAACACACACAGGCGCTTGACTCTCAAAACCTCTCTAGCCCAGATTCTGTGAAATTGTTTAAAAAGGGATAAAACCTGATAGCGAAAAGTATCATAACCATAACTGTATTAGGTGAGTGCTTTTAGTATCAATTTGTCTGCATGCCATCACTAAACATTGATCTGCACTTGTTTTTATTTCTGTGTGTTTGGTTACTTCATTTATCCGTGTGTTGTCTCAACGCAGGATCTCTTAAGAGTTTTGAAAGTACATTCGTCTAAAAGTCCTTGATTTCTTCTTTTCAGACATGCCAAACACGATGTTAACACGGCCCAAACATAACACGTAAAAAAATTCCAAAAATGCCAAAATCGCTACGTAGGCAGGGGTTTTAGCGTGAGTGGCTGTGTGCGGGAGGGGGGAAAACTCACGCTGCACGCATACGCAGGGATAGTGTTAAAGGCATGGAGCAATTTTTGTCCAGTTGGTATGGCACGCAAAAGTTAATAGTATGGTGAAGGTAAAAAACAGCAACATATTTCTTGTTTTCAACCAACATTTTCAAAAATACAAAGTGATTGGAGAATATAAATTTTTCATTTATTATTCTGTTGTTTTGCTAAGAAAATGACAGTTTTATCTTGATCCAAAGACAAAGAGCAAAACATCAGACAGTGTTCTTATGAAGTCAAGTTAAGCAAATCAGAGCGATTGTATGAAGGCATTTCACTCACTTGCCACTGATGACCTCCGGGGCAGCATAGTTTGGGGATCCACAGCTTGTGCGTAGGAACTCCCCATCATGCATCATGTTCGACAGTCCTAGCAACAAAGGAAACTAAATGTAAACTTTTTCAACCCAAATTGTTTTCCCTCTTTCTGCATTTAAGGGATTAACAACTCATGTCAAAGTACTACCCATCAGGCATGAAACCTGGTCAAAAGATGTTGGGAGATAATTGAGTTATCAACAGATTTTTTTTTAAAGACAGTTTGGGATCTGGGAAGAAGTTTTAGCTCATTGCATTCCTGTGCTGATAATGCCAAAAGATCCTTTGCAAACAAACAGGAGTCACCAAAAGTTATTTTAACAGTCTTGGAATGGAGATTTAACGTAAGATTTTTTTTCCTTGTTGCTGTGCCGTCCCATCTTCTGCGCCACCTCAGTGGCATTGCACCCAAATCTCTCATTCCAACTCCTCATCCACAGCCACAGCCCGAGCCACCCCAGCCCCCACACTAGCAATCCACTGGGAGCAGTCGATATCGAGTTATAAGGCAACCCACTGGAAGAGACACTGCGCTGCTGCCGTGTCATTTCCATGGTACTCAGCGGCACCTGCTTTAATCCAATATAAGCAGAACACAACCTACTAAGCTCCCAGGGATGAAAAGTTTTTTAAAAAAAAGAGGAGATTGGCGGGGGTCTGGGGGTTCACCATGGGCCGCCAGTGGGGTACATGGGCAACAGCCCAGCGGGGGTCAGGGGGCGGCGCCCCCTGAAGCTGAAGCATATTTTGTATTAAATAAGGCATAAAAATCTTTAGAAATCACTTTCTTGCTTCTAAACAACTCATTCTATAGATCAGCTTTCAACACCATGAAGACTGAGACTGATGTGGAAAGAAACTATGTCAATTGAGACAAACATTTAGTATGATGAATCCTCAGAACTCTAGCTAAAGAAAATTTGACAAACAGTGCTTTCAGGACATAAAGAATAAGGCCTGTAGATAAGTAAATCAGAGTGGGAAATCAAACTAAGTAAATCAGATGTATGAAAACGACTGCTGGACTTCAATAAACACAATATGAAAAATGATTACTTTGAAGTCCTTTAAAAAAAAGTGAAGCTTTTGGGCCTTAGACCCTTCGTCAGGAAACACTAAACACAAAAAAAAAGAACATAAAAGAACAAATGACATAAAAACAAACTGATGTCACAACAGTACACCCCCCTCCCCCAAACTTCCCTCTTACAACTAATCATATCCCCCCCCCCCCCTCTTGACAAGTGTGTGTGTGTGTGTGTGTGTGTGGGGGGGGGGGGGGGCGATTGTGTGTGTGGTGTGTGTGTGTGTGTGTGTGTGGGGGGGGGGGGGGGGTTGTTTGTGTGTGTGTGTGTGAGGTGGGGACGGGGGTGGGGGGAAGGGGGCGAAGTGTGTGGGGTATGTGTGTTGTGGGGTGAGGGTGGGGGTTGGGGGAGAAGGAGGAGGAGTAGAGGAAGTATATAGGTAGTGGGGGAGTGGGCTGGTGGAAAAGGATTTCATAGGGGGGCTGTTAGCAGACACCTAACAAATGTAGCAAACGTTTGCATTATACCAGGGGAAAAGTGTTACACAATACTGTTGTGACATCAGTTTATTTTGATGTCATTTGTTCTTTTATATTCTTTTCGTCACTTTGACGTTTTTCCCTTGCTTTGAAGACTCTACGAGTGGAAGTACTTAGAGTAGGAGTCAAACTATCTTTGGAAATTAAACGTAGATTGTTGCATACCCAATGATCTGAAAACATGCTGTAATGGTGTGGGAAACACACACATTTTCTGTTGGTGACTGGGACGCTCGATGTGATCTCTGATTGCCACAAAGCCACGACTACCAAAGTAGACACGTTTTTGGCAAGGCTCGCAAAACACTTCAAATTCGCCGTCTTTGTCATGTTTTCTTATTGCATCCGCGACTCTGCGGTCACACACGTCCTTCTGCTGCCACTCGGTCTTCTAGTGGTTCACATACTTCTTTCTTTTCTTTTTTTCGTTTTGTTTGCACTCACTAGCGGCAAACTCTCACTGTGAATCGACGCCATGATGATAAATGATACTGGAAGGAAACAGAATGAGAACTACGCCGTTTGAGAACATTACCGACAGAGAAGAAATTCGCTGTGCAGACAAGTTGAGATCGTTTCTGAGCATCATTCTTCGAATAATTTTTCGGCGGAGACTTTTTTTTTCGGTGGAGATGCGAAAAAATAACGGCGGAGACGGCGGAGGAGTTTTCATCCCTGGCTCCTACTGACAACAATGAAGGCCTAGTCAGGGAGCCAGCATGCGCTCGTTCTCCATCCAGAGTGTCACCACATCCATCCCAACAACAGTCCCCATGAACTTGTCAATACTGGTGAGAACAAGGCACGAAGGGCCACAGAATTTGTGACATTTTTTTTTTATGCTGGTCAATGACAATGAGGATAATGAAGATGATGCCATAGATTTCCATTCTGGTCGGAGACTGTATGACAGAGCTGTGCTCTTCTCTTACTTTCGTAATATATCCCAGGATCAACCTGGCCAGAGTGATACAGACACCTGCAATGTTGGTCAGGATTTTGAACAACACTCTCAGAAATGCATCCATTAGTGGATGAAACTTGACTATGCATTCCCATCTTCCCAACTGAGCCTACAGTAAACTCAGCTCTGGGTAGTAGCCAGCCAGGGCAGAAAAATCCCACAAATAAAGGGCTCTGAAGGGAATAAAACCCATAACCTCCCAGCCACCTTGCTAATCACTTCGCAAAAGCAGTTGGTGACCTCATGCTGAAAGCAGGCTCTGTCAAATCACTCTTTAACTGTATACCTTTTTAACTTGCAAATCATTTTTTGTTGTTGTTGTTGGGATTTTTCCCCCTAGGGGGTTGTGGAGATGATCTATAACAGTGTTTGGTACTGGGGGCTGAAAGAAACTATGTGTGTGTGTGTGTGTGTGTGTGTGTGTGTGTGTGTGTGTGTGTGTGTGTGTGTGTGTGCGTGTGTGCGTGTGTGTGACAACAACACAACTGTGTTGGGTAGCATAACCTCTGTGTATTTTTCTGTCTCCTTCAATGGTTTCAGCGTCAACTTTAGACATACAAAAAGGGGTTCATGATGCCAACTCAGCACTCTTCCAGTCTTATACACACTTTTAAATCCATCTTAATCAATCTTCTTTTCCAAAGTCCACTAATAATAATCTTTTCTTTTACTGTGCTGACTGAAAGGGGAAAATGGCCAAACTGGACAGAGAAACTGAAAGAGGCTCATCTTTTTAGCCTCATATGACCATGTTTTCTGTTATCCTACTATGGAGTGAGAACTATAGAGTATCTGCGGAATTCAAAGCTATGACACTGAACAAGATAAGATAATGTTGCTTATAGCCCAGCCGACCGCGAAGGGCCACATCAGGGCTGTTACCACGTTAAAATCAACTCACCAGTCATCAAAAATTTTTTTAAAAAACCCTTTCATACACCTCTTTAAATGACATCGTCTAGAAACGTACCAGAAACTTTGTTAAAAATCTTTCTTCCGTAAAATCTTAAATCAGATGAAAAATGTTAATCTCTCTCAAAAACTCAAGGATCACGTCTGGATCTTCATGGACTCCGCTGTAAAATGTTTGTGTCTCACATAGTACACTGAACAAAAATGGGCCAGCAGCCTGGAGATTGGTCAAAGTGCGGTGGTATGCAGAGGTCACCACTGTCAAAAGCATCATCAGGGCCAGGTTAGCCCCTAGTGGTTAACTGGACACAGCTTGTTCGTAAAATTAACGGCCATGTCCCACCTGGCAAAAATTCAATAAAACGTTGTGCCGAGTCGACTGAAAATGCTTCAGTCATTTTCAAGAGCAATCAATCCTATGCACGACACGAGGCGCTCAGATGAATCCCTTTGTCACATTCTGGGCTGTTTCTGTGACATATTCTCTCCCTTGTTTCACTGTTGTTGATCACCATGTTGCGTGCCTTCTGTTTTCAGCTCAGTTGGCATACATCTTTATCAATTAGGTGTGAAAGCTGTATCTCGGTAATCATAAAATGTGAAGTTGACATATCTTTTATTAAAATTAGCAAACCAGATAAAAGTCCATCTGCTTTCATGAAAACACCTTTTAGGCCTTCTACACTTGATTAATTTGTGCAGCATCATAATGAATATGATAAGACTACTACTAAGAGTTATGTGGTGTAATGATAGAAATAATGATGATGCTCAGATAATAATGTGTTTGCACTGATGTGTGTGTGTGTATGCTTGCGCGCATGCGTGTGTGCGCGCTGCTCTGTCTCGGCGTCTCGCTGCATTAATGCAAATGTACAATTGTTGGCTTTTACCTATCTTTCAATCCCATTCTCAATGATTCTTATCAACACAATTTTTTTTCCTCATGATGAAAATAGCTACAATTTTTAATATGGTCTAACAATAGTGACAATGATGATGCTCGATGTAGTGCTATGTAAGTACTTGTGTGAATATGCAGAAGTGTGTGTGTGTGCTCACGTGTGTGCATGGATGGATGGATGGATGTGTGTGTGTGTGTGTGTGTGTGTGTGTGTGTGTGTGTGTGTGTGTGTGTGTGTATGTGTATGTGTGTGTGTGTGTGTATGTGTGTGTGTGTGTGTGTGAGTGCGCGCGTGCATGCAAACATGCACAATTTTAACACAAAGTTGTCTTGAATGTTCAGATGATTTCACTCCAGATGTTGAATTCTTTCTTTAGCGCTGGTTATCCCACCCAGAGTCTGCGTAATGACACTGGCCATGTGGTGGTCCTTAAAGGTCAGGCCCGTGCTGGAATATAATACTGTGCCAACAAATATGGGGAGTTTGTGTTATACTCCCTGTTTGGCTAATATACTTACTATGTCAGACCATAGCATTCAACGGCAGTTAGCCAGCTCTGTCAGAACGAATTTTTACATGGCCAATGCAGTCAAAAGACAGTCACGTGACATCACCGCACTTCCGCCTCCGGAAGAAGCCGGTGTCAACTTCCTCTACCTCATTCAGCGAGGCCTGTGTGTAAGGTAACCCCGAGAACCTTGGTGCTAGAGGGGAAGGTAGGGAGGGCATTAGAGTCCGACATGGTAAGTATATTAGCCAAACAGGGAGTATAACACAAACTCCCCATTTTGGCATCATATACTGTACCATGTCAGACCATAGCAGAATTTAAAGGAATCGGACGGAGGAGGGCGAGCGCCCTAGTGGTTCTTGGGGTTGGCCGATATGGCTGCATTGGCCGCCACAAAGGAGATCCCTTTAGCAGGGCTTAAAATGGTCTATCCAAAAATCAGAGGAAAATTTCTGAAGTGGCGAATCCACGAATGCGTGCCTGCGAAGCAGACACGCCCTGCTAGGGGGTCTGGGGCATGCCCCCCCAGAAAATTTTGAAAATCCAGAACAAAATCTGTGCACTCTGGCTCATTCTGAGCCCTATTTTTGGGAAAAAAATTGCACAGAAAAAGTGCAAGATTTAATGCAGAAAAGGTACATCCATACAGATATTCAATCCACTGTCAAAGACAAGACAAAGGTCTTAAACATCTAAATCTAAAATGATATTTATATCAACACATTTCATGTGAAAAGAGCATAAAAAAGACCAACAGGTTATCAAGACAAAACAAAATGGTTATTGGTGGAGACACAGTTATCAAAATTCAAAACTCACGTTTGGAATGTGGAACTAAGCAATCTGAGAGGGGCTGGTTCTGTCGCCTCTTACGACAAGCACAGCCAAGCTGCAGAAATATTCTTTCCCTTCCCCTTGTCTGCAGGGAAAGCTGCGATCGCGGTGTCTCTTTGTGACAAGATGCTCTTTCAGTGCGACGATCCCGCGGAAAGTGTAGACGATGTCTGTGGTGCACAGTACACATCTTGCACTGCCTGGCACGTCAACCTTTCGAATATGTTGACCGATCCGCTCGAATTCATCGGGATCTGACCTCACTTTCACGGACTTTAAAGTCCACTCCCACCTCCATTTGTTTTTGATCCCGCTTTCGTCAAACTTCTCTCCACGTTCGATGATTCTCACAGTCGCCATCTTGATAGATTAGGCGCCTAAAGCTACCGGTGCGAAATGGCTGTTTGCGACTTCGAACCGAATACGAACCAGAACCATATGCGAATGCGGACGCGTTTGGGGCGTTTTAGATCGGGTTTCTTTCCCCCGAGGAAATCGACTTTTTTTTCCCCCCCGAGAATTTTTTGGCTTCCCGAGGAATTTCTCGGATCCGAGGAGGATTTTAAGCCCTGCTTTAGAACCAGCTCTGGTCATGCGGATATCCCTCAAGTAAAAGTTAATGAAGGGATTTTCCGAACGCCAGTAGTCTGCCTCCAGAAGATGGCGCACGGGGACAGAGTACTGGAGCGCTGTGGAAGTGGCCAGTGCTCTGACCTCGTGGGCCCTGGGTGATTGGACGGGGAGATCCTTGTGCGCCTGAGCGTAGGCAGATCTCACCGTCTTGGAGAGCCACCTAGAGATAGTTCCCGCCGAGATGTCTCTAGTATTGTTGGGGTTGAGTGAGATAAGGAGTCGACTCTGGGAGGCGCGCCTGGGGCGTGTGCGCTCCCAGTAGTATCCGAGACACCAAGAAGGGCAAAGGTTAATGTCTCCAGTTTTCTCTGCCTTTCCCAAGATATCCGTCAGGGAGCGGATGACGAGGGAGGGAGAGGGGGTGCCCGGTTCCTGATTCTTAGCTAAGAACTCTGGAAGGAACTTGAGGGAAACTGAGCTGTCCCTGTGGAAGGCGATATCTCTGGGATCACCGCTGAGGGCGTGGATCTCACTTCGTCTTCTGGCCGAGGCCAGGGCGAGGAGAAAGGTGGTCTTAAAAGAGAGAAGGTCAAAGGGAATAGATGTAATGGGTTCAAAAGGGGGCTTTCTGAGGGTGTTGAGCCCGCCCAGTTGGCGAATGGTGGTACAGATAGCTGATCTGTAGCCCCGAATGGAGCTAGCCGACAGCTTAAGGGAGGAAGATAGGTGGGAGAGGAAATTGCCTATCTGGATGTTGGAGGGGCAGTCCTGGGGAACCGAGTTAAAAACACCAGCAATCTTAACACAAAGGCAAAGTGTAGGCGAGACAGAGCACAAGACTTATCTTGCTTTGACGGCAGGCCGAAGGTGAATGAGGTAGAGGAAGTTGACACCGGCTTCTTCCGGAGGCGGAAGTGGGGTGACATCACGTGTGTCTTATGACTGCATTGGCCATGGAAAAATTCGGCCTGACAGAGCTGGCTAACTGCCGTTGAATGCTATGGTCTGACATGGTACAGTATATGACGCCAAACACTCTCTTCTCTGCTTGCCCAAGCAACAATCAGAGTGGCCTTTCTGCTTGTACTGAGTCAGGGGTGGGTCACACAGGGAGGCATGCACAGCGAGCTGCTCTTTCAGCTGACTGTCTAGTGCTCTTAAATCTTGGCCCAGGAACCAAAAGTTTTAGTGCAAGCAACCTTGATATATGTACACTGACATACACATGTCTGTATTTACACATATATGTGTATACATACATACATACATACACACACACACACACATATATATATATATATATATATTAAAAGAGTGAGAGAGAGAGAGAGAGAGAGAGAGAGAGAGAGAGAGAGATCCCATTTCCATTTTGTTATCTTCATATAACCAATAATGAAGTTGCAACTGTCAAGCAAAACACATTTATACCTGAATCCCGATTTAAAAAGAAAGAAAAAAAAGTCCTCTACCAAAGTCGGCGATCTTGACGCCGTTTTGCCCATCAAGCAGCAAGTTCTCTGGCTTGAGGTCACGGTGGACCACCATGTGTCGGTGACAGTACGACACCCCAGAGATGATCTGCTGGAAGAAGCGGCGTGCCTCCGTCTCCTTCAGCTGAAAGTGGAAAACGCCATTCTGATCACAGCCAAGCTGTAAAATAGAAGACACACCACGGAAACACACTGTGCACCAGTGTTCCAGCTGCGAACTCGATGATTTTCCTTAGGAAAAAAAAAGATGTTATTTGTTATCAAAGATAAGTTTCAGTAATCCTTGATAACAGTTTACAGTCAATCTGGAGTTGTGTTTTAATTGTAAGCAGCTGATTTTTTAATAAATGTTAGCATGGTGAACAAAAATTAGCAAATTTAGAACCAAACAATTCTGCATTAACAGTATTAATACGAACTTGGGCACACAAAAGCAAAACTTCATCATTCAAACCTTTTATTCATTTGTTTTTCTGATGAATCATTTTTTCGTTCATAGTCATTTAAAAATGATATCCATTCAAATATAAAGAACCCTGGAAAAAAAAAAAAAAATAAAATAAGATTAAATAAAAATCTGGGCTCATAAATAATTATTTCTCCAAAGGAAAAGATAATGGAAAATAAAGTCTGATAACAGTTATCAAGGACTGCTGATACTTTCACTGAATCAATGAAAAACACTGTTAATATTAAGCTAGTGTACATGCAAAACATTTGCAAGGTTTGCAGTAAGTTTCATGTGCTCCGGAATAATTAAAGAAGTAAAAATCAGGTACAACAATAAGGTGTATAATGTAGCTGGGATAACAACAAATAAGAACTGAAAACTGAAGAATTCTAGAACAATTTCCGAACACACAAAAATAAAAAGAAAACAGAAAAATTCTTGGACAACTTCAGAGCATTTGGGATGGCATGGCAGAGACACCAAAACAAACAAAGCAGCCCTACAGAATAAATCCACTACAGCCTTTGCAGATAATATTGCTAGGAACCAATAACAACAACATCCCAACAACTGCAAACAAAAAAAACTGAAAATAAACATGACCAAACTGTATAGACCAGTTTTTTTGTTGGCGTAGCCACTATCCTCTCTGTTTGTAAGCCGTGTACATGTGGTGTACAAGGGAGCAAGCATCTATATAAGCATGAAAACAAACTTTTCCCTAAAAGACCCATTCCCTCCTTCCCCATTATTTTTCTTTTCTTTGTGCTTCTTGCATCAATCTCATACAAGCTGACAAACTTTCTAACGGAACTGATCCAAATGCTTAAAAGATGCAGACATCACACAAACTGACTTTGGAATGAGAATAAATGTTACTTAAAAGGTCTGTCTGGTAAACGAATAAATGTTACATAAAAAGTCTGTCTCTATCCTTACATTTTTTTTCCTTTTTGCTTGGATCAAAACCTACTCTTTGAAAGAATGTGTTCATCCAATCATGAATTTTAATTCAAAATGGAAAACATGATTACATTCAGCTATGAATACTGATGGAATTAAACCTACAACAATAATGTATCAGCAAAACTGAAAATTGATCAACTAAAAGAAGATATGAATGGTGTAAAATGGCCATTTTCAAATACCAGGAACTATTTTTCACATTCAGGAAGTAAACGCATGCATACAGCGATATAAAAAAACACACCATTCTCTGGGTCCTTCTCACTCAAACATATGTCACCCCTGAACTCTTGCACATGCTTACATGGTTACATACACACACTCACTCACTCACTGAAACCAGTTTATTGTCAGATTAACCTATGGTTGTGCCGACATTTAAGAAAACATGAATAGAATGTCAACATTTTTAAATTCAAGAAAAGGAACATAACACACACACACACATACGGTGATACCCACACACACATACATAAACACACAAATACACAGATCTCCATACGGACACACACACACACACACACGCTCACACACATACATACATACGCACTTGCACATGCGCACGCACACACACACACACACACACACACACACACACACACACACACACAAAGCCACACTCTCAGCACGAATGACTCCAACCTGGACATCTCACAAAAGAGCACACTACCAAGCTCAACATTCACTTCACTTCAGAACAATACCATTCTTGTATCAGAAATGTATGCTACAAAAAAAAAAAAAAGAGAAAAAAAATGAATGCATCAGTGATACAGCATGACATTTTCAGCACAACTTTTACTCTGTTTACAGATCAACACTTTAAAAAAAAAAAAAAAAAAAAAAAGAGAAAAAAAATGAATGCATCAGTGATACAGCATGACATTTTCAGCACAACTTTTACTCTGTTTACAGATCAACACTTAAAAAAAAAAAAAAAAAAAAAAAAAGAGAAAAGAAATGAATGCATCAGTGATACAGCATGACATTTTCAGCACAACGTTTACTCTGTTTACAGATCAACACTTTAAAAAAAAAAAAAAAAAAAAAAGAGAAAAAAAATGAATGCATCAGTGATACAGCATGACATTTTCAGCACAACTTTTACTCTGTTTACAGATCAACACTTAAAAAAAAAAAAAAAAAAAAAGGAAAAACTTACTCCAAAAACATAACTTAGATACTTCCGCCTCTCTTCCCATTTCCTAACTCACACCTTTCACCCACAACCTCTTTCTCTCTTCATCCCGGCACCAGCAACACACAGACGACAGCTCCATGTACCACGCTGCAGCAGTCACAACCTGCTTTAGGTACAGTGCAAAATAAAAATCAACAATGGTCATTAATTATTACAAACATCAGAGGAGGAAGCATGGAAAAACCATAAACTGCTCAACAGAGATCAACAGTCACAAACAGGTAGCATGCAGTAAATAAAATATAAGCAAATAAATCAACAATGCAAGGCATGTAATTGGAATAGTTCACTTCAATTTACCTAGCAATACTGCTCTATGTAACAGTGACACAGAACAGAGACACAGACAGAGGGAAAAGGGGAAGACAATGGGAAGGAGGGACAAGAGAGAGAGAGAGAGAGAGAGAGAGAGAGAGAGAGAGAGAGAGAGAGAGAGAGAGAGAGAGAGAGAGAGAGAGAGAGAGGAGGGAATGACTGCTTTAATCGTAAAGAGCTCTATCATTCTGCCAGATTCCATGCAGCTGCCATTACCTGTTAACGTATCATTCTGTCCAGTTGCATCTGTCGAAGGTGATCCTAGTTTAATTAGTTTCATTGTTAAAGCCCAGCTAACCACACAGGGCCTTTTCTGGGCTGTAAGGCATCAGGGCAAAAAAGGTCTCATCCTGAAAAAAGGAGGACCGAAGACAATATCTACAGCATGATCGGTGAACTAGGATATCCTTAAAGTGAATGGAACAAAGCTGAGGTAACCAGTCCAGCCATTCCGCTTTTTTTTTTTTTTTTTTTTTTTGCATTCCAGTTTACAAAGAGTACAAATCAATGAAAGGCAATTAAGACACAACAACAAAACTAAATGAAAAAAAGGCCACACAGGCCAACTTGCACAGCACACTGGAACTGACACAGAACAGAGACATTCTGAATGAGATTTCTTGGAAAGCTTTCAGCATTAAGATGCAGCACTGGATGGACACTACTGGTACAGATGTTTGACTTTCAGGCCTTCAAAAAAAAAAAAAAAAAAAAATCAAAACCAGTGAGCTAATTGCAGAAGTTGATTTAATTCTCTAAAAGAAAATCCTATGACAGTTATGTGAAATGTTATCATAAAAGGTGTTGGTAGTTAAAGGGTTAAAGCAAAAAAAAAGTAAAACATTACAACATAATGAATGCACACACACACAGACATGTGCACGCACACACGCGCACGCACACACACACACCAGTTGTTTTTTTAAACATGCAAAAGAGATAGCTGAAAAAGATCGCATACAAAGGGAAAGTACATAAAAGTCTGGTCACACTTCATTACTTCTGTTAGCCGTATACTTTTTAATGGAACAATATTTTCCCTTTTCAGGTAAATGACAAGAGAAAATCATTCCAACTACATTTCTGATGTATGATAATAAAAGACACATTAGGAAGGCTGGAATTAGAAATTCAGGGGGATTTTGCAATACAACATATATAATGGACTGAAAAACTGTACATCAGTGCACTGATGGTTTTATTCGAGATCATTTACCTGATGTTTCAGCCAATGAAACTCAGACATCCTTAAATTCATTAGTGATCAACACTTTGATTCTCCCAAACAAGAAAAGGACACTAAACTGCATGTTACCAATACAAAGCCCTTTCCATAAAGAAGTTTGTGGATGTGTTTGTACCTTGAAACTGATGGCAGATGGGACCCCCCCCCCCCCCCCCCCCCCCCCCCAATCTTACTATGCATCCAAATGGAGATCAGATACGGCTGAAGACTGTGGAATCCACGCCAGCTTGTTGTGAGTCAGGGAAGCAATAACCAAAATGCACCCAGGCCACGACTCGGCATTGTCCAGCACTCATTTCCTGTTCCTATGGAGCCCTGACCATTCCGGCAGTAATAATAACCCTGCTGGTCACATGCCTGCCACACCATTATCTAATCCAACTGTTCAAGGGATGACAAATGTACTTACTCATGGAGAGTGTGTGTCACTGACATGGATATATGTGCCTTGCCATAATTAGCAAACTGTACATAATAAATATTGCTGACCTTGGTATAAACCTATAGTTTCAAAATTCATTATCCTAGACTATTTGTGAACCACATTATCAAATCTCTCATGTGCAAAGCTCATATACACAATTTATGAACAACTTACCTCCTGATAAGACTTATTTGTATTACACATTTTCTGAAAAATGAATCTAGCATCATCTCATTGTCAGGACAACGAGGGGAGAAGGTAGTGAAGGAGAAGAGCAGCGGAAGGAGAGATGGGGGGGGGGGGGGGGGGGGGGGGGGGGGGGGGGGGGGGGGGGGGGGGGGGGGGGGGGGGGGGGGGGGAAGAGATGAGGGAGGGAGAGGGGAGAGTCAGACAGACAGACAGAAGCATAGAGAGAAGAGAGAGAGAGAAAGAGAGCAGCTCAGAAGATTCTAAGACTAAGATAAGCACAACCACCAATGCTAATATTCAAAGAAAAAAATGAGCACTTGGTATGTCACTCATGAAGGTAAGCAAGTCTTTTATACAAAGCTGCAACACTTGAAGAAACAGAGCAAAAGCAGATTATGGTAAGTGGGGCATGAACCAACTTAAGTCTAATCCTATTGATCCATGTCTTGTCTTGCTCCAGACAAGATTCTGACATTAAAAAGAGAGGTGCATGCACTTCAACAGACCCTCTTAATTCCTTTTCATTTGAGCTTCTGACAAAGGAGCTATAGCTCCTCAAAATTTGAAAAATTAAGTAAAGACCCCAGATGTTCCAATCCTATATTGTTGAGTCCACTGTGGCTATGAAATGAAAGCAATCAACATTCAAATACAGTATCTTCATTTTCTGACTGCTGGGAAGTAGTTCTGTTTCTTTCATGCCAAACAATTTTGTTTTTCTCCTGACCCTTCCTTTATGTGGAGATCCCAGGGGCAGATGGAGCCTATCCACCTCTACATGCTAGTGTTTGTCTGTTAGTTTTTGAAGGGCTCCAGAGCCTTTGGGAGGAACAGGGGTTTTTCTGTTTCTTTCCATCCCAGTAGAGCGAGACTGGGTGGATGTGGGAGGAGTTTGTTTCCCAGGCTGCTTTGCAGCACATTTTTTCCACTGCTGAAGAGACTGGAAGGCAGTGGTTTTATGCCTCTGCACAGAGTGCTAAAGTGCTTCATTTCACAAACGGACAGATTTCTTCTGTACAAGATGGCCTAGTGGAGTCACTGTGCATGCAAAAATCCTGGACAATATGCCACATTCATAAGGGTAAGCAGGTCTGACAAAACAAGAAGTGAAGAACAAAGTCGAACAGCCGCAAGGTTATATTCTAACACAGAACTGTGAAAGGAGAGGGAACTAATTATTCAGATCTTGTACACAGCAAAATGTCCATCTAATAGAGGTTACTCTTTGTGGGTTGAGCCGACCCTTTTGAAGACAAGGACTTGCAGCTGAACTCGCTCTTTGGGCATTCTGGCTGTCTGTGTTATCCATGCCGGACAGGAATAAGGCATTTGTTTGTACGAGTATGTGGAGAAAGCACCGCAATCTATAAATGACATCTTAAAATCAGAAGACAGAAAAGAAAACAGATCAGGTAACAAAGTGGCTGAATATCTAACAAAGGTAGCCGGGGGAGGCAACCGTATTACTGATCATTAAACATAAAAACGACCAGGATATGCAAATGTTCATCAATGTTACAAGAGTGAACCTCACCCTTCCATGTTTGACAATGTAGTCAAACAGTTCTCCTCCAGAGACATACTCCATGACCATGAAGATATCAGTGGGAGTGCTGATCACCTGGTATCTGTCAAACAAGTTTCAATGTTCATGGACAGGGAAGCACAAGCAGCTCTATCCCTGCACCCACCCACAAACTGGCCAAACACATGAATGCAAACACTCTCTCAAGTAAACAATTAAAACTTTGAACGTAGGCATGGTCACACACTATAAAAAGTATAAATCATATAATATCTACATGCTGAAAATCTTACAAATGAAGTCACTAAACATATGCAACCAAGAAAATTCAATTACTGAGGAAACACACTTGGCAAAATTTAAGACCACCAGACTTCTCATCATACAAAGGTAAGGTGCACAGTCGGAGTCCATATTACAGTCTGCAGAACTAAATACTATTATGACAGCAATGTGGGTCTAGCACAATCCATATCTCCATCAGAGAACAGAACAGGGAAGGCCAACATCATGTTGATAGGACTGCAATTTTTTCTGTGGCCCTCTTTACATGGCAGTTTAAACTTTAGTATTTGCCTATCTCTTTACCACACATTAAGATCTGTAGTTGTATTTGCTTGGGGAGAAAAAAAGACGTTCTGTGACCTAGCCACATAAATACAAAACAACCCCCAAAAATGTGCAAATAATTGTGATTTTTTAACAACACACATTTGCACACACTTACACCCACATGTACATGTGTCTTTCTCTCTCTTTGATCTTTGAATGGATCCTCAAGCATAGGCTCAAAGATTGTCCCCTATATTTTATATTGTTTGAATAATGCTTTTAGTTTTTCAGCAAATTTTTTTCATCGCCACACTTGTGTTTTGTTCCATTTACTACCCTTCGCTGGCTGCTTTGAGGGTGCTGTTGGATTCTTTTTTGAACCCTTGGTGGTGAGAACACCACAGAATTATAGACTGTGGTGTGTCTCTATTTGACACCAAGAGCACTGACACAATCAGCCGTGTCTCCCTGATGAGTCCGATCCAGCGGACGAAAGGCCTAGGAGCAGGCAATACAAATAAATGTGCTTTCAAGACGGATTACGATGATTCCCTCAGGCAGCTAGTGAAGGGCTTGTCATATTTATAATATATTCCCCCCATTTTCTTCATCTTCATTTTTTTTTAAAGTTCAAATCTTTGCCAAGTCATTACTAGAACGACTGAAGAATTGTGAACCTGCACTTGTTTTCCCCCACTACTTAATTGTTCAGCATTCTATATATATATATATATATATATATAGGTCTGTAAAAGATTGTGTGCCTGACTTGTGGAAAAAATCTTTTATTTGTCCAGTGCCTAAGAAAACCAAACCTGTCTCTCTCAATGATTACCGCCCTGTTGCTCTCACTTCTATTGTTATGAAATGTTTTGAAAGACTCATTCTAAAACAAATTATTCTAGAAACTGCTCCATATCAAGATCCAAATCAATTCGCATACAAGCCAAACCGAAGTACTGATGATGCCACTCTCACCCTCCTCCACAATGCTTACTCTCATTTAGAAAAGCCTGGTTCATTTGTTCGCATATTGTTCATTGATTTCTCTTCTGCCTTCAATACTATCCAGCCTCACTTAATGGCCCCAAAACTGTTGTCTTATGAGTTAATCCTCATCTTGTTCTGTGGATAATTAGTTTCCTTGTCAATAGGTCACAGTCTGTTCGATTTCAGCAAGCTATTTCATCTATTTGTAACACATCTCACTGGCTCTCCTCACCTGTGTTGTTTACTCTATACACAAATGATTGTACTGGCAATGATACTACTCCTCTTGTGAAATATTCTGATGACTCTGCTCTCCAAGATCTGTCAAACTCTCATTCTATGTACTGTGATCGTGTGAATATGTTTGCTGCTTGGTGTGAAGACAATTATCTCAACCTAAATGTTCCAAAGACAAAAGAATTGCTGATCGATTTTAGGAAAAATCCCCCAGATGTTCCGGACCTTTATATCAGCGGTGAGAAAGTTGAACGTGTGAGTGAGTATAGATATCTAGGTACAATAATTGATGACAAATTAAATTTTTATAGCAAATACTAATTTTATCCACAAGAAATGTCAATCAAGGATCTTTTGCCTTCATCAGCTCAGAAGCCTCAATGTAAATAAAAAAAGCGCTGCAAGGATGTTACAGATGTTTTTATTGAGTCCATCTTAACTTTCTCTTTTATCTGTTGGTATGGAAGTCTAACTGTGAAGAGCAAGAATGTGTTGAACAAGGTGGTGAAAGTCTGTAGCAAGATTGTGGGCGAGAGACAGAGTAGTTTGAATGTGTTGTTTGAACAAAGAGCAGTTCGAAAGGTGCAGATGATTGTGAGCGACAGCAGCCATAATCTTAGTCGGTACTATGAACTTTTGCCATCTGGGAGACGTTTATAGGACCCCAAAATTTAGACTGTGCAGAACAAAAAAGAGTTTTATCCCCATGTCCATCCAACTTCTAAACAAATGATTCTATTTACATGTGACGAATGAAAACATTGAGAACTTGAACTGACGCGTGCGTGCGCGTGTGTGTGTTTTGGTGCATAGTGTTGTGTTGAAGTGCATAACATAAATGACATAAATAGAATGCTGTTTTATTGGATGTGTAATTGTGTTATGTGTTTTAAAAATCAAAAGACGTTGCCACATTGAATTTCACGTTTGTGATAATAAAGTCGTTTGAATTTGAATTTGAATATATATATATATATATATATATATATATATATATATATATATATTGTTAATAATATTAAAAAAGGAATGCTAAAACTCACTCTACAAATTTGTTT
The DNA here is from genome assembly GCA_018398815.1 of Conus ventricosus. Taxonomy (NCBI): domain Eukaryota; kingdom Metazoa; phylum Mollusca; class Gastropoda; order Neogastropoda; family Conidae; genus Conus; species Conus ventricosus. The sequence continues at coordinate 19,755,753 of CM031606.1, forward strand.
CGAGCGTGTTGCGCTGTCATCAGGATGACAGCGCAACACGCTCGAAACAAATTTGTAGAGTGAGTTTTAGCATTCCTTTTTTAATATTATTAACAAATGTTGCTCCCCAAGGGGTCGAGCACTTTTAAAGTCATTTTAGGCTTTCTAATTATATTCATCTATATATATATATATATATATATATATATACAACAAACTAACAAATTCCAAGGATAAACACCGAGCACCGTTCCAGCAACTTACAGAGCAGCTTGGTGTTGCAATGACTGCAAGAAATATTGAATTATAAACAAAGCTTGCTCTTATGTCTTAGATTGAAGAAATAGGGGGAGATAAGCATTCATATCTGCAGTGGTAGATGATTCTGCCTAACTAACAGTATATGCTTGAGTGGGTGAATGGGGAAAAATATATATAAAAAATAAATGCTTCTCAAAATGAGCCTTCAGCAAGCTTGTAGTCTCCAAGGGGGAGACATCCTCCAATAGGGAGGGAAACTCACTAACACATAACTCCTGGTCATATACCGATATTTCGAAACCTGGTTGTTTCTCCTCAGTGACCGCGGAAAGTGATAATTTGACTCCTCTGCCTTTTCACTTTTAAGAAGAATGCAATCCCAGAACAAAATGGTGTCCACAGTTGAAAAAATAAGTGCATTAGTTTGATTCTGATCAAGCTCATGACAGTACCTGAAGTCCGAAATTCATAAACTGGCATTCATTGTGTGTGGAAATGAATGCAAGTTGACTTGCTTGATAGAGTTGGTGAGAAAATCACATCGAAGATAATACATCACCAAGATATCACTCTCAGGTTCTTACTCTAAAAGAATGCAATACACATCACGAAGGCTGCCCTCCTTGACTCCACAGCTGACACAAGACTAGGAAAACAATAGCACTGTATGTGCTGTCGCTACAGTCACATGCTTTGGGAAAACTGCAGCTGACTTCATCTGTACATCTGATCTCAAGTGAACAAGACAGGCCCCCACCCCCAACCCGCTGACCTCCAAACCAACCAGCCACACACACTCATTTATTTTTGTTGCTGATGTTTGAATATGAGAGAGAGAGAGAGAGAGAGAGAGAGAGAGGAGAGAGAGAGAGAGAGAGAGAGACAGAGAGAGACAAAGACAGAGAGGGAGGTAACTGATTTCATCTGCCTTCTTTGTCTTTATGTTTTTTCTGTCTTGTATAGTTATAAGCTGTGACTGTGAGTGAAGAGAAGGAACTTTGTGTGACGCATGTCATATGTGTGCTGTTGTCTTGTGTATGGTGATGAAAGCTTGTTTGTGCTTCAAAGTCACTTTCCTCCTGCGAAGTTGTAGATTAAAAAAAAAAAAGGCACTATCACTGGTATACAAACCATGAAAACTGTTTAATAAATGTGGCTCTGTCAAAAATGCAAAGTTTCTTTCGTTCTTTTGCTTTTTTTTGTTGTTCTTGTTGTCAATAGTTTCCATTCAAATCTGTAAAAACATATTCTCTCATATGCACATTTCTCCACAGCACACTCCAACTTGCACAAGGGCATGGAAGAGTAACACACAGAATGCGGGAATGGGATGGGGTAGAGGGGTATGGATGGCTACATGACAGAAATGGGTACAGTTTTAATAATTTACTTTTAACTCATTTCCATAACACCTTCACCTTAATTAAACTCTTTCATCTTAGTCATTAATTCATCATCCATCAGCTGTAAAACGTGTGTAGTATGGTCGAAAATTTAGCAGACATGGTGACGTGCATTCCACATGCAGTGACACCTCTCTGACGAAAATGAAACTCTGTGCGTGCGCGCGCTTGTGTGTCTGTGTGTGTGTGTGTATGTGTGTGTGTGTGTGTGCAACAGAGAGAGAGAGAGAGAGAGAGAGAGAGAGAGAGAGAGAGAGAGAGAGAGAGAGAGAGACACACACACACACAGAAAAAGAGAGAGAGAGAGAGAGAGAGAGAGAGAGAGAGAGAGAGAGAGAGAGTGTGCGCGCGAGTGAGAGTGAGTCAGGATTGTGTTCAGGGTATGAATTAATTACTGCATGAATGCATAAATGCATTTTGATGCCTATGCCGTTTGGTTTGCCTATTTTTGCCCTCTTTATTTGTCTTTCTGTTGCAAGCCTTTGAGCTTCCTTAAGATTAAGCACCATGAATGTTCATTATTATCATTATTTGTTGTAGCAGTAGTAGTATTTAATGCCCACTCTTTGTGATGATAACGGGCCACTCAAGCAAGACTTTCTTTGATTTACAAATATTTCATATTTTTCAGTCTTGTATATACCGACAGATTTGAG